>ML681979.1:13930709-14277179 GCA_007922195.1 Podocnemis expansa
CGCAGCGGCTCACCCCCTGCTGGTGCCTGCAGCCCCCTTTCTGGGGCTGCAGGGTGAGCCAGCAGCGGCTCACCCCCAGGGGTAACGAAATAGCATGTTCACACTGTGAACTTGCTATTTCGTTTCCCGCTTTTTTCTTATTTCGAATTAACATTTTGTTAATTCGAAATAAGATATTTTGAAATAAGGTGTTGTTTCGAAACAAGTTGTTTTGACACAACTTGTTTTGAAATAACCCTGTGTGTGTGAACACAGCCTAAGAGAAAAATAAAGTACTTAATACTAACAACTGCTTCCCATACATAAGAAACTTGCAGTCATGATTACAAGTGAGGACCTATGTTCCCTCTAAGCTGTGCGCGTGTGCGCATGCGCACAGGTTGTGAAACCCACGCACACAACAACATAAAGCGTGCACAAAAAAATTCAACAGTGCCAATATTTTTATGCTAGGTTAAGAAGGCGATTTCAAGTAACATGTTTCAAATAAGTTTTTTTTAATTTATAAAATCATTTCCATTACCAGATCAAAATAAAATTTAGATATTATTTGCATCATACTCACTTCATTGCACTCACAAGTTTGACCACACTCACTGGCATGCGCACAAATTTGGACACTTTGCACAAAAGAAATTTTTTGCGCACATAGCCTATGAAAAATTAGAGGGAACATTTGGGGACATGGCCATAATATTTCATACATCTCCATGATACTTTGGACAAGATGATACCCTATAAGATACACCACACAGGCACACTTCCATGAGGATTTAAAACATTTACATTTTAAATAACATTTAAATAATAAATTTAAAACACATCAAAATTTTACACAGATGTACCAATAGGATAAGTGTTCTGTTCAATATTTTGCTAATAGCAAAATGTTTCTGGGATCCTTCAAATCACAGCTATATTATTCATTCCCCTTTTATATTTAACATA
Source organism: Podocnemis expansa (assembly GCA_007922195.1). Lineage (NCBI taxonomy): Eukaryota > Metazoa > Chordata > Testudines > Podocnemididae > Podocnemis > Podocnemis expansa. The sequence continues at coordinate 13,931,658 of ML681979.1, forward strand.
AAAATACATGGCAAAAAAGGTATATAGCAGGGTGGCCAAACTTGTGGAACTCAAGAGCTACACATGTTGATTATTAAACCTTCGAGAGCCGCACTGAGGCATATAGCCACATACTTTTACCTACTCCAAAATTACTAAGTTTAAAATTCATTGCACACTTTAATTTTATCATAAAAAGAGGACAAATATTGATCCTACTAATGTCAGATTCTAATAATTACTTAAGGTTACCATGAAAAGTAGGTTTATACAGTAAAAATACAGCTGCTGCGATGTAGAAGACTGCAGGCTAGTGGTGAGTTATTTAAAATCCTGACCATGCCATGCTTCTTCCCACCATCCTGACCCCTTCCCAAACTCCTAGGCTGAGGCTGCTTTCCTAAATCAATTTGCTACATTCTTTTGGGAGCCAGTTTTTCATTCAAGAGCCACATGTGGCTCCTGAGCTGCAGTTTGGCCACGCATGGTATATAGGCTACTTAGTTTCCTGTTTGATTTAGAACTTTGACCTCGCACAGAATATAATGCAAATACATACCTGTTCCCCATGTAACCTTCTCATTCCTTTTTCACCCTTAATGCTCACTAAACCCTTAAAGGAAAAAAGAAAAATGTTATTACAAAACAAATGAAAAAATTTATATACATGTACAATAAATCAGTCATACCCTTGGACCAGGCTCCCAAAGGTTCCATAATCTCCTGGGTTACCATCAATTCCCTATTAACAAGAAAAACAGTTTCATTATTTAGTTTTAAGTGGACAGAATGCTAATGAGTGTCACTGGAATGACTGCTTTGGGGTCTGAGATTCTTTTTTTATCCACACAAAGTTACAGCTTGGCTAGAGTCAGTGCAAGTTTCCCCACACTGCCCATCAAGGGCTATGTCTACACTTAAAAAGTTAATTTGACTTTATAAGTCAAATTAGTTAATTCAACTTTAAGTCGAATTAGTTAATTCAAATTAGAGAGTCTTCACAAGACTCCTAATTCAACTTGAAGCAAGTTTTACTAATTTGACATAGATAGGCTACTAGACCCCCTAAGTTGAATGAGAGAGCTATGGCTCCAATGGGAGCTGCAGCTCCTGGAGTAGGGGAGGTGTGTTTCTTTCTCCTCAGACCCGTGGCTCACCAGCAAGAAGGGAGCCATTGTCTCCCTGGACAGGGAAGCCCAAGAGAAGTGGCTGCCAGGGCTTCCCTGTCCAGGGAGCCTTGGAGAAGCAGCCACCGGGGGCTCCCCTGTCTGGGGAGCACCATGGAAGAGAGCACCAGCAGGGCCATAACTAGGCCAGGGCAAACGGGGCAAAACCCCAGGCATGGACTTTTAGAGGGTGCCTCGCAGGGGTCGAATCAGGCTTTCCACAACAGCTTGGGATGGATCTGGATTCATCCCCAGCCCCCACAGGGAGCCAGATCTGTCCCTGTGCCCTCTATAATTCAGCACCTGGGACTTCTGGCACCACTGGGGCTCACCACCACCTTCCAGCAGAGGCTGACGATACATCCAGTTCCCCGCTGCCACTGCCGGCATGCTGTGGGGATCCAGGTCCGTCCCCAGCCAAGCGGCTCAGGACAGATCCAGATCCCCACCAGCCTGCCAGCAGCAGCTGGGGACAGATTGGGGCCCTGGGCTGGATTGGGGCCCAAGGGAGGAGGGGCATCTGGGACTGCTTGCCCCAGAAGTAATAACAGCTAGTTACGGCTCTGGCCAGTGGCATTCCTGGGACGGGGAGCCTCCAGAGCTCCTAGGGAAAAGAGTTACCATTGCTTTTTTCCCTGGGGCTCCCTGTCCTGGGAACCACGAGCAGTTATCTTCCCTGGAGACCCTGGAGTCTCCCCTATCTGGGGAACACCAGCAGCTTTCTTCTGTGGTACTTTACAGACAGGGGGGCCCCAGTGGCTGCCTTTCCAGAGCTCCCTAGACAGGGAGGGATGGAGGTCCCTGGACATTTCCGGATGATGAAGCCTTTCTGAATCCTCATACTAATGACCCCATTCTATCCGTTCTTTGAACACCATTCTTATCCAGCTAGCTGCCAAACACTTCCCTCCTCCCCACATGATGTGATTTATAGACGTCTCTCTGAGGCCCTGTCTATCTCATTTCACAAAGAATGCTATAAAACCTGTGGTCATTCTGTAGGATAGTGTTGAATAGTCATAAACAAAGGAGTTCATGAAATAAAGTGTATAGTTTACTTAACAATACTCAAGAGCTCACAGCAGCTTTATCTGCATCACAGTGCATTTTGAGTTGTTGTAAATCCACCTGACAGATAAAACCATTGGTTTACACTAATGTGAGCATGTAGTAAATATGTTCTAAATAAATACCTATGGGCTAAGAAAATCTCACAGTGCACATGTGCAAACTCAGACACTCTCTACTCACTTTGTGCTCCTCATTACACGTTTTTGGCTCCATCTCCCTCAGATATTCATTCTACATACATAGCCACAGACATGGACCAGCTGTATGTTCCTACCCCACTATTTCCCTGCGCTCACCAATGAATTCACTAAGATTTGTTTTCCCAAGGTAGCTGCAAAATCTAGCTCCTGTTGGAGTACTATCATGAAAGAAATTCTGTCTCTGTTCATTTCTTTCTTTTTAATTCTAAATTAATCAGTTTGATTTCCTAGTATAATGCACATTTCAGATCAAACACTTGCTGGATGTTCTTTTATCCATTAATAAAATGACTTAGTGAAACTTAAAAAAAAAAAAAATCTTATTGGCTCTTTTCACTCTTCTTGCTTTCATTCATAAGCTACAGGAATACTAAATCAAGACTAAGTATAGCACCATCTAGCATAAAACCTGTACTGGTTCAGTAACTGTATTTGTTATTATATTTACTTGTAGGAATTATTTTAGCTGTTATTCTGAATGGTGATAACTACGAATCACCATTGCACAGAACAGTCAGAGCATTTTTAGAGCCATATGGTCGTCACCAGAGGGAGCTCTAAAGCAATAGAATATTGCTGTATGCCACCTAACAGGAAAAATATTTAATAGCCCTCGAGAGACAACTGCATGAAAAGGTTACAGAAACTACTTTGGTATTAATTAAAAGCCTGGTCTTGTACCTCTAAAATCAATGAGAATTGTGTTACTGATTTCAAAGGGAGCAAGTAGAGAGAAAAAAGAAAGCTGCAGAAAATACTAAATTCTAAAGGGCAGAGGGATTATAAATGCAACAGATCCATTTGAAAGGTTCACAAGCAAAATGATAGAAATGGTTGCTAAGAAAAGCTACACCTTATAGGAGATTACACAGAGGATAGTTAGTGGCTGGGATGGAATCCCAAGGTAGCAAGATAAGCAATGGTAAACAATTGTATTCATTTTAGGAAAAAAGATCAGGTGGATAATTTGAAGAAAAACATTGGACACTAACAAGGTTCATTGACCTGGCCTAATGGCTTTCTTCTCATAGATATAGTCAGAAGATGATTTTTCCCAGTAATTTCACTCTCGGTAAAAGAGCTACTTACCAAAATAGGAGACTCATCAATTGATCTTTTTACTAGCAAAGTGTATCCATTTCCGTAAACACCTCTCGGTTCATTTACTGGAACTGTTTTGACTTACTGACAATCAGTCAATAATTTTGCATTATTGTCTTTCACACTTAATGCTAACTTGTGCCAAAAGCCATCAAAAGCCTTGTCCATGTTGCTGAATGTCCTGAACATGATTGTTTTGGATGGAGTGGCATGAAAATAATCCAGAGAGGCGGGGTTTTTTTGTTTGTTTGTTTTTTGGGGGGGGTCTTTTGCCTCCCAAGCAGTGAATACCAATTCTTTCTTTGCCATCAGAATCACTAACTAACCAGAAATTCCACCCATTTAGTGAAGCGACTTCCACTATCTTAAAAATAGCAATAATGGAATATTCTGAAAGGAAGCCATCTGAATAAACACCGCTCAAACAAGAAGCATGCAGTCCAGATAAAGTCTCCATATTGAGACACAAGGTAAACAAAAGGCCATTTAACAAATTTCATCTTTAACATATTTATATTTTATTATCTTAACAATACTGTAATGTGAGAAGAGAGTCAGCTAGAGAATCAATGAGGGGTGCACTTTCAGAGTGGCATTTTAAGGACTCGCTCACATAACGTTAAAGGGATCACATGCTTTACTACTTCCAGAGGTGTTGAACAAAAGGTCAGATTAGACATTTTGCTCTCAGGCAAACATCCAAGGAAAACAACAGTGCACATATTGCACAATTCCTTCACAAGATGCAGGGTTTTCCTTCCAACTTTTTGGCACCTGACAAGCTAGCCAGCCTCAAAGTACGGGGAGAAACTCAAGCGAGTGCAGCGACTGCAGTTTGACCTTGCCTTTGCATTATGGGTCTAAGGTGGTGAAAAGCTCTTTATACCCTACTCCCATGCACTTGCACAAAGACCAGTCCCAATATAGCTTTTAAATCTAACTCTCATTCTATATTTAACTATTATCCAGTTCTTCAGCAAAATCTCTTACTTTTAAGCATGAAACCCATTTAGAGTTTAACTTATAGCATACCTGGTGTTCTTCCTGAGCAGTATGATAGGATTTATTTGGCAAGCTAACAAATCTGAGTTTGATCCTTCAACTATGTTTATATCTGATGTTTTGGACAATCTGAACTCCTGAAGATCAACCTCTCCAATTTTTTTACAGGTTTTTTTTTTTAGTAGTATTAGTTTCATTTGCTAAAGATTTGAGTTGCTTCGCCTTTTTCTATAAAAACAACTCTCTTGGGGGAAACTGGCATAGAACTACTGACTCCAACAGAGTGAAGTCAAGTTTTACTCATTAAGATAGGGGTCCTGTTAATTCTGCCAGCGGAAAATTGGTTTCTCATTGCTGGCTCCATGCAAGTATTTTTTTAAATGGACTGGTTTTGTTTCTAACTGAGCACTGAAGGAGAATGCAGACAAAAAGGGCTCTCTTCTCCTGCAGGGGGCAGTCAGAACACTCATGCTTGAAATCCATTGACATGATTTGAGGGAGTGTTAGATGTACCAAAGGAGTCATAATGTGTAAGGCCACAGGGACCATCAAATCATCTAGTCTGTCCTCTGTCACAGGCCACCAACAGCACCCAGCACCCACACAATAACAAGATGCAACAGCATGCACCACCAACAATCTATGTCACAGGCTACCACACAGCACCCTGACCCACAGACCCAGCAGCTTAAATTAGACCAAAGTATTACAGCTATCTGGTGACTGGACTCATATGTGCCACAGGCTGGGAACAAGAGGAACCAAAGTGCTTCAGTGCCTCAGACATCTGTAGTGGCAGGGAATGTTTAAATGAGGAATAATCCTAACAGACAAATAAAAAAAAAAAAAAAAGAAAAGGGCATTGCCAGTCTGACCTTGGGGAAAATGTATCCCAAACCCACGTACAGCGATCCATGACCATTACATAAGCAAGAACCAATCTGCCAACATCTCGGAAAGAGAATGGTGGGTGCCACTTCAGGGCTCCAACCTGCCGCATCCAGTGTCCCTTCTCCAATTGTGGCTATCTCTGATGATTCAGAGAAAAGAGCAAAAAAATTCCTACTCCAGAATATAGGGGAAAATCCTTTCCTAACCAGCTAGAGGCAGCTGAGTGAAGAAGCCCTGAAGCATAGGATATAAACCAGAAGTGAACCCTAGGATTTCTAAGCGCTCGCCCCACGCTATCTCAAGCAAGTTCGTCATGGAATCACATGCACAAATTTGTCCTGCTTTCTCTTGAGACTTCTTGAGTTGTTTGACTCTACAACTCTGCCTGAGGGGCTGTTGCAGAACCTCATTCCTTTGACAGCTAGAAACTTTTCCTAATTTGCTACCTGATTTTGTTCATGGTCAGTTTATATCCATTTGTTCATGTGCCAACGTTGTCCTGTTTCTTAAATAGCTCTTCACCTTCTCTAGTGTTTTCCCTCCAATATACTTACATTTTTTTTATTGTGTGTGCTAAAGAAGCCAAGCTCTTCCAGTCTCCTCTCATAAGATATGCCCTCCATGCCCCTGACCATCCCAGTATTTCTTCTCTGCACCTGTTCCAGTTTGAAACATCTTTCCTGAACAAGGGTGACCAAAATTGTATTCAGTATTCCAAATGAGATCTTAGCCATACTTTGTAGACTGGCATGACTGCTTCTCTATCTCTATCATTGGGTACGTCTACACTGTATGTTTAAGTTGACTTAAGGGTCCTTAAGTCGACTTAAACAAAGCTCTGTCTACATTGCAGCACAATAAAGTCGACTTTAGCATCAGGTAAAGTCGACTTTATTACTTCCGCTTATAAAGTCGACTTTACAGTTAAGTTGACTTTATTAAGTTGACTTAAGGCAATGTGGAGTTACTAAGTCAACTTAATAAAGTCGACTTAGTGCAGTGGGGCCACTAAGTTGACTTTATAAAGTCGAATTAAGTCAGGGCACCCATTTAAAGTTGCCTTTATAAAGTTGACCTAATGTAGTGTAGCCTTACTAAGTCAACTTAATAAGGTCTACTTAAAGTCGACTTTAAGTAGACTTTATTAAGTCGACTTAATAAAGTCGACTTTGCTTTTATAGTATAGATATACCCATTGAGAGCTCAGTCATCCTGTGTTTGGCCCACACACCAATGTGTTTCTCCTCCTGTGTTGCTTCAAACAGATGAAGTCCCATTTTGCAGAAGAAATTATTATTTTTAATCCCTTACACTTTGGACTACTGAATTTCCTCCCATTTCAGTTACTTCATTCTTCAAGTGTTTATTATGATCTTCTTTTGTATTGGCAATACCTCCCAACTTTGTATCATCAGCTAATTTAGTACACTTCTATTTTTTGTTCTAAGATTCTTAATAAAAATATTGAATAACATTGGTTCCATATTTAAGAACACAACTAGTAACCTCCCTCTAGTTCTATAATTCACCTGTCCACACAACCTATTGCCTTCTCTCCTTTAGCCAGCTCCTTATTCACCTTACAATTCTTATACCAAACCCCATCTTCTCCAATTTAACTAATAATTTGCTATATGGTACGCATCAAATGCTTTGCTGAAATCTAAGCATATTATTAGTTCTCTTACATTTCCCTTCTCTAAAAAAAGCAGTTAGTTTCTAAAAGGAGGAAATCAGGCTAGTCTGGCACAATCTACCTTTCATTCACCCATATTGCATTACATCCCCTTAATCATTTACCTTCAGTGTATTTAATTATGCTTTCCTTCACCATTTGCTCTAAAATCTTCTCTACTACTGAGATCAGACTAATGGGTCTATATATGCCAGTATCACTCCCAACCCCCTTCTCAAATATAGGTGTAAAGTTAGCTTTTCTCTGGTCACACGATACTGCCCTAAACAGATTGATTTATTTATAATCTTTGCTACCAAACTACCCATCTCATATGCAAGTTTTTTTCAGTATTCTGGGACGGAAGTTATCCAGTGCCCTTATAGCGAGCACGTTAAAATCTATAAATATTTGTTCAACCTCAGCTGTGGTAATTTACATTTCTATACATTTATTTCCATGAAGGCTTGATGATGCCTTCAACCCCATGTTCCATACTATCACCTAAAAATCAAGGTAAACTATTTGTTTAGTTTGGGGTTGTATCTAGATTGTCTTTCATCTCCTTCCAATCAACACCGCTCAGTAGCCCAACCTCATCCTTCCTTATTCTCTTTGTATTTCTTTAAGTGGAAAAGACCCCTTTTATTATTTAATTTTATTAGCAGGAACTAGTTTTTAGCAGGAAGCTGAGTGGAGACAAATTCCTGAGTCCACTTCCTTGATCACCTGCTAACAAACAGAAACTAATGATGAGATGGAAAGCAGAGCACTCACTATACCCTGTTAAGGATCACAGTGCATTAAACCCATGTTCTTGGACGCACTGGGTACGTCTACACTAGCGAAATATTTCAAATGAGGGAGCCCTAATCTGAACTAATTTGAGCCCTGTCTACACTAGGCTTTGCCTAGTCCAAAGTAAAAAAGTTTTAGCTTAGTTAGAACTAGTTAATTCTGCCAGTTAGTCTGACCTAACTGCTTAGTTCGAACTTATTTCAAAATTTCTTTCGACCTAGCACGATAGTCATGCTAGTTCAAACCAAAGAAATTCAAACTAAATAAGTTCAAACTAGTGGTTAGTTTGAACTAAGCACATTTTTTTAGTTCAAACTAACTTTTAGTTTGAACTAGCTGTGCTTTTTTAGTTAGAACCAGAAAATTAGTACAACCTAACAAAACACAGTTTTTGGGCTTGTGGGGCTTGGGTTGTGGCACTGTAAAATTGTGGCATAAATATTCATGTTTGGGATGGTGCCTGGGCCCTGTGATCCTCCCTGGTCACTGGGTCCCAGAACCCAGGCTCCAGCCACAGCATGAATGTTTACACCACAGTTTAAAACCCACGGCCTGAGCACCACAAGCCTGTTAGCTGCCCTAGGTTAGCCATGGGTGTTTAATTGCTGTGTAGACATATCCAGTGTCTCATAGTTTGTTCTGGGCAGCAAAACTCGACTAGCCATTGGGAGCATGGCTGAACTAAGCTTTTAGGTGTAGACATAGCTAATTCAGCCTACCTCTCTAGGCAAGATCCCTCTTTTACCAGCTGCTGGTGTGGCTGACAGCCATGCTATGTGCCATGCTATTTCATTGCTATGTGGACATAATCCTTAGAGGTTTAGTTCAGGCTGAAGAGGAGGAGCATATCACCTCCTTCTGGGATCACTACTGTTCTAGAGAGGAGCACTGAATTTGCAATGGACCCTTTTTGCTGGCTGCAATGCCCTTTTCTAAAATTCACAAGTCTAGTCCTAGTCCAGGGCAATGATAGATAGTGGACAGAGGAGGGACTTTTACCTCTGTGTCCATGAGTCAGAGGATGCTGTCAGCCCAGGGCCAGATTAAGCAGCCCCAGGGCCCCAGGCTACCCACCATCACGGCCCACCCCCTCTGGCCTGGGGCCCCACTGCAGGGCCCCACTGCCTGGGGTCTGAGCCCCCCACCATGGTGGCCTGGAGACAGGCCATCATTGGCGTGGGGAGTGTGTGGCCAGAGGGAACTCCTGCCCTGACCTCAGTTCCAGCCAGTTTGCCCTCAGGGGTGGAGCGAACACGCGCCACCTCCAGCCTGCCCCAGCCCTGGGGGCAGACCAGCCTGACCAGGGGTGGGACAGGAGCACCCAGAACCTGGTCTCTGACCCCAGGGCCCTCCCTCCTCTCCCACAGTGCTGGTAGGGCAGGGACCTGCCCAGCCCCGCCCCCACAAGCAAGTCACATTGGTGCTGTGGTGGACGTATAGCAGAGACCAAATCTTGCAGGGTCCTTAGGGGTTGGCCCCTGCCCCCCCTTTTAGTCTGAGACCCAGATGTCAGCCCCTGTGGCCCCTGCATTAATCTGGACCTGGGTCAATGTAAAGTGGCATCTGGTTTGTGCCAAAACCATATTTAATTTTGCATTTTAGTGAGCCTGGTGTCTGAAGACACTTCACTACACCATTTGCGCAGTTTGATCATGGATACACAGAGGTTCTGAATTACACATCAATCCTTTCTTTTAGGGAAACTTAATATGTATCTGTACTGTTTGATTTATTATGCATTAGGGTTTTTTTTTCCAGAACTAAAACACTGAAAAATAAAACTGCTTTACACGATTGCTTATTCCAGGGCTAATAAGAAATGAAAGGACTGATTTATCAGGAAATCTGTTTCCTAGTCTACTAGATAAAAATACAATTCCAATTTCTTATTTATTTAGTAACTTGGCTTCAGAATAGCACTCAGGTGAAGTATCTAGCTTCTGCTACATCATTTCATTTTCCTTTGTCATCATACAGTTGCCACTGGATGCCAGATTTCAAACTATGCATTGTGAGAGCATTCAAGCTATTGTAAGAATTAAGCAGTAACGTGAGATGCTCACTGTTTATATTTGCATACTGATACCCAGAATGTTTTTCCAACTAACAGTTAATTAAAATTGCACTTTTATATAGTGGTATCTTCATTATTATATGTAATGTCATAATTTTTAGCAGCACACTGCTAAAAATTATGTACTGTTGCATGTAGCAAATAAGACAAACATGATGTTAAATTATACCTTAGAGATGAAATTTGTTATTCAGACTATTCTTCAGTTTCTCTTTCACACACATACTTATTTTGACACAGAATGAAATCACTGCAAATGCTATAGTTGGGGTGGGGAGATGGAGTGGTTCTTTCATTATACAAGAAATAAGGCCTATTCTCTCTGAAGAACTATACTGTCAGTTTGTAAAGAGCTGGTTACAAAATGTCCATTTGAAACTTACTTGATTTAAGGAAAAAAACAAAAACAAAAAACAACCCCCCCCCCAAAAAAAAAACCCAGAAAACATTCATGGTAGATTTCACAATGTTTTTTTTCTGTAACAAGCTTGTCAACACAGGTGTGATGAAATATATTTCCAATCTGCTCTAAACTTGAGTTTATCAACAAGGAAAAGAGAATGTTCACATACCTGCAGGATTTGGTATCTCCTGACATAGGGAAATACTGAAAAGAGTCACAGAGACCATCAGAACTGGAAATTTCATTGTAGGATTTCTTGAGTATGTACACCTATGAAAGGAGCATTTAATAGTTAGTTCTGTTTATCATTCAGGCTCATCTGCTATCCTCAATCAATAATCTCTGAACCCCTCAGTTTGCTACAATGGGGAATCCTCTCAACACACAGGGAATGTGAATGTATATATACACAGTATAGATGTATATACATACACAAAATGCATTGTAAATATTTTTAAAAGCATGTCTTATAGTTATCTGTCATGTAAAAGATCACGAATGACCCCAAATCACCTACTATAACTAGATTTCTACGCACAGGTTGGTGTTACAAAGATGTTGACTAATTTGTTTTAACTACATTCTGGTTATGAGCCGCAGTGGTGAGCTATATGTGCTGTTCAATCATCCTCTGCTGAGTGATAAAGGTAAATATTGAACCTTAACCATACATCTGGCTGTGAAAGGTCACCCTAAGAATGCGGCTTTTCACTATACTAGACATAGTGTTTGTGTGATTAAATCATTGTCTCATTTTTCACAGATTGTTTTCTTTTCAAAGTTTAACTATTTAATTATACAGGCTAGCACTTCAATAAGATTAGCTATATGGCATCATCTAATTAAACAGATTTATTCCTCATAGCTCTCAATACAAATCTCAATTCTGCTGTCATTGGTGTCTCTGGGGAGTTTAGTCACAAATCTCATCTGAAGCAAGATGAGACTCAAAATTATACATAGTGAAATATGCTTCTGTGTGCTAATCTACAACCCAGTCCTGCTGCCACTGAAATTAAAAGGCTCAGGACCAGGGCCCTTGTTAGTATCTTTGGCTATGTCTACACTAGCAAATTAGTCCAAACTAAGCAAGCTTAGTCTGGATTAATTTGAATCATGTCTCCACTAGCCTTTGGCTAGTTTGAACTAAAAAAATTTCTATTTCAGATTAGCCAAAGCTTAGTTCAAACTAGTTAGTTCAAACAGTAAGTTCGAATTAACTGCTTAGTTCGAACTTGCCACTTTGGCTAGTTCAAACTAAATAAGTTCAAACTAGCAGTTAGTTTGAACTAACTGCAGTTTTTTCGTTTGAACTAACTTTTAGTACAAACTAGCTGCGCTTTTTTAGTTCAAACCAAAAAGTTAGTTCGATCTAAAAAAAGTGCAGCTAGTTCAAACTAAAAAGTTAGTTCAAACTAAAAATAGCATGGCTAGTTTGAACTAAAAAGTTAGTTCGAACCAAAAAAGTGGTTAACTAGAACTAACTTCAACTGCTCAGTTCAGACTAAGCAAATCTAACCTTTTAGGTGTAGACATAGCCTTTGAAGTTTTTCACAATCAGTCACTCTAATTACCTTCAGAGCAAAAATAATATCTTCTTAAAGATAAGGCAGAACCAACCTTGTCTTCCCATATATAGGCCTTTGGGCAAGTTTCAAATCTGTATTTAGATGCAAACTGTGCTACTCAACTAATCCCTAATCCCTAGATAGTCTGCTCTCATGTGATTGTTAGTCTTGCCACAAGTAATTTGGACTAATGATGTAGTATCCTTTTCACCATACATCTACGTTATTTCTTAAAAAAAGCAAAAGACGGAGGAGCAATGCACTCACTTGTATTATTATAGTGTCAACCTGACACAAACAAGTGAGTAAAGACTGGAGACCAATATCCCTATATTATTCAGATACAGCAACAGCAATAACCATATTCATTTCTAGCAAAATCTTGTAAATTTTACTTGTATAAGTAACACCACTGAAATCAGTGAAATTACTTGACTGAGTATAGGCTTCTATAAACAGAATCCTTTGCAATAGTCCTAACATACTGTTAATCAATAACTAGATATAAAAGCCAAGAGAATCTATTCATCGATTCCAAGACCAGAAGGGACCACTGTGATCAACTAGTTTGTACTTCTCCATATCACATAGAACTTCACCAGAATAATTCATAATCAGGTCTTCTGGAAAAACATCATATCTTGATTTGAAAATGGTCACAAATTTGAGAATCCACCACAACACTTGGTAAATTATTTCAATGATTAATTACTTCACCATTAAGAATTTATACTTTATTTCCCATTTGAATTTATTTCACTTCAACTTCCAGCCACTAGATGATGATGTAACTTTCTCTGCTAGACTGAAGTGCTCACAGGTAAACATTTATTCTCTTATATACTGTTAGAGTCTGTAATCAAGTCACCGAAGTGGGATATTCTCCCACAAAAGCTCATGTGATAAATAAATCTGTTAGTCTTTAAGTACCACATGACTTCTTGCTTTTTTTGCTTTACTAGACTAACATGGCTGCCCCTTTGGACCTCAACTTTCTCTTTGCCAAGTATATATTTTATCTAAAAATGCGTTAACTGTACAAATCAATAACAAAGTCATCTTTAAAAATACATCTTTTGCTCAAGTATTTTATCTTTAAAAAGTGACATAGGTATTCAGTTCCTGATTATTACAGACATAAACTATAGACCTAGAAAAAAACTAGACATAGAAAATGTAGTCTATCATTAGTATATTGCAACATTTCAGAATAAGTTTTTATACAAACTCCATTTCAACTAGCTTTTCTTTTTCTTCTTCCTGGAAATCTCAGGTTACCATACACAGAGGAAAGAAAATGAAGTGCTTCATATTTAAGTCACAATGGCTGTGTCTACACTACAGGTCTTGGTTAAGCCGACTTAATAAAGTCTGCTTAAAGTAGACTTTAATAAGCCGGTTTAGCACGTCCACACTCAAAATGCCAGGAGACTGCCCTCGTCCACACTGGCAGCTGCTAGGTTGCCCTAGGAGTGGTGCATTGTGGGTATCTGGCCCACAGCGCACCACAGCAGAGGTGCCCCTCTCTTCCAGCTGCTCCTTTTTTACAGGAAGTGAGTGACCAAACCACCCTCCATACTGTGTGTGGCAACAGGGAGGAGCCTGATGTAGCCCAGCGATGTGCCAGTGCAGCACTCCACACCTTCCCTGTGTTGCCCTGACTCCTCTGGCTCTGGAACAGGTGCTGCAGGGCAACTGCCAGTGCAGGGGCAGGGCACAGCAGTAGTTAAGACTTAAATACCAGGAAAGAGCACATAGAGGAAGGTGAAGTCAATCACCTGTTATAATCGGAAAACAAAATCCATAGTCAGGATTTAATCCTGCTGTCATACAATCTAATCTAAAAGAAATAGCAATTTTTTTTCTTTCTTTCCATGTGCTATTTCCCAGTGTTTGAATCTTAACAACTGCTTTGATTTGCTGTTAGACTGTGTCCTGATTCTATGTCTTACACTCCCCTGCATTTATTTCCTACCATTCTGTAAATTCTCCCATCTTCAAACTGTCTGATGAAGTGGGCTTTTTCTCCCATGAAAGCTCATCCAATAAATAAATTTGTTAGTCTTAAACAGTGCCTCTGGACTCCTTCTTTGTTTTACAACAATATCAGGGGGGTCCTTTGAGAAAGGGAGGCACACAAGGTTGGTGGGAGAGGGGGAGAGACAGGCAGGGTCAGGCTGAAAAGGGCAAGGGGGAGACAGGGGTTTGGGCAGTGAAGGGGGAGACACTGAGGATTTGGCTGAGAAGGGCAAGGGGGGAAACCCACAAGTTTGGACAGAGAAGAGGGACACACCCAGGGTCGGGCAGAGAAGGGTGGGGGCAGACACACAGGTTTGGGCAGAGAAGGGGGGACACATGCGTTTGGGCAAAGGAGTGAGACAGGCAGGGTTGGGCTGAGAATGGGGGAGACATGCAGGGCAGGCAAAGAACAGCAAGGATATGCAGAGTGGGCTGAGAACAGGGGAAATGCTGGGTCAGGTTGTGATGCCCAGTCCAGCTCAGAACAGGGGACATCATTCAGGGCACATGGGGAGTTTGGCTGTGGTCCACACAGCTGGGAACGCTCCTAGCTGTGTTGTGCCTTCGAGCCAGCCTCCATCCCCATGTTTTCTGTGGTTGGGAGGCCAATTAAGTCGACTTAAGGCAACTTCCCCTCCACATTGCCTCAAGTCGACTTAATAAAGTTGACTTAAGTGTCAAGTCGACTTTAGTGTCAAGTCGACTTTATAAGTGGGAGTAATAAAGTCGACTTTACCTGATGCTAAAGTCAACTTTATTGCCCTGCAATGTAGACAGTGCTTTGTTTAAGTCGACTTAAGGGCCCTTAAGTTGATTTAAACATGCAGTGTAGACATACCCAATGAAAGTTGTTAGCAAGCACTTTCACAACTAGAAAGCACAGGCACATGTATACAGTGGATAAAGTCCTTCAGACTCATACAAGAAGGTACAATTGCAGATAGAAGCCAAAAAAAAGAAAACTTACATATTTTCTAGCAACAAACATGGATGAGGAGCAATGTAGCTATAAGACTGAAAAGATTTGGACAGGTGCTACTGGAACACAAAGAATATCAAGAGACAGTAAAAGGAGTTGTCGAACAAAATAGAATTAAAGATTCCTCACACTAAATACTTTTTGAAATCTCAGCCAATTGCTTTCAGGGACCAATGTGCTCTCCATATAATGGCTAGAGGCTCTAGTGTATGATTATACAGCAGGTCTCACACAAGTTTTTGGCATCTGCTAGGACAGTCACTTCCCAAATGAAGTTTCTTGGAGAATGTCACTAATGCTGATGGGGCTTTGTCAGGATTCCCTTCCTTCCTCTCACTCCTGTCACTAGAACTTTCAAATCGGTGGGAACTTACTGAGAGACTGAATAAATGAATATCTGTTTGCTTACAAGAAGTGCAGCATCCTCATGATTCCTTTATCTAGCTTTGTCTGAAACTCTTATATCTCTAAGCCTCATTTGACCAGATTGTTTCATAAAATTTCCCTTTCTTCCTTGTTTGAGCAGTGTTGCTGGTACATTAAAAAAGGCTTTTCATATTATTTTTCAGTACATCCACTTATAGTCCTATACATAAAGAACATTTTCTGCAAGATGCTGAACATGATACAGGGATGAGACCACTATACACACCTGTAAGCAAAAGTGATTATTACTTATTGCTAAGACACTATTCTCTATAGTAACAACAGATCATTGCATAAAAGCCCTTTCGGAAGTGATCTGAGCAATCTGAGACTCTGTGTGCATGCGCATGTGTGTGTGTCCATCCCCCTAAGGGTCAGCAGTCATTCCAGTGACACTGCACTGAGGTCTGGTCAAAGAATTCCCCCAGAGTCTCACTTCACTTCAATGCTAGTGTCCAACTGACTGCCAAGGCTCCGGCTTTGCAGATTCATAGCTAGATTAAAGCCTCCGAGTGAACAGAGCTTCTCCCCAGCTCCTCCAACCAGGGCAGTATTCCTTTCCTCCAACAAGATGACAGCTAGCAAGAACTTATGAGCATGACCTAAGATTCCAGCCTCATCTTGTTAGTGCTACGAAAAATTGTTGTATTCAGACAATCCCAGTGGCAGACACTTCACAAATACAAGATCGATAGACTTCCTGCCACTAGTTAGAATTTCCCTGTTGTCTCCTTTGCTCAGGATATTGTGGCCTTAAAACCACATTGCTGGCCTCCTAATGTAACATGCAGTATTGCTTTTTATCTGGAACTAAGCAGGAAGGGAGCTGTGACTTGTCAGCTGACATGCCACTTCTCTAAATAACTGCAGAGGTATAAAATCCCCTTGTCCGACATTTCCTTTGTGCCAGTTCTGCACCAAATCCCTTAGAAAGTCAGTGAGTGACCAAACTCAATTGGTCACTGAGATGGATCTTGTCAATTTCCAAAGGGATAGCCATGTTAGTCTAGTCCAGCAAAAAAAATGAGGAGCCATGTGGCACTTAAAGGCTAACAGATTTATTTTTCACATGAGCTTTCATGGGAGAAAATCCCACTTCATCAGATGCTCAAAGATGGGTGAACTTACAGAGTGGAATGAAAATAAATGCAAGGGGGTGTAAAACATAGGATCAGGTCATACAGTAACAGCAAATCAAAGCTGATCTGATTTACTGTTACTGTATAACCTGATCCAATGTTTTACACCCCCTTGCATTTATTTTCATTCCATTCTGTAAGTTCACCCATCTTCGAAGCAACTGATGTAGTAGGATTTTCCCATGAAAGCTCATGCGAAAAATAAATCTGTCAGTCTTTAAATGCCACATGACTCCTCATTTTTTTTCACTGAGATGGGCCAAACAATCAAGTTCAGGTCTACAGTCATACTTTCCCAAAAATCAATGGAGTTTAGCTGCCTAGGTTGTACTCTAGTTATCTATCTAGGTATTTAGATGGCTCCTCTCACTGTAACATTGCAGCATTTTATAATCACTGATGGATTTAATTCTTATACCATCCTTGTGTGAGAGTGGGATACTATTCCCTTTCTGTAACTGGATTATTGAGGTACAAGGCAAAATCAATTGACTTGCCCAAAAACCAATGGGAATTCTGTGGCTGAGTCAGGAATAGAACTTGTGTTTCCTAGTCTGGTTCCACAGTCATTGTCTTATCCTCCACTTTCCACATAAACATGAATAATACGTGGAAAAGGAACATTCTCCATTCGTCCAAAAATACTATATGTCTGAAAAGTATAACCCTAGCTTGCACCTTGTTTTCATCAGTTGAAGAAATCCATCTTCATGCTTGCTGCTGTAATGATTTCCAGAAAGATCAAAGAATGATTAGATCAAAACTATAAAAAGATTTTGCCATTTTTGGCTTTCACCCATTGTTAAAATATTTTAGGGTACAATGCACCTGGTAACAATTACTGTTAACTCCCAACAAGATTTAAATTCTAAAACCTAACTTCCTTTCTGTCCACACATTGCCGTCTTAGGAGAGCTTAGATTCCTTAGCATGTGGACAATAATACAGTTGCTGCTGTGACAGCTGTTAGCTCTTCCCCTGCATTATATGCATCAAGCATCCTATGTGACCATGTAATCAATTAGAATCGAATAGAATATCTCAGATCCCTCTGTCACTCCTCTGCGTTTACAACTTTCAACTGTAGCGTCCACTTCATGTATCTGACAAAGTCGGTTGAAGCCCAAGAAAGCTTATTCCCTGTTAGTCTTCCAGGTGCCACAGGACTCTCATTGTTTTTGCTGTATACAGATGAACACAGCTACACCTTTGGAACTCTTGAATTGTAACCTTCAAAGTTAAAGTAACAAACTCATCTATATCTACCAGTAGAAATTGAGATTTTTCCCTTGTCCCTCCAGCCACTTTACTGAATAAGAGATAGTATAAAAAGAAATGAAAATACAGCAACAATGGGAAAACTTTGCTCAAGATAAGGATCACAAATCTAAGCTTGACTTAATGATACATTTCTAGCAGAAAATGATACAAAATCAACAACTTCATTAAAATGTATTTCCAGTGGGACTCCCAACAGAGTCCCTACAAAGATCAAGAGTATCATTAGTACCATTTGGATGGGCAGTCTAGCAGAACTTAGAAGTAATTCTCCTTTCATGATTAAAATTTTCAGCTTCCCACAACCAACCTCATTTACATAAAATTCTCATCTGTCTCACGTCACCTTTCCCCCAGATAATTTCTTTGTGCTTCACTCCTAGCTCCATACCTGGTTCCATTTCATTTTTCACATCTCTCCCCTCTCTTCATCCCCCTACCTCCATTACTTTGTTGACAGCCCTCCCTTTACTCCAAGCTCTTTGTCATGCTCTTCTTGCTGGCTGCTTCCCTTCCCATTTCCCCCAATGACTTTCCCAGTTTTCCCTTCTGTCCATAGATAGCAGGCTCTTCTACAGCCAGATGCATCAATGGCAGATGTGTTGGAAAGAACCAGAGCAAGCTTTTCTTTCCATTTCCCTGCTTCAGAGCAATCACTTCTGGAAGGAGAGTGATAAGAGCCAGGGAACCTTCCCCATGAACTCTTATTCCCATTTTTCCCCTCCCCACCTCTCCAAATTAGCTGAATCAAAGAGACTGCATAGATGGCTCTTCGAGCCATACTTTGGAATGTCCATCTGCCATCCAGCAGTTCCCAGGGGACCAACCTCAAGTGCATGACCCCCAAACCTCATGCTGGCGGCAGTAGTAGGCATTATGCTCCCGCAGCAGGGTCACATGTCCTTTGTTAATGCTCTTGACTTCAATGGAATTACAGAACATTTGAATTTCATCTCAACAGATTGGACCTGCTAAACACGTCATATTCATGTATCTCAAGACATTATGAACAATGATCAAAGAAAGATAATAGGCATATGTTGCTTTTAGGACTTTCTGTATTGTGGAATCCCTTTTCTATGTACTTACAGAAGAACTTTCCAGGTCCGATAACCAGAGAGTAAATGTCTCCATGATATGACTGTTCCAAATCTACAGAATCCCATCATCAGTAATGGGTGGCATTTCTCCCTGATTTTTATTTTGTTCATTGTTTCAAAATACCATGTCATGTCTACTTCAGCTAATCTTAAAATAGCACCATGAAAGGAAAAGAATCTGTTCAGATTTCAAAATTATGCAAGTTGTTTTCTAATGTTAGCCCACTAGAAGGCACTAAAGCATTAAACACAGTGCTTCTTTATTCAGTTACTGTTACTTCATTTCTAAATTTCTCAACAAATACTAAAAGCTAGAAAGTTTTAAATACTTTCCGTGTTTGGTTTTTGTGATTGTGTGACTATTTTTTGAAATTAATACGTTTTAAGGCTATTCAAGGCTATTCACGTGCATAGAGTATATCTTTAAAAAAATAATAGTTCCTGTGCAAATAATTTTGTGACTTCCCATTTTTCACAATTAATTACATCAATATATCAGTTGTGCTTGAAAGGGTGACAAAGTGCTACCTTGCAGCAGCCAATTAGCACACTCTCTTGAGGAAAACTTGCTTTTAATAGAGCAGTGGTTTATATCCACCAGCATGTCTCCACCACAGCAGTATTGGCTCACAGATCAACTTGCATCATTTATTTGCTATGAGAATATGTTATCTCATCGTCTAGCTTAATAGAAAGGGGAATTTGAAACAATATTAATGGGAAGTTTTGAAGTCTGTGTCCTAGAATAGAAGCCATGTTTAAAGCACATTATTCAGAATACTAAACAGTTTATATAAGACTCTCTTGCATAATTCCAGTGTAAAATAATAAGTACTTTGGTATTCTCTCTCTCTTGAAAAGCAACACTAAGGGTTATCCACAAACGAATGAAAAATTTAGAGTGAGGGGTGGAATACAAGATCAAGATTGTTTACTTAGTATAATTTCAGAAATCCTAAAGTATTTCTAACCAAAGTCTGTGCACAGCTTTTATAGCCTACCCAAGAAAAAAAATCTGATTTTTCATAATTCATGTTTTGGGCTGTGTTCCTGAAAATGAGATTTCCTATAGATTTCTGTAGGGACAATAAAGCAGCAGCCAGAACAAAGAAGCACAGCATAATGATTTAAAGTCAGGAAAGGAGCAAAACAAGACTGCATTTTGCCCCAGCATGTTCATTCCTCATACTGAGATGTTAATACCTATTCCTCATACTGGATACAACAATAGAATTCAAATAGGTAGAGGAGGGGAACAGATGCCATAAGTTTTTGCCCTTACTGCTGAGTTTTACACATCACTTCAAGATCTCATAATAAGATGACCGCAAGCAAGCTTTGATTTTTTAACTTCATGTGAATGTGAAAGGATGTTACTGGGCAAGATTAAAAGACTAAAATTAGACAATACAGGAGCTTCTTGATCAGCTGATATTCAGGGTTTCCTCAGGAAATAGTTCAAAGGGGTAAGAGGTAAGTAAGCGATAGCAGTTATTACACCAAATTTAGCTGGGTCATAGAGTACAGTGGAGACTAAACAAAGAGTCCTGTGGCACTTTCAAAGACCAACAGTTTATTTATAATATGAGCTTTCATGGGAGAAAAATCCCACTTCATCAGATGCTTTGACGATGGAGTGGAGTGAGAATAAGTGGCACTGCAACCCACCAATCATTCAACTAGTACTGTAAGAAAGAAGCCTCATTTACGGATCCTGAAAATAACATACAATAGCCTACATATAACTTTTGAAACCAGCCCAGAAGTGAAAGCTGTTTATTATGCCAAGCACAAAGGTGTTGGCAGCTGTTGGTTATCAGCAGATACTGAACACAGACAGTAAAATGTAGAAAGGATTGGAAAATGGAACTGCAGACCAGACTCTGAGGCAAGAGACTGACTCATACAACCAAGGTATGCAACAGGCTTCTGGGACTCTCCTGTTGCTCTGCCTTGCAGAGAACTGCAATTTAGTTGCTGCTGACTCACTGAGCCAGGATGGATGAGGTAATGGTTATGAGTGGACCATCTTCTGTTGGTGAAATGGCTAAGTTTTGAAGCTACACAGTACTCTTCTTCAGGGCTGGGAGGTCCTGGGACCAGCAAGGCTAGGACAACAGTATGGACAAGCTCATTCAGCTGCACCCTCCTTAATACAAGGAAGGTAGGAAAGCTGTGACGGAGGAAATCAACTCCCAAGAGCAGCAAAGCCCAGGTAGATGGTTTATGCTGGATTTCACATAATATTATCTTGGAAATCCTTTTCTTCTGGTAAACAGAGACTCCAGGAGAGTTGCCAAGATCCAATGGGGTAGCTGTGTTAGTCTAGTTCAGTCAAACAGACAAAGAGTCCTGTGGCACATAAAGACAAATTTATTTTTTGCATGAGCTTTCGTGGGAGAAAATCCCACTTTAAAGACACTTTAAAGACAAAGCACCTAATGAAATGGGATTTTCTCCCACGAAAGCTCTTGCAAAAAATAAATTTGTCAGTCTTTATGTGCCACAGGACTCCAGGAGAGTTGACATTCTGAATCTTCTACAAGTCAGTAACTTTTATTTTGAGCTGGATGGACACTCCACAATTTCACAAAGCAAATTGGTGATGCTCATGGAGAAATGCTTACCTGAACAAAATGTGGCTGCACATAAACACACATGTAGTGTATACTATGTCTTACAGTGATTCACATCTAGTATGTATGTATGTATGTATTCTGCTTTGCATGTGCATGCCAGTTAGATCTGGAATGTTAGTTTTCCTGAAACATGTGCTATTGGAAATGCAACTACAGGAAACACTTAAAAAGCTGTGATGCCGCACTGGCATCAGAGTGGAAATCTTGCAAGGTAAATGTGTCTTTTCTCGGTCTACTATGTGGAAAGCTACTGAATAAGGGAACATGCACTGACCATACTACCCCTTCGGGAAGACCCCACATGCTATTACTGCAGAACAGGGAAAAAGAAAGATACAAACTGTGTCCACCCCCAGCCTTGAGAGAAGAAAAAGATGTTGTAACACACATGGTTTTTAAAGATGAAAGACTGTAATGTGGACTCATATCGTCCATGGGCTGTACATACAGCAAATGGAATGACTGACTTCCACAAACATATGGTACCTCTTATAATGCATTTCTCTTGGTGAACAAGCTTTACCAATTACATCTCGTCACTCAATCACTTCTTGGCACCTTTTTAACTTTTCCCTTTGTATAGCATTTAAGGAGGAACTTTTGAGGCAGAAGAAGAACAAATAAAAATTATCCATATAATGGATGCATGAATGTACCCTGGAACAAATGCCTTAGGACTTTTGCTCACAAAGCTCACATGCACAGTATTGGTACACCTATTTCTTTAGCAGTGTGGACAACTGTGAGGTTTTACAGCAATAACTGTTCATGTCTTCTTTTTTTTAATCACTTTTTTTAAAGAGTGACACAGAACTAACAGTAAGCATACAGCGTCTCTTTGAGGACAAACTAAAAATAAGGATATTGTTTGAGCCTGACTAGAATCAAACCAGAGGCAGGACAAGCAAAGGTAAAAAGAAGGTACTGCAGAAACACAAGACCTTTAAAAAGAAAGCAATCTACATTCGTGAACAAAGCCTGAACAAAAACCCAGTTGTGGATGATATCACAAAAAGCACTCTTGTATTCAGTATACTGTCCTTTGCCCAGCTCCAACTAGACAGCAGACTGAAAAACAAAGGGAAAAATTCCTTTCACATGAGGCAAACTGGAGAAAAGAATTGAGCTCATAGCAAGGAGTTATATTTAAATGGCAAGCCAATAGCCCCCTGTGCCAGAGTGCAGGGTGGTAACCCCTCCCCCCCAACTTGGCTACCCCTCACCCAAGGGGCTGGGCTGCAGTGAGATAGTTTTAAGACACCCTGACTGAAAGGTTAATGAGTGGCAACTGGCCACCCTAAGCAGCCAAAGTCGAAGCCTCAGAGGTAACGAAGGAAACAGGAACATTTGAATGACTGCCTGGGGAGTAATAAAGCTAGCTCCAAGGGTCTGAGATAGGGGAAGAGTGACATAGGCAAATAAAGCCAGGGGAAGGCGAACACTCCTGAACCTCCATGAGTCCAAAGCAAACCCAGAGGAATGGTGAGCTAAATCCGGGCCAGACTAAAACTGCTGGGAAGAAGGGTCTGCACCAAGCAGCAGTGCCAGATTAAGGCAGGGACTTTAGGCCTTGCAGGCCTGTGCTGCAAAATTTGGCCCTGGTCAAGCAGTGCACTGCCGCCACCCTCCATAAGCCTGCCCATCCCACCCCTGGACTGGACGATCTGCTTCAGACCAGCCAGCCTGAGATTGGGGCAAGAGTGCTGAGGACTCTGAGCTGAGGGCCCCCACTGTGCCAGCCAGGTCATAGCACCCCCAACTCAGCAGTATCAGCTGGGTTGCAGGCCCTGGACCCCTCTCAGCCCAAGACCACTAGGCTGGGTGCCACTGGGGGGGGGCACAAAAGTGGGCATACCCAGGCCATCAGGGCCTTGATCTGGTTCTGCCTAGAGCTATAAATAAAAGAGCATGGAGGGTGAAAAATCTAGAGGACTCCAGCTGTGTCTGTTTAAGAGGGGAGCAAAAAGACCCCAGGGGTGGGGGGAGACCTGCATGCCCCTGTTACACACACCCAAAAGCAAAAACACAGTTCATTCCAGATGAATATTTCCATTACTTAGCAGAAAATTGTTTCACAGCTAGCAAAAGAATGTGCTCTTTTCTACTATTTATGAAGTTAATATTGATTTGTAGGAACATTTCAAAAACCTTGAATTATTGTAACTGGGGGATTTGCAAGCCTGTCTAGTGAAACAGTAATGTTACTAATTATCAGCAGCATTTTTAAACACTGAAAATGTCTAAGAGACAATAAAAAGCAAGTCCCTGCCCCAAAGAGATAACACACTTCAGTATTGACCTAGAGATCACAAGCTGAACTGTGGCATTCTGTTATTTAGTAACTTATGAGTGCTTCAGTTTGCAACCTTAATACAGTTATTTTAACACAGTTTTCTGAGTAATTTCTTAGATTTTAAAGAAGCACACAGATTCTGTCCTGTAACATCATATCGACACCCACATCCGTCATCAGCAGGGTTACAACCTTAGATCACAGTCATTTGCCATTTGAACTAATGGAGTAACTGATGATAGCAGGGGTCTATCCTCCCCTGTATGAACCATCACTAGGGTAGGATGATGCACATATTTTGCACCGGTGGATTTCAGAGATATTTGCTGACGGTAAAAGAATGGTGGAATTTAGGAAGCTTGAATTCCACACCAGGCTCTGCAGGGGAATGTGCTCAGGTGGATGCAGACTTTTCTGCCCCTTCCACCCAAGTTTATATCCCTTCTGACCTGTCCCTAGTTCTTTGCCCCAGTTCCATTTTCCTCACATATCCGGTCCCTGTCTCCACAACTCAGGCTTCGCATCCCAGGTCCAGTCTGCTTCCCCCAGCCAGTCCTAGGCTCCCTTGTTGGCTCACGGTCCAAAACCCAGTCTCCTCCTCCACAAACCTACTCCCTAGCTATTTACCCAGTAAGTTCCAATTCCCTCCTCCAATCTCTTTGTCTGAAGTCTTCATGTCCAGCTACTTGAGTTCTCCCTTTCAAGATCCTCATCTGATCCCCCCTCTTCCCTTGCTAACTGCTCCCAATCCCATACTCCCTTTCAGGGCTCCTCAAACAGTCTCTCTCTCCTTCCCCACTCTTCCTTTTCTCCTTCCCCCCATCTCTTTTCTCAGTCAAGCCCAGTTCTGCCTGTTTCCCCAACTCCCCAATTCTCTCTCCTGTCCTAGTTCTCTTACGCACAATGGCTTGTAGTCTCAATCTCATTGTTCAGCTAATTTAAATCATCCCACCACCTCCACCTGGATCTGTCTACAATCACGGGGCTCCTTCTAAGCCAACTGCCTCTGAGTCCTCCCTATTTTACTCCCCAGTTCCCAGACCTAGTCTCCCCTCTGGCTTCCATGTAACATGACAGAGTATATTATAGATACCTACTACTGATGTGTCATAAAATACATGAAAAATATCTCTAAAATGGCAATGTTTATTAAAAGTAAAATGAGTTAGCTGCTGTCCAAATGTAATGTGTTTGCACTGCTGCTGGTTATGTGACTTTCCTACTGTTGATTGGTTGTTTCACTGTATATCTCCACAGAAAGGTTTGTCATGGTACTACACCAATGACCTATCTTCCAACAGTGCACATTCATCCTTACCCCTCTGCCTGCACTACTTCTGTCACTGCTGTGAGAGACAACTTAGCCTGGCCTGCCTACCATGGTTCCCTGGCCTTCTTGGTCTTACTTCTCCAACTTTCCTTTTTATTTCCCAAGAGCTTTATGACGCATCCATGCCTAGGGTAATTCACCTGAAAACACCTAAGTCAGGGCAGGCTGCAAAAGAAGAGCAGATTCTCATAGAACTGGTGGCTAACACTGAAGTTAGATTCCCCAACCAGTTGTAAACAATGCTTCTAATTGCCCACGCTTATTATCAAGAAGCTACAACAAGCTTCTTGATATAGAGCCCCTTATTGCATTTCAGTCTCTGGCTCCCAATCAGCAACAAGGCCACATAGATTCACTTTATTCAAATGTTCTCTCGTCTCCAAAGGGTTAGCCACGTTAGCAGATCAATATTTGACTTAGATCTTACCAAAATACCGTGCTGCAAGACAATCCTTCAGTAAGTAAAACTAAAGGCTTATTATAAAAGTAAAGAAACAAACCACATGAGAGATATCAAATGGTCTGTCCGTATATGTCAAATTTTTAGCAGAATTGTGGAGGCTGCAGGAGTGTACAGTTTCTCTAAGGTACATCCAGTACCTGGACAAGGTCTCAGTCCTTTGCGTCACAGCTTCTGATGTGGAGTAGTTGATCCAAAGATAGGAGTGAAGACAAGACGGAGATGGTGCAGCAATATTTTATAGTTTTTGCCATGAGGCTTGTACTTCTTTTGTCTCAAACCCAGTCACATAGCATATGGCATGGAAAAGCCTCAAGAGTCTCCTCTTCATAAGCATGTTCGTACATGTCCTGGTGACTCATAAGGTGTAGCTCCTGGGTTCTTTCATTGGATTCATTGTACATTTGTTTTCTTTTGATGGGTCTTTGAGCAGGCTTAATGCAGCTGCCATCCTGTCTGGAAGTGTCACTGGGTAGTATAGCACAAGTTTTTGAATACAGCTATAGCATACATATCCATAATTTACAGTACAAAGATGAGACAGACACAAACAATATTATCATACTTGGCAAATTGTAACTTTCCAGTGGTACCTGACCTAGTATGTCTTGTAAGATACATCATAATCTCACAATATTGATATCAATAACGTTATAAATGATCACATATTCTGACAGTGCCTCAAGCTTGTCTCATGTTGTGGCAGAACTTGCCATAGCAACTTCAGAAATTCTTCACTTTCTGCACTATTGTTATACAAAGAGAAAGCTTTCTTCTCTTTCTGCCTCTATGTATTCTTCTGTCACAGACAAGCTCTCCATTCTACATTGACATTTGCTGCCAGTGTGTTATTAGCAATGTGCTGTACAAAAATAAAGCAGCTCTACAGTTAATAGCTCTGCAATTTATTATTCGGAGTACAAACAATATTATACCCAACATGAGCTCCTCACAGACATCAACTCTCCTGGAAAGCATTAAAGAGCCAAAAGTAGGCCACATGACCATAAGGCTATGTCTACATCTCTAATTTTAGTTCGGACTTGCTAGTCCGAACTAAAGATGTCCAAGGTCAGTCCAAACTAAACTCGGACTAGTTCAAATTAACTGCAGACTTTTTAGTTCAAACTAACCATGCATTCTAGGTCTAACTAATGCTGAGCTCAAACTAGAACAAGCGGTTAGTTCAAACTAAAGTTTGAACTAAGCAAGTAAGTCTGGAGTAGTGCCGGGTCTTAGTAGTTCAGACAAAGCTTTGCCTAGTTCAAAGAAATTTCTTAGTTTAAACTTGTTAAAGCCTAGCGTAGTCATGGACTACATTAGTCCGGACTAATTTGCCAATGTAGACATAGCCTAAGCGATGTGACTTCATCACCCTGTAAGATACCCACATTTTAGGCCAAGGTGGGTTGCAAACACAGGTATTTACAGCACTAAGAAAGCACTGATGATGAAAATAATGCATTAATGATAGGTCCAACCCAACCCTTTCATCCTGAGTCAACCATTCTTTAAGGCTATGTCCACATGATGCTTTTAAATCGAAACAACAATCGTTGTTTCGATTTAAAAGTTGACATGCCTGAACAATGTTTCATTGTTTTGAAATGATGAGCCCCGTCATTTCGAAATAATGAACCTTATTTCGAAATAGTAAAACCTAGGCTGAAATTGAAATAGCTGTTATTTCAAAATGGTTGTTTCAAAATAACGCCGTTCGGACATGTTATTTCAAAATAACCATTATTTCGATTTAACACTTTTGCCCTTCTCCTTCCCAGGGCGCCTTCCTTTTTCTATATATTGGCTGGCAACATGGCCCTGCCAGGGGCCCGTGTTGCCGCACCTCCCGTGCTGCCCCTCTCCTGATTCAAAATAGCAAGGCTTGTGTCCGAACTTGGTATTCGATTTGAAGTTTTTGCTTATTTCAATTTAAGTTAATTCAAAATAATGATTTTATTTCGAATTAACTTATTTTGAATTAACTTATTTCAAAATAAGCGTCTACATGTGGACATAGCCTAACTCTGTACAAGTTCGACTCCACTGCTAGTAATGATCGTACATCAAACTGTCTCCACAGAACTGAACCACTGCAAACTGGGAAAGTTTGAGTGTGTCTCCATTAACTTTGCAAGCTAAGACTATCCCTGTGAGAGAAAAAAATTCCACTCCCAAAACCAACACTCTGCATAGCAATTTAAGCTGGTAGCTGGAGGTTCTTTTTTTTACAATGCCACATTCAGCAACAAGGGAATGGCTTCTTTACCCATGGAAGAGGAGCTGTGTAATTTCTTTGTTTTTAATCAGCTCTTTTTGGTGCAAGTAAGGATGTGTTAGGTTCTCTGAAATTAATTCAGATCACAAAACAAAAAGGTGCTTGTTGAGAGAGGAAAAGGAACATTTTTTACACTAGCAAATTTAAATACAAATGGACTTGTCTTCTGAAGCAAGAGCATGCTGACTTGACAAGGATCATGATGGGGGGATGAGGTGGGGTGCAGAAATAGCATTTTATACATCAAATGTAGGCATCAGCATATGAAAACTATCACCTCCTGCAGGACTAATGCTCCTAAAAGCAAGTGTTTGCTCTTTTTGCAGAACTGTTTTCCCCCATGTTATTGGGACATTTGAAATCACAGACTTACAACCCTAGAAACTCACATTCACTTTTCACATAAGAATGACAGCACCACATCTAGCTAGATAAGCTCCTGACACTGTCCCATCAATATTAGGAGTACACCATCTTTATGCGGGAGGGTTTGTTCCCCATACCTAGTCAGTGCTTGGCATCTCACCTGCTACTGCAACAAGAGTCCCAAGTAGTGATGACATTTGTCCAGTGGAGCCTTCTGCTCTAGGAAGTGGGAGTAAGATCAGGAACTTACTGAGCATTAGGCTGTCAGAGTAGCCACTTTTAGTCTGTATCTGATCTGCAGTTAAACCACTCAGCTCACAGTGCAGCATTCTGTTTCTCAGTATCCACTCCTTAAGCAAGCCAGATGGCAGATTTAAGTCTTCTCTGTCCAAAAATGTGGAGGAGAACTGGGCTGTGTATTTGGGAAAGTACCATTTTCACTGAGTTCATATCTTCAGAAACAATAAACTGGCCTGGGATTACAAAGTAACTGTGCTATTAATTCTTGAGACATGTATCTGCAAGAAGTAAGATATGTGTCAAACATAAGAAAAAAATCATCACTAAAATTTGACATGAGAGCTAAATAGCAGAGGCGTTAACACTAGCCAGTTTTAGATTGCTGACTTAGATCCCTTGGATAAGGACTTGCACATGATTAACACAAAAAGCTGGCCAGTGGCTGATGTTAGTTCAGCATTTTTCAAATGCCTTAACTAGAACCTTGTCAAAATAAACGGTGGATTTGTGCTCTATGTGCTTATATGGGAAGGTTGATCCACAGTGATACTATTTCAGTGTTGTAAAGCATAAAATCTAGTTAACAATTCCTGCCAAACCATGAATCAGTTGAAAAATAATGGCCTGAAGTATGTTCTTTTTTCCATTCTCTAATATTTCTTCACAGCACAGTCCAAACAATTGCTCATAATTAAATTGATTGGATGAACAGATCCTGGCAGGAAATACACAGTTGGCAGTTATTCTACAACACTTCATTGTACTAGATTTAGAACAATTACATCAGTTCCTTCCATTTCACAAAGGAAGAGTGGAATTTGCAAAGCAACAGATAAAACAACAAAGAAAAATCAGGGCTTTTAAATAGAGGGTCATATAGTTTGTAAATGAGCAAAGGAAGCACATCTCTGGTAAAATGGTACCTATTTCCAACCCACCTCACTGTCTTCATGGGGGCTTTGCACTACTGATTACAAACCAACTGCCTCATTAGAAGGCATGCAAAGAACAGCCTTTAGGAAGGAAAGATAAGCTCCAGGTCAGAATGTGCTCCCCCTACTCCTTCCCGGTTTATGTCATGAAGCAAACTGCTTTAAAGAAAACTAAGCCAAGTTTTGTATTCAAATGTACATCTGGTTCACATGGAAGTCAATGGAGCTGAGGATACATAATGGAGAATCTTGAGGGCCAATTACTGAAAGGGGCTTAGTTTTGTATACATCTATGTACTTTCCGCTTTGCTTTTTCAAAGCCCTTTGGCACAACTCTATTTTTGTGCACACAAAGTAGCGATATTTACATACAATAAATCTATTTACTATGCTACCCACGCAACAGCAAGCATAAATGATAGTACTAAAATACTGTTCATGTACAAATAGAGGTCACATTATGAAACTGTGGCCTGTAACACAGGTAAATCCTGACACTACATCAGCAATTCTGAGGGCCACACAAAGAGAACGGAATGGGTGTGTAGCTTCTCCATAATATTGATTTGGAGAGGCCACTTGGGAATCTATACCCTCTTACAAGCAGGCAGCAGAGGGATCAGAGGATCATCTCTATGCCCATCTTCTGGCCTTTCTAGGCTGGAGCAATGGTCAGGGAGCACCTGTGTTTCCACTACGTGACCTAGGCAAAGGTTTCCCCTGAGGTACTCACGGTGTCCCTTAGCACTCAGCCCAGTTACTCTGCTGAGCAGAGAATACAGGCTGTGAGTAGAGAGTCATTAAAACCAGAGGAACAAGTTGCACAATACATGGAAACAACTGGGATTAATCATATACACCTCATTATGTAGGAGTGTATCATACATGGATACCACCATATTCTAAACAAAGTTCATTCCTACATTAGTCCCTGAATCCTTCAGGCAGGGCCACAGACAGTTGTCACATCACATTTCTAATTTGCCTCTTCATTAAACAGCATAAAGAGATGCATAAAAAAAAAAAAACCCACCATGAAACAGATTCCTAGTATTACATTTCCAGGAAGTCACCACAGGGATCATGTGAAAGGACTTGGTGCTGGACTTCATGGGCATGATGGGAATGGTGGATCAGAAACAGTCCCTATACTAAGATTGCTTCACACTATGAAGGAGTGTGAGAATCCAAACTTTCATAAGGGCAGACATATGGAAGTTCAGAGGAAAATGGCTAAATCTGGCCATTATTCCCCTCAAAGGACATATCTGCGCTGCATTAAAAACCCGTAGCTGGCCCAGCCCAGCTGACTCAAGTTCTCCAGGTTCAGGATAACAAGCTGTTTAACTGTGGTTCAGAGGTTTGGGCTTGGGCTGGAACCTGGGCTCTGGGATCCCCTGTGCGGGGAGTATCCCTGAGCCTAAAGCCCTACACATCAATAAAACAGTCCCTTAGACTGAGATCCCCAAATCAGGTGACACAGGCCTGTAGCAGTTTTTCAACTGCAGAACAAACATATCCAGAGAGGCATAAACTTCCTACAAATGTCTGGTTTGC
Organism: Podocnemis expansa; assembly: GCA_007922195.1. Taxonomy (NCBI): domain Eukaryota; kingdom Metazoa; phylum Chordata; order Testudines; family Podocnemididae; genus Podocnemis; species Podocnemis expansa. The sequence goes on from ML681979.1 coordinate 13,962,622, forward strand.
AATGGAATAGGGAACACCAATATCCCCTCCAAAGGGGCCCAAATGTGCTCTTTTCTGTGCCAGCCTTCTTTAGTCACCAAACAAGCATGAGCAAGGTCATGACCTCAATCTACAAATCTCTTTGGCCATAGCTTGCCCTCTGAGCACAGGGACTACAGTTGCGGCCAGACCATGCCTGGCAGCCAGCCCCAATCTGACCCTAAGTCACCTTTACAGCAAGGAAATCTGATTTCTCTCACCTACATGCCGAAAACTAACACTTTCCATGAGTGGCTGTGAATAGAGCATTGAAGGTACTCCCACAACAATGGTGATGTGTCTGTTTACTGTAGGCATGCATAAAGCAGGCAGGTCTGGTTCATAAACACACATAGATTGGTACCAGTACATTCAATAAAGCAAAGAATTTGAGCAAGAATCCAGAACATTCTTCGATCAGGCAGCTTGGCCCTGAAGGTAGGAAATCATAAATGTAGTCCCAGTTGGGCTTTCTGACCATGGACAAGTCACTTCACCTGTTAATATATCCTGTCTCTTTATTATTTATCATCTCTAGGGACAAAGACTCTGTTTTACTGTTGGTACAGAGGTTAGTGCTGGGTTCCAGACCTCTGTTGGGGCTTCTAAAAGCTGCAATGGCACAAAAAAGAAAATAATAGTGCTCTAAAATAAAGTATGTTCCAGGGATTCTAAAGTTAAGACTCAGTTAAGGATTGATATCGGATTAAGCCAATGTAAGACAGGAACAAACCTCTAACGTGGCTAGTGTCCCTTAGCCGGTGGATGGCTTCTGCTCTGGGCAGACCCCATTGCAGGCCTCTAGCTGCCGGAGGGAGGGACTAGGCCTTGAGTTGTCTCTGCCTCTGATCTGATGGGACAGATTGTGAAGCTATGTCAGACTCCATTCACTTTCCTTATCTGTACTGTGTCATGTCATTGCTTAAGCTTTCTTCTTCACTCCCAAGCCCTGTTCAAAACAGCATTGATGGCATACTGTATGTCATCCCACAAAGTTTCAATGCCATCACTGAGCACAGGGAAAAAATGACTCTTCTGAAAATAGGAAACTCCAATTTCTTTGTCCAAGAAGCAGCTGATAACTGCAGACAACATTCTAAAACATCCAGTTACAAAAATATACAACACTCGCTCACACCCACCCATTCCAGAAAAACAAAAATAAATAATCCACACTGGAACAAAGCAACTGTGTGGAAAAGAAACAAAGGAGAAAATAAGAGTTGCTTGTTACCAAAAACAGTAACAGTTTTTGAGAGAAAATGAGTAAAATCTTAGTGTCATGACTGGACTTTTTCACTGTACACAATATCCTCTTGCAGATGAGACCTGAGTATAATGCAACACAAGTGCCTAATTTCTATTTATAGCTGCACTTGGGAACCATTCAGTGTTTTGCTTTTTAGACCATTTTTAAAACAGGGACATTCCACAGTTCCAAGCTGAAAGATAAATCTGTGTTCATGCTTGTGTTTCCTTTGAGACTGTGTTCCATAGCAGGAGCACTTGACATATATGGTGGAGTGTATTATTAGTGTAGTTTTTTGTACATTTGGATTGAAGTTTAAGAACCTGAGGTCAAGCTGATCTACTTTTGAATTTAGTATTTTACCACATAAGAAATGTCAACCTTTTTTTAGCCAAACAGAGCTTAATCTAATTTAGTTCACAATACTCCACTGGATTTCCAAAGACCCAGAGACAAACTTTCCAAGTAATTTAAGCTTATGGTTGCTAACTTGGGTACCTAACGTTAGAATCCTAGGTTGCTATATAGACCAGTGGTTCCCAACCAGTGTGCCGTGGCAACACCCAAAGTGTGCCACGAGCATCCCCGAGATCTGCAAAAGTTTCCTCCCTGCTCAACCCAGCTGCGTGGGCTGTGCAGAGCTAGGAAAAGGCAGGGGTTGAAGTAAGGGGGAAGGCATGGGAACACAGGTTCGGGGCTCCCTAATTTAGGCAGGCAGCATTCTAGCCCCCCTAAAAATAGAGGAAAGAACTGGAACATAGAGCTCCAGGGATCCCCCTAAAAATATCACGAGCATCTGGAATGGAGAGTTCCGGTGGCTCCACCATAAGCCCAGCCAGCAGAGAGCTGCGGCAGGTCAAGAGTGTGTGAATCTCCCCCTGTAGGGCAGAGCAGCTTGTGTCAGGCAGCCTGCAAACAGCCCAGGTAAGGGCTTTGGGGGGAAGGGCTGCTGGGAGTTGTGTGGGGTAGGGGGGGTGTGGTGCAGAGGCAGGTGGGAGTGGCTGTGTAGCAGAAGGTGTGTAGCTGGGGTTGTGGGGTGGCTGTTTGGTTGGGGGGTGTAGCTGGGGGCTGGAGGCCTAGTTCTGGCCCCTGCAGTTATGGGAGGGTCCATCACAGGCAGCAGGAAGCTGGGGGAGCAGAGGATGGGACACACAGGGGTGGGGGGGAGCAGCAGTGGGGTGAGGATTTGCCCTGGGTGGCAGGGAACCACTGTGGAGAAGGGGGCAGTGGGTGCTGCACTGTGCTCCCCTGCCCTACCTTCCCACTCCCCAGGTTCCCCCTGTCCCCCCCAATACCACTCTTGTTCTCCCTTCCCCTCTCCTCTCTTGCCACCCTTGTGCTGCGCTTGTCCTCTTTCGCCATCCCTGCCCTGCTCTGCTCCCCACACTCGCTCCTGCCACTGCATATGACTCCTGACCTCCCATTTTGCCACCCCTGCTCTGCTACCCCAACCGCCCCACATAGCAGCATTTCCGAAACACTGTGCCATGACTCATGAATATGCAGAAGTAATTTAAGGTAATTTGAATATTCATACATTTTTTAATAGTGGTGTGCCTCAAAAAATTTGAAGGTATCAAGGTGTGCCACAAAAGAGAAAAGGTTGGGAGCCACTAATATAGACATCTGTATATTTAGCATGATAGGAAAGATAATCTCGTGGTTTGGACTGAGAGATCCAGGTTCACTTTCCCGCTCTGACCCAGGTTTTCTGTGTGAATTTTTGCAAATTGCTTACTTGTCCTGTACCACAGCCCCTGCCTATCCCACAGGCATACAGGTTTCCTTTCCCTCTTTGTCTATTTAGATTGCAAGTTCTTTGGTGCAGGAGCTGTCTATTAATCAATATATACTCAAGGTACAGCATAAAGGTACTAGAGTAATACGTATAGACTCCATCATCTATCTTTAGCTACCCGCATTTGAACATTCTTCTCCTGTCTGCTCCATTTTACCACTGTGCAGTACAGCATTAGAAAAAAAAATTGTTTTAGTTTCAGATTGATCTTCAGGAGGTTCAACTTCATCAACAATTGAGTTCATTTTTCTTTTTTATTCAGCTTCCAAATATTTCTCCATTGTAAAGCACATGTGGATCACATTTTTAGATTACTCAGCCTCCCTAACATAACTTTTTGTTGCATTGATCTATTAAATACAGTAGAAGGGCTTATCCTCTGATTCTGAATAAGCTGACAGTTTGCCCAAACATACAAAATATCTTCTAGGGCTTTTTAAAATCTTTCTCATTTATGACCTGCTAGGAGGAAACAAGGACTAACAGAAAAACATGAAGCTAAGGATGGGTAAATCAGCTTGGGTTAAAGTGAGACCTGAATTAAATATTTCTATTTGGTTTGAAAAGTTTCCTTAACTTGTATTTATTTTTGCAGGGTTTTTGTTTTTTTTTTTCATGTGCCAGTTCACTTCTTGGTTTCTTTCAGGGTACGAAGTAAAGGAGCTGAACTTCGAGTTATTTCTGTCCTATCCAGAGTCAAGATGTAGTAAGTGGGGGAGTACGCTGTGACTGAGAGAGATGTCATCTGTTGTATATGTATATACCAAATCAATCACTCATTTCTGTTGCTGCAGACTTCAATTTAGGGGAGGTAAAGTGTGGTCAGAAAGCCATAACCACTTTAGCAGACATGGTCAATGAAAAGTTAGCAGTTCAAAAGAAGATTCCTTCACCATCGAAAATCATGAAAACAGAGTGGAATTTCATACAGTAAATGTTTGCTGGAAGCACATATGGCATCAAAGCATTTCTGAGGCAAACCAAGACTGGCCAGGAGGGTACTGCATGCCATATTTTCCAAATTTCTTGTAAATTGCTGTGTCCTTTATTTATTATTATTATTATTATTATTATTGGCTACCAGCACCACTGCTTTATATTTACACATTTGGAAGCTGTGTCAGGCAATATTAGATCAAGAAATACCATTGTATTATACAGCCTGAAACTAAGGTTAGTTAACTTCTTTACACTATGATACAATGTTGATCAAAGGAAATCGTCTGACGTTACACCAGTTAGAAGACCCATGGTTCATATATTGTTTTACTGCCAAATTAGATCATACCAATTAATGGCTATTACAAGATATGACATCAAATGTAAGCCTCCCCATTTTCTTTCTGGCCTCTCTGCCTTCATGAGAAATAGGAATGGAGGAAAATCTTGCCAAAAAATACCGCTAAGCCATCATTGTATAATGCAGGAGCCTCCATTTCGCCTTCTTTGTCCATTCTGAGTCAGCCAAGTGCTATGCCCCCAACAGAGCAGTGAGTGCTGTGGAAAAATCGGCTGTGTTTTGTGGTTTTGCTTTTGCTAGTTTTGTCAGCTCTCTTTTTTTGAAAAGAAAAATCAAATCCTGACTTACTATGAAGCTCAGTGGTGCTCTTTCTGAGTAAAACTACAAAAACTAGGTTGGGAAATAACAATAGCAGTATCAGCCTTATTAATTCTTATTTTTATTCTTATTTGTAGAGTAATATTTTGTAATTGTGATGTGGCGCTCTAGGGTGCAAGCAGAGACAAAATAATTTAACTGAGGGCAGCTGGAATGCATCCTAATTCCTGTGAGTATAGCAAGGGTCAATGACTTACACCATTATACTCTCCCTCACACATGTATTATTATTAGTCTTGGTGGAATTCAGTTGTTTTATTTTGATGGATTATATCAATGTTTATTTTTAAGCATTTTAAAATTATTTTGATCAATTTAAATTTTCATAGTTGTGGGACATTGTGGGGAGGGAGTCCATCCAACAATTACTTAATGACAATAAATGGTTGTGATTCAAAAAGTTAGGCTTTGTAAATCACTAAAACACAAAAAGTCAGAATAAAATGTCAAAATAATAAAGTAAATCAAATCAAATCAAATCAAACCTGTTTTACTGTTAATTTGCTAGTCCATTTTTAACAAGTCTCATTCAAAAGTTTAGATTACTGGATTTTTAACTCTAATAATACGTAAGCAGCATTTTTCTTTCCTTGCCTATCAGTAAATTTTTATTATCATTGCTGAAAATGTTTTTTCAGCAGTTAGTATGCATGGTAAAATTAACATTTCCTGACATTTACTGATAAAAATCTAATCCTGCCAAGTCTAAATTGCCCCATCTGGAGGCAGAGCTGATGTTGCAATTTAGGGTTATATATCTTAATCCACGTTGCACAATTTGTGGCAAGAACCACGTTGTTTCTTTGAAAGTTAGCATCTCAGCAAATTATGTTGTCACCTCTGTGGCTTTAAGCCAATTGAATATATATCTATTTCTGTTAATTTATCCACACATTTTATTGCATACAGTCTTAAACTGATCCATCAAACAAATCTGAAAAACTACAACCTTCAAAGCATCCAATCTGACGGATTGTCTCTAATTCGCAGCAGCTGGTTTAACTACTGGAAGCCCAGGGTTGTTTCTCAGGGCCTGTCTACACAATAAAAACTGTGTATGTTGGGCGAGCCTATCCAGAAGAAGCCTCCGAGTGGGGTGGTAAACAACATGCACAGCCAGGTCGATGTCTGCCTTGTACTATGCATGGTAAAACATGCACTGCACTGACTTCACTGCTATTGTTACCCGCACCAGCTGGATTCAAACTAAGTAGACATTCCTGTGATCCGACTGTCCTGGGATAACCAGTCGAATATGCAAAAATCAGGGCAGGGTGCGAAAAGGAGAACAGATTCTCTCAGTACTGGGGGGTTACCTGGAAACAAACTTCCCCAACCAGCCACAAACAGTGGTTCTTCTTCAAGCACTGCTCGGATACATTCAGTGTTAGGTGTCTACGTGCCGCAGCGCATGACTGGTCAGAAGCTTTTTGCCCTAGCCTGTCAAAGCAGGGTCAGTAGGCGACGCCCCCTCCGGCCATTCCTGTGGCTATGTATACGGCCCCAACTCTGAATCTCCTCAGTTCCTTTTTCCGCCCTCAGTAACAGTCTCAGAACAGCCCACTCCTTGTGAACACACGTGCCTGTCGTTTCTCTTCATATGAGCCACTTGTTTAGATTAGAAGACCTGCTTGTGGACATCATTCCTTCAAGAACTGGTGCTTCTACAGAACGTGCGAGATTGGAGCTGGACGATCACTCCCAACAGCTGCCTAAGATGCCATGATTCAAACCCTGTGCTTCTTGCCACAAGGCCTTCCCATGGGATGACCCCCACAAGAAGTGCCTTCGGTGCCTGGGTGAGTCTCACCAGGCCACCGACTGCTCATCTGTCAGTCCTTCAAACCGAGGACACTGAAAGACAGGGAGCAAAGCCGCCATGCTTTGGCCCTGGAGCAAGCGCAGCAGCGTATCCCTAGAGAGCTGGGGTTGCCTTTGGAGCCAGAACCACATGCCAGTTTGGTACCAGAGCCCTCCCAGCACCACATCCCTCAGGAGCAGAAGACAACACGGTCGGCACCAACATCAGCGTCGAAGCACACTCATTAGTGTAGCTCTCCCTGCCTGGGCCCTTCTCAGCACCAGGGGCAGGAGACAGTGCAGATCCCCAATACCCTGGAGGCTTTCAAGGCAGCAAAGGCTCTTCTGCTCTTGCCTATGCCTACCCCTCCAAAGCCTGCTAAGCAAAGAGGAAAGCCTGTTTTCCTTTCAGGGAAGTGGTCTCCTGTCGAACGGCACCACTCTCTGGCACCTAGTACAATGCGGAGCTCCCCAACGCCGCAAGGCGAAGCTCTACCAAAGACGCCGGGCAGTATCGCCCCCAGCCATACTCTAAAGCACCCTACATCATGCTCTGCTTCTCCGTGGCCCCACAGTGCCACTACATCACTGGCGCCACCTACTCAGTCTGGCACCCAGTCAAGCCCTCCTTTGCATACTGAAAAAGTTCTTGCTTCCCGTGTCTGGAGGAGATTACAGCCTCCAGAAGGAGCAGACGAGCTTGAAGAAGGTCACTGGCACTGAGTGCCTATCAGTACCGACCCCATGAACGGTACGTATTGAGAGAAGTCCCATTACAGCTGGCTCACTGCAAAGAGACCAGGACCATACTCTTACACCCTGATAGGGAGCTGAACCCCAAGCCAGGCTCATATAGGGAGGACACATAAGTGCACTTTGACCTTTTACAGCGGGTAACTGCCCACATGAGCATAGAGGTCAAACCCATGGGGGGGGGGGCAGGATCCCTTATTCAATCCCGGTTTATCATCTCCTCGGACGCTATAGCGGTACCGCTGCACCCCAGCGTGCATGACATCACCAGATCCCTCTGGCAATGTCCACCTCCATCCCCCCCCCCGGTATTGGACATAGCAGCACACAAGGTCTGGGTCCTCAGGTCCCACCGAAGGGCTTTCCTTTCCTTATCCATTGCCCAAGTCCAAGTCCCTGGGTAACTGAAGCTGCCCTAGGGTGTGGAGTGCAACCCCACCCAGATCCCATGCCAAGGTCCAGAGGGGGCTAGACAGCTGGAGATTCTAGGCAGAAAGGTGTAATCAACGTCTGCCTTCCAGCTTTGCATAGCTAACCACCAGGCACTGGTGGCTAGATACACCCTAGACATATGGGACTCCTTAAGAAGACTTAGAGACCTACTTCCCCAGGATAACAGGGAAGATTATGAATCCCTTCTAGAGGAAGGCTCACTTACATCCCGAGACTCACTCCTAACTGCATGGGATGCCTCAGACACGGCAAGCTGAGGGGTAGACTAGGCTATTGTTATGATGCATGAGGCACGGCTACAGTAGGCAGACCTGCCTCAAGACACTCAACAGACCATCCAGGACCTCCCTTTTGAAGAACAGTCCTTATTTGCAGAGGACACAGATCTCCTGCTAAGTGGCACGAGGGACCCCAGATCAGACCTTCGATCTTTGGGCATGCTCCTGTCTCAAACACCTAATCATCCTCCTAGCCTGCACCATCATAGCGAATGTCAGGGGCAACACTCTAGACCTTCTCAACCAGGTGGTGAGCAAGATCAGCCCATTGGGAGGACCTGGAATTCTTGCCTCCATGCAGGTCCCCTCCATAAAATGCTGGGCTCTCTGTTGATAACCACCTGGGTGTGCACCACCCTAAACTCCCTCTGCTGCCTTCTTTATCCTCCCTGAAAACCCTCAGAACTTAGTAAAGGTGTCCACATATATGGTCCCCCCCCCCAACTAAGGGGAGGGGAAACACCATCTCTGTTTTTTCATAGAACTGTTCCCTAAGCTAGGGATCCAGCTAACCAGTCAGGGATTTCCATATCCTTAGACATCAGAGTTCTTTTCATAGCATATCTTTGTCTCACAGCCAGTTACCCGCAGACAGCTCTGAAGGCTTGTGACAGATCACCCCCACCCTACCGTCTGGGGTCTTATTCTGTCTCTATAGCTTCCTTCGAGGGTCATTAAGGGCCGACTTGTTTCAAACGCCCCTATATACCTCTCTTCCTCATCTTCTAACAGTCTTGCAATTTCTGATGATGAGAACTTCAGGAACCATTGCCTCGTCCAGACCCCAACTCTCGCCAGAGAGCAGGTTAGTTGTTATTAAGAAGGCCTGGATATGCCCTCACAGCTTGGCCCTCACAATCATTAGGGCCAACCTTATTTAGCCCCCAACACACAATCAGTGGGACCCTCATAGTATCCTGTAGTCCTGTGGTGGGATCCTCAAAGGCTCCTTTTTCAGGTATTCCTCCTGCAATCACAAGGGAGTGCGCTGCAAGAACAGCCCAGATAGCGCCAAATCACTGCACAGATCAACAGGGCCATCCACCACAGTATTATTAGGTGACCAACATTCATTTGTTCTCTTGAGGGTGGGGTCCATATTTTTCTGGGTGCATGAGGTACATCCTATGCCACCCCCTTTCGCTCTGCAATTTCCTCAAGATGCGGGAAACAGGGACCAGACAACCACATCACTGATCAGTCAGCATCCCTGGTGCCATCAAATTTAGGATTCTCCTCCCTTCCCTTCAATGAGGCCTCCCCAAAGGAACCCTGGGGTTTTGCTTCCTATGGTTTGCACAAGGAAGGGATACCTTGATGACACTTAGAATCATAGAATCATAGGGTTGGAAGGGACCGCATGAGGTCATCTAGTCCAACCCCCTGCCAGAGGCAGGACCACTCCCACTAAACCATCCCAGTCATGGTTTTGTGCAGCTGGGCCTTAAACATCTCCAAAAATGGAGATTCCACCACCTCCCAAGGCAGCTCATTCCAATGCTTCTCCACTCGCCTAGTAAAAAAGTTTTTCCTAATATCCAGCCTCGACCTCCCCAACTGTAACTTGAGACCAATGCTCCTCGTTCTGTCATCCGTTACTACTGAGAATAGTTGAGCTCCATCCTCCTTGGAGCATCCCTTCAAGTAGTTGAAGGTTGCTATCAAATCCCCCCTCAATCTTCTCTTCTGCAGACTAAATAAGCTGAATGCTTTCAGTCTTTCCTCACAGGGCTTGTGCTCCAGCCTTTTAATCATTTTGGTTGCCCTCTGCTGAACTCTCTCTAGCATGTCCCTGTCCTTTTTCTAGTGGGGAGCCCAAAACTGAACACAGTATTCTAGCTGTGGCTTCACCAGTGCAGAATAGAGGGGAATGATCACATACCTCGATCTGCTGGTAACACTTCGTTTGATGCAGCCCAGTATGCCACTGGCCTTTTTGGCCGCAAGAGCACACTGCTAACTCATATCCAGCTTCCCATCCACCATGACCCCCAGGTCCTTTTCTATAGTGCTGCTACTTAGCTGAATGTTCCCCAGCTTGTAGCAGTGCATGGAGTTTTTCCATCCCAAGTGCAGGATTTTACACTTGTCCTTATTGAACCTCATAAGATTTCTATTGGCCCACTGTTCCAATTTATCTAGGTCTCCCTGAATCCTGTCCTTGCCCTCCAATGTGTCTACTGCTCCCCCCAGCTTGGTGTCATCCGCAAACTTACTGAGTGTGCTGTCTATTCCATCATCCAGATCATTGATGAAAATGTTGAACAGAACTGACCCCTGGGGCACACCACTCATTACTGGTTGCCAGCTAGACATGGAACCATTGATTCCTACACGCTGAAACCGTTGATCTAGCCAGTTTTCTATCCACCTTATAGTCCACCTATCCAACCCATACTTCCTTAATTTGCCAATGAGAATGCTGTGGGAAACTGTATCAAAAGCCTTGCTAAAATTAGGGTATATCACATCAACGGTTCTTCCTGCATCCAGAGAACCAGTCATCTGATCATAGAAGGAAATGAGATTGGTCAGGCATGATTTACCCTTGCTGAATCCATGCTGACTGTTCCTGATGACTTTATTTTCCTCTAAGTGTTTTAGGATGGATTCTTTGAGAGCCTGCTCCATAATTTTTCCAGGGGTTGAGGTGAGGCTGACAGGTCTGTAATTCCCCAGATCCTCCTTTTTCCCTTTCTTGAAAATAGGTACTATATTTGCTTTTTTCCAGTCCTCTGGCACCTCCCCCATTCTCCATGAGTTTTGAAAGATAATGGCCAGCGGTGCTGCTATCTCATTGGCCAACTCCCTCAGCACCCTCAGATGTAGGTCATCTGGCCCCATGGACTTGTGCACATCCAGCTTCCTTAAGCAGTCGCTAACCTGACCTTCTGTCACCAAGGGCCTCTCTTCTTCTCTCCAATCTGCCATATGCATGGTAGTGGGTGGGAGCTGACCCTGCCTGTGAAAACTGAAGCAAAAAAAGCATTGAGCATTTCAGCTTTTCCCTCATCCTCTGTCACGAGGATGCCTGCTCCATTCAGTAAGGGACCTACACGTTCCCTGATCCTCTTCTTGTTTTTAATATACTTATAGAACCCCTTCCTGTTATCCTTTACATCCCTCGCTAGCCGCAACTCCATTTGTCCTTTGGCCTTTCTGATTTTATCCCTGCAGTCCCTAGCAATATCTTTATATGCCTCCTTATTCATCTGACCAAGCTTCCACTTCCTGTAAGCTTCCTTTTTATGTTTAAGCTCAGAGCAGAGTTCTCTGCTAAGCCATTCTGGCTGCCTCACATGTTTGGTGTTCTTTCTCATAATTGGAATAGCAACTTCCTGTGCCCTTAGCAGGGTTTCTTTAAAATATAACCAACTCTCTTGCATGCCTTTCCCCTTCAGATTAGTTTCCCAAGGGATCCTTCCCATCAGTTCCCTGAGGGAGCCAAAATCTGCTTTTTTGAAGTCCGGGGTTTTTGTTTTGCTTCTTTCCTTCCTTCCTTTAATCAGCATCCTGAACTCAACCATGTCATGGTCACTACTGCCTGGTTTGCCATTTACCTCTATCTCCCTGATCAATTCTTCCCTGTTTGTGAGCAGCAGGTCGAAAGGTGCAAGGCTTCTAGTTGGTTCCTCCAACATTTGTACCAGAAAGTTATCCCCAACACTCTCTAAAAACTTCCTGGATTGCCCATGCACTGCTGTATTGGCCTCCCAGCAGATGTCAGGGTAATTGAAGTCCCCCATCCGCACCAGGGCCTATGATCTAGAAGCTTCCACTAGTTGTCCATAGAACACCTCATCCACCTCCTGCTTCTGGTCTGGTGGTCTATAGCAGACACCCACCACAACATCCCCTTTGTTGCTTTCCCCTCTCAATGTAACCCACGGACTTTCTACTGGCACGCTTCCACTTCCATAATGGAGCTCTGAGCAGTCATAGAGCTCTTTTACATATAGTGCTACTCCTCCCCCTCTTCTTCCCTGCCTGTCTTTCCTGAACAGTTTATACCGATCCATGGCAGAGCTCCAGTTGTGCAGACTATCCCACCACGTCTCTGTTATTCCAATGATATCATAGTTCCTTTTTTGTGCTACTACTACCAATTCTTCCTGCTTATTTCCCAGACTCCTCGCATTAGTGTATAGGCACCTAAGATACCCGGCCGATTTCCCTACTTTGTCAGTTCGATTTTCAATTCTATTACACGTACCTCCTTGCATTTTTTCTAAGAGTTGTCCTCCCCCACTTTCCTCACTTATCGGGGCTTCAGTAGAACACTTAAGGCAATTATTTGACTCCACCCCCCCCCCATGTTCCAACTACCTTCTCTTTTATTGCTGGTGTTACAGTCCCAGTACCCCACCAAGTTCCATCCCTTCCCCCAGATCTCCCACATTGTCACTTACCTGTGGGCTTTGGTCTCCTTTCCCCCTTTGAACCTAATTTAAAGCCCTCCTTACTAGGTCAGCCAGTCTCTGCCCAAATATGCTCTTCCTCTTCCTGGACAGATGAAGGCCATCTCTGCCTATCAATCCTCCTTCCTGAAACAGTACTCCATGGTCAAGGAAGCCAAATCCCTCCTGACCACACCATCTTCGCAGCCAGGCATTCACCTTTAGGATGTATCCGTCTGTCCTCAGGCCTCTAGCCTTGACCAGAAGGATCGAGGAGAACACCACCTGTGCTCCAAATTCCTTCACCCGCACTCCCAGAGCCCGGTAGTCATGTTTGATCTGCCAAGGATCACCTCTCGCAGTGTCATTGGTACCTATGTGGATAAGAAGCATGGGGTAGTAGTCCGAGGAGTGGATGATTTTTGACAATCCCTCTGTAACATCTTGGATACGGGCACCTGGCAGGCAGCATACCTCCCTAGAGGCCTTGTCAGGGTGACAGATGGGTGCCTCCATTCCTCTCAGGAGTGAGTCCCCAATCACCACAACCCCACGTTTCCACTTCCTAATCTCTACTTCTTTTATGATGTACCCCCAGATAAATCTGCCTAACTACCTCTGCCTTCCAGTAGGGGTTATTCCCTTTCTTTTGCTCGGAAGGGTAAAACCCTGGGTCATCCAGTTCCTTCTGTCTATCTACCCGCCCTCCCTTCCTACAGGACACCCACAGGGGCACAATGGAGAGATGCCTTCCCCTCAGTTAAAAGCAGAAGGGCTTTTCTGCCCTTGGGGTTTGCCATGAGTAGGCATCTCCCAGTCCTGTACACTACCCCATTGCTTTCTGGGTAAGCACATTCAAACATGGGAGGATGGTGCCCCAGAAGCTAGTGAGCTTCACACCCTCAACCATAATTCCGATACAGTCACCCTCTCCCTCTTCAGACATACCCCTTCCTTTCCTCTCCTCATTTGCTGAAGGGGTCCCTTCATGGTTCCACTCCTCCTTTCTGCCCCTTAAAGCCTATTGGGGCAATATCAACCCTTGCAAATTGAGCAAATAGAGGTTCTCACTCTCTCTCAGGGGTTTTTGCTATAGGGAGACATCTGATCCAATTCACTTCCTCTGATAAGAGTGAGTGACCAACAGGAAGGGTGGCCTCACCCATGCCCAGAAAACTTCCTGAGACACTCCCGGTTCTACATCATGACCAGGCCCTGGCCCAGGAATGAGAAGGTTAAGTTGTATTCTCCAGTTTCATCCCCATCAACCATAGACTGTTTCCTTTCTTAACTGCTAGAGGCATTTGAGCAACTCGAGCCCCTGTATGCTCAGCCAGAGGCCTGGGGGGAGGGGGTCGCTTCCCAATGTAGCTCTGGCCTCCCCTCCTATATGGTGCAAAGGAGTCTTGGTATAGGCAAAGGCCAGCCTCAAGCCGCTAGCCTTATTTTTCTTCCTACTCTTTGGGGGGTTTTCCTCGCTGCCTTGGAGCACGATCTCAGTGTCCTGGGATCCATTTACACCCTCCCAATGGAAAGGGAAGAGATTGAGGTGGAAGACTCCCCTCCTCCCTTTTCCATGTTCTTGGAGTTTTCTCATGAATCCTCCTTTGCCACTCTGGGCTCACGTCCACCCTAAGAGAGAGACCAACCCTCAGTTCATATACAGGGATCTTATAGGAATGATCCTTAGAAGTCACTGTGGGGTAGTGCAGATCATGACTACCCTCAACTTATGGGTGGAATTAAGGGGGCGCCTTTGTCTTGGGGCTCCAGACCGATGTCCATAAGCCCCTGGGTCCCTGAGGTTACCCCACTGCTGCCCTGAGGTGACCCGTTTTCTATCAGGACCACCCAACTAGATCCTTTTCTTGGGGTTTTTGTCCCACCTGGCTTAATGACACTCGAAGGTCTTGGTGCTGCTTCTCGCCTCCCCCCCCCCAAAATGAGTGGGGTAGGCCTTTGCTCACCCCTTGCTGTGGAGGCATGTGTCAATCTTTTGCCTGAGTGTAGCTGGCCTATCTTTGCAACTTTCCACAGTTTTGCTACCACAGTTAGGATTGAAGGCCTGAAGATATTTTAAATAGACTCAAGGATTAGATCCCACCTTCTACGCAGGTGGCAAACTTCTCTCACAAGTCTCCCCAAGCAGAAGCCTCCCGTCTCCTGACAGTTTGCGCAATACCTACTTTGACAGGCTCTCCTAAAGCAGTTGGTAGGGCCAAGTCTATACAAGCAAACCTACCAATTCACCCTGGAATACAGGGGATCACTTGTACAGTATCTGTGCCTTCCTTCAGATGGGATGACTCACTTTCCTCCTGCGTTTTTCTGGGCAGTGCTCAGAAAAATTGAGAGGTGTGGTGTTATCACTATAGGGGCAAAGAAGTCTCCCAGCCCCAGGGGTGTCACTGGTGCTGGGCATCCGGGGCATGTGCTCCGAATCCCAGTGCCGGTGCCCCGGGTCTGGCACCCCCCTCAGGTCTCCAGCCCATCCGGGGCCCAGCCACCTGCGGCTGTGGCAGCCCCATCCCCAGCCAGGGATCCAGGGCTCAGCCACCCTCAGCAGTGGCAGCCGCTCCGTCCCCATCCCCAGCTGGGGATACGGGGCCCAGCTGCCCACAGCTGCTTTTAGCCCTGTCCCCGGCTGGGGATGTGGGCCCAGCCACCTGCCACGGCAGCTTCTGAACCTGTCCCCAACCAGGGGCATGGCCTGTGGTCAGGGGGCAGGACCTGCGGGCTGGGGGCGGGGCCTGGGGCCGTGCCCCAGATCCCTCTCTGGGGCAGTGATGCCCCTGCCCAGCCCATCAGACTCTCTCTCAATTCCCATGGCTGGGGGCTTTTGAGGCTTAGCATAGGCAGCGTTACGCTTACCACTCCCAACACGTGGTGGCACACAGCCTCTCTCAGGTCCCTTGCTCAGTGTTTTCCTGGGACTCTGGAGAGTTTAAGGATATCCCCTCCAGGTGGGCTAAACAGCCTGCTTTTCAGGCCCACTTTCAGGTTTTGGAGCCTGCCTTAAGGAGACAGCCATGCTGAAGGCAGAAAACTCCAACTCCACCCACTGTCCACAGTATGGCTAGTAGTCACCTGACACTGAATGTATCCAAGCAGCACTCGAAGAAGAACAGTGGGCTTCTTACCAGTAGCCATCCTTCTTCGAGATGGGCTGCTCGCATACATTCAGAACCCCCATCCCTGTCCCCACTATCTGGAGTTGGCAACTCAAAGGGGACTTGGGAGGATCAGGGTAGAGGCTGTGTATATAGTCACAGGAGTGGGCCATCGGCCACCGACCCTACTCTGACAGGTTAGGGCAAAAAGCTTTTGACCAATTGTGCACTGTGGCATGTTGAAACCTAACACTGAATGTATGCGAGCAGCCCATCTCGAAGAAGGATGGTTACTGGTAAGTAACCCGCCATTCTGATGCCCACACTGGTTATCAAGAAGCCACAATAAAGTATATTCAGTTCCCCTTTACTGCATTTCAGTCACTCGTTCCCAAACAGCCACTGGGTCTAGTAAAGAAATAAGTTACTTAAAACTCCATGCTCCTTACAAAAAAGTTCTTCTGACCCAAAGGGTCAGCCTCATTACCCAGAACAATATAGGTTTGAATCTTATCCAAATTGCTGCCAGGCAATCTTTTAATTACTAAAACTAAGGGTTTATTATACAAGGAAAGAAACAAACTATGAGGAATATTAGAGGATTAAAGTAAATCACATACACATAGTGATTTAAATGGCCATGTGAAGCAAGTCCTTGGCAGAATTTAGAGTTTGCAGGCTTGTATTATCCCTCTGGAATACGGTATATCCAGTACCTCGCTAGGTCTCAGTCCTTTGTTCCATAGTTTCAGCTGCAGATTAATAGATCCAAAGATAGGTGTTGACTGAGAGCTGCATGGGATGAAAGACAAAATGGGGATCATGGAGTGGTGTTTTCTCTCCTCTGGCTTTTCCCATGCTGTATGTGAAATTCTGTTGAAACAAAATGGAGTTTAGTGCCATGGGCAAGTCATTAAGGAAACAATGAGCCATTAAGGAAACAATTGTTGCAGACGTACTATCAGGGGTGTTCCCCAGAAATACATTTCAATTTGTCAATTTCAAAAGGGATAGCCGTGTTAGTCTAGTCCAGTAAAAAAAACAAGGAGTTGTGTGGCACTTTAAGACATACAGATTTATTTTTTTCATGAACTTTCATGCAAAAAAAAAATTTTTATTTCTTAAAGTCCCACACAACTCCTTGTTGTTTTTTACATTTCAATTTGACATACAAACACATTCATAACTTCTAATATAGATATGATACATATAAACAATATAACAGGAGTGGCCAAACTTATAGAACTCAAGAGCCACACAAGTTGATTATTAAAGCTTTGAGAGCTGCACTGAGGCATATAGCCATATACTTTTATGGTCCAAAATTACTTACTTAAAAATTCATTGCACACTTTAATTTTATCATAAAAAGAGGACAAATATTGACCCTACTAGTGTCAGATTCTGATAATTACTTAAGGTTACCATGAAAATTAGGCCTATACAGTAGCTCGATGTAGAAGACTGCAGGCTAGTGGTGAGTTTTTTTAAAATCCCAACCATGCTACACTTCTCCCCACTGTGCCAACCCCCTCCTGAACTCCTAGCCTGGGCTGCTTTCCTAAATTGATTTGCTGATGTTCTTCCAGGAGCAACAATTTTTAATTCAAGAGCCACATGTGGCTCCTGAGCTGCAGTTTGGACACTCTGGCAATATAATTATTCTTAGTAAAATGTAATCTTTCCGTTGGTACCCAACATGGTATACCTCATATGGATTATTATAATTTTGAAATATTGATATGAAATAATATCATAAATGGTCCCCTAAATCCAGCAAAAATAAAAAACCCAAGGAGTCGTGTGGCACTTAAAGACTAATAGATTTATTTTTTGCATGAGCTTTCATGGGAGAAAATCCCACTTCATCAGATGCTTCGAAGATGGGTGAACTTACAGAATGGAATGAAAATAAATGCAAGGGAGTGTAAAACATAGGATCAGGTCATACAGTAACAGCAAATCAAAGCAGCTGTGAGGTTCAAACCCTGGGAAGCCTGAAGTCAAATTACCATTTGTAATGGGAAAAGACTCCATAGGCTCGATTCAATCCTGCTTTCACAGAATTTAATTTGTATATTAGTTTGAGTTCAGCTGTTTCTCTTTGAAGCCTTGATGTCCCAGTCACACCTCTGACGACGGTCATTAACAAATCATTTATCGAGTGATTAGAAAGATGGAAGTGCTCAGCAACTGTTTTTTTTGTTTTGTGATTACAGCATCATGATACCCATAATCTGTAAAGCAGTAGTCATTCAGTTCTCTGTCAATTATATATTATCCCAGGTATAAATATTATGTAATCTATAAGGCTGTTTTTATAGTTTTCATGTTTTTAGACAAGGTTGGGTGAACTTTTCCTACTTAAATTCAAACCTATTCAAGACATTATTTGTTTGCAAGTTCAGCTTAAATGTTATTACATTGAGGCTTATTTCTTCTCTCAGTAAAAGCTCATGAGAGGGATCCCTGAATAAGGAGGGGGAAGAAGTTTAAAAGGGAAGGAAGGACTTAAAATGGATGGTGTACCTGATGTTATGACCTCTGTGACCTACTTGTTTGTGTGATCCACCTGCAAGCCTATTAGAAATGGAAAAGCAGCCTCCAAAAGGAAGAAGGGGGTAAAGGGTTTCAGCTGCTGAACTAAAGCAATGGGATAATTTGAACACTCAACTGACACATCAAAACTGTTGCTTCAATGATAACTGGGTACCTATATAAAGTGGATGAGCAGCCCCTTTTCTCTAGAACTTATGTCTCTTCTTGGGGGATTCAGTGGATCCATGAAACCCACTGAACTGAGGAGGGTGAAAAATCTGAGCAATTTGTGACCTCCTAAACCTTCTTTTATTTATGGGAATATGAATGTCCAGAGATCTTAACAGGGACCTGTTCTCTTTTATTATATGAAGAGCTTTGTCCCTGGTTTCTAAGAACAACCTTCAGCCACTGAAGGGGTGATCTCATTGGTGGTCTGACGCTCTCTCAAGAACAAGAACTGGAGTCATGACATCCTGTGCATAACTACTGTCATAGCAATGAGCTGACAGAGGTTTCTGTAACATCTAAGAACCCTTGAAAAGATGTTGTGGCTAATAATTGATCCTCTGTGCTGGTGGCCAAAAATTATTCCTGCTGCTCTTGTGGAAGATGATCAATAAAAGCCATAGATTTCTTATAGTCTATGAAATTAAATCTAGCTATGACCACCAGATTGTTTGCAATCTGAAATTGCAAGGTCATGAATGAATGGAACTGTCATCCAAGGAGATCTAAGCACTTTTTCTCCTTGTCATACAAGGTAGACTTGGAGTGGTTTTGCTTACCTACTTGTTCACTGCATCTATCACCAAATAAAAAAAATTCAGAATCCTTGGTGGGACTTAATATTTTTATCTGTCCATTTGCAAATTGATGCAATGGTAGTAGGCATTTGCCAAAGGCTGTTTGCTGCATCCAGAAGCACCTCATTAATGGATAACACAACTCTAATGGGTGTTGCCAATTGTAACTGTCAAGCAGTTTGTATTGTGAATCCTTGACCTCTTCAAGTAGTATCTGAAGAATGTAAACCATGGATGGTGGTGGAGGCATAGGCATCTCATATGGAGACAATGAAGAGACAGGAGCTTGAAGGTTGGCTTCTTCATTTGCCTTAGCCATCTGTTCCCTAAAAATCTCCTTGCATTGGGGTTCTAGTTAAGAATGAGGGGACTGAATATCTGTAGCTTCCTGTTCTATCAGAGCTGGTCGTTGTGACATTTTGGCCATGTCCACAGTTACACAGTTAAATAAATTTAACTTATATCAATTTAATAAAATAAATATAAAAATCATTAAACTGATTTAAGTTACATCAATTTAACAGGTCCCAACTGGAAATGCAAATCGAAATAGCATGTCCATGGACAAAACTTGCTATTTCAATTTAGGAATGAGACACCATGGGAGGTGTGGCAAGATGGCCCCCTAGAAGGGCCATACCCCACTCAATATATAGAAAAAGGAAAGCACCTGGGAAGGAGAAGGGCAAAAAGTGTTAAATCAATTTAACAGTTAAAGCGAAATAACGTGTCCACACTGTGTTATTTTGAAATAACAATTTCAATTTAACCATCATATCAATATAATACTAAGTTTTATTTTATTAATATGACTTTCCTTATATCGAAATGTGGGAGCTCCTCATTTCAAAATGAGGGAGCATCATGTGGACCGACCACTTTTTAAATCGAAATAACCAGTGTTATTTTGATTTAAACCGTGTGAGTGGACATACCCGTTGGATACAAGAGTGGGAGCTGGGTTACTCCTGCCCTGCAAACTTAACAGTTGGTTACTCACCTGTAACCATCCTTCTTTGAGATGGGCTGCTCACATACATTCAGTTACAGGTGTCAATGTGCCACCTGGCATGGTAGCTTAGAAAATCTTTAGCATTAGCCTGTCAGGTCAGGACGCACAGCCAACGCTCCCTCCACGCTGTGACCGCGGCTATATAGGTGACCGTGACCCTGACCCTCCCAGTCCCATATACCTTTGCCAACTCCATTAGCGGGGATGGTGGGAGGGACCTGAATGTATGTGAGCAGCCCATCTCGAACAAAGACGGTTACTGATGAGTAACCAACCGTTCATTCTCCTTCAAGCGCTGCTCACATCATTCAGTTACAGGTGACTGCTAGCCATACCCAAGGATGGCAGGAGGAGTTACAGTCTACCCACACTGAATACAGCTCTGCCCACAGCGGCATCATCTCTAGCCTGTTGGGCAGTGTTATAGTGTGTCGTGAAGGTGTGAATCGACAATGACGTAGCAGCCCTGCAGATCTCTTTGATTGGAACCTTAGCGAGGAAGGCCGTGGAAGACACCTGAGCTCTGGTAGAGTGGGCTCTCACAGTCTCTGGGAGAGGCATGTTTGACCTTCTGTAGCAGTCTTTAATGCAGTTCACAATCCATTTGGAGATGCATTGGGAAGACACTGGAGGGCCTCTCATGCATTCAGCGACCACCACAAACAGTTGGGAGGTCTTGTGGAAAGATCGTGTACTCTCAGTATAGATTAGGAGCACTCTTCTCACATCCAGGGTGTGCCACTGTCTCTGGCTCTCTGTGACTGAGAGTCTGGCTAGAAGACCAGCAGGCAGAGTTCTTGATTCATGTGGAAGGGTTGGCAACCTTGGGCAAGAATGAGGGGTGGTGATGCAGGACCACCTTGTATAGGAAGAAAACCATGTATGGGGGTTCAGAGGATAGGGCTCGTAACTCTGAGACCCTTCTGGCCGAGGTAATTGCTACTAGAAAGGCCACCTTCCAGGACAGTACGAGCAGGGTGGCAGAGTCCAAGGCTCATAAGGTGGTTCTGTCAGAGCCCGCAGCACAATGTTCAGATCCCACTGTGGAGTGGTTTATGGGTGTGGGGAAAAAGTTGTTCCACCACTTTCAGGAATCTATGGCAGATGGGGTGTGAAAAGAGTGGAGCCCCATCTACTCTTTGGTGAAAGGCCGAGATTGCTGCCAAGTGGAATTTTAATGAGGACAGAGATAGGCCTTTCTCTCTTAGATCAAGAAGGTAATCCACAGTTGCCTGAATTGGTGCAGAGGTAGGGTCTATGTCAGGGGTGGCCAAACCTATGGAACTCAAGAGCCGTGCAAGTTGATTATTAAATCTTCAAGACCCGCACTGAGGCATATAACCACATATTTTTACCTACTCCAAAATTACTAAGCTTAAAATTCATTGCGCACTTAATTTTATTGTAAAAATAGGGCAAATATTGATCCTACTAATGTCAGATTCTAATAATTATTTAAGGGTACCATGAAACTAGGCCTATACAGTAAAAACTTTGCTGTCACTAGATGTAGACCACTATAGGCTTGTGGCAAGTTTTTTTAAAATCTGGGCAGTAAATTGTAAAAGCTCTCTCAGATGCTGATCTCTAAGTATTGCACAATATTTTTAATTTAATTGTGGAATATGATGCTTTACAGCAGTAAGTTGTGCAAAAAATTGAAAGTAATCTACGTTCAGTTTTAAACTTCTCTCCTTTGTATTTTCATTTCTTAGTATTCCACATCATGTTTAGGACTTGTAAAACAATTTTATTTTAACAACAAGTATGCTGCATTAGGGCCTATGAGAAAATCTAAACATGCTATGGCTTCTCTGAACATGTCATGCTTCCCTCCCTCACCCCTGTTGCTGCTTCCCTAAAGTCTCTTACCACGCTACTGCTTCTCTGCTCTACCCAACTATGCCACACTTCTGCCCCCCATCCCACCAAGGCCCCGACCATGCCCCTGCTTCCCTGCCAACATTTGTGCCAGTAAACTTGTTCACTAAAATACTCATGGACAGTGAAAACAAAAGGTCTGAGGACTCAATCAGACACAATTAATTTTAAAATTAGAGTAATAGTAAGGGAAAACCCTGCTCTCATCTTAATCCTGTGAAGAGATGCACACAGGGACACTTTTTCAACTGTTCGGAATCACAACAGATCAATGAGAATTTATGGGGACAGAAAGTGCAAGATCAGAGCCTGTTTCAGTAAGTGCTTTGGAGTCCATGCACAGAAGATATTATGGAAAAAATCCCATTGAGTTTATTCAGTTTGAGGTCAGGCCCTGTATAAATTGTAAATATCATTATTTGGTTTTTATAATACAAATTTAAATTTTTATTGGTGAGAGATTTTCTTTTAGAAAGTTTACAACACAATTTTCCATCCTCAGCCCTTCACAACAATTACTCTCTTGTATAATGGGCTTAGACACCCATAGAGTCATTCATGAAGACTGCACTGAAATATAAATGAATTTTGACTACTGGTATACAACAAAGATAAATGAATACATGCTGAATGCTATTTAATCAGTGGAAGTATAGTGCTGCTATTGAACTTTGCAGTGAATGTAAACTTTATTGGTAATTGACTTAGGTATATTAACTAAAATTTTCTTATAAAACAAATGTACTAGCAGTTCCTTCTGCAAACAGATGACATACTGATGTCTCAGGCCCACTTGTTCAGTGGACTTAAGGAATTTTTTTTTCTAAAGCCAGTTTTCAGTAGTGGTGGTCTATTCTAACTCCAAATCATTTTGCATGCTGAAAATGAACCATGATCCATAATAAGTACTTGTAACAGTCTTTAAATTAATAGAGGGGTTTTGTTAATAACCTTTTGAGAGCAGTCAGTGGTTTTGGATGTAACACTTTTGTGTCAATTTTCAGTCATTTCTGATGATTCTTATTTAATTCTCAAAATAGAAATACAAGAGAAATAATTTTGCATTATATTACAATATCTGGAAATGCCAGGTGATTTTTAAAAAAGAAAATTAATTTACAATTGCTTTTTAAGTTTAAATTGCTAGATTATCATCACTTATCTGTAGTTCATTGTAGACTTGGTCTTGATCAATTTATGTTGCCAATTTTAAAGATATTGACTCAGAAAACTATCAAAAAAGAAAAGTATTTAAAAAATCATGCACTCAGAAGGTCAAACTTCTTGCTAGAGCTATTTTAATTTTTCCTCTGTGTGCATCCAGTTTGTACAATGATTGAAGCCTGTGATGTTGTAATTAAAGACTGTCATAATACATATAGACAAGGAGGGTAGAATTAATATTGTGTGGGTAAACTGTAGAATCTGACATGTCTCTGCACCTCACTGATAACATTGTTTTTCCCTGGGGGCTCTCACAATGCTGCCCCTCTCCTGGCTCTCACCACGCTGCTTTTTTCTGCTGGTAAGGTTCTCCCAGGGCTGCCTCTCCCCGGCTCTGACCACGCTGCTGTCTCCTGCAGCTCTCACAAGGCTGCTCCTCCGCTGCCGGCTCACACCCTGCCGCTGCCTCTTTGCTGTCCCCGACCACTGCAGATTTCTTGCCCCTGACTCCCGCCCTGTTGCCCTTCCCCGCTGCACTCTCTCTGGAGCCACAATTTTTCTTTAAAGAGCCACATGTGGCTCACAAGATGCAGTTTGGCCATATCTGGTCTATGTCTTTGTCATTGCACCAAGCAGAAAAGTGGTTCCATTTTGCCATGTAGGTGGACCTGGTGGAGAGTTTCCTGAGCTTTTTAACCCTATCTGAGCAGTGTCTCTCTTGCTTGCTGAGCCAGAGAGCATCCAGGCTGTCAGGTGCAGAAGGCCTGGGTTTGGGTGCTGAAGGCGTCCCGAGTCCTGTGTCAGGAGGTCCGCCCACTGTGGGAGGCAGAGTGGGGTCCTCACTGACATGTCCTGTATGAAGGGGAACCTGTATTCTCTGGGCCAGTCTGGGGCTATCAGAATGATGTGTGCCTCATCCGCGAGAACCTTCAGGAGCATCCAGTGGATCAACGGAATTGGAGGGAAGGCATACATTAGGGCCCCTGACCAAATTGAGGAGAAAGACATTGCTGAGAGAACCTTTCTCCCGACCTTGGAGGGACCAGAGCCAGGGTCATTTGTGGTTTTGCCCCATGGTGAAGAGGTCGATCTGAGGGGTTGCCCATCTGCTTATCAGCAGGGAGAAAACCTCGTTGTGGAGGGACCACTCATGATTCGCCAGGGGTTTCCTGCTGAGTGAGTCTGCTATGCCATTGTCTACCCAGGGTAGGTGGGAGGCAATCGGCGTGAAGTGATAGTCTATTGCTAGGTGCCAGAGCTTGGTCGCTTCCTCGCATAGCGCCGAGGAGTGGACTCGCCCTTGACGGTTTGTGTAGAACACAGCCATTGTATTGTCTGAGAGGATTTGGACCACCCTGCCTTGGAAATGGCCTAGGAAGGTCATGCAGGCCAGCCTGGTAGCCCGGAGCTCCTTCACATTTATGTGGAGGAAACTGTCCTCGGGATTCCAAACGCCTTGCATGGAGACGCCCCAGGACAGGTGGGCTCCCCAGCCCCAGTTGGATGCATCTGTTATGAGGGTCACTGAGGGCTTGGACTCCCTGAACAGAATTCCCCCCATCGCAGTCAGGATCCCTCCAGATTTGGAGGGACTCCAGGGCATATTGAGGGACTGAGAGTACCTTGTCCAGATGGTCCCTTTCTGGTCGGAAGCTTGTGGTGAACCAGAGCTGGAATGGTCTCATCCGTAGGCGGGCTGTTTGGATTACCGACATGGCCGCTGCCACGTGTCCCAAGAGCTGCGTGCACCTGCGCGCTGTGGTCAGCCCAGGCACTTGGAGCTCCATGATGATGGTGCAGATGGACCAAAATCTTGACAGTGGCAATGACGTGGTGCCCTGTCGGCTGTTGAAACGTGCCCCGATGAACTCTATGTCCTCCTGAGTGGGACAAAGTTTGGACTTCTCTAAGTTTATGTGGAAGTCCAGGAACTCACAGAATTTCATCACCATGTCAACGTGGTTTTGTACCTGTCGACTTGAGTTGCCCGCTATGAGCCAGTCGTCTAGGTAGGGGTAGATTCTTATGCCCTTCCTGCACAGGAAAGCTGCGACTGGTGCCACACACTTTGTGAACACCCTGGGAGCTAGCGATAACCCAAAAGGGAGGGTGGTAAACTGGTAGCGGTGTTGTGCCACTACGAACCTGAGAAACCGCCTGTGGTGGGGCCGAATGGCTGTGTGGAACTAAGCGTCCTTTAGGTCGAGGGCTGTGAACCAAACTCCTGGGGACAGGGAGGCAATAATCTGTGGCAGGGAGACCATGCAGAATTTTATTTTCTGTATGTTTTTGCTGAGTGCTGTGAGGTCTAGAATGGGTCATAAGTCCCTGTTAGGCTTGGGGACTAGGAAGTAGCAGGAATAGAACCCTTTGCCACGCTCTCTCTTGGGAAACTTTTCAGTGGCTCTGAGGGAGAGTAACTTCTGGCATTTGACTTCAAGCTTGCTTAGCAGATCTGGGTTTTCTGGGGTTGTAGGAAGGGGTGGTTTCCTGTCTCGGGGGGTTGAAAGGAACTGGATGCAGTATCCCCTGGCCACTGTGTTGAGAACCCACTGGTCTGACGTGACCTGGGTCCATTGTGGAGCAAAGTGGCGGAGGCGGTAGGGGAAGAACAGTGGTTGTGGAGCGCTGCCCTCGGGGGGACTGTCAAAAATGCTGTTTGCGGCCCAACGAGCAGTCCGATCCCTGTCTGCGCCATCCCGACTGACAGGCGTCAAGCTTACCCCCTTTACCTGATCGGCCCTTATCTTTGTCCAGGTCCCCGAGGTGGCGCTGGCGAAACTGGAGGGATCTCAGGAACTGGGTCTGCAGTTGCAGCTATTGTTTCAGTTGTTGTAACTGCTGCTGTAGCTGGTGCGACCTTGAGGAGCGCCTAATGGATTGAGAAGTGTAAACCTGAGGGACCGCGGTTTAGCCCTTGAGTCCTTCATACCATGCAGTTTTGCATCTGTGGAGGATGCAAAGAGGTTGGGATCCTCAAAGGGGAGATCCTGGATAATCTGTTGCATCTGTGTGGATAGGCCGGAGTTTTGGAGCCAGACCAAGCAGCACATCACCACTGCCGATGCCATTATATGTGCCGCTGTATCCACTGCGTCCCAGGTTGCTGTGAGCGCATCCCTGGACGCTCTCTCTCCTTTGTCCAGCATTGCCTCAAAGTCTCTCAGGCATTCCTCGGAGATGGCTGAGCGGAGATTTCATAGAGCCTCCCACAAGTTGAAGATGTAGCGCGTCATTAGGACTGAGTTATTTGAGATGCACAGCTATAGGGCAGCAGAGGAGTAAACTTTCCTGCCCAACAGGTCAAACTTCCTCACCTCTTTGTTCGTGGGCGAGGAGCTTGGTTGGCCTTGTCTCTCCCTTTGGTTGACCATGTCAGCCACCACGGATCCTGGAGCTGGGTGGTGAAACAGGAAGGGGAATCCTACCGGGGAGACAGAATATTTCTTATCCGCTACCTTGGTCACTGGCAGAATCAAGGAAGGCATCTGCCACTGCTCCTGGATGATGCGGAACACCCCGGCATGTAGAGGAATCATGACCTTAGCCAGTGGGGCTCTACGGCACGCGTCGAAGAGGGACTCATCTTCCAGTTGGATCAGCCCTAGCTTCAGCTTCAGATTCACTGCCATGCGGCAGAGGAGGTCCGGCTCAACGCAGGGATCTCCCTCATGGTCAACAGACTTGTCGATTAGGTGCTTGTCAGGCAACGAGGATGACTGGGCCCTTGATCTGCTACATTGGGTGGAATCAGAGTCTGGCTCATCGTTAGAGAAATCCAAGGACTCCAGTACCGGTGATCAGGCATAACGGAAGGAGGTGCTGTCTGCCGTTGCATTCAGCGAGTTGAGGGTCCACTCATGCGGTGACCTCAACGGCAGCATAGGCACCATGGGAGGATCAGAGACCTCTCCTGATGGGTGCCTTCCCCTTGAGCCTAGTGACACGGAGCTCTTTCGAGGCCGCTTTCTCGGGCGCTCCTTCTGAGGGGGAAGAAAGGGGTCTTCCAGGGATGATCTGGACAACCTCCCCCCCGACATCTGGCAGTCCGGTACCGAGAGTTCTTCAGAGGAGCGATGAGGCGGAACCACAGTACTTGGGACTGGTGCCGGGTTTGATGGTACTGGGCCGGAGAAAGGTGATGAGGCCTGCAACGGTTTTGGTATCGGTGCGGGTGATGCCGGTGCTGAGTCTGACGGTGCTGGAAGTGACGGCACCAGAAACGGCGGTATTGACGACGGTGCCGAGTCCAGTGGTACTGGGCTTGATGGCGGTACCGGGCTTAGAGGCGGTGCTGCCAGGGCAGTGCCACTGTGGTCCATTTCTTCTTGCTCTGCACCAGGGCTGGGTTTGAATGTCCTTGGTGGGTTGGTGCCTGAGCTGGTGCCCTACTTGGGGCGGCTGAGAGGCTACCGGGGAACCGGCGAGGTCGGTGCCGAGGAGGTACCATAGCGGGTCGAGATTTCGAGCCCAGTACCAGAGATCGGCGGGAATCTTGAGCCCAAGCCCATCAAGGATCCGGTGGAGTGCTGGTGGCTCAGCCGCCTTCGGGGTCAGTGGCTCCATTCCCCGAAATCAGGAGGAGATGGTGCTCTCTTTCCAGCCTAGTCCTTCACTTGAAGGGTCAGCAAATGGAGCACTCTGCTATGAGGTGGGACTCACCCAAGCAAGTGAGGCATTTCTCATGCAGCTCATCCATCAGGAAAGCCTTGCAGCATCCTAAGCACGGCTTGAAACCTGGCATTTCGAGTTTTGCGCAAAAGACAAGCGCTTGCGTTTCTCAAGATAACACTGATCTGAACCAATGCTGATGGTGGAGAAAGGAACTGGGAGGGTCAGGGTCACGGTCACCTATATAGCTGTGGTCGCAGTGTGGAGGGGGCGTTGGCCATGCGCCCTGACCTGACAGGCTGACGCTAAAGACTTTCTGAGCTACCATGCGCTGCAGCAGGTAGACACCTGTAACTGAATGATGTGAGCAGCACTCAAAGGAGAACTAACTGCTGAAGTCCCAGCCCTTCCAGCATGCAAGTCACTCCATGAGTGTCTGTATGGAACTGCTTCCTGCTAGTTTGACTCTGATTCTGACCAGCTTTAATTATGCTGTAGGTGAGCTGAACAACCTCACCATCCCAGATTTGCTCCCAGAAGTATATGTCCTGTGCTGTCCATCCCTCTCCTGAAAAGTCTAGTATTCCTTTCAGGGAATAATAAACCACTTTATGGTTATTATGTTAAAGAGTTACCCTGACACTTCAGTTTAAACACCTGGACTTAATAAAACAGTAAAATCAGTTTATGAAGTAGAGTAAGAGAGATTTTAGCAAAATACAAATAAATTCAAGTAATGATGCATACAAGTCATAAAATAAAGATAAAATATTTATTAGTGCATCTTTTGAACATGAAAAATTTCTCACCACATGCTGCCTTCAAGGTTACTATGCAGACTTGTCAGGTAAAGATCCCTGCCATGAAGTCCAAAGAATAGTTCCAGGGGGGCGAGTGATGGTAGTTTATTTCAGCACAAACGCTTATTTAATAAATAAATGTGTTAGTTTTTAAAAGTGCCACAGGATTCCTTGTTTATTGGTGACATTCAAAAACCAGTAGGTGACCAGTTCAATCTACTGGGACATTCTGTAACAAACATGCTAGTTACAGTACCTCTGGAGGGGAGGGAGGGAAACAGACTACAATGTGAAACTGCAGGGCTGACTTCCATATGTAAACCAGACACCTTCAAACTGGATTTGAATAGGGATCTGGAATAGCTAACTCATTACAAAAGGTGATTTCCCCTCTCTTACCATTCTCAGCTCTTGCTTACAGCTCGTTTGCCTTTTCTACGCTGTTTGAATCAAAACATTCTCCTTTTAGCATTGCTCACATCATTAAGTTACAGGTGTCTACTTGCCGCAGCACACGGTAGCTCAGAAAGTCTTCAGCCTTAGCCTGTCAGGTCAGGGCACACGGTCAATGCCCCCTCTATGCCACAACCACAGCTATATAGGTGATTGTGACCCTGACCCTCCCAGTTCCCTTTTCTGCCCTCAGAGACGGTTTTGGATCAGCCAAAAAACTTGCTTAAGCAAGTGCCTGTCTTCTACCATGAAATTCAAGATGCCTGGTTTCAAACCATGCTTAGGATGCTTCAAAGCTTTCCCGCTCTACAATCCACACGATAAATGTCTCGCATGCCTGGGTGAGGCCCATCTCCCCGAGAGCTGCCCTCTCTGCCAGTCTTTCAAAAGGAGGACTCCTAGGCTGTGTTCACACAGCACTCTTATTTCAAAACAACAGAGGTTGTTTCGAAATAAGAAATCTGCTGTTCACACGACGCACAGTTCTTTTGAAACAACGGTTAGTCATTGTTTCGAAACAACTGTGTTGTTTCAAAACAAGTTAAACCCCATTTGGGGGCGAAACAACCTTGTTTCGAAACCCTTGTTTCAAAACAATGCATGTGAATGTGTTGTTTCGGAACAAGGTGTTCCGAAACAACATTTCAACGGCTGCCCCCTCAGCACCCTGGCCAGGGAACCCGCGGTGGGTTTCGGGACAGCCTGGGCTTTAAGCCAGTGGGGAGCAGCGTTGGGCTGCATTGAACCCCCCGGGTGCCTGCAGTCCCCCTTTGCAGGCACCCGCAGGGTTCAGCGCTGGGCTGCGCTGAAGCCCGCCGGTGCCTGCAGCCCCCTCCTGAAGCGAAATGGCATGTTCACAGTGTGAACATGCTATTTCGTTTCCCGCCTTTTCCCTTATTTTTGAAATAACTTTTTGTTAATTCGGACTAAGTTATTTTGAAATAAGGCATTATTTCGATACAAGTTTGTTTCGACACACCTTGTATTGAAATAATCCCTGTGTGTGAACACAGCCCTAAGGACAGAGAGCTGTGCCTCTGATCCCTTGCTTGGCGTAGCATGCAAGCCTCTGATGCCACCCAAGCCCTGAGTGCTCTGCCGGCTCACTGATCGGCCTGGACACTAGAACCCCGGGACTGTTCTTTGGTGGCAAGCCCAAAGTCTCAGTTAACACCCCCATTGGTATTGTCGGGGCACCAAACACTTCGGTTGCCGAACCAACCTGGTGCCAAACCGAAAGCCACTGCTGATGCTGCAGGCCCCTGCGATAGTGCAGGCATGTTCCATGGCCCGGATTCCGGGACTGCAGAAGAAAACCAGCTCGACACTGACCACGGCACTGGGAGTCCAGTAGCCACAGGAAGTGGTACTGCCCACCAACCTGGGACCACCCAGCCTGCCACCAGTAATGCGTGGCAATGCGTCGCTCAGCCTGGTTACAGGGCTCGGGCCTACCACCGCAGCTGCATCTTACTATTCAGAACCTCCTTTCAAAGGCCCTGACCTCTTCGCTGAGTCAACAGATGTGAAGCTCCATAGCATGAAAGACTCGAGAGCCACGCTCTGGTCGCTGGGGATTTACACCCCACAACCTAACAGACGCTCTCTAAAACCCCATCAACTCTTCCACAGCGGTGTTGCTGGCTGGGGGAGGGACCTAGGGCATGGGCCCAGGCCCCAGCCCTGGCCCGCAGGCCCTGGCCCCAGCCTGCAGGCCCTGCCCTCTGGCTGAGGACAGGGCCAGGCACCACCGCGCCACCACGCTGCTGCGGGCGGCCAGGCCCCAGATCTCCTGCCTGATTGGGCCGGCGATCCAGGGCACTGGCGCTGGGGTTCAGGGCATGTGCCCCGGAGTGCCCAGCGCCAGCAACATCCCTGCTCCTCCAACAACAACTTCATCGTCAGACTAGCTTCCATGACCTTGCTGGACAACATATGGGGCAGGTCAGTCCAGATCCTCATGGACAATACCACAGCCATGTTCTACATGAATCTGCAAAGGGGGGGGGGGTCCGCTCCCCACCACTTTGTGAGGAGGCATGCAAACTCTGGGAATTGGCCATAAGACACAACTTCATCCCAGTGGCCTCCCACCTAACAGGTATGGACAATGGGTTAGCTGACTTGCTAAGCAGAAAACCATTAGCAAACCACGAGTGGTCTTTCCACAACAAGGCGTTCTCCCTCCTGATAGACAAATGGGGTCCCCCTAGATAGATTTGTTTGTGTCACAGCAGAACTGTAAGTGTCCCCAGTTCTGCTCCCTCAGGGACCGGGAGGAGGTGTCTCTCACCAACGCCTTCCTCATCAAGTGGTCAGGGTCCCTGATGTATGCCTTCCCCCTGGTTCCCCTGATACAGAAGGTTCTTTTGAAAATCAACAGGGACAGAGCGAACATAATCCTAATAAGCTCCAGACTGGCCCAGACAGCACTGGTTCCCACTCCTGCAGGACATGTCCATAGAGATCCCACTCCATCTCCCACAGTGGGCACACCTCTTGACGCAGGACTCAGGGTGCCTTCTGCGCCCAGACCCGGGCCGCCTACACCTGACGGTCTGGATGCTCTCTGGCTCAGCGAGCAGGAGAGGCTCTGCTCAGACAGGGTTAAGAAGGTCCTCGTTGGTAGCAGACCACCATCCACCAGCTCCATGTACACAGCCAAATGGAAGCGATTCTCCATTTGGGCTCAGGACAAAGCTGTAGACCCTATATCAGCCCTAATACTCGAATATCTGCCAGATCTCAGAGAAAAAGGCCTTTCCCCTTCTTTACTGAAAGTCTATTTAGCGGGAGTCTCAGCTCTCCACAAGAGTGTAGATGGGCAATCAGTGTTTTCCCATCCCACCTCTGTCAGATTCCTAAAGGGGTGGAGAGACCTTTTTCCCCAACCCTGTAAGCCCACCCCAACTTGGGACCTGAATGTTATCCTCCAGGCAATGACAGAGCTGCCCTATGAGCCTTTGGACTTGACCCTGCCAGCAGGTTGGAAAATTTGGAGATCCGGGGGGGGGGGGGGAGCAACTACTGCACCAGTGGGGTATGGGGTAATCTTTATTAAAACAGGTATGGGGGTAAGGTGAGCGATGGGGTGTATGCGTGGTGTGTGTCACAGTGTTTCTACAATAGGGAGGTTGGGGAGTGCTCAACTCTGTGGGGTGCAACAAGTTGGGAGGCAGTGGGGGTTCTCAGCTGAAACTAACCTCACTTACAGTTACAGATCAACTTATTTAAAGGATATTTCAACACCATATAAGGAAAGGGCGGGGTATCATATAATTTAGTGTGAGGCAGTGACAGCGAAGGGTGAAACCCACGGGGAAGGTAGGAGTTTCAAGGTGGGCACAGAAGGGCAGAAGGGGGACTGTGGTAGCGGGAAGGAATGGGTGATGGAGCAGCAGCTGGGGGGGTTGCAGGGAGCTGGTGGCAAAAAAGGGGGGGTGCAGCAGTGAGCGGGGAGCCGGCAGGGAGCTGGCAGGGAGGCAAAGGGAAGCAGCGAGCGGCGGCAAGGGGGCTACAGCAGCGGGGGAGCTGGCAGCAGTGGCGAGCGGCTGCGAGGAAGCAGCGGGAGCCGGGGCAGCTGCTGGAAGTGGTGGAAGGTGCAGGGGGGCTGTGGGACTCAGCAGGAGCCGCTTGGGAGCCGGCAGGGGGTGGGCAGGTGCCACAGAGAGCCAGCAGCAGCGGGGAGGCTGCAAAGAAGCTGGCGGCAGCAGGATGCAAGGGGGGGGCCGCGGGGAGCTGGCAGGGAAGCAAACGAGGGGCGCGGGCAGCGGGGGGAATCCCAGGGCAGGGAAAGGGGCCACGGGAGCAGCGGAGGAGGCAAAGAGACAGTTGGGGCACCGGTGGGGAACACAGAAATAAGGAGGGGACAAGGAAAGCTTAAATAGAAAAAAGTTTTATTCAAGTTGGGGGGGCTACAGAGGGGAGGGCAAAAGCAATCTTAACAAAAACAACTCTAAAGGTTACGGACTAAAGAAAACAATCTTACCATCTAACTTTATACTTCTAAGGCTACCAGTTAACCCAATACAATGTTGCAATTCATAATGACACTTTTAAAACAAGTTCAATCGATTCAGAGGAAAGAGCTACACCAAGTGATACAGAGTAGCGGCAAACAACTAGAGACACGGGAGCTCCTTTAAACAACACAGAGTGAAGTAGCAAGTACAAAACGGAAAAGGAGAAGGTAAAAGGCACAAACAAGCCTGCAGAGCTGGGAGAAAACAGTGTCAGAGCAGCAGCAAAAGAATGAAGTAACTTTAATCTTTAAAGAAAGTTGCAGGGCAGGCTCTTACCACTCCTAGCAGCAGCAGCAGCAGCAGCAGCAGCATTACAGGCAGGAGAGAGAGAGACTCGTACTTGGGCCAGCAGTTTAAACGTGGTACGCTTGGGGAAGAACTCGTGAGTGGAGGAGGTCAGTGTCTGGGTGATCAGGCCAGGCAAGATGTTGGGAACCATCCTGCCTGAGCCCCCCAAGACCTGAGCTTTTAAGATTTGTTTCCCGCTAGTTCCCTGATTACAGGGAATGTGGGGAACAAAGGCAATGTGAGTCATACATTCAGTGTCATAAAGGACCTTGCAGTCAGGCAATGCCCACCCACGCCAAGCCCAAGAAAAACAATGCGGTGACAACGGCCATCTAGTTAAGTAGAGGGGGCCATCTAGTTAAGTTTAAGGGGCTGCTCCCCTTAACATTCCTTACATACTTAAGTGATGGCCCAGGAGGGGTGGCCAGAAAATCAATACAATGAGTCACGAACAGGACTCAGCCACCCTCCTGGTCCTATCCTGGAAGGTGGCCTTTGTAGTAGCAACCACCTCTGCTAGAAGGGTTTCGAGTTGAAAGCCCTCTCCTCGGAACCCCATATACGAGATTCTAACTGGATAAAGCAGTTTTACGTCACCACCCATCCTTCCTCCCTAAGGTGGCCACCCCCTTCCACCTTAACCAGGAAAATTGCTTGCCAGTTTTTTACCCAGACCCCCAGGTTATACAGAATCAGAGGAGGTGGCATACATTGGACGTGTGGAGAGCACTTCTAACTTACATCGAGCACACCTGGCCATTCCACAAAACCCCCCAACTCTTTGTGGTGGTCACCGAACATAAGAGAGATTTACCAGTATCCTCACAGTGCATCTCTAAATGGATTGTGAACTGCATTAAAGACTGCTACGGAAGGTCGAACACACCCCTTCCTGGAACTCTTAGAGCCCGCTCTACCGGGGCCCAAGTGTCCTCTATGGCCTTCCTTGCCAAAGTCCCAATCCAAGGGTATGGCCACACGTCTCTTTTATTTCAAAATAACACTGGTTATTTTGAAATAAAAGAGATCAGGTCCACATGACGTATTCTTATTTTGAAATGACAGGCTCCATCATTTTGAAATAAGAGCCATCATTTCAAAATAGTTTAACCCTGCTTTAAATCGAAACAGCTGTTATTTTGAAATGGTTATTTTGAAATAACGCCATTCGGACATGTTATTTCGAAATAACCATTATTTTGAAACAACACTTTTGCCCTTCTCCTTCCCAGGGTGCCTTCCTTTTAGCCTATACTGGGTGGGGGCATGGCCCAGGGAGGTGGCCATGTTGCCACACCTCTCATGGTGCCCCTCTCCTAAGGCGAAATAGCAAGTCCTGTGTTTGGACATGCTATTTTGCTTTGAGCTTTTCCCTTAAATCAAATTAACATTTTCTTAATTCGAATTAACTTATTTCAAAATAAGTATGTTATTTCGACATAACTCATTTTGAAATAACTTATTTTGAAATAATCATGTAAGTGTGGACATAGCCCAAGAGATCTGCAGGGCAGCTACATGGTCGTTGATATATACCTTCACGACGCACTACACCATCACCCAACAGGCTAGAGTTGATGCCACTCTGGGCAGAGCTGTACTCAAGTGGGTAGACGGTAACTTCTCCCACCATCCATGGGTACACCTAGCAGTCACCTGTAAATGAATGATGTGAGCAGCGCTCAAAGGAGAACAGTGGGTTACTTACCAGTAACCATCCTTCTTTGAGATGGGCTGCTCACATACATTCAGGCCCCTCCCACCGTCCCTGCTAAAGGAGTTGGTGAAGGTATATGGGACTGGGAGGGTCAGGGTCACGGTCACCTATATAGCTGCAGTCCCAGCACAAAGGAGGCATAGGCCGCATGCCCGACCTTACAGGCTACGACTGAAGACTTTCTGAGCTACCCTGCGCTGCGGCACTTAATCATAGAATCATAAAGTTGGAAGGGACCCCGCGAGGTCATCTAGTCCAATCCCCTGCCAAAAAAGCAGGACCACTCCCACTAGATTATCCCAGCCAGGGTTTTGTCCAGCTGGGCTTTGAACACCTCCAAAGACAGAGATTCCACTACCTCCCTAAGTAGCCCATTCCAATGCTTCACCACTCGCCTAGTAAGAAAGTTTTTCCTAATATCCAGCCTGCACCTCCCCAGCTGTAACTTGAAACCATTGCTCCTCGTTCTATCCTCCGTTACTACTGAGAACAGCCAAGCTCCATCCTCCTTGGAGCATCCCTTCAGGTAGTTGAAGGTTGCTATCAAATCCCCCCTCAGTCTTCTCTTCTGCGGGCTAAATAAGCCTAGTTCCTTCAGTCTTTCTTCATAGGGCTTGTGCTCCAGCCCTTTGATCATTTTCGTTGCCCACCGCTGGACTCTCTCTAATTTGTCCATGTCCTTTTTCTAGTGGGGAGCCCAAAACTGGACACAGTATTCTAGATGTGGCCTCACCAGTGCCGAACAGAGGGGAATGATCACATCCCTCGATCTGCTGGCAATGCTTCATGTGATGCAGCCCAGTATGCCATTGGCCTTTTTGGCAGCAAGAGCACAGTGCTGACTCATATCCAGCTTCCCATCCACTAGGATACCCAGGTCCCTTTCTACAGTGCTGCTACTTAGCTGATCGCTCCCCAGCCTGTAGCAGTGCATGGAGTTTTTCTGTCCCAAGTGCAGGACTTTGCACTTGTCCTTGTTGAACCTCATGACATTTCTATTGGCCCACTGCTCCAGTTTTCCTGTCTCCCTGAATCCTGTCCCTGCCCTCTAGGGTGTCCACCATTCCCCCCAGTTTGGTATCATCTGCAAACTTACTAAGTGTGCAATCTATCCCATCATCCAGATCATTAATGAAGATGTTGAACAGACCTGGCCCCAGGACCGACCCCTGGGGCACACCACTCGTTATTGGTTGCCAACTTGACATGGAGCCATTGATTCCTACACGCTGAAACCATTGATCTAACCAGTTTTCTATCCACCTTACAGTCCACACATCCAACCCATACTTCCTTAACTTGCTGACAAGTATGCTATGGGAAACCCATAGCAAAAGCCGTGCTAAAGTCGAGGTATATCACATCAGTGGTTCTTCCCTCATCCACAAATCCAATCATCTCATCATAGAAGGTGATGAGGTTGGTCGGGCAAGATTTACCCCTGGTGAATCCATGCTGACTGTTCCTGATCACTCTGTTTTCCTCCAAGTGTTTCAGGATGGATTCTTTCAGAATCTACTCCATGATTTTTCCAGGGATTGAGGGGAGGCTGACAGGTGTGTAATTCCCTGGATCCTCCTTTTTCCCTTTCTTGAAGATCAGCACTATAATTGCTTTTTTCCAGTCCTCTGGCACCTCCCCCATTCGCCATGAGTTTTCAAAGATAATGGCCAACAGTACTGCTATCTCATCAGCCAGGTCCCTCAGCACCCTTGGCTGCCTCATGGAATTGTGCACATTTAGCTTCTTTAAGTAGTCCCTAACAGAAGTAACAACCGTTTTGAAAGCAGGCTTTCCCTTAATTCGAATTAACAAACTGTTAATTCAAATTAACTTATTTCAAAATAAGGATTTTATTTCAAAATGAGTTATTTCGAAATGCATTATTTTGAAATACCAGTTACCGTGTAGACATACCCATCCAGAGGGATAGATAACGAGCCTATCTCAGCCAAGTAAACAAAATCGGTGGGTTACTTACCAGTAACCATCGTTCTTCGAGATGGGCTGCTGACATACATTCAGTTACAGGTATCCTCATGATGAAGGATGAGGAAAAGGCTGAAGTGCTCAATGCTTTTTTTACTTCAGTTTTCACAGGCAGGGCCAGCTCCCAGCCCACTACACTGGGCATGGCAGATTGGAGAGAAGAAGAGAGGCCCTTAGTGACAGAAGGTCAGGTTAAAGAAGCTGGATGTCCTCAAGTCCATGGGGCCAGATAACCCGCATCCGAAGGTGCTGAGGGAGTTGGCCCATGAGGTAGCAGTACTGCTGGCCATTATCTTTGAAAGCTTGTGAAGAATGGGAGAG
This sequence comes from Podocnemis expansa, assembly GCA_007922195.1. Lineage (NCBI taxonomy): Eukaryota > Metazoa > Chordata > Testudines > Podocnemididae > Podocnemis > Podocnemis expansa. The sequence goes on from ML681979.1 coordinate 13,999,698, forward strand.
GTGCCAGAGGACTGGAAAAAAGCAAATATAGTGCCTATCTTCAAGAAAGGCAAAAAGGAGGATCCAGGGAATTACAGATCTGTCAGCCTCACCTCAATCCCTGGAAAAATCATGGAGTAGATTCTGAAAGAATCCATCCTGAAACACTTGGAGGAAAACAGAGTGATCAGGAACAGTCAGCATGGATTCACCAGGGGTAAATCTTGCCTGACCAACCTCATCACCTTCTATGATGAGATGACTGGATTTGTGGATGAGGGAAGAGCCACTGATGTGATATATCTTGACTTTAGCACGGCTTTTGCTACAGGTTTCCCACAGCATACTTGTCAGCAAGTTAAGGAAGTATGGGTTGGATGTGTGGACCGTAAGGTGGATAGAGAACTGGCTCGATCAATGATTTCAGCATGTAGGAGTCAATGGCTCCATCTCTAGTTGGCAACCAGTTACGAGTGGTGTGTCCCAGGGGTCAGTCCTGGGGCCAGTTCTGTTCAATATTTTCATTAATGATCTGGATGATGAGATTTATTGCACACTTAGTAAGTTTGCAGATGACACCAAGCTTGGGGGAACGGTAGACATGCTGGAGGGCAGGGAGAAGATTCAGGAAAACCTTGACAAATTGGAGCAGTGGGCCAATAGAAATCTCATGAGGTTCAACAAGGACAAGTGCAAAGTCCTGCACTTGGGACAGAAAAACTCCATGCACTGCTACAGGCTGGGGAGTGATCAGTTAAGTAGCAGCACCGTAGAAAGGGACCTGGGGATCCTAGTGGATGGGAAGCTGGATATGAGTCAGCACTGTGCTTTTGCTGCCAAAAAGGCCAATGGCATACTGGGCTGCATCACAAGAAGCATTGCCAGCAGATCGAGGGATGTGATCATTCCCCTCTATTCGGCACTGGTGAGGCCGCATGTGGAATACTGCGCCCAGTTTTGGGCTTCCCACTACAAGAATGATGTGGACAAATTAGAAAGAGTCCAGCGAAGGGCAACAAAAATGATCAAGGGGCTGGAGCACAAGCCCTGTGAAGAAAGATTGAAAGAACTAGGCTTATTTAGCTTGCAGAAGAGAAGACTGAGGGGGGATTTGATAGCAACCTTCAACTACCTGAAGGGATGCTCCAAGGAGGATGGAGCTCGGCTGTTCTCAGTAGTAACAGAGGATAGAACAAGGAGCAATGGTTTCAAGTTGCAGCTGGGGTGGTTGAGACTGGATATTAGGAAAAACTTTCTTACTATGAGGGTGGTAAAGCATTGGCATGGACTACCTAGGGAGGTGGTGGAATCTCTGTCTTTGGAGATGTTTAAGGCCTGGCTGGATAAAACTCTAGTTGGAATAATTTAGTGGGAGTGGTCCTGCCTTTTTGGCAGGCGGTTGGACTAGATGACCTCATGAGGTCCCTTCCAACTCTATGATTCTATGAACTTGTCCTTCAGAATATATGAATATATTATCAAAGTACAGTGGAATTTGTCCTCCCTATTCTCCTTGCATGTGCTTCCTGAACAAGCTGTATCTTTCTATATTGATACTGTACCAAGTTGCTGTGATGTCAATGAAATGATAGCTTGTACATAAAGATTGCCAGTTTTGTTCCCCATACTTCTTATATTTGTATATAGGCATTGATTCATACGTTCTGAGGCCAGAAGGGAACACTGTGATCTTCTAGTCTAACCTCCGGGATAGCACAGTCCTTAGAACTTCCCCAAAAATCATTTCTAGGAAATCTTTTAGAAAAATATCCAATCTTGATTTAAAAGTTGCTCATGATGGAGAATCCACCATGAGCTTGGTAAATTATTCTCAATGTTAAAAATTTATGTCTTATTCACAGTCTGAATTTGTCTAGCTTCAACTTCCAGTTATCAGATCATGTTACATCTTCCTCTAAAGATGCTGAGCAATTTTTCCCCCTTTTGTTGCTTCTGTGACCCTATTGAAATTTTACATGTCCTTCCCATAATTTCCAGCCCTTTGTCAAAGTCACATCTATAATTATGTGTGGGCTTTTGTCACCAGCCCCCTTTTGAACCAAATCTAAAAACCACCTCTGTACCCACTATGTTGCTGAATTGGTTTCAGAAGATGCTCTTTTCCTTCTTCATCAGGTGGACTCCATCTCTTCCCAGCTGTGCTCCTTCCCAGAACATATCCTAATGTTGAGGAATCCAAAGTCCTCTTCTCCACATCATCTGCACAATCATGCATTCATCTCCAGGATGAGTATGATCCTGCCTAGGTCCTTGAACTTATACCACAGTCTGCATGAGTCCATCACCTGCACCCCAACTCTTTCACCCTCACAATCATAGGCCTATTGTCATTTCTGATCTGCTCAGTGTCATATGTGGTAGTATCCAGTGTGCTCACATGAATGAGCAGAATATGGGTAGTCAGAAGGATGGATGAGACTCAACCACCTTTCCCTAATGCCTTGGATGCAGGCCCAAGGGAGGCAGCAAACCTTTTGAGATGTCAGGTCAGTTTGCAGACAGGCAAAGCTTGACTGGGACTAGTCACTGCCACCCTTCATCTCCTCTCATGAAAGGTATTGGTCCTAAGCCTTGGAGTTCTGGGTGGCTCTTGTTCCACAACTATTGGAATTTGCTTCTCTCCACCCGAAGCCAGTACAGCATACTCGTTTTTTACCTCAGTGGATGGAAGAGTTGGTGGTGAGCACTACCTACTGCCTGAGATGGCAAGCAGCTAGTCCCCTCCCTGCAGCACAGTTGGTTTGTATTTCTTCTCTGGAATTGTTGCAGTTTTCTCAAGCTGGCTAGCATCTTCCATCCCAGATGTCTCCATATTATGACAAAATCATGAAAGCAAAAGGAAAAGTTAGCATTTCATATCTGTCTTTACAATCCACCAGTGCTAATCCAATTTGGATCACAGCTGCATGATGAGGAACAACTGCTCTGGCATAATAGAGATTTCTACAGCACGGGGAAAACTCTTATGCAGGAGATAGAGCTTTCTCAGGAGCTAATCTGAGGCTGTGAAATGAACTCCTACAGCAACTAAGGTCCACTGAAGACCTCATCACCTTCTCCTCTGAGAACACGGTGCCCATTATTTTCTTTGACCTGCCTTGTCTGATATAAACAAATGAAAAAGAGAGAGTCCTACCTGAACAAACCTCGCCACTCGGTACACAATTCTCCCCTTACGGGAGAGGATGAGAGAAAGAACAAACCACATGACAGATATTTGTTAGGTCACCTGTTGTAGTACTGGAAAGCACTCAGATATTATGGTGCTCAGAGTGGGATAAGAATCTGTATAGAGTCAAAAAAAGAGAGATATCATTTGAGTTTGTTACAGTGCAAAAAAGCAAAGCTTGTAGACAGTGCATCCTCTCTCTCTGCGCTTCCCGTCACATCTAATCCATCACCTCTTCAGTGACCTGTCAGACCTTTCTCAGCTCTCTTTTTCCTGCTGCTGAAGTCTATCCTTAGACTCCATTTCTCCCATGCTGCACAGGAGTGCAACCTTACCACAATACTCTAATATGGATTTAGAACAGCAAAAAGGCCTCCATTTTGCAGGGGAAAGCCTGCAGTAGCAAAACAAAATCATGCCACAGTTAATAACAATAGCAATATAGGACAGGTTATTGAATTCCTTTAAACTGATCTCTCTATAAGTGCTACACTTTATAAAATGAAAACCAGCAGGATAATATTCAGTGGGTAAGACAATATATCATGTTTATTATGAGGAAAACACAATGGGGATGTCTATGCTTGCAAGTTAGTTTGAATTAAGGAGGATTAAATTGAACTAACTTAGTACCTGTCTACACTAGACTTTCATTAGTTCGAATTAAGGAATTCCTTAATTTGAACTAATGAAAGCTTAGTTTGAATTAGTAAGACCTGCCAGTTAGTTCGAACTAAACTCTTAGTTTGATACTTAGTTTGAACTAAGGACGGTGTAGACTAGGATTAACTCTTAGGTCCAATTTAATAAATTTGAATTAAGGGCAGTTAGTTTGAATTAACAAAGTAGACTAATTCAACTTAACATTCGTTGAATTAGTCCACTTTGTTAATTCGAACAAATAAGTTAGAGTTTAGTTCGAACTAAACTCAAACTTATTAGTTCAAATTACAAATTCAAACTAACTTTTCCTAGTGTAGACATAGCCAATTATATTAATAGCTAATATCTGGTACCCTGCCCCCATACACATGTTCTTTTGTTTCTCATGTATAATTACCAATCCTGATTATTGCTTGTGATAATACTTTGAGTTTGTGACTGGTGTTTGCAATCATAGTGGTTTCCTGGCCATGAAAGCCAGGCATGAGGAAGACCAGGGTCTCTGTTGGACACAGAGCTGTGCACCAACTCTCTTGGATGCTATGCATAACATGACCCGAAGCTATGCAGTCTCACCCATCTTTGGTATCTTATAGTCCAGGGGTGTCACTGGCACTGGGCACAGGGAGCACATGCCCCCAGTGGCCAGTGCCAGTGCTCCAACCCCCTCCAGGGTCTGATCTGGCTGCTGCCAATGCGGTGGCCCAGCCCCGTGGCCCCAGCAGGAGTCAGTGTCAGCAGCCTGATCAGGCCCCAATCCCAGGCAGGGACATGGGGCTGAGCCTGCCATGCCAGGCACAGTCAGATTCAGCCCTGATCCCAGCTGGGGCAGCGGAGCTGTGCCTGCTGCAGCAGAGACAGCTGGATCCAGCCCCAATGCTAGGTGGAGCGCAGGACCTGGCCTGGCAGCCAGCTCCCACCCTGACCCCAGCCAGGGATATGGAGCTGGGCTGTTGTGACAGTAGCAGCCAGATCCAGTCCTGGCCTGATCCGCAGGTCTGGATCTGCCACAATGGTGGCTGCTGGATCTGGCCCCAACTGTGGCTGGGACTGGGCCACCGCAGTGGCAGTAGCCAGGTCCAGCCTGGCCGCTGGGCCAGATTGGTCCCTGGGAGATTTTTGGGGCCAGTGATAACCCCTGTTTTAGTCCATGGATCTTGCTCTGTTACATGGTCTTAGGTCAGTGGTTTTCAACCTTTTTTCCTCAGGACCCAGTTAAAAGAAATCATTTATGCCTGCAACCCAACAATTACATCTTTGAGCAATACAAACAAGGAGACTGGGGGCATGGTCAAAGACTAACAAATTTATTTATTGCATGAGCTTTCATGGGAGAAAATCCCACTTTATCAGACACTTGAAGATTTTGTGAGTTCCCCATCTTCAAATGTCTGATGAAGTGGGATTTTCTCCCATGAAAACTCATGTGATACATTTATTAGTCTTTAAAGGCATCACCAGACTTCTTGTTTGTTTTGCTCAGCTAGACTAACACAGCTACCCCTTTGGGTCTTTGAGCAATGCATTTCAGTCTTTTGGCGGCAGCAGCAGGGGGGCACCGCAACCCAGTATCTGAGGGTCAGTGACCCAGTACTGGGTCCTGAGCCTATATTTGAAAACCACTGCCTTAGGCTACTGTGTGGCCATGAGTCATCAGTTAATGGCAGATGTGACTTTGATCTTGGCCAGCTTTCTCATATGTTGACCTCTGAATTGCCAGGAGATGTATGAGCTGCTATCACACAACCATCCAGCAACATGCCTGAAATAAGGCATTGCTGAGCATGCCACCACAGCTTGTTTCTCTGACCTGGCCACCCCACTGTGAAAAATGGAAGCTTCAAATTCTAATATGATCCGGCAGGAGGCCCAGGCCTGTTTCTGTGAGGGGCTGGCAAGCCAGAGAGGTGCTGAACACTCCCAACTGTCACTGACCACTGACTGGCAGTTGAGGATACCAAGCATCTTGCAGGATTAAGTACTAATTGGAAGGGATGACACAACCAATGACAGAGCCTCCAGTCCTGTAAAACTTGGCCCACACGGTGGGCTGGGTTCATTCTGTCATCTACTGCTCTGCTTCCATAGCATCAGCTCTCTTCAGACCAGAGAGATATTTCCTTTCATGCCCAACAGATTTGCAAATTCTGTTGCTAGTAAGTCAGAAACCAGGGTATTATAACCCCTGCAATTAGCAAAAGGTCCTGCCAATGTTTCTTGCATATGTTCTTATTGAGGGCATAGATCAAGCGTCTGAGCCAGTATCACCTTTGTTTACTTTACCTGATGAAATCACAGCTGTGTTACTGGAGTGTTACAGCACATGCTAAATGAAATAGATTGGGAACTGAGGCTAAAGTGAGCTCTCATTTGCTAGGAAAACATAGAGGAATAGCAAGTGTTCACAGCAGGGTTAAAACTTTCAGCATTGATCAAGTCACTCTCTTTACTGGCCCTAAACTTGCAAACTGTCTGCATTATTAAGAACAAAAACCAAAACCTGGAAAGATCAGTGAGTACAAGGCCTTATTAACTGGGCAAAAACAACACAACAAAGGGAAACAATATGAAAGGAAATGAAATTAAAAGGAAGGTTTATTTCTTTGCTATTGCATATTCCCAATGTCTAGGATCAATTGCAGGTAAATAGTGTGTGGGGCATGATCCCGAAAGAAGGAAACCACAGCAAATATTCTGTCTGTCTCAATAGCCACATCACAGACTTGAGGAAGCCTTTCAAATTCTGAAAGCTCTGCTGTCAGCCTAACAATTATTTGAAACAACAAGCAACCACCTCTGGGAGGGCCACATTTGACATACTGCCAGATGTCCTAGAATAGCAGGCAGCTGTACAATACAACCATGGCAGAGACAATGGAGTAATGCTAACGTCACAAAGGTCAGCACAAGTTCAGCCTAACTGCCATCTCTTCATAGAATCATAGAATCATAGGGTTGGAAGGGACCCCACGAGGTCATCTGATGGAAAGTGGGCAGCATTTACATTTTTGCTGCGAAGTAACACATATAGGATGGAAAATTAAGTTTGCTAGTTTGAATGTAAAATGCTGCAGGTTCACTGGAAAGCTGAAAGCAACCAACCGTCAGATGAAAATATATTCGGAAGAAATGCAGTAACTCAGTGAGGTGAGGTGGCATGAGCTGCTTCTACCAGCTGTTCTCAGCCAATGTTCACTCAGTTGCTAAGTTCAATACAATAGTGAGAACCTGCAACCTGCTCACCTCTGCTAACAATGTGTGCTAAGGGGGGGGCCGGGTGTGCTTGTGCCCACCTGGGTGGCCCAGCAGGCCTGCCCATACCCACCTGCTGCAGCACGCAACTGTGGTGTGAGTTTGACCACTGCAATCATGGATTGGTCAGCAGTGGGCGCCTGTGAGTGGAAGTGGTTAGGTGGGCAGATGGGCAGGGGTGGGCTGCTCTTTGCCCATAACTCTGGCCCTGAGCAGCCAATGCGGCATTGCCACAGCAGGAGCCAGGCTGCCTCTCTCCCACCCTTCTCCTCTCAACACGCCACAGGAAGTTTCTGGTCACATGACTGGAAGCAGAACTGGCTGGGCCCTCCCTGGAGAGTCAGGTCCCCAGCCAGAAAGCAGGGGCTGGCTATGTCCTTTCTGTTAACATTAGTGAATCTGATGCTCTCTGCATTGCCCCTTGGAGAGTCACTGCCATTGGTGTAAAGGGAGTGTGGAACACCCCCAGTCTGATCTACCAGTATTTTCTGCTCCCTTTGCACAAACACACACAACTACAGAAGGTGCATAATTGCATAGATTATTACCCATGTAAACACTGTAAACTGAACAACAAAATCAGACCTGCTATACAGTGTTCATATCTGTAACACTCTAATAAAATGATGATAAAGGCAAAGCTGGGTATCATTTGAACTTTAAACCAATGACTTTCTTTTCCCACTGATTCTCGGTGTAAGAAGGGGTTACTTACCGGTAACCAATGTTCTTCGAGATGTGTTGCTCCTGGCCATTCCCCTGTAGATGGTTGCATGCCACGTGCACGGAACGCTGGAATTTTTTTCCCTTAGAGTACCCGTAGGGCCAGCTGTAGAGCCCCCTGGAGTGGCGCCATTGCGGTGCTCTATATAGCATCCAGCTGGCCCTTCCCTCCTCAGTTCCTTCTGCCCCGTGTTCCAATGCGGGGAGGTGGGAGGGAATGGAACGGCCAGGATCAACATCTCAAAGAACACTGGTTACCGGTAAGTAACCCCTTCTTCTTCTTCGAGTGATTGCTCCTGTCCATTCCCCTGTAGCTGAGTATCTAGCCTTACCTTGGAGGTGGGAGGAATCAACAGCATACCAGTCGGAGGACTGCTCTGCCCACCGCTGCATCTTGTCGAGCCTGACGTATGATGGCGTAGTGGTGAGCAAAGGTATGCGGGGAGGACCACATCGCTGCTTTGCAGATCTCAGTGATTGGGACTCCTGCCAGGAATGCCACGGATGCCGCCTGGGTCCTAGTTGAATGGGCATTCACCTCTGGCGGGCCCCCTCCCTTCTAGGTTGTAGCATTCTCTGATGCATGCCACGATCCATGAGGCAGTCCTCTGCGAGGAAACCGGCTGCCCTTTCATTCTGTTCACAATAGCTACAAAGAGCTGTGGCGTCTGACAAAAAGGCTTTGTCCATTCAATGTAGAAGGCTAAAGCTCTGCGTACATCCACCGTATGCAGCCGTCTGTCCTCCTCTGAGGCATGAGGCTTGGGGTGGAAAACCGGTAGGCAAATGTCCTGACTGACGTGGAATTGTGGCACTACCTTAGGCCTGAAAGCCGGGTGGGGACATAGCTGTACCTTGTCTTTAAAGAACACTGTAAATGGCGGCTCGGCCGACAAGGCCCGCAACTCGGACATGCTCCTTGCCGACGTAATCACCACTAAGAATGCCACCTTCCATGAAAGGTAGACTAGAGACTAGGTGGCCAAGGGCTCAAACGGTGATCTGGTAAGCCTGGCAAGGACTAGGTTCAGGTCCCATTGTGCTGCAGGTGGTCTTACCGAAGGACAGAGCTTACATATACCCTTCAAAAACTGTTTAACCATCGGAAGCGAGAAAACCGAGGTGTGACCTGGCACCTGATGAAAGGCTCAGATGGCGGCTAAGTGGACCTTGAGAGATGCTACTGAACGGCCGCTAGACTTCAAATGCGACAAGTAATCCAAAAGTCTCGGGATAGGAAGGGTAAAGGGGTCCCACCCTTTGTCAGCAGCCCACTGGGCAAACCTTCGCCATTTCACCCTATACGTAACCCTCGTGGAGCGTTTCCTGCTTCTGCAGAAGACTTCCAACATGGGGGAGGAGCACAGTTGTTCACCTGGCGTTAGCCACAGAGGATCCACCCATGGAGGTGTAAGGCCTCCAGGGTGGGTTGCAGCAATTGGCCGTTTTCCTGGATTAACAGATCCGCCCTCAGAGGCAGCTGAACCGGATTGCGCACTGACAGTCTCCAGAGGGTCGAGAACCAGTGCTGCCTCAGCCACGCTGGCGCAATCAGAATGACCATCACTCTGTCGGCCTTTATCTTCTGCAGGACTTTGGGCACCAGTGGCGTTGGGGGAAACGCATAACATAGGCACCCTGACCACGGAATATTGAAGGCATCTGCGACCGACCCTGGGCTGAGCCCCCTGAGTTAGCAGAACTCCAGACATTTCTTGTTGTGCTCGGAGGCGAACAGGTCCACTTGGGGATGACCCCACCGCTGGAAGAGGCCTTCCGCCACTTCCCGGTTGAGCGACCACTCATATGTCATAAACCTCCTGCTGAGAGTGTCCTCTATACCATTTTGGGCAAGTATGAGGCTATGGGGCGAATCCTGTGGAGAATGCAAAACTCCCAAAGGTCTATCACCTCCTGGCACAAATGGCTCGAGCAGGCGCCCCCTTGCCTGTTGATATAAAACATTGCTGCGGTGTCGTCTGTTCGGATCAACACCGTTTTCCCCACCAGGATGCCCCAAAAAACCGCACATGCCAAACGTATAGCCTTGAGCTCCTTGGCATTGATGTGTAGGAGCAAGTCCTTGCCCTCCCAAAGGCCTTGAGTCTTGAGACAGCCCAATTGGGCACCCCAGCCCCAGTCTGAAGTGTCCATTACTAAGGAAATCAACGGGCGGGAAGATCGGTATGGGACTCCTGAGCAGAGGTTGGTTTCCAGCCTCCACCACGTAAGGGACCTTTGCACTGATGCTGGCAATACCACCGAGTCCAGACTGTCCCGTACCAGGTGGAACACTGTGGCCAGCCATAACTGGAGTGGGTGCATTCAAAGGCGAGCGTGCTCCACTACAAAAGTACAAGCCGCCATGAGGCCCAACAATCTGAGGCATAGCCTGACAGAGGAAAGGGGGAATCTCATCAAAGAGTCCACCAACTGCCTGATTGTTTGGAAGTGGGAAAGCAGAAGGCTTGCCCTTGCTGCCACTGAGTCCAGAGCTGCTCCTATAAACTCTATCCTTTGTGTTGGCCGTAAGATTGAATTCTGGGCATTTATCAGGAGGCCCAGCTGGGCAAACAGGTCTTGTATCATTTCCAGATGAGACAACACCTCCTGCTCTGAACGACCTGAGACCAACCAGTTGTCGAGGTATGGAAACAGGGTGACCCCCTGCCGTCTGAGGAAGGCCGCTACTACCGCAGGGCATTTTGTAAAAACTCAAGGCACTGCCGACAGGCCAAAAGGGAGCACTGCAAACTGTAGATGTCTCAGCCCTACAGTGAAGCATAGGAACTTCCTGTGTTTGGGATGAAGCACGATGTGGAAGTACGCGTCCTGAAGATTGAGGGCGGCGTACCAATCTCCTGGATCCAGAGAAGGAATTATGGCGGCTAGGGATACCATACGGAACCAAATCTTCCGAAGGAAGCGGTTGAGGCGTCGTAAATCCAAAATAGGTCGTAGGCCTCCTTTGGCCTTGGGAATAAGGAAATAGTGGGAATAAAAACCCCTGCCCCTCTTGTCTGGTGGGACATCCTCTACCGCTCCCTTTTGTAAGAGGACCTGGACCTCTTGGAGTAACACTTGCTCATGAACAGGGTCCTTGGGAGGACGTGGGAAAGAAGGGGGGGCTGATGGGGGTAACGAAGAAAATTGGAGGGAATAACTCCTCTGAATGGTTTGAATCACCCATCTGTTGGAAGTTATAGGACGCCACTTTGGCAGGTATTGGGACAGTCTGTTTGCAAACAAGGGGAGGTCTGGATCTGTGGACAGTGGTAAGCTGACCTCGGGTGTGCCCTCAAAAGGTCTTCTTAGTGGCTGTCGACTGGCGCGAGCCCCCTTGATTATTGGACTGGCGACCGTTGCTACGGCGACCACCCCATTCCACCTTCTGTCATAGTCTGAGTGGAGGTGGTAGGCCTGCGGAGGCAGGAGTGGTTTAAAGGGCTTCCTCTGCGCTGCTGGTGTATGGAGCCCCAGCGACTTGATCAATGCTCTTGAGTCTTTCAAGGTCTGCAGGCGGGAGTCCGTCTGTTGCGAGAACAGTTCAGGTCCCTCAAAGGGGAGGTCCTGGATGGTAGTTTGGACCTCCTGTGGCAGACCTGAGGCCTGTAGCCAAGAGCACCTTCGCGTGGTGATGCCCGAGGCCATGTTACGTGCAGCCGCATCCGCTGCTTCCAAGGCTGATTGAAGCAGAGCCTTGGACACTACCTTGCCCTCTCTGATAGCGGCAGCCATGTCCAAACTAGCGTCCTGGTCTAGGGAGGTTAAAAATTTCTCCAGCTATGACCAGGCTTTAAACGCATACCGGCTGAAGATCGCCTGCTGGTTCGCGATTCTTAATTGCAACCCCCCTGGTAGAGTGGACCTTGCGGCCAAACAAATCCAGCCTCTTAGCATCCTTGGATTTAGGTGTAGGGCCCGGGGGGGGGGGGGGGGGGAAGGCTTCTTCTGCTCATTAGCGGCCGCTACTACCAGAGAGCCTGGAGCTGGATGGGAATAAAAATGTTCACACCCCTTGGAAGGGACAAAGTACTTCTTCTCTGCCTGTTTAGCCGTAGGCGGGATGGAGGCTGGGGTGTGCCATAAGGTCTTTGTTGTGTTCTGCACAGTTTTAATAAAAGGAACGGCAGTGCGGCTCGGGCCGTCTGGGAGGAGGATGTCCACCATGGGATCTGCGTCCTCTGTGATCTCTTCTGCCTGCAGGTTAAGGCCACGGGCCACCCTGCACAGGAGTTCCTGGTGGGCCCTGGTATTGGCCAGGATGGCTACCAGCTTGGCACCCGCCACCGTCTCATCTGGGGGTGAAGATGACTCCTTTAGGTTGGGGCCTCTAGTCACTGATCTCGAAGGGGCTCCTTGGCTCTCAGTGACTACACTAGCATGGTCCTGATTGTCCCTTACAGACTCTATGTCTGAGGTCTCACCCGTACCGGGAGGGACGCTGGCCGTAACGGACGGTGGTGGTGAAGAGCCCGACACCGACCTCGTGGTACTTGGCCTATAGCTCTGCTCCTGACCATGCGCCCATGGAGTCCAAAAGGGCCACTGGTGGCCAAGTTGCCACCCCAGCCATTGTGGGTGAAATGGCGGGGCCAACTCAGAAGTGGTGCCGCGCTGAGATGTCCGAGGTGCGACCTCCTCCACCGAGCTGACCAACTGGCTGCTCCTCGGGGACCACGGCAATGCCGCACCAGATGGTGCCGGGACACACTGTTGTCTGTCTCGCGGCTGTTGGCCTCAGTGTGGTGGTGATCTGTCCCCTCCCGACGGTGCCGGGGACCGGTACCTTGGCACTCCGGCTGCTGCTACAACAGCTGGAGGTACTGGAGAACGGTGCCACAGCAGTGGTACTGGTGGCTGCCAGGCCTTGTGCGGCTCCGGTGCCGGAGAATGCAGGCGCGAGGGAGCACAAAGCGGCATTGGCTTTCCTCTTGACGGCACCATCCTGCTGGGTGCCGGAGGGGTCAGGCCCAGTACCGCCATGACAGGCTGCTCTGTTAAGTTCTGAGCAGCCGCAAAGGCCTCTGGCATTGATGGTAAAAGAATGTCCTCCTCCAAGATATCTCTAGTAGGGGAGGAGACGGAGCCCGAACTGGGCTGGCATTCCCTCTGCACCGGCACTGCCTGGGCAGGTTTGGCATGAGTCAGACCAGCTCGGCTCTGACTTTGTTCCCTGAGGGGGGGGTGCTGTCCTCGGAGTGGGACTCCCCCTGTCCTTCTTTCTCTTCTTCGCTGGCGGAGACAGGGAACGGTGCCATTGTGACCTGCTGCCGGAGTCTGAGTCGCGGTGCGGCTTCGCAGGGTGCTGTTTCAGTGCTGATGCCGGTGCCGACAACACCGGGGCGCTCCATACCAACGGCACTGTGCTTGAGCTTGTATCCCCTGGGGCCGGGTGTAATGCCTCCTCCATCATATGCAGCTTTAGCCTCTGGACTCTGTCCTTTTGAGTATGTGGCTTAAAGCTGTGACAGATCTTGCACCTCTCAGCAAGATGAGCCTCTCTGAGGCACAAGAGACAGGAGCTGTGTGGATCATCCACCAGCATGGGCTTCTTGCACTTAGTGCATGTTTTGAAACCAGGCATAGCCCGCTCCCGAGCCCAGGGCTGGCAAACAAACTAACTAAACTACAACTACACTAACACTCAATCTACCAGCTAACTAACTAATACAGGTACATCTGAAGTGAGGCAACTCGCTACGGGAAGGGCTGCGTTCCAGCGACCATCCGGGTAGCAAAGAAGGAACTGAGGAGGGAAGGGCTGGCTGGATGCTATATAGAGCACCGCAATGGTGCCACTCCAGGGGGCGCTACAGCCGGCCCTACGGGTACTCTAAGGAAAAAAAATTCCAGCGTTCCGTGCACGTGGCGTGCAACCACCTACAGGGGAATGGACAGGAGCAATTACTCGAAGAAGAATGAATGTTACACTGCTTTAAACATTAATAGAAAGGGACCTGGTCCCTACTGTCAGCAAAATGCAATGGCAGTCGATGGGAGATACACAAGCTACGCAGAATAGTGCACTGTCTTCACTGCACTGTGCTGATGGGAAATGCATTCCAATTGATGCAGCACTACCACTTGAGCGAGTGGTTTTATTATGTCAATTTCCAGACTGACTGAGCTTATCTTTACTGTCCACTCAGTTGATCTGGAAAAATCAATCTGGTGGTGGCTAATTTGGCACAGTCAATGGAGAAATATCCAGGGATTTGCTCAACATATTTTATAAATAAATATTCTGCAGGCCAGGAACCTAAAACCACTCTTTCCTCTTGTTGAATGAAGTGTAGTCTTAGCTGTGCTGATGCCAGGCTATGACAGAGACTGGTGAAGGAAAGCATTCCATTTCCACCCACTGACATTGGCCTAGTAAAAGATATTACCTCACCCTCATTGCCTGCCTGTTTCCCCCGTGCTTGGCATTCAAGACAGGAGGCTTTTTTCAACAGCCCAAGTTCAACTGGGCTTAAAAGACCCAACAAAACCATACAAATCAACTAATTATTCAAGCTTGGGGGGGGGGGTCTATTTATTGCAGCTCATTGGGCTTTTATAGGACACTTGAAAAGAATGAGATAACCTATTTAGTGGTGCAAGACTTTAAATAGGTCAGGTCCTCTGGACACCTGGGGGCTGCCTGCCCCTGCCTTGCACATTGTGTAGTCTTTTATACCTCTGCAAAGTGGGTGCATAATTGCTACCATCAGTGTAAGTGAATAGAGAATCTAGTGGGAGCTGCATTTCATAGCCAGGTGCAGGTCGCCAGCTTTGTGCAGGCATCAATGACTACTGAAGGAGTAAAGTCGTGAGGAATGTGACTTCTCACATCTATCTGAATTTCCTACTGAAAATTATGAGGGGTGTGTCTACACTGGAGGATTAAGTTGACTTAAGCAACTCCAGGGCCACATTTGGAGTTCATTACATTGAATTAAGTACTTGCTGAAGTTGACTTAATAACTCTCACCCTTAAAGTCAACTTTAAGGGTGAAGTCGACTTAAGTCAACTTAACAAAATGTGGCCATTAAAGTTGACTTAATAAAGTCAACTTCATGCAGCAGAGTCATTTAAATCAACTTTATAAAGCTGACTTAAGCCAGGCGACCCATTTAAAGTCAACTTTATTAAGTCAACTTTAAATGGGTCTCTGGGTTAAGTTGACTTTATAAAGTTGACTTAAACAAATGGGGACTCTCTAAGTTGACTTAATTAGGATGACTTTAAGTCAACCTTATTAATTTGACGTACCTGAGCCCTCTTGTGTGGGCATAGCTGAGGAGATTCTCAAAAATGCTTGTGGGATTTAGGAGCACAACTGCCCATTGGAAATCATCCCTGGCATTACACTGTTTACATATACTAAATACAGTTGTGATATGGAGTTTAAATGCCAACAGAAAAGGTGCTTCATAAATCTGTGTATTTTAAGTGGTATTTCAAAAGGAGCCTAAGCACAAATCTGTTAGTTTTCAGTCAAGCTGTCTGTTAACTCTTGTGTCAGTCACTCAGATGTGATATTAGCTGAATCACACCACCCACCACATCCTCCTAATATGTCATCATTTTACAAGCCCCAATTCAGCCAAAATAGACAATCACACCCAAACAAAACAGCCATTAAATTATTAAATTACATTAAAGGTTACAGGTCACTATTTCTTACATATAATGCTGAGCATGTCTTAACCCAAGGAGTGCCAAACAACAGCTCAGCAATGCTAGGCACAAAATATTTTAATATACCCTATGTATCATCTGAGTTATTAAATCTCATTCACAGTCTCTCATTAATTAATCTACACTGCTCAGTTTTCCCTTCTATAACAAAACATAAAAAATCTTATTGCAAGAACAGGTAGGAGCCTCAGTTTTCAGGCTGGCAATTACACAGATTCCTACTACCTTTTTTCTTGGAGCTCTCACACATCCATTATTTGCAGCAGACTTTTGAAATTCTACAGGAGAAAATTCTTTTATGAGACTTTTTTTTTTTTTGGTCCCAGGAGGTTCTGTTAAGGTTTTGTTGAGTTATAACTTATTTGCCATTTCCCTGCTGTGATTCACATTTTTAGCAAAAATATGGAAAGCTGCCAAAATAATGACTGAAAGCAAACATTTTAAAGATGGGGTTCTTCTACTGCCCAAATTGCAACTGCAGATAGTATACTGCAAACACCTCGTAGCTGCTTGAGAAACTATAGTGAAATGGCAATGGGATGAAAGAGAGTTGTGGTGCACTGGGCTCCCTCTCCAGAGCACACATGACTCTAAGCCCCCCATTTCTAGAGTACCACATAGAGAAGGATCTTCTCATCTCACAGGCTAAGGGGGAAATAGTTGGAGTGAGCTCCCCTTGCCCACCCTCTTGTACCCCCCATCCAATGACTGTCCAGCCTCTCCTCTATGAAAGCAGTGTTGCACAAGAAAGGCTTAAGTTTCCATCCCAAAATACTGCATGGGAGGAAGGGCATGTTACAATTCAACATGGTAGGTTTTGTAGCTACCTTTTTAAGAACAAAAGAAAGAAAGAATTACAGACATGAATTCCCAACATTAAGGTTGCCTATGATATTATCTCATAAATAAAGACTGTCTCAGGATGCATACAAGGCAACTTTATACACTGCTTCCCTGCATGTGTACATAACCAACCTTTATATATATATGGTACTATAACAATGCATAGCTCATAGAATAATACCAAAGCCTTTTCAACCATAAAGTTTGTGTTTTATAGCAGGACAGAAGTATTATCCTCTCCTTTTTATAGATGGGGAGACAGAGAGGCTGTGGCTTGACCAAGTCACCCACCAAACCAATGGCAGAGCAAGGTAGGGACACAGGTCTCAAGTTCTGGTTCAATGCCCTAACCATTTGCAAAAAGTGCCTCCCACAATCACTATTTTTTCCAATAGGACTTCTATCTCATTCAATAAACAGGAGGGGGTGGGGTTCAGGTTGGGGAGGATGCCAGATGTATATGTGATGATATAAGGATAAGTAAAAGACGTACCTTTAACCACTTTTCCATTCAATAGGCTGTGAGATCAGCTGCCATTGCTCCATCTGGGTAGGGCAAGGCACAGGTAACATTAACCTTTGTCTTGCAAGCTGCCAGCAGAACTCACCTTTACCCAGTGTCTTCTTCTAGTTTGACTGAACAGAGGAGGAATTTGGAGGTGAGGCTTGAGCTCTTCCCCTCTCTCCACCCCAAAGCAGCACTTCACACTTCCTATGCTAAAATCAAACGTGAACTATTTTCAAATTGCTGAAAAAGTTCAACTGTGCCAGAAGTAAGGAAGGAAAGAGTCTCATCTGGAATACTGCCACTGATCCAGATAGGTTATTTTGTAGTTAGTGACCTCTAGAGATGAGGCTTAGAAGGGGGTGCTACTCAAATTCCCCACATTTTATTATTCTTTTTTGTTTCAGCTCAACCAACACCCTGATAAATAATCTGCAGATGAAATCATTACATTTGAGAAATGACGCATGGTGGGTGTGAAAGCAGACAATTCTTCATCATCCTTCAGCAGAGAGGAAGGATGGCAGAGTGGTTAGGCCATTAGCGTGGAACTTGGCAAATGGGGATTCAGTGCTTTGCTACAGGTTTCCTGTTTAACCTTGGACAAGTCACCTAGACTATGTCTCCAGTAGCCAAAACTAGTCTGAACTTGTTAGTTCGAACTAAGAAGTTTGAGGTTAGGTCGAACTAACCTCAAGTTAGTTCGAACTAGCCTCACGCTTACAAGTTCAAATTAAAACGTATTCTAGTTTGAACTCATGCTTAGTTCAAACTAAAACACCTGTTTAGTTCAAATTAACTGCCTTATTAAGTTCAAACTAATCACCTTATTAAGTTTGAACTAAGTATTAGTTGGAGTCCACATCACGCTTAGTTCAAACTAAGCGCCAGTATTAACTAGTTTGAACTAAGCATTCCTTAGTTCAAACTCAGGGGTGGCTATGGGCTAAATTAGTTTGGATTAAGCCTCCTTCATTCTGACTAACTTGCCAGTGTAAACATAGCCTTAGTCTCTCTGGCTACGTCTACACCTAAAACCTTAATTACGACTTGCTTGGTCTGAACTAAGCAGTTCAAAATTAGTTTGAACAAAGCAGAGTTTTTTAGTTCAAACTGACATTTTAGTTAGAACTAACCATGCTTTTTTTAGTTTTAACTAAAACAGTGTGGTTAGTTCAAACTAAAAAAACACACAGTTTGAATTAATCGCTAGTTTGAACTTATTTAGTTTGAATTAACATATCTCCATTGAACTAGTTTGAACTAAAAATGCAAATTAGTTCTAACTCAGCAGTTAGTTTGGACTAACCAGCCAAACTAACTAGTTCAAACTAAGCTTTGCTTGGTTCGAACTAAAAAAATTTTTAGTTCAAACTAGGCAAAGTCTATTGTAGACAGGGTTCAAATTAGTTCACACTAAGCTTGCTTAGTGTGAACTAATTTGCTAGTGTAGACATAGCATCTGAGCTTCAGCTCCCTATCTGTAAAATTGGGTAACAGCCCTGCCCTACCCTCAGGGGCATTGTGAGGATAAACTGAATAATGGTGAGATGCTCAGATACTACAGTATAGGAGTCATGCAAGTTCCTAATCTTGCTTCTAATTTGTCTTCAGTGTTTTTGGGGAGAAGGAGAAGTGAGTGACTGAGCAGCAACAGTAGGAGAAGTCAGCCAGGGAAAGTTAATGCAGCACAGGAGACCGTGAGCTGTAGTGCTGGGAACAGGTTATCTATTCCTAGAGCAGCTGCAGCAAGATCCTGATTGCCACTACACTCGTTGTTTGTAATCCGAGCTTCCTGTCTTTCTCTGTGGTAGGCATGTAGTTTGGAGGACCCAGTTTTGCCATTCTTACCATGCCTGAGCACTGCAGCCAGAAGTCTTCTGTTTCACCTCTTCCTGCTTCACTGCCTGGCTATCAATGGAACCACTTAATCATATTTCTTTGCTTCTCTGGTTTACTAGCTTCTAGAAGTGCTGATGCATCTGCCAAAGGAAGGACAGAAAATGTGGTGGAGCCACTTCCTAGCTTGCCTCACCTGCCTCGTCCCAGGGAATCATGGTCATGCTTGCTGTGTCTCCTTCATTTCTCAGTTAGCATTTTCTATAGGCAAGCTTTACTATTTCTGTTCCACAACTATTATTTCCAGTTGGACAGCTATGAACTCACACTTGGAACTTTGCCATCTATTTCAATGGAGCCAGGATTTTTTTTTTTTTGCTTGTATTTGTATATGCCTGTATTTTATTATATTCATCCTTCTTTTATAAACTTTGATTCTGTGACTCAGTTTCCGTATCTGCAGCTAAGAAGTGGATGTAATCTTACACCCAAACCGTGCAAATGATAAGAGTCCAACTCACATCAATCACCAATAGCCGCAAGTAATCCTCAGCTATATCATCAAGTGCCCTAGGCATAGTTCTGTTCTTCCTTACAAAATACATTCGGCAGTACATGGGCAGGAACTGAGGCCCAAGTTTCCAGTGGTGACCTATGGCGTCCTTAAAGAGCAATTGATGATTCTGGGACTTTAGTTAATAATTATGGCAACATCTGTCCATTAGTTCTAAAGTTATTTAAGGAAAAAGTTCCATCTTTAACCAGTTAAAAAAAAAAAGACCATTATGCCTATTAACAGAAAAATTAGTTAAAAATTAATTATCTGATACTGTCCTCGTCTCCGTCCCTTTCATTCATGGCACAATAGTGCCACACTCTAATACAAAGAACGTATCTGTTAATACAAAATAAATTACAATAATTTCATATTATTTGACATGTATAAGTCAAAGTTTTATTAAATAAATACAGTAAATGACCAAAATTTAACTGCTCCAAATGGAAGGTTACATTAGAGTGTACGATTCAAAGTAATTATAGGTCATTTCAAATTATTTATTCCCTGAAACATATTGCATAATACTGTTTCTCTGCGAAATAACAAATACAACAGCAAGAAAGTTAAGGGACATGTTTTATTTCATAGCCTTCTGCAAGCAAAATTGCTTTGATACAAAATGAGTTCAATGATGCAGTGCTACCGTCCACTCAAGCAAAAGAAAACCTCACGTTTACATGAACGCACCTTTATATTGAATTCTTACAGGACAGTAGTTCTAATATCCAGAATGTGTCTGGCCTCATTTAAAGCAATGGCACAGAAATGCTGCAAGATATTGGAGTATCATATGACTGGCAAGTGCTTAAGTAACTTTCTGTGAGTTCTCCAAGAGACGCTGCATGAATAACCGTAATGTGACTGTGTTTTTATTCCTTGGTAAGTCTGACATATATCCTTTAGAGTTCATTTAGTTAGCTCAAAATGTGTAATTCTGTCTTTTGGCTTTTATTATTTTGTTCTTCTAAAGAAAAGTCATGAGGTATTCTTCACTGTTAACTAATAATGGAGTGACAGGCCTACTTGACTGAGGTTGCAGAGACTTAACTGTACATTCAGTACACCACGTTTGGGAATTGTTTTAGTGTACTTTCTACATATTACTGTGTACAATTGTTAGTTTACATTAAAACTCTTTCCCCCATCACATAGGATATGGCATAAACAATCAAAATCTGACAAAAATAATACACATAAAATAAAAAGACAAATACACAAATAAGGCCATCTGCAGAATTAAAAATCCACCTCTTGCAATATTTCACAATAATTTCTACATAATATTTTACATCTTACAAACTTAAATATTTAACACACAAGGCAAAAGACCTTTACTGAGCCCATCCCATTATCTTTTGGAGGACTTGTCCAGTTTGCTGACTGGTGGCCTCCTTTGGGGAGTTGGAATTTTGGAAGGCTTGGCTGTTGCAGGCCGAGAACCTGCTCGGGGCTGTGGTCGGCTTGTACTGTGAACAGTTTCTGACATATCTGAACACACAGACTGGATTTCTGAAATGTCAAAGTCAGATGCATCACTGCCTCGGCGGCTACTTGACCTACTGCCAGCCTTGCTTCCTGCTCGGCTTCCAGGTCTACTTGGAGTTCTTCTGGTGTCTGTAAGGAGAGCGAAAGATGTCTTTCAGCATTAGGGAAATGGTGCTCAACAAGTGATATTTAGTGGGTGTTTTTACATTCTTAGGACCTAAAACATTTCATAAGCCATCCCTGGAACTCCTTCAGGCATGCAGGAACTGAGGTCAGTATGTAATCCTCAGGGAAAATATGTAAGGTCTGATCCTCCAGCTGCCTGTGCTTAGCATTCCCACTCAAGGAAACAAGCACAGAGACAAACATTCTGCTAGTCCTAAGTGGCCAATTCTCTGAAAATGATGCTCTCACTCATGTACACGGTATGACAATGAGGCATGAGTTACTGGTGAAATTCTCTGATTTGTGTAATGTAAAAGGTCAGAGTAGATTATCGAAATGGTCCTGACCTGAAAATCTATGAGTCTATAAAATAGTGCTATTTCTCCTATTAAAAAGAAAGAAATGTGTGATTAAATACAGAGGTGTAAAATTCAGCTGTTAACTTTCCTCATAAAAGCGTTATTACCCTGGCAGCTTCTATCAACCCATTAGTCTTGCATTATATGACTGGCTAATTGCCAAACCCTGTCTTTCTGAATTACTCCAGATCTAGATTTGGTCAATCTTCGAGTTCCACATGCTCATCAGGAATTTTGTATGGGCACATAGGTGCTGAAAAAGAATGTGGGCCTCTCTTTTGACTTACATGTTAAGCACTAGCAGAATTCTAAATTATTTCTTAATTCTGAGGACATACAGTTACAAGACACAAGGCATAATGCACAACTTGTACCAGGGAAATAAACGAACAAGCAATAAGCCATGCAATATGTTCATACTGTTTAAAACGATTTCCTTCTTTCCAATTTATACAAGGTCCAACAAATGAAATCTTACTTATTCAAAGCATGCCTGACACCTTGCATTTGTGTCAATAAAGTTCATGCATCATGTGGAAAAATCACAAGAATTTTAAATGGAATAAAGTCCTGTAGAGTAAGTTTCATTTTTTTGTTACCTGCAAAATGTTTATGAAATGTCAACAGATCTGGCTTACTGTAAAAGCCTGGTCTATACATATGCATTAAACTATTGCTTCCCAAAAATGGTAATAGCTTAAAATACAGGAACCATTTGGGAAGGATTCTCCAGTGCTTCTAAATCCACTCTGCACACTGTAAGTGCTGAAAGCAGGTGTAAACAACTCTGCTGCCTCCTATGCCAGCAACCCAACCTCATCCTTTCCCTAGAGGTGCACTGCCGGCAGAGAGGAACAGAGCTCAGCTACTCCCATTTACCCATTGGCAGTATCAGGTAATATTCCTGAGGGCTATTACACCAGTGGTGCAAGTTACAGCACATCCCCTGCAACTCTTCTTTTCATCAGAGCCAGGTGGCTTATGATCATACTAGCTCCCTGATGGACAACCGCACTCCAGTGCATCTGAGCTGTGCAACAAATACGGTCAAGACTCTGCCCTTTTGTTTCTACATGTTTCCTTAGTGGTTGCTTCTTGGGGAACCATTAGAAACCACACCTGTCAAGTGTGTTGCAATTCACAATCATAGCTCACATATGAGCACAAATGTGCACATCGCATTGAGAAATCTCATTTTGTCTGCAAGCGTCCTCTCCATGGTGGCAACCTTTGCAGTGTACATGGTATCAGGCTCTAAAATCAAAGCACTCACCTGCAAACTGGGCTCTAACTCTGGTAGCAGCTGTTGATATTAGGCTGTTGTCTTCTCCAGAATGGAAACCTTTCCCTGACAGATATCCTGGCAGTCTAAGTTTACTCCCTTGTATCGGTGTTCCCTGCATAAGACAAATACAGTTGTTTCTTCTGTCATGATTGAGATGTATTGAGTTGCTATGAATCTGGAATTCTATAATGAAGTTCAGAACATATTATGCCAGTCTTGGCAGAAATCATCATGGAAATGTTTACGAATGAGAATTAACTTCAACCAGTTTTTTTTTAACATTTAGTACCTAAAGTGATCCAGAAATAAAATCATTCAGTCTACTTAGCAATCAGCATTGTAACATTCTTTACACAAGTGTTTAAAAAAAGAAAAAAAAAGATGCTACCACTGTATTTTTTAATCAGCTTAGCATATTCGGTTAGTTGAAGGTATAGCACAAAGCACATTACTAGAGAGTAGCAGCTTCATTTTACTGTATGTGCCTGTTTAGTGTAAGCCACCCTACTCATGGTTATGGATGTGAAATACTCTCATTTTCATTTAAAGATTTTGGTGAAAAAATTATACTTATGAAATTTTGAAAAAAAAACAACAAAAAACAAATCACCAGATTTTGAACCTCTTTTCACCAAAGCAGAAGAAAATATGAGACCCTAACTTAGTTTAAAAATTTTTTTTTCTTCATGGTCTTATACGGTCCAGAATGTCTCCACCCATAGTCTTGCATTGCTTTTTTTTTTTTTTCCTAGCTATTGAATTAGTAGAGGCCCTGCAGTGACTCTTCTCTTGGTGACCTGCCCACGACTGTTTATTTTATTTATTCAAGGGGAGATAGGGGACAGCTGGAGTTGGGCACCCAGCTGCCATTTATGCCACTTACAAAACCTTCCCGTTATTTACTGAGATCTGCATATCACACCAGCCACTAGGGAAATTCACAACAATCACTTTGATTCCGTCAATACAAAAGGACAAACCCGCTAAAGTGGCCTAAAGATGTAGCCTATTAGTCATGATTAATACCTGAGAAATGCACTACTTTCTGCAGTAACTTGTGCCCTGCAGCCTCAAAGCACTGGGTTTTGAAACATTCATTAACAAATAATGAATTGAAACTATAGATAGCATATGCAGCAGCTGAGAGATGTAGTAAAGACCATTACAACTCCGTCCCAGTTACACCACTATCTTTGTTGACACCATGTAGTGTCCCATTACTTCATCGGGGACTACGGCCTAACTAAAAAAATAACACCATCCTGCAATGTTTTCTCAGCCACTGGTAGTGGCAATTATCACATGTGGAAGTTCTTAAATTAATGCCACATGTTCTCATTTGATTGCAAATTCAACAAAAACATGACTTTTCATTGGTCTTTACAAATTCCTTCATACAACTCCAATTTTAAGTACCCTCAGTTAATCTTATACGGATATTTAGTTAACTAAGGGGCCAAGAAAAACAAACGCAAATGTATTAGAAATTAACATCTGTTTAAACTCCACACTAGGATTAAATCTTTTAAATATTTTAAAGCAATGTATCAAAGTATGTAAAGTAATATATAATATTACCAAAGGAATGAGTGAAAAGGATTTTTATGGACTTTATACATCATTGAGCAAAGCCAGCACTGAAAAGTGCCAGGCTGACAGCACTGGATATTGAAGTCCTCTATTTTTGTCTGGAACAAATATACTAGAGGCAGTGGTATTATTAGCTTTCCCATACTCAGTGTGCTTTACTCTTGACCTAGAATGGCAACTTTCAGGAGTGAGAAAACAATCTAGGGTCTGCGTGTTTCCATTGACATCAGGTGTCGTGGATTAGGTCACTATGCTCCATGTTCACTCAAACCTTGGTCCCTCCAGTCTGACTGCCAACATGGGTGCTATTAATCACCCCGGCTATGTCTACAGTGTGGGCTTAAGTCGATTTAAGCAAAGCCCTGGCCACATTTGGAGTTCATGAAGTCGATGTAAGGGCTTCCTTAACTCGACTTAATAACTCTCACTCTTTAAGTCAACTCAGGCATTAAGTTGACTTTATTAGGTCAACTTAATGCAATGTGGCCATCACAGGTGACTTAAGAAGCCCTATCTAATAACAGGTGCCTGCTTAAGTCAATTTAGTGACATTGATTTAAGCAAACACATTTTTTATTAGGATGCTTTCTTAAGCCAATTTAAGAGAAGGGTGGACTCACTATGTTGACTTAGTAAAGTCGACTTTAAGTAGACTTTATTAAGTCAACTGAGCCAATATTTGTGGTGTTTTTGTAATGTGCAGAGGAAATGACATCATCAAACTCATTTTCCACAAGCAAATGAACAACGATCTCGTTATAGCAACTGTGGGTCAATTAATATAGCAAGCTGAACTTCCACTTTTGAAAGGATGTATATCCAATTCTCTCTCCTATGCCATCCTGCTCACAATGGAATGGAATTTCCTCAGCGAGTAACTTCATACTTCAGGTAATAATTTATTAATCTCATGTCTGCATATTATGAGTGCACAGTATGTCATATAGACAGAGGAAACCATTTTGGGAAAGGAGTTGATGAAATGCCTTCTATAACAAAAGTAAAAGTTAGGGGGATTTTTCTAAATTTCGTCCTTTGAAGTGGCATCACGTTAATTGTTATTTTATGTCTTAACATTACTGATCATTTACACTTCAATGATATATTCATCAAGAATCATAGGTAGAGTTTTCTTAAGACTAACATTCTTAACACACTAACTAAAAGCTCAATTAAAGTTTAGAAAAAAGGACATAAAATATTTGACAGAGGTCTAAAAGAGAGTGTATTAATATGCAAGGTACAGTGCAGCTGTGCAAAGAGCTATAATGACTGTTAGTGAGTTGATAGTTTTAGTGAAGGAAGTTCATTAGACTAGAATCTCTGTCCTTACTGTACCTCTGCAGATGACCCTTGATATTCTGAAGAGTCTGGTGGTTTAGAAGGAGTTGACGTTTTGCTGTTTGTCAACCATGGTTTACCATAATTGCGTGTTAAATGATGGGGTGTCTGTATGAAACAATGGCAAATCAAAATATGAAGGACAATGGATGGAAGACAACGTCATGGAGGGGATATCCAGGGTAAAGAGACCAAATTTCATTTTTTTCAAATAATAATAATACTAAAAGAAATCAAAACATAGAAAGAGTTTATGACAAGCAATCTGTTAAAAAAAGAGGATATATGATTTATTTTTTTAAATGCAGTGGAAAGGTGCATATTTGCCCCTTCAAAATGCATTCTCTGTTTGTTGATTGCCTCACACTGCACCATGAATGTAAGGGAATCTGTTCCCGTGTTGCAAAAGAGTAGCATCCCATCTGTTGATTAATGCACTGGCGTGTATTTAGTCATACCTTGGGTGTACTTGTAGCAACTGCTTGGGGTGAAGCTCCCTGGCCAGTCTGGCTTGATACAGAAGTAGATCTGTTGGGAGAAGCACCCCTTGAAGAAGGTCGTGATCTACGGCCTCTTGTTCGCAAAGCAGTCACATTCTGATTAGCAGCATCTGCCAAAATGAACTTTTCACGCAGTTCCATATTTGTTCTCCCTTTAGCTGCAGTACATCAAAGAGAGGGGAGCAAGAGGTCAGTTATGCAGATCAGCCACAAGTCTCTTCTGTCATGCCATCTCTAGCATATTATCACAAAAAATAAAATGCATTACTGGGTAATGCATTCATTTTGAACACACAACAGTTCATGTGTAGAACATGCTTATTCTAGCATCTTAGTCCAGCAGGAATGAACCACTGTCAAAGGAAGTCAGCGTGATAATGGAATGCTCAACATGCTAAATCACTGTTAATCGACCAACTATTAACACATAGACACAACCTGATGACCTGTTTGACTAACACTACTACTACTCATAACAAATAACACTTGCTTGGATGGTGCAGAAAAAATTGCCGAGTACAAATGGCAGGAAAGCAGCAAATTTATTTATTGTAAACTATGAAGTACTGTAATCTGACAACATGCAACGAAGAACACAAAACCCAAGCTATAATGAGGTAATGAATGGCTAAGCTCTACAGGCACATACACAAGAATGTTCCACAAGAATAAGATGTGAAGCATGTTAGTATTTGTTAGTATTTTATTGTATCAGTATGGATGACAACTGTTTTTGAAACACTTTTCTGGTGTATCAAAATAGATTTAGCCTGTAAAGCATCAGCCTACATAGAAAAAATGTTAAGCCGAATGTGATGAGAGAAGCGTATTGTTAAATATATATGTTAAAGCAAAAGTGGAAAAGAAAGGAAAAGAAAGAAAGAGCAGGAGAGACAAAGAGAGAGGTTTGCGAACCTATGGTAGGCTGAGTGGTAATTGAAGAGTTTGATTCCGAACGTAACATTTTACTCCCATGATGATGAACTAGAAAAAATGACACAGGATATGGAAATCGTTAGCTAGAGAAGAAATTAAGTACAGCAGCTGCATATGCAAGAGATTCAGAGCACCAGGCCAAAAGACAGAACAGAGTAAAAGTTCTCCTAAGCAAAAAATTGTGTTTCAATAGACTTGGCTGTAGTGACAAGTACCCTTGTGTAAGAGAGGTGTTTATCTGCCAACACAAGAAAGCAATCCAAGATGAAACTGTTTTAGATATAGTTGCAATTCATGTTAAGCTGCATATAATGAAAGATGAAAAAGAACATTTACTGACCTTTCATAACTGTTGTTCTTCAGCATGTCTTGCTCATATTCATTCCACACTAGATGTGTGTGCACCGCTACCAGAGATTTTTGCCTTAGCAGTATCCATATAGCTGGCTCTAACACCCTCTGGAACTTCCCGAGCTCATGAGCTGATATACAAGGCAACGCAGACCCTGCATCCTCTCAGTTCTTTCTTGCCATCAGCTCCAACAGTGTGGATAGAAGGGAAGTCATTGAATGGACATGAGTAACACTTCTCAAAGAACAACAGTTATGAAAGTTCAGTAACTCTTTTTTCTTCTTTGAGTGCTTGCCTATGTCAATACCATGCTAGGCGACTCACAAGCAATACTGCTGGAGTTGGGCTCAGAGTTCATGGGGGTGCCATCTGCAACACTGCTCTGTTGAAGTTGGTGTCAACCAGGGCCTTCTGGATGATTGCATAATCATAGACTCATAGAAACTGGAAGGGACCATGAGAGCTCATCGAGTCCAGTCCTGCGTACTCATGGCAGGACCAAGTTCCATCTTCACCTGTCGCTGAGAGGTGTTTGTCTCACCCCGCTCTTAAAAACTTCCAGTGATGGAGATTCCACAGCCTGCCTAGGCAACTTATTCCAGTGGTTAATCACCCTGACAGTTAGGAATTTTTTCCTAATGTCTGACCTAAACCTCCCTTGCTGTAATTTAAACCCACTGCTTCTTGTCCTTATCATCAGTGGTTAAAGAGAACAATTTTTCTCCTTCCTCCTTATAACAACTTTTTAGGGACTTGAAAACTGTTATCATGTCCCCCCTCCGTCTCCTCTTTTTCAAATTAAACAAACCCAGTTCTCTCAATCTTCCCTTATAAGTCAAGTGTTTCAGACTTTTAATCATTCTTGTTGCTCTTCCCTGGACTTTCTTTAGTTTGTTCACATCTTTCCTGAAATGTGGTGCCCAGAACTGGACACAATACTCCAGGTGAGGCCTAATCAGCACAGACTAGAGCAGAAGAATTACTTCTCAGGTCTTTCTTACAATAATCCTGTTACTACATCCCAAAATGGTGTTTGCTTTTTTGGCAACAGTGTTACACTGTTGACTCATATTTAGCTTGTGATCCACTATGTCACCCAGATCACTTTTTGCAGTATTCCTTCCTAGTCAGTCATTGCCCATTCTGTATGTATGTATGCAATAGATTATTCCTTCCTAAGTGGAATACTTTGCATTTGTCTTTATTAAATTTCATTTTGTTTACCTCAGGCCATTTCACCAGTCTGTCCAAATCATTTTGAATTGTGATGCTATCCTGCAAAGCACTTGCAACCCCTCCCAGCTTGGTATCTTCCACAAACTTTATAAGTGTACTCTCTAAACCATTATCTAGATCACTGATAAAAATTTTAAACAGAATTAGACCCAGAACCGATCCTGTGGTATCTCACTATTTATGCCTTTACAGCAGAACAGTGAACCATTGCTAACTATTCTCTGAGAGTAGTTATCCAACTAGTTTGCACCCATTTAGATTGTACTTCCCAAGTTTGTAAACAAGAAGGTGATGCAAGACAGTAATAAAAGCCTTACTACAGTCTAGCTATACCACATCTACTGCTTACCTGCTATCCGCAAGCCTTGTTACCCTCAAGCTACCTGGTTGGTTTGACATGATTTGTTCTTGACAAATCCATGCTGATTGTCATTATAATGGAACTCAGAGGTACCAAACAAGGACGAGGTAGTGGCTGTACAGATGTCTTGGACAGGCACCTGTGCCAGGAAGATTGCCAATGAGGCTAGAGCCCTTGGTAGAGTAGGCTGTAACAACTTGCCATGGCAGCACCTTTGCCTGTTCACAACAGAATGTGATGCAGGAAGTTAACAATGAGAAGATCCTTTGGGAGGAAACCGCCAGGCCTTTCATTCTTTCTGCCAATGCAACACAGTGTTGCATGGACCTATGGAAGGATTTAGTTCTCTCAATGTAGATGGCTTGTCCAACATCCTGCATGTGCCATCTATATTCTTTACTAGACTGTGTGGTTTCAGAAAGAGCTAGGGGAGGAATATGTCCTAATTATTGTCAAACTGTGACATCACCTTTTGTAGAAAGGCTGGTGGAGTTGCAGCTGGACCTTGTCCTTATAAAACACTGTATATGGTGGTTCCAAAGTGAGTGTTCTGATCTTGGAGACCCTCTGTGCTGAGGTAATCACCATGAGGAAGGCAACTTTCCACGTAGCTGATGGCAACCACTCAAGGTTTTAAAGGGGGACACATGAGTCTAGACAGACCTAGGTTCAGGTGCCACAGAGATGATAGATCCCAGAGCTAAGGATGAAGTCTCTCCAGGTATTTAATGAGTCTAATTGTCATGTCATAGGAAAAAACTTATCCACCCTTGATTGAAGGATGAGAGGTTGAAATGGAAACTAGATTAACCTTTAATGACAAGAGGAATGGGAGGCAGCTGGGCCTCCAGAGTTGATAGCACCACTAGCTGGAGAGGCCCCCTTCCTCTTCCAAGAGGCAGAGGTGGTTCTCTCAGCAAGCTCAGACCCTCGAGGGGAGAACTCAGCTCCTGCCACCCCTATGTGGGCAACTGGCCCAACGAGGGTCCTGCGTCCAACCCCATCTTCTTGTCCTTTTTGGGTGCAGGGATTAGTCTCTATCTAAGCTCTGCTTCTTCTGCTGCTTCTTCAGTGCAGGCAAGGTGGAGTGGCGTCTAGAAGGTCCTGATGCTGGTAGTATGCACTGGACCGATGCTGACACACTTGGTGCCGAGTCAAGGCAGGGAAGGTCTGAGGCTAGTCTCAGTGCTACTTCCATCAAAAGGGGCTTTAAGATGAAAGCCCCAGTACTTCTTTGTTCATGGCCTGAAACCCTTATAGATATTGCACTCATCTCTTCCATGCATTTCCCTTAAGTACTTAAATAACCATCATGGGGGTCGTTGAGAAGGAAGGGCATGAGACAGGTAGAATATAACTCAAAGCCCTGGGAATGGGACATACCCTGTTCCAACACAAATATCCTTAGCAAGATGACTAATCCTTAATTTTTAAATATATTCAAAAAGAAAAAAAACTATTTTACAATAACTATAATAGTAGCTACAAAGAACTTGCAACCATATGAAAGAGAAAGACTTCCAGCAACTGTCACAAGCAGGAAGAAGGACCTGAGAGGGTACAGACTGGCAGTGCCTCATATACCAGCACATGAGCATGGGGCTCCAGAGCCAGCCCTACCAGTACTGCTAAGGCAAAAATCTCTGGAAGCCATTCATCCAGGTACACACACACCTAGAACAGAATCGATATGAGTGGGAACTCAAAGAAAAGTATGCAGTCTGTGAGTATAACAGTACCTCCTGGCACAGATTAAGGATTAAGTAACAACCTGAACCTTACCATTGAAATCAATGACAGCTTTATTTTTGACTTCCATGGTGCTGTAATTTCAAGCATGTTTGTATCCCAAAGAGTTCAATACTCAGAAGCATTAAGTTATGTACATACTTGAACAATTGCTAAATCAGGCCAACTGTGACACCTACAAGAGGGGGGTTCACACACATCTCCTAATTAGGGAGCAGGAGAGCCTAGGACCAGCACCAACTCTTTGAGGGGAAAGTAATAAGGAATTCTAATAATCAGGTGGTTATTAATTATGATAGCAGTCAATTACAACCCAAGTAGGATGTGGAACACTAGCTATATGCATGTTGAGTATAGCCAGCCAAAACATTTTTGACAAACATTTTCAATCAATAAACGCTATTTTGTCAATATCAGAATGTTAATCCAAAAATGTATTGGCTTTGACAGAGGGTTTGCCAGGAAGGTTTCTCAGGCCCAGGATGGAATTTCTGGTGGGAGCAAGACAAGGTCACTCTATTGGCTAGCGGTTAGGTCACTCACCTAGGAGGTAGGAGCAATGACTCTTCCATCTACAGGTGGACTGTGCAAACCACTGGGCTATTGTGGGGATATCTCAGGGGTGGATTTGTATGGTTTATTTTGCAAAATATTTCAAAAAGTGTCAGTTTATTCTGCATCAAAATAAAACCAAATTTTGAACCTCTAGTATTTTAATAAAAACGAGGGTCCTGTGGCACCTTAAAGACTAAAAAATTTCTCCCAGTATAAGCTTACATGGGCTGGGCTCCAATCCACCCCTGGTGTCCTCTGGAGCGCCACTTTGCATCTAACAAAGTGGGCTGAAGCTCATGAAAGGTTAGTTTTTAAGGTGCCATAGGACTCTCATTGTTTTGTTGTTCACAGACTAACACAGCTACCATTCTCAAAAGTTTCAACATTTTTAGTGAAACATAATTGTTGTTTTCTGGCCAGCCCTGCTCAAGAGTCCTCAGAGTACCATTTGAAATGATATCTATTAAGTGGCGTTGCTCATTGTGAAATGATACAGTACCTAATTTTCCACTGCCTTTCACTTTGTGGAATTACTCATCCCATGCAGAGAGGGTAAAATACTAAAAAGTAAGAATGGTAGGAAAGGTGTAAACAACCCTTCTGACCTCCACGCAGTGGAGAATCAGGCATTCAGTCTCAAGTGAACCTGTGACACAGCTCACTTCTCTTTTTACTGGTGTATGAAATATCTGTGTTTTTATGGGCGGTAGGTTTTTTTTTTTTGAACTATCATTAAAAACAGATGCTCACAGCATCTCAGTTTTTGAGGTTTCTATTCTGTTTGTGATGCTCCTTTTACAGTACTTAAAATAGGAAACAATATTAACTATGGGGTAAAGATTTCCATAAGAGAATGGCATTCACTGTTATTGCTTAAAGATTACTTTTTGTCCCCTGGAAGTTTCTTCATGTTTACCTTACCTACCCTACCAAAACAGTAAGTACAAAACACAAGTGATCTGTTTATACAAGGTGTTTTGTTTTTAAACTTTTATAATCTTGAGTCCAATCTAAAAGTTCTCAGGCCAACAAAGGAGTTTAACCAGAGTAAGGCTGAAGGATGAGCATACTCCATACCCTTAGTGACTTATCTTTTTGCTTTCCTTTCCCTTTAACTCTTTTTATTCTATTGTCATCTTATCCTATTACAGTATTTATTACACTCTTTCTATAAAGAGCTATGAAAAGTTACTTACTTTTTAACTCATGCTGAACAGGTACACTAATTATTACAGTTTTCTAACTATATCACTCTTGCTACCATTTGGCTTTATCTCAATTGGCTATTTCACATCTTTCTTTTTTAGCTCCTGTTGTTCCTCTGAGTCAGGCTCCAACCTCCTCTTGGCCAGAGAGAGCCCACTATCCCACAGGGATGGTTCTTCTTTCAAACCTCCATCCCTTACTAAGCTGTTGCCAGTGTATGAAGGAAAAACTGATAAACCAATATATTTGTATACAACTGCCCCAAGAAGGGGGAAGCGTTGCTACCCAGTTTCGAGTACAGAGCTGCCGTTTCTGCTCTCTCTTATCCAGGGCTCAGGGCTATAAGAAGAGATTCTGGGGAGAATGACAGTGAGAATGCAGAATCACAGAAGCAGGGCCTGAGGACAGGATGAGTCCCTAGGTCCGTTAGACTTTGTGACTCTTTATTCTTTTTGATCTGATTACCATATGTTGATTGAGGCTTTAAAACTTCTCTCCTGTGGAGCAAATTTTAATGACTGTTACTACATTTCATTTCTGCTGAGTCACACAACCAGTTTACATGCTATTTACTGCATTTAGCCCAGTTCAAGCCCAATTCTTAGTTAAACCAATATAAACCTGGAGGAATGCTACTGAAAGCATCAGAGTAACGCTGGATTTATACAGATGTTACAAAGCGGTATTTGGCCTGTACAATTTTATAAAACACAAAACCAGAACTACGAGGTTTGCAGTGAGTCACTGTTTAAATAAACAACAGGCATTTTATACTGACCAACTTCTATCCAGCAAAAAAACCCTCCCAAACAGTTCTTGACAGTGACTGCATCCCTTTAATGATTTTAATTGTCATTCTAAAACAACTTTCTTACATACCCCTGCAAGGATCATTTTTCACTAAGAATTCATCAAGTGCCATCCAGCCACCTCCAACACGAACCATGACCGTACTTCGCAGGATGCGAACAAGACGCAGCTGTTGAGAATCACCAAACTGCAACAAGATGAAACAATACGCTAAGGTTTCCAAGAGTTCTACATACACAAGACACATATTTCAGCTCCAATGGATTAAATCATCCATTCAAAATTTTTGCTTTAATGTTTAATTATTAGTAAGCTCTTAAAAATATGATTTCATTAACCCGCAGAAATATGGTAGGATGGTGAAAAAAGGCAGCCAGGCTTAATTTTAGGCTTGATTCTCAAGATATTTTCCCCAATCTTGTGAAAGCAGCAAAATGAGTAATACAATAATTGGCCGTGTTCTGCATTTGTGTGAGTTAATCAGCACTGTTACTTGCAATTACTATTTCAGCATTAAGCTTTCGCAGAATTCTCTCTGCAATAGCAAGGACAGAGTTTTCAAAGATATGGAACATTCAGCTGAAAAGTGTGAAATAATCGTTCATACGATAGATCAGTGGGCTAGAATTTTAGATGAATCAGGGAGCTTTACATTACTCCCCTCATCAGCTGAGCACAGAAACATCTTCAAGAGTTCTGGAGTCATTTTAACAGATCCATGCCAGTTTCCTCCCCCCAGCTGGGGTGAAGGCAGCATTGTTGGTGAAAAGAGGGTTGGCCAACTTAACCCTGTGGCTCAGTGATTTGGAGCTACTATATTGGCCCGTTGGAACAACTGACAGCTAGCACAAATAAGAACAGTCTACATCTATGTACAGAGTACCCCAAGATATAAAAGAGTACAAAGGTGACCTAAAGCCATTTTTCGTCCCTCCTGTGTTGTGCTGACAGCTTATTTCATGGTGCTGTTCAGTGTAGCTATTACATAATGCTACTAAAGCTCCACAGAATCTTCTGCACATCACAGGATCAAATTTGGATAAAGTCAGTAATGACCAGCAGTGACTATTTGGTGGCCTGGTGAAAACAGCTGGCAGCTTTGATCCAGGTTCCTACCAATGTCCACATTATAAAAAAAGTCACCTCTGCAACTGGAACATTTGCTGGCAGTCTCTGCAGCACAGGCCAAGCATTTAATTAGTAGGGCAGTGAACTAAGCTTTAGCCTCTAAAAATAGTTTGAAGCACTTTTGTTTAGTTGAGGGTTTATTGTGGAGAGGCTTGCGCAACAGTGACAACATGCTGTACTTGTTATGTGGAAAACAGAGAAGACTTTGCTTTCCAGCATTATCAATCCAAAACTAAATTAAAACAACATTCCTAATTTTCTGAAGGGTCCCAGAACCTCACGAAAACTGAACTGGAGGGATCCAGCACTTTCTGGCTAATGGCATCTAAGTGTTTAATTTGATATCCAATCCCCAGGCTAAATCCCATCCTCTGGTCTGCATACATGAGTTTGCACACACCTAGGGCAGAATCTGATTGCTGGAGTAACTGTACTTACTTGCTCCAGTGAACTGACTGAAATATTTTAAAGCCAAATCACACAAATGTGCTCCTTACTTGCTAAAAGACTTTTGGCACCGCTTAAGCAAAGTGGACAAGAGAGGACAGAAGGAATATTACTTGTGGGAACCAAACAATAGGAAGGCTTACAAGATTAATTTAATAATCAAAGAAAACTGTACTTTAAATGAGCAAAATGTAAATTTAAATAAGCTCTATGTAAGGATTTTTTAATCTACTGAATAGCTTTATTATAAGGAACTACCTTCTTAAACATGTAGGTTAATGAGACAGCATGTAGCCCACAAATGTACAGGGCCCCAGATGGGGGAAAAAAAGCATACTCTTTACTTGGGCCCAGAAGTGCTAGGGGCCCGGCCCAGACTTAGGGATTATGGTGTGTGGGACAGGATCATGTTATAAATTTGTTCTGGGCCCGACAAAATTATGTTTGGCCCCTGCACATGTACACTAACTATTTTGTTTGGACTATTAGAGAAAAGGTTTCTTCTTGTTCTTTGTGGAATCTTGAAGATCCCCTTGTTTTCAGCAATTTTCTTTCTGCATTTAGACTCTGTGTTGCAATCAGACTGAGATTTGGACAAAATTTCCTTTGAAAATTGTTTATACTGCCACTTACTCAGCTACTGTAGTGTGGCTGCTGCTGAACAGCCCAACTTCCAACATGCTACTTCCATAATGCTCCTACTCTCTATTTTCATTAAAATATTCTGGATTCAGATTTTCTTTGGTCAATACTTCTTATTGCTCCACCAAACTTGAAATGAGAAACAGAAGCAACTTAATAAATGAATTTATAGCCTGTATAATGTAAGTGAAGAAAAAATTCTGCTTTTGGTTACAGCCACATGCATCCTTTGGTTCCAGAACAGTATTGGCCATGCTTCTTATGAAATTTAGTATCCTTTACTGAAATAATGCTTTGTAGCTTCTTGCAGCAAGAATCACATTAGTTAATCACAACAGATACTCTACTATTCCTTTCTCAGGAACAGTATGAGCGTAGTTTTTGAACAGTCTCACCATATTGAGACCCTCTCTTTCTATACATTAACTCAATTTAAAAAGTTAGACCAGAAGTAAGTTGGGAAATGTAGGCAGCAAAGGCTACTCTTTGCTGAGCATACACTATGCCAAGGGCCTCAAACTCAAATCACCACGGGGGCCACATAAGGACAAGTACTTTAGCCCGAGGGCTGCACCACTGAAACCTTTTCATACAATGATACTGCAAACACTGATAGCGATAGTGTTGCCGCAGGCAGGGGCATCACTGGAGCGGAGCCTGGCACACGGGGCACGTGCCACGAGTCCCACTGCCAGTGCCCCGAGTGCCCAGCACAGCCTTTGCCTCTCCTGGCCCTGGCGCTGGCCAGAGATCCAGGGCTGGGCCGTCTATGGTGGCACTTGCCTCTCTCAGCCCCATCCCAGGCCAGGCCGCCTGTAGTGGCACCTGCCACTCCTGGCCCCATCCAGGAATTCAGGCCAGGCTGCCCGCAGCAGCGCCCGCCTCTCCTGGCACTGTCCGCAGCCAGGGATCTGGAGCCAGGGTGGCGGCGGCAGTAGCCCAAGGCCTGATCGGAACCGCACACTGAATTGCGGCCCGCACCCAGGGGATGGGGCCTGGGCCCATGCCCTGGGTCTTTCCCCAAGGCAGCGATTCTCCGGGCTGCAGGCCTCAAGAAATAACTTTATGGGCCACATATGGCCCGTGGTGATCTCTGCCAACAACATGTTAAAAGCCCAGGCAAAATTACTGTTACTGTAGACCTTTCGCATTAGCATATCTAAAGTTCCCCTTCTGAGAACATGAATAAGATGCCAGTGGTGACTTTAGTGTTGGAGATTTTCATGCATTTATAAGGCAGGCAAAATGATTTTATATTTTAACAGATTGTGTTTCAGGGTCCATACTACAAAGGAATCACTGACCTGTATTTCTTCTTATTACTGTTGTATGGCATTATCACAAGAAGAAACACCAATGACCGAACTAACAAGAGAAAAGTATTCTGAAATCACCAGTACTGATCACGGCACTGGTATGATGGCTTGTTTTAAAAATATTTTTGATGGGGGAATGGAAGCACTCCAAATTTGATTCAAAGTTATTCTGCTGACTCATTCCACAAAAGTTTTGTATTAAAGATATGTGCACTACATGGTGAATTGATTGTTAATTAATGCACTAATTTAATTTCTAATTTAATGCACTGCAATTTTGCAAAGATTCCTAAAATGGAGTGACAGTAAGTGACTAAGTGACACAACATGGAATTCTGAGGCATACTGCTGTAACATATTATTTATAAAAACTGTGGATAGTAGAATAATTAACATGGCTTGTAAATCATAACTGAAATTCAAAGGAAATTTTTCAAACAAATTGTTGCCTTCCATTATCTGGTTCGCTTAAAAGTAATTTCCTTAATGATACATGGCAAAACAAAAAAGCAGGGGGAGATCCTGAAACCAGGAATGCTTACAGCATTTAAAGAAACTCCACAGCTGACCAACAATAAATTAGCTCAGGATGAAAGTATGGGAAAGGAATAGCCATAGCAAGCTTAAATGACTATGCATTAGAAAGCAAATTAGAAACTTTAGAACACATTGCACTGGTTTATACCTGATTTCCCAGGAAGAACTGATAAGAAATGAAAAATGGAAGAAAGACACAATTAGTTGAACAAGAAATTCTCTGTATGACTCGAGAATACATGCAAACTAACACACACATTGGAACTTCTGAATACAAGATCTAGTTTAAGAATCTGTAGGTAATTAGTTATCCAGAGGATGAACGTGCGAGGATTCATGAGTCCTTTGTTATCTTCCTGTTCTTTTTTAACTGTTAACAACATCTAAAAAAAGTCTCATAGTCTTCCTTAGCCAAATATTGAGTACGTCATCTGAAAAATTTTTAGTTACTAAACCTGAGGGTAACAAAAGACTTCGTAAAACAGCAGATCCATGCCTGGCACCTAAACTCTTTTTAGGACAGTCTGCACATTTTCTGTCTAAATACTAGATGAAGGTATGGCATGCTGTAATAAAGTACAAAGAGGGGATAAGGATGATAAAAATGTTTGACTAAAGTATATTCTAAGTACAATACATGTTTAATCTGAGTGTCTGGAAAACCCATTTTTACTCTGATGTAAAAATTCAACCCATTAACAAGTTTAGTGCAAAATTAAACATGTTATTAATCTATACTTTCTAACACAAATTACTGATGTGAAATTTAGTGAAGCTGAAATTACCTAACTTCCAGGCAGACTTTGAGGAAACATACAAATGTCACACAAAGTTCCTGTAAATTAATGTAACCCAAATGCTCACATAGTCCTGTTGTCTTAAGAATGTTTGGACTGAAAGAACCATGGAGGTATTGTGAAGACTTACCCTGTACTTGTTGTCTCCGATCTGTTCCACTTGGAATCGTTTTGCACATTTACATTTAGCTACTTGCCTTGTAACCTGCC
This sequence comes from Podocnemis expansa, assembly GCA_007922195.1. Lineage (NCBI taxonomy): Eukaryota > Metazoa > Chordata > Testudines > Podocnemididae > Podocnemis > Podocnemis expansa. The sequence continues at coordinate 14,037,945 of ML681979.1, forward strand.
CAAATCAGAATTCAAATAATAATTTTAATGCTAATTATCACATTTCTGAAGACTTAAAAAACTGGCATAATTCCAAGTTATACAGGAAGGAAAATAAGATTAATTCTACTGTTAATTGTGTGGTTCCAGTAGAGTACGTTAATTATCTGACAGCTATTACTATACAGAGTGTACCTCATCTTCAATTTTGTCAGCATCTGTAAGAGGCTTGTATGCATCCTTGTTCGGATGAAGTGCTGCTACAAATTCATAGTAATCAATGTACCCATCACCATCTCTGTCAAAGATATCTGCTACTGCACTCATTTCAAGTCGGCTGGTAGGGAATTCTGTAAGCCAAAAACATCAGGAAATAAGCCTTACAGAGTTTCAACCACATCAGAGTGACTGGATTTATTACAAATCTTGAAGATTTTTAGGTATTAATGACAAGTAATGTAATTTAAAACACCAAGTACATTCTGAGAAAACAAATCTCTGAAGAGGTGGCATGTCTCCAGTGATGGCTAGATTATGAATAATAGTGAAGACTCTAGTGCATTTTTGGGAGAGAAGCCCAGTACTGAATGTGTCAAGCAATAGATGGAACTTTGAAAAAGCTTTAAAATGACAGTCTTGTAGCATGCTCAACCTCGAAAGTGCAAAGACCACCACAAACCAATAGGTCAAGTAGTTACTGGGGGGAGGTCATACAGCAACTTAAAGGCTAATTAGATGTTTAGATTCCAAGAACTGCACACTCTGGAAGCACCTAATATCATTTCAAACAGGGGTGTCAAACATGTGGCCCACACACCTCTTCCACGTGGCCTATGACTGTGGTCTGCAGAACCACATTCTGCTTAACAGAGAGACCGAGTGTGGTCTTGCATACCCACCACTCTGCGATGCCATGAGAGAGTCAGGTCTTGTCAAATCACAGAGCGCTGGGTACATAAGAATGCACTCCGTGAAATCACCCTCTCTCCATAACAGAGAGAGCGAGCTACTGCAGCGACCACTCCCCTGCGTTTATTTTCATTCAATTCTGTAAGTTCCCCCTCTTCAAAGTGTCTGACAAAGTGGGATTTTCTCCCACAAAAGCTTATTTATTTATGTGATAAATAAATCTGTTAGTCTTAAAGTGCCATAAGACTCCTTGCTTTTTTTGCAGAGAGCAGTTTCACATACACAGAATTTCACAGTGCCATGAGAGTACTACAGTATTTCGATTTATGGTATGTATGGCCCACTTGAAGTACATTTAAGTCAAATCCAGCCTGCCATAGCAAATGAGTTTGCCACTGCTGATTTTAAAAATGGAACGTTATATTTTGAAACCCTTCTTTGGTTCAGAACCCCTGCAGAAGTGTTCACTGCTGACTCAAACTGTTTACGTGATGGCCTGGGAGCTAAATAAAGTATTACAATATGTAAATAACCAGGAAGACTGACCAACAGAGATCATGCCATGGACATTCAGCAAGCATAGGCCTACACCACTGGATCTAAAGGAGCAGCTCTTTAGTCATAGTAGGATTTTATCCTCTGAGGTTGGCCAGTCATGAGAGGCAGTTAGATCCAACAAAATACAGTATGGTACATACATCCCATTTGTGGAAGCTCATTTTGATCATCTCAGGTGAAGAGGTGTTCTTACAATCATAGAATCATAGATTATCTGGTACACCCCCTGCTAAAAACAGGACCACTCCCCCTAAATCATCCTAGCCAGGGTTTTGTCTAACTGGGTCTTAAATGTTTCCAAATATGGAGATTCTACCACCTCCCTAGGTAAACCATTCCAATGCTTCACCACCCTCCTAGTGAGAATGTTTTTCCTAATATCTAACCTAGACCTCCCCAGCTGCAACTTGAAACCATTTCTTCTTGTTCTGTCCTCTGTTACTACTGGGAACAGCATAGCTCCCTCCTCTCTGGAGAACCCCTTCAAGTAGTTGAAGGCTGCTATCAAATCCCCTCTCAGTCTTCTCTTCTGCAGACTAAATAAGCCTAGTTCCTTCAGGCTCTCCTCATAAGTCACGTGCCCCAACCCCCTGATCATTTTCATTGCCCTCTCCTGGACTCTTTCTAATTTGTCAACATCCTTTCTGTAGCGTGGAGCCCAAAACTAGACAAAGTATTCCAGAAGCAACCTCACCAGTGCCGAATAGAGGAAAATAATCTCATGCCTCGATCTGCTGGCAACACTCCTACTGATGCAGCCCAATATGCCATTGGCCTTTTTGGCAACAAGAGCACACTGTTGACTCATATTCAGCCTCACATCCACCATAACACCCAGGTCCCTTTCTACAGAGGTGCTACTTAGCTGATCGGTCCATAGACTATAGTGGTACATAGGATTTTTCCATCCTAAATGCAGGACTTTGCACTTATCCTTCTTGGACCTCATTTCATTTTGCCCAATGCTCCAGTTTGTCTAGTTCTCTCTGAATCCTATCCCTGCCCTCCATCATGTCTACCATTCCCCCCAGCTTGGTGTCATCTGCTAATTTAGTGCATGTGCAATCTAGCCCATCATCCAGATCATTAATGGTTGCCACCTAGACATTAAGCCATTAATCCCTGCCCACTGAGCCCTATGATCTAGCCAGTTTTCTCTTCACCTTACAGTCCATTCATCCAAACCATACTTCTTTAACTTGCTGACAAGAATGCTGTGGGAAATCATATCAAAAGCTTTGCTAAAGTTGAGGTATATCATATCGACAATTATTCCTGCATCCACACATTCAGTCATCTCATCATAAAAGGCAATCAGGTTGGTCAGGCATGATTTTGCCCTTGGTGAATCCTTGCTAACTGTTCTTGATCACTCTACTTTCCTTCAAATGTTTCAGAATGGATTCTTCAAGAATCTAGTCCATAAATTTTGCAGGCATTTTGAGGTGAGGCTGATTGGTTTGCAGTTCCCTGGGTCCTCCTTTTTCCCTTTCTTGAAGAAAGATACTATATTTGCCTTTTCCCAATCATCTGGGACCTCCCCCATTTGCAAGAAGTTTTCAAACATAATGGCTAGCAGCTCTGCAATCACATTGGGCAACTTATTTCCATATGGCCTACCACTTCTGTTGTCAGCAGAAACAGAACCCCGACGCCCTGTCACAAAAAGTGCAGGTCTCCATCACTTTGTGCAAAGAGAGCTATGAGTCCTGAGCTTCAGGTCTTGACAGCGAGCTGAGGCATGGCTTTTCCACCTCCAAACCCCCAGATTATAGTTTCCCCCAGTCCCTCCTGTACTGGGGCTGGGTTCTCCAGCCCACAAGCCGCTGGTCCTGGAGCCTAAGGCACATCTGGGTGAGTTTGCCCTGACTACCTGTACCTCCCAGGCACTGGTAGCGACAGCTGGTGATAAGCTTTGTCCGACTCAGCTCTCCTCTGCTCTGTTCTGCCCCAGATACACACTCCACTCCTACCTTCACCACTAATCACCACACCCAAAACTCTCTCTGCCTGACTGCAACAGGGGCTTTTCATCTACTCTGGTTAATTGCTCTAATTGGGCTCAGGTACCTTAATTAACCTACAGTAGGCTCGCCCTGGTTTCCCAGGAAACGGGGCTTTGCTGAGCCTGGTGTTGATATACCCATCCCCAGAACTGTCCTGTAGCCATCAGGCTTGACTCGGTCACAGAGCTGTTACCAGTGGTAGGCTCTTATCCTTTATGTGAGCTAGCCATTAGAAAGAGATACGATCACGCATACTTAGTCAATATATTACATACACATAATGTATGAAAACAAATGTGTGCCAGTGTCTGACTTGCTCAAAAAAAGTGGTGGCTAAATGTTTCAACCAAAACAATTATTGCCACGTTACCTTTATCTCAGAGAAATAAGACCTTTAAAGGTAAAATTGATCTATTATCACACCAAGACTTATCTCAGATACAGTAAGTTGCCAATATATTAGATGCATCTCACAGTTTCATCAGTAACTTAATTTAGAACTTACTTGAAGAAAGAATTCCATCAATAAATTCCTGCCTCGTTATCTTTCCATCCTGATCTTTATCAATCCTCCTAAAAAAGTCCATTACTCGAGATTTCTTATGATTCATCCATCGCATATATTTTTTCCTCCAGATATCAAAATCAAAGTTGGCAAATTCCCTCAGCTTGAGGAAAGAGAGAGAGATTTTTCAAGTTTAAATGAGCCTTTTAAAGTAAGTAAGAGGGGTCACATCAGCATGCCTTTAAATAAGTAGCTCTTTTAAATGTCCACATTTATACTAAGATGATCTGATTCTATTCAGTATTTCCATAGGACTGGCTGCTTTTTGCATGCACAATCAAGACGTACCTATCTAACTAGACATCATATAACAAAAACGTACTGCTGTCATTACTATTGCTTTGTCAAAGGAAATGCAGGGTTAAACAAAAATATACCCCACATATAACATATAAGCTGTGTGCTGACCTCTTCCAGTCTATCCAAAGCATCATTTAATTTTCGTCTTCTTTCCAAGGCCAGAAGCCAGACTTGCTGCCATTTGCTGACTAATAGGTTTACCCTTGGATTCTTGGTTTCAATTTGTGCCTGTGCTCCTGATGGATACATGCTTGCTGTTGGGGAACGTTTTCCTATTAAAATAAAGCACAAGTTAGCATGGGCTTATTTTTCTACATGGCCCAAACGATTTAAAAACACAGCATATATTCAAGTGAATGATGGTCAATGTCTTTAAAAAGATTACTTTCCGGAACAAAAAATGAGCCAGATTCTGATTGATGGGAGTTTTGCCATTGCCAGGGGAAGACAACACGATGGTTAAAGCATCTGGGCCTTATCTATGTGACACCTTCCCCTACTGGCCAGACCAGTGAATTGGCATGGAAAATAGATGATGGGGTGGCCAAATTTATGGAGCTCAAGAGCCACACAAGTAGATTATTAAACCTCCAACAGCTGCTCTGAGGCATATGGCCATATACTTTTACCTACTAAACTGATTTGCTGATGTTCTTCCGTGAGCTACACTTTTTCATTCAAGAGCCACATGTGGCTCCTGAGCCGCAGTTTGGCCACACCTGTGATAAATACTCTCATTTCAGGCACAGCCTGAGAGAGCACTGCAGGACAAAAGCCTGACTTTAGAGGCAGAAGAATAGATATAAACAAATTTAAACTATTTCCTCACTTAAGGATTTACTTCACATGAAATTTAGTTAGGAGATCTAGTAAAATCCACATAGTTTCATGAAGGGTAAGAGATTATGGAACCTATGTGGTGGTGTTCTTCACAACCAATCACTACTGTATAGAGCTGCACAGTGAAGTTAGATATTTCATCTTTTAGATGAGTCAGTTAAAAACCAACCAACCAACCAACCACCATGACCAGCTAAGGACCAACAGTGGGGGTTTTAAAATATAGTGTGGTTAAGAAAATAAACTTTATGCATGAAATTTTTGAAGAGGCCAGTCCAGCCTTTAATTTTGTTTGCACAATATTGCATGCAAAATAATTAGCACTCCCCAAAATGGTCATGTTAGCACATAATTGGCATATATGTACTCTATGCAAGTGTGAATTCCATATCTGAGTTCACAAAAATCTGCCATTAGCACAAGAAGTACAGTGCACACAAACTGCTGGTGTGAAATTAGCATCTGATCATGAAAACTGGTAGCAATAGGATAAAATGAAACACAAATACTGGAATGCCTTGTTATTTTTATTTATCAATAAACATCCATTTTCTGCAATTATTCTACTAAAGAAATCTTTAGTTTCCACTATGGATGAATGGAAAATTACACAAATCATTTGTGACAGCCACCTATAATAGGTTAAGAGGTATCTGAGTCTTACTGAAGAGAAATTAAAATATTTCACTTTATATTTTGGGATGGAATCAGTATAAATTTAATTACAGCAGATGTCATGTTTGTCTTGTTATGCATTAGCACAATTAAGTGCAAAATCTGTTATGCAAGCAGATGTTCCTCTCTGTGAACATATGAAAAAGTAGTTAGAAAAAAAAAAATGGAAAAATAATTTCATTTTGTTTTATCTAACTGTTCTGATATTAATGACACCTAACAGTGTTAGTTTATGAGAAAGCAATCATTTACATTGGAAGAGCACTATCCTCTTGAATTACTTACTTCCTGCTCTCCCTTTATCCAGCACGGGAATATGAGATTGTACTGAACTGGGTTCAACTGCCTTCCTTTTGTAGGTCTTTGTAACTTTATCCACATCAGGCTGTTTTCTGGTCATTTCCTCCATAAACGTCTGCAATTAAATAGTGGCTGCTTTAATTAACAATGCACAAGAGTAACTGACAAGAAATACAAGTAAAGGAAATAGAATACCAAATTACAGAAAGAGAAGCTACTTGTCAGAAAATTACAAGTGGGAGACACAGGAGACTTTTTTTTCTCACTAAAATAACCCTGGCATTATAATTAAATATATTACCTATGTGAATCAGAATTGCTAAAGGAAGTTTGCATTTAAGAGCATGTAGCTGTACTGTGGCATAATGTACAAAAGACTGTGGAGCAGCAGCTTCTCCAGGACTTGAAATTAGGGGGGGTGTAAAGGGAGGTGTATGAGGGACGTGCTGGGGTGCTCACTAAATTGGTATAACACTGTTACTAGCTGACAACTGGGGGTGGGGGTGCTGGGAAATTCAGAAGGTGTGGGGGAGGGGGTTAGGGAAATCCCTGCTGTGGAGTCAAGAGCAGTCTCCGTCACTCTTCTGTCCAGACTATGGAAAACAGCTCCCAGAAGAGTCAATTAGGATCGGATATGATGCTAGGATGGTCACTCACTGCACAGGAAGCTTCCTGAGTCATTGCAAAAAATATGCTTAGAAATTCACTTAGGGCTAGGCTACATGGTTGGCAGCACCTCTGATCTCGTGGCATTGATTATGCAGATTTGATTGAGCATCTGTAAAGAAACACTAAATCCAGGGCCAGCTCAAGGGGCTGGGGCACCCCAAGCCAGCTTTGGGTTTTGCCCCCTCCAGCTGGCTCACCCTGCCCCCAGGGCGGAACAGCCGGCCCAGGGACAGAGCAAGCCAGCCCAGAGGTGGGGCTTCCCTCTCCCGCCCCTCCCCTGGACCAGCTGTTCCTCCTTAGGGGTGGAAAAGACCACCCCAGAGGCAGGGCGAGAAAGTGGAGTCTGCCCCATGGGCTGGCCTGTCCCGACCCTGGGGGCAGAAGTAATCAGCTTAGGGATAGGCAAGAGCACAGTTCCGGCTTCTGAGCCAGCCTGCCCTCACGGCCACCCCTAAGGCAGTGGTGCCCAAAGCCACTCCCTTATTTGCTCATTGGTTGAGCTGGCTCTGGCTTGATCAAACCCAGAGTTAGCCAGAGGCCAATTTGTTAAGACCAACCCAGCAAGGAGCATAGTGCTGATTCCACACGAAGGCATTTCCTGTCAAATCAGCACAGTGGGGACCCTGTGGTGAGAAGGTGGTGGGCTGTAGAAGACAGATACGCAGGGTATTTTAAGTACTTTGCGTATCTCCCCATTTTGATTGCCACTGAAATCCCCCTACAGTGTAGGCCAGTTCTTAGAAGAGCAGACAACACAGTGCTGGTTCTAGGCAGCAACTCTGGTCTTTCAGGTGTTTTTTAAATGTTCAATGTCCTTATTCCTAACAAGCACGTGCATACTTTTTTTAAAACATCACTAGATTTTCATTATTTGTTTGTTTTGCTTGATCAAGGCTAGGAGCAGTCATACAGGTAAATAATCGGTATCCAGAAATCAGATCATTCAACAATACTGTAAATAACTAGAACAGGCTCATGTTTGCTTATGTCACAAACATAAGGCACATGTATCCACATGAAATCCTTAAGAGGTTTCGCATTCCACATGCCTTACCTGATGTTCAGCTATGAGTGCTTTAACGTCCTCAATCTCCTGGGGGATGACCTCTTTATCTTTTTCACTAAGAGTAGTCTCTGCCCACTGTAACCAGGACAATAAGGCTTCCAGCAGTTCCTGCTTAGCAATAAGTCCAGCCAAGGCACTTGCCAGTCTTTGCTGATGCTGCTTTGCCCATGCCAATACCTTGATAAAATGTCAATCTATGAATATTTCCACATCTGCTACGTTTTTTTTGAAATTTCTTCAGAAAGCATCCCGCTCACTTTTATCCAGGAGCTTCCTCCCTCCCTTCATGATTTAAACACATGCAACAGGACTGGTACTGAGCATCTGGAATTCCCACTTCAACCATATTTCATCACAAGTATTAACCATCAGGTCTTGTTCAATTTCCACAATAGTGTTTTTTTGCAGTGCATTAAGGACTTGACCCTACACACTTTCACTCACATGCTCAGTCCCACCGAGATCACTAGAAATGTTAACATAAGTGAATCAGGTAAAATCAGGGCCCCATTTTTGGAGACTCTAGAAGCTGTATTTGACTACATGTTTTCTTTAAACTATAAATACAGACACAAAACTTCACCTCCAGAAGTTTCCATGGCATGCCCAATGGATTTGTCTACATGGTGCCACAGTCTGGATTACAGGGGTGTGAACTGTAGAGTGCTTTAACATGTTGTACTCCAACTGTCCTCTGTAGACCCCTCTGGTGTGAACTAAAAGGTGTGTAATTGCACTAACGTAGTCTTGTTTTGTGGACTATGGATAACTAGTGAACTATTTAGAAATCACCCCTGGATTCCTGGAAACATTTTAAGAATATTTCGGAGTCCAATGGTCTCTATCTTGATTATTACTGATCAATAATGACAGACTATTTTGTAAATAACTTGCTTAGTTTCCTTTTAAAGCCCTATAGTCTCTGCATTGATGATACGAATTTGCTGCGGAGAAATGGGGGATGGTATTTCCTAATAAAAAGCCTGACCAGCTGCTGCAGTTATGCTTTTACTTCTCAAAAGCAGGGTAAAACCTGGCTTATTTATATTCACCAACTTAAAATATTTTTGTTCTCAACAGCTGGATCATTTCCTTCCAATGTAACAGTCTTGTTAATTGCCAGCTATATTCCAAACTATCTAAGACTGAAGGCTGCATGAGACATACTGACCTCTTCAAATCTGGCTCTGATGATTGTTATCCAGTGCTTAATGGTAGTGATGGAATCTGGGTGGCAGATAGCCAGGATGGCTTCTCCCATACCTGTTGCTTTATTTAGTTCTGCCTTTTTATCTTCCAACTTCCTCATGAATTCCTAAAGCAGAAACAACGATTTCAGTTAGATACTGGCACCAGTTGAAAGAAAAATCTTGAGTAACTTCTACGAGTCTTGGCCAAATCTGGAAGGTTAAAATTCTCCACTGGATCATTCAAAGTCTGAACTGATTCAGACAGGGGGGGTTAAAAAGCAAGAGAAATAACAAGTTCAGTTCTTATAAGAAAAGTTCATAGAGACAGGGTAGGTGAGGTAATGTCTCTAATTAGACCAACTTCTGTTGGTGAGCGTGTCAAGCTTTTGAGCCACACAGAGCTCTTCTTCAGGGCTGGGAAAGTCAACACTTTCAAAAGATGAGCATGGCAGCTTAAATGCATAACTTTGCTAGACACTGAAAACCTGGTCTTAATAGACACACTCATGTATGGCTTATTACAACAATTTGTAACCCACTATCCCTCCCCACCTTTTTCTCCTCTGACTACAGAGATGTGAAGAGGCCACTTCACTTTGAATGGTCCCTTAGAATACGTGCTAACTGCTCACGTTTAAGCTATCTGTTTGAGGTCGCCCATTTAGCTGTGACACTTTCCCAGAACTGAAGACTTATTCAATGTAGATCAAAAGTTTCCCTCTCTCACCAGCAGACCTGATCCAATAAAAAATATCACTTCACCCTTCTTGTCTGTCTAATATCCTGAGACCGACATGGCCACAGCAATACCACGTGGAAAAAACTTAACATTTTAAAAGCCTATTCCATATAAAGAACTAAATTAATATTTAAAATATGTGCCTCAGCTTGCAACTCTGCAGTAAAGCAACATGTCACATATGCTTCTAACATACATGAACCTATTTAAAGTACTATTTTATAAGCTACTGTAAATGCAAAATGCCACAGCTGGATAGAGTCATTCCTAGAAAAATTTCAGAAGACCTTGCCTATTTATCTGTGCTAATCCAACAATTTATTCATCTACAAGCTCCTGAATAAATGCTTGTTCTATACAGAACAAAACAGCAGAACTGGCTGGGATCTTCCAAGAGAATCATTTTTCAATTGATAAAGTCTTTTTCCCCATACTGAATTTTTCTTTGGGAAAATGTCAATTTTGGCAGAAAAAACTGATGTTCCTCAGGAAAACTGAAATGTCAGCTTGGTGGCCAACCATCTGGAAAGGGCTCTCATCAATTTAACTTTCTGTTTGCAGGGAAAGAATAAAATTTGTGAGCCTTCCTGGTAGGCAGTTGGGGAGCTGAAGTTGGGCTGGAGACAGCAGGAAAGCTGGGTACCCTGGATACTGGCCTATCCCACTACATCTCCATCAACTTGGCTTGGGAGGAGAAGGAGAGAGAAGCAGAGAGGTGGAGAACTCAGGCTTCAGCATGTTCTTTTCCATTTCTAATGACCTCCTAAAACCTGGAAATTTGTGTAGTAAAATTTGATTTGGGAAGAGTAGTCAATACCTGAATCTCGATTAGATTAAACTAGTGTTTGAGTCTCAGGACGAATCAGGGTTATGTTTCCAGTGTGTTGGCACTCAAGTCCCATGAGCTAATCTTGCAATTTCAGCTCAAAATGGTACCAGCACATATACAGGTGTACTTTAGTATTTGTTGCATGCAAAATTGGCAGCACTGGCTAGAGCCAGGCAGAAAATTGGCAGACAATGCAATCTTCCTCACACAGCTCTGTTAGTAAAACCTCAAAACCCTAATCTGCAAAGTCCTAAATATTCAGGGTATTGAGCTTCCCCTAAGCAAGAATTACAAATTGTGGTGAATGCTGTGTTGCTTTAGTGATATTGATTCACTGTTAATAAAGAGAGACTGAGACCATATTCATGCTTTTTATTACCTAATATAGTGCATTAACCTGCTGTATCTCTTAGTCCATAGAGGCTGTGATGAGTGGTAGAAAATTTAAATTGTCTAAGACATGCAGCCTTCATTAAATCATGTGCAATTTTCGAGAAAAGCTAAGTAGTGGCACATAAAATTGAACCTTTGAGGTTAAATGCTTACTAATGAAAAGCTTTCAATGTGTGGCTGGATACAAATGTATTAAAATCATTTTACAGGAATTATAAAATGCACTGTGAGTTAAGGATACATTTAACATTTACCAGAATAATACGGTCATTGCAGTATAAGAAGTGATTTGGGATTATATTGTAGCAACATAGATGGAAGAGAGATGATGTTTTAAATTATTGTAACATATCACACTTTTGATTTGCTGTTACAGTGTGATTTGATCCCATTACTTACACTTTCCTGCTTTTATTTTTCTCCCATTCTGTAAGTTCCCCCATCTTCAAAGTGTCTGATGTAGTGGGATTTTCTCACATGAAAGCTTATGCAACAAATATATTTTTTAGTCTTTAAGTGCCACAGAACTCCTTGTTTGTTTGTTTTACTGAACTAGACTAACATGGCTGCCCCTCTGGACATCACACTTACTTATCTTTCATTTTCCCTCCTAAGAATTTCAGCTGTAAATTGGAGAAGTAACAATCATTATCCAATTAAGAGGATGTCTAACACAAACAGTAATGTTGTACTAATGCTGTTTAAAAAAAATACCCTCAGCTGTAAATTTCAACAGTGAGTCATCCTTTGTGATACTAATTGCCACAACGTATATTAAGTTTGGGGGGAAAAGCAAGTATTTACGTACATATTTCTAAGCTGCATCATACAGACAGATGGTAATTAAAAGATTAAAATCTGCACCCAGTAAAATTATATCTAACTAGACTAAGTCACCAGCTCTAATACTGATACATTTTCTTTTATTATGAAGAAACTGTTAAAAGTCCCCTGCAGCCTTAACCATTAATAAATCAAAGAATTCTCACTATGTAATACACTACATTTTTGAGACTCTCCAGAATTGCCGTTCTCCAAACTGTAATAATCATAACATTTTTCAAATGCCACTTTCCTGTAACAGTTTAGGAATGAAGGAGGGTCTTATGCAGTTTTATTTTGGTGGGAATTATTTTATTAGTCTAATGACACAAGATGGCATTCAGGCTCCACTAAAATTAATGAGGAGCTTCAGTGGGGCCAGGATTTGACTTCTAGAGAGGAGAGAAAAAGACAACCATTTGGAGCAGGTGGGCTATGCCTACACTAGCAAATTAGTTCAAATTGAGGAGTCTTAATTTAAATTAATTTGAGCTCTGTCTACATTAGACTTTGCCTAGTTCAAACTAAAAAATGTTAGCTATTTTCCCATTTCATTAGTTGAAATCCAGTTTGATGACTTGAAACATAACATTTACAGTATCCTTGTCACCATACTATTTCTCCACTTAATGCATGTGATGCAAGTCAGTATAGTGTTTCATCATGACAGGAGGTTAATGGATGATAACATCATTTTGATGACATATACAGATGATCTTAGGAAAAAAAAGGTGTACTGTGGTTTAACTCAGAGTTGCAAGAAGGACAATGATAGTGTTGATTTTACAACATCCTCTCAACAAAGCTTACCAAATTACATTGCTTCCAAAAAGGAAGTCTCCAACTGTATACAGCTCCTTTTAAAATGGTATTTTTGGCATTATTTTCCCTGTAAGACAAAATGGCTTTAAAGCTTAGTGAAGGAGGTGTGACCCTGATAGTCTAAACTAAATACGAGTGTTGAACCTTTAACTCCACACAACTTTCATTTCTGACTCTAGGAAGAACTGTGAAAACTAGTCTTGTTGCAGGATGTGATTATGTTAGAGATATTTTGCTTTGTTTTCATTATACTTCCACCCTTCAATAAATCAGCCTCGCAGCCAGCATCCTCCTCTCTATTATCTTACTTACCCTGTGCTGATCTATTAGCGTCCGCAAAGCCTCATCATCATCTGGGAGGATGCCATGGAAACGAAGGGCCTGCTCTGCCTCAGCCAGCCACTCCAAAAGAACATGCACAACAGAGTGAAATTCCTCTGCCTGTAAGAAAAAAAACACAGGTCTTTCTCAGGGAATCTGACAGAAATAGCTCAGCTATGGATTCCTCCCCTGAACAATGAAGCCAAATCCAGCTTTGGAGTCATTAATCATGTAGCACGTTAACTTTCCATTAAAAAGTCAATGATATACAGTACTGCATTTCCATGACTGTAAAAATGTCTCATGCATCTTAGAAATGGTAGGAAGCCTAAAAGTCTGTTCATGCTTTTAACTGTCTGATTTATAGTGTATGTGCTGCTCATCTTACAGTGCCGTGCCTTCATTCTGACAAATGATACAGGAGATGCTTTCATTTACCAGCTGGAGAGATGGGAATTGCACTGAGTAGCCTTAATCATTACTTAAGCAAAATTAACAGAGTAAGCCTTACGTGGAGGGAGAGGAGAAAGAGAGCCCACTCCTAGGTGACTCCATGCAAAAATCAACTATAGTCATAGTGCATGTGCTTGAGCTAGCACAACTGCTTCTTCTGGGTTCCCAGGGAGACCATATTACTTCAAAGAAGGCAGTGAGAGTAGTGGGCCCAGCACACAGTGAGGACCAGCTGTCCTATCCTGAAGGATGCACAATTCCTGGGCACCAGGAAGTCCAAGGAGTGAATCTGTGATCACTCCTCTCAGTTTTCTCTGCAGTAGGTCCATACTATCCATTCCCCAGGGTTTTATTGAGAGTTTAAGGTTTTGGGGCAAATATCATCTCTTTTTTGTTGACTGTTAGCACAACAGGGGCTCTGGTCCATGACTGTGGCTCGTAGGTGCTAATAAACTATAATAATAAGAAGAACAAGAACAAAAGGCACAATCTACCCTGTAGTGAAAACATGTGTAAAAAGAAGAAAAGAAGTTACTAACCTCTGTAATTGCTTTTTTTTGAGAAGCATTGCTCATGTCCATTCCAAGTATGTCTGTCCACACTGCATGCACAGTTGGCAGAAGGTTTTTCACCTACAGGTATCCACAGGGTTGGCTCTGGAGTCTTGCCTTCATGGCACCATATACAGGGCCTTGCCAATTTCCCTCCCCCATCGCCTCAATTTCTTCTTGCCAGATGGCTCCAACAGAGGGGTAGGAAGGTGGGTCTTGGAACAGACATGAGCAACACATCTTGAAGGACAAAAGTTATGCAGGTTAGTAACTTGGGGTTTTTTTCTTTTTTTTCTTTTTTGAGTGTTTGCTCTTGTTAGTCCTAAATAGACAACTCTCAAACCAGGCCACAGAAGGAGTCGTCAGAGCTCAATGACCTGCAGATATCACTCTCCCAAATGCAGGGCTGTCCCTGACTTGGTATGTGATAGCATAATGTGCTGCAAAGGTGTGAACAAACGATCCTGTGATGGCTCTACAAATACCTCAGACCAGGATCTGACCAAGGAACATTGCCAAGGATGTGTGGACTGAGCAGTAAGCGTGACTGCAAGTATTCTCTCCAAGTCAGAACACGTTGTGGTACATGACATGATCCATGTAGAGATTCTTGTGATGATATCTTTCATCCTGTCTGCTATCTGTACAAAGAGCTGTGTTGTTTTTCTAAAGGTTTTAGTCCTCTCGATATAAAAAGCCAAAATGCACCTAGAGAAAAAAACCTCTGTTTTTGGCTGCTGGCTTGTGGCTTTGGGTAGAAAAATTGGAAGGAATATGTCCTGGTTTGAGTGGAATTATGACACCACCTTTAGAAGGAAAGCCAGGTGAGGACACGGCTGAGCTTTGTCTTCAAAGAAAACCATATAAAGGGGCTCAGACATGAGAGCCCTGAATTCTGAGACTTTCCTGGATGAAATTATGACAACTAGAATGGCTACCTTTCCGGATAGAAAAGCAAACATGTTGCTAGAGGCTTGAACAGAGGGCCTTGATCCTACAAGGTTGACATCCCACTGGGAAATTGGCTGACATGTTTGAAGGTATAACCCAGACCTTTAAGAAATTGGTCCACCATGCAGTTGGCAAAGGCAGAATGGCCTGCAACTCAGGGATGAAATGCCAAGACTATGGCCACGTGGACCTTAATTGGTGACACACACCCTTGCTGTTTGAGATGTGATAGTCCAAGATGATGGGTACTGATGACAACATGGGCAGAGTATACTTCTGCATCTAGCAGACTGAGAGCTAGTTGTCAAGAAGGACCTCTTTGACTGGTTTTGAGCACACTAGCTCCAGAGAATTCAGCCATGGATTTTCCACACCATGAGATGGAGAGACTTTAGAGTGCTGTGACAAAGGTGGCTGTGACCATCAATGATTAGGTCCAGAAAGACGCAGACAGATAAGAATTTCCACTGAGAGGTTGAGTGGTGTGGTGTACCAGTGTTGGCATGGTGTTCTGAGGCTACGAGGATTACGGAGAACCCTTCCTTTCTGACCGTCAGCAAGACCTTAGGAATGAAAGGGATAGGTAGAAACATGTAGAACAAATGGCCTGTCCAAGTGATAAGGAATGTGTCCAAAATTAGTTCTGGGCTGTGATTCTCAAAGGAGCATAACTGCATGCACTTCCTGTTACATTCTGTGACAAACAAGTTTTTGTGGGGAATTCCCCACCTTTGGAAGTTATCACTGACTACATCTGGGCATAGAGACCACTCGTGTTTAGAGAAAGACTTGCTGAGCTGGTCCACCAGTTTGCTCTGAGCCTTTGGCAGTAGGACACCTTGAGGTGAATCGAATTTGCTGTGAACAAGTCCCACAGTTTGAGAGCTCCCTGTTACAGGAGAAATGAGATTGCTCCACCCTGTCTGTTTATACAGAACGTCGCTGTGACATTGTCCATCCTGATTAATATACATTTACCTTCCAGGTGAGCACAGACAGTCTGACAAAAACACCACCCTTAGTCCTCTCACACTGATGTGGAGTAAGAACCCTGCTGGGACTACCTGGGATCAGAAGCTTTGGGTCCTGAGCCCCCCTACTCATTGTTGAGGTGTCAATGACCAGGGACAGCAAATGGAAAAATGTGGAGAACAGGACTGTTGCACAGACAAACTGCAGACTGAGCCACCAATGGAGCTTTCCTAACTTCGCAGGGGGAGAGAGGGGAAGGAGAATGAGACTATCATGTCTATGTGGTTTTGGGATGGATGATACATAAAGCATCTGCATCTCTTGGATTAGAAGTTGCTCATGACAAGGGTCCCTGACGAAGGATGGGCAAGGTGAGGGGGAACTGAAATGAACTGAAGGGAGGATTCCAGTTCTACCATGCGAAGCACCCAGCAAGCTAACATGATTTGGGCCCACATATGGTAGAAGTGACACAGGTAGTCTGAAAAGAATAGGGGCAAAGGATCCCAGTTCTGATTTGGTATGCCATCTTTGGATGTACCCTGCAAAGTTCTGTTTGGGACCAGAGCATTGCCTCACCAGTCCATGGCCTTGGCTGGTATAAGGCTGAGAGGGTACCCTGCTGCAATTCCTGCCCCTCTTATGATTGTAATTCTGCTTGAGTTGGAGTTCAAAGAATTGAGGCAGAGGCTGAGGTTTGAAATGCCTCTCCTGCAGTGCAGGAGTGTGCTAGCCTTAGGACTTTAAAGTAGCCTGAAAGTCCCTAATGGTAAGGATATACAGTTTTGAGTCGGTCTGCTGCGAGAACACCACTGGACCTTTGAAAGGAAGGTCCTAGATAGTCTGATGGACCTCATGTAGGAGAGATCCAAGTGTTGTAGCCTTGAGCACCAATGCATTCCTACCACCTATGATCTGGTGGGAGCTTCATCACATGCCATGTCCAGTGCATTCTGATGTAACTGCCTTCCTCTATTAGGGCTGTGAACTCTATCCTGCAGTATGATGGTATAGTCTCCAAGAAGTTTGTCATAGACCATGCAAGAGTTAAAATTGTATCTCATACCCACCTGCTGGTTTGCAGTGTGGAACTGGAACCTCCCAACTAAAATACACATTTCTACTGAAGAAGTCCAATTTTTCACTTCCTTTGCCTGTGGCATGGGGCCTTGCTGAACTTGTCTCTCATGCTCATTTGCCACTGCAACTGATTGACTTTGGTGGGGGATGAGTATATACGTATTTGTGGCCATTGGATGACACACAACATTTTCTCTCTACTCTCTTTGCAGTTGGAGGCCAGGATGTAAGGTCTGCCATGGAGAATAGCCTTTATTAGTTGCAGTGATACGCTGATGGGCCCACATAAGCTAGAACATCAACCACAGGATCTTCATTGTCAGAGGCCTGCTCAGTTTGGAGCCCCAAATTCTGTACCACTCGCCTCAAGAGCTCCAGATGGGCTCTGCTGTCCTCCACAATCAGTGCCATCGAGGATCTGCAACCGCTTTGTCCAGGGATGAAGAAGTTAACACTCTGACTAGGGCAGTCTCTTGACTTACTCCGAGAGGGTCCTGCAGTGCTGATTCCTTGATGTTGGTGCTGGGGCTGATGTTGTGCCAGGCTCAGCATCATATTTGGTGCCAGTTTTAGTAGCATATCCCTTGACTGAGATGGGTGATGTCTGCTGCCGGAGGCGAGTGACAGCAATCGTCATAATGCAGCCCTCAGTCTGATGGAACAACAAAGAGTCCAAAAAGGCTACTGAATTGGCATTTGCCAATGCAGTGGCGAAGGTGAGGCAAGGATTGACCAATCTCAGTTCTCTGGTGCAACCTCTTATGATCAGTGCTGTCTTTGCCTAGAGGAGTAGGAATCCACTTCAGAGCTTGAGACCAACAATTTGCTCAGCAGAGATCAGAGTGGTGTGGTTCCTATCAGTGCTGGAGAGCAGTGCTGGAGAGATGGCAACCGTGACATAACAGCTGGGTTTGCCTGGATGACATCAGTTGCTTCCTAATTTACTCCTCGCTAAGTGGGGAGTCCAAAGACACCAGACTCAAGAGACCCATTCCTGACACAGGTCACACTTCACTTGAGTTCACATTGTTTTGGGCATCAGTACACATCCCCTGTCCATCTTCCTTTGCTTCTTACATGGTACATGTGTGAGGGGTGCCACATCCATGAGCTGTCCTTTTGGGCTGGTGATCCATGATGGTGCTAGCAGCATCTAGACACAGAATCCAGCCTCCACACCATCTCTCTTATGGATGCCAGTAAACTTCATACCAAAGGTAACATACTACAAGTTGGCTTGGCACTAAGTGTGGTCACAGAACTATCTTCATCAGGATGTACTTCTATCTCTGGTGCTCTCCTTTGTCCTAAGGCAAAATTCCCTTCAGATCTTAAGTGTTCCCTCTGCCAGGTTTCCCCAAATCATTTTAGACAAGTGGTATGTGAATTGCTCCTGGGCATGAGCTTTTTGCAAATGCTGAACAGTTTAAAGCCAGGGGAAAGAGGCATGCCCCAGTCCCGGCAAGGGGAGGTGATCCCGATAAGTTTCTATCTAACTAAATTAAATGTAACTGTAACTACAAACTGAATCAAACTATTTGACTATTTACAGGTATCAGTTGAAACAAGCACTAGGAAGATGTTTGCAAAGCAACAGAAGATCAGTGTTCCAATGACCATCACAGGTGGTAAAAAAGAACTGAAGAAGTGAGGGCTGATAGGGCCCTATATACGGTGCAATGAAGGTGTAATTCCAGGGGGCCCCAAAGCTGACCTTATGGATACCAATACCAGAAAAGACTTCCAGTGACTTTGCACACAATGTACACTGATGTACTTTGAATCGACAGGAGTAAAAATTTGAACAATTAGGGATTATGTGAGGAAAAAACATACTTGAGAAAATCCTTTGATCATCATTTTCTTAAGTATGAAAATAAGTTTTCAGCAAGTAAATTTGTCTTGTGTTTTCGTTGCTTCTCCTATCTTTTTACCTGACGAAGGGCCTGTTCCAGTCGTGTTTGCTTGGATACAGAAAGGGCACAGACAGTCTCCCAGCGAGTGCTTAGTTCCTGCATTTGGACCTTTACCCAGGAGGAGTCATCGCGACTGCCTTCTATGAGTTCTCGAGCAGAGCGTTTCAGAGCTTGGACGCTGCTTGTCTTCTTCCCCAGCTCTTTCTGGAAGACCTGTGGACCACACATACATCTTACATATTCAGTTTATCAAGGCTTAAGTGTAACAAACTTAGTGGAGATATGGAGAAGTCTAAATTAGGGGTTAGTTTTACAGAAGGCACCTCAGTTTAAACATTATAAAATGCCCACATTAAGATTTTCACACCCTACATTTGGCTTTATTTTCAATTAGGATTAAATGGTTCCACATTTTTGCATATTTTCTGCACAAAAGTTCTCTAAGCTTCAACACTGGCTCATTTACTTTGGGAAGAAAGCTCACCCAACCATGAAAAAGTCACCTAGCCTACTGAAACTGTAACATGTAGCTAAATCCTCTGAGCTACTTGACCTACTCTGATGCATAAAACTTGGTCACCGTAACTGTGAGCCCTTCAAAGCAATTGATCTGCTGACACCATGATAAATGTGCAAGTCTTTCTCAACACAGCGCTCTCAGATAAAGTGCTAATGATCAAGAAGCAGGGTTAAAATACTAAAACATAAATAAAACACCATCTAGTAATTGGACTGGATGGGCTGTAGGTTATACCACATATTTCATATATTGATGTGACTGCATGTTCAGGTTCACAGACGGAAAAATATCCAATTTCAGGAAAGGCCCTTTTACATGATATGACAATTACAATACCCTGCATTACCACTGATATATTAATGCAAAATGTGACTGCAGCACTGGATCCAGGATACTCATGTAGGCTTCTAAGACCCATCTCTTCTGTGAGGGTTAGATATTTTCTCCTCTGCCCAAAGCCTCAGTAAACACATTTTGGACCACGGGACACAATGGTCACTGACGGAAAGAGAAATGAATCATCCAACACTCAGACTGCTCCACAGGTGTTTACAACAGACTCTACAACGGCTTTTCCCAACCTAAGACTGGCCCAAACCGGCAGAGTCACTGATTCACTGGCTATGTCCTGGATCCATATTATCCTCACTTCACAAAGCCCACCTCAAAGCTACAGTGGATTGAGCCTTGGGTTGCACCGAAGAGTGCCGACTTCACAATATTTTCTATTGTAGTCAGCAGCTCTGTGATGTCCAAACCTTCCATGCTAAATGGTTTTCTTCAGAGTTTAAGATAATGCCTCTTCAAAATTACAGAATGATCAAAGAAAAATTACATTAAAATTGCTGCTAACATCGTTATTAATTAATAATATTGAGAAGATTATTTCTGGAATTACTTTATGATTGTCAATCAAGTTCATCACTAAATCGATGTCTCCGTGCACTGGCTGATCTTCTGCCAACTGTGGTTCAATTTTATATAGCCAGTCGATGAGTGCCTGCAGGGCATCGGTAAATTGTCCTGAAAATAACAAGGCTTCCTCCAGTTTGTTTTGCCTGTAGCAAGAAGAAGGAGAAAGAAAAACACCAGGAAAATGATCAATCACTTTCATTAAGGGGACCTGCAACATAAATGACAGTATCCAACAGTTACTAATAGATAATGATTTTTTTTCCAGCAATTAATGAGGTAAAAAAAATGTTAGGGCCACAGTGGAAGCCTGTGGAGAAATGAAGGATAGACACAGCTTCTCAGAGCTCCTAGGGATGCAAAGAGAGCGTATGCATTTCATCTCCTCTGGGAAGGATAGAGAGTGCAGGTCACTTGTATACTCCCCTCTTTGTTAATGTGTGGTGTGTAGAGACAGAGCAGGTCCACCTCCCAGCCTATCATTCCCTTTGAGATTACTAGAACACAGGAAAGCCAGAGAGGAGCTGCTCACAAACACAGGAGAATTGATTGGAGAAGTAGAAGTGAATGGCAACCTGGGCAGCAGTGACCACGAGGTGGTAAAGTTGAAGATGCTGATTAATGGAAAAAAGGAAAGAAGCAAAACGGAGACCCTAGACTTCAGAAAAGCAGATTTTCACTCCCTTGGGGAGCTGATGGGCAGGATCCCTTGGGAGGCTGATCTGAAGGGGAAAGACATCCAAGAGAGCTGACTGTATTTTAAAGAAACTCTGCTAAGGGCACAGGAAGATGCCATTTCAATGAGCAAGAAGAAAAGCAAACGTGGAAGGCCCCCAGCGTGGCTTAACAGAGAACTCTGCACTGAGCTAAAACGTAAAAAGGAAGCTTACAGGAAGTGGAAGCTTTGACAGATAACTACAGAGGCATACGAAGGTGTTGCTCAGGATTGCAGGGATAAAATCAGAAAGGCCAAAGGACAATTGGAGTTGCAGCTAGCAAGGGATGTGAAGGATAACAGAAAAGGGTTCTACAAGTATGTCAATAACAATAAGAAGATCAGGGATGGTGTAGGCCCCTTACTGAATGGGGCAGGTATTCTTGTGATGGAGAATGCGGAAAAGGCTGAAGTGCTCAATGCTTTTTTTTACTTCAGTTTTCAAAGGGAGGCCCAGCTCCCATCCCACTACACTGGGTACTGCAGATTGGAGAGAAGAAGAGAGGCCCTTGGTGATGGAAAGTCAGGTTAGGGACTACTTAAAGGCTATGTCTACACATGCATTGTTATTTCAAAATAAGCATTTCGAAATGAGTTATTTCGAAATAAAATCCTTAAGTCGAAATAAGTTAATTCGAATTAACAAAATGTTAATTTGAATTAAGGGAAAGCCTGCAATCCAAACACCTGTTTTTTCGGAAGGGATATTTCGAAATAAAGCCGTTTGGACCTGTTGTTTCGAAACAGCTCTTTCGAAACAACAGGTCTACACAGTGTTGTTTCGAAAGAACAGGTCTAAATAGCTTTCTTTTGAAATATCCCTTCCGAAATAACAGCCATGGGGGGGGCAGGTTTTACTTTTTCGAAATGATGATTCTTATTTCGAAAGGACGGAATCCGTCCTTTCGAAATAAGAAAACGTCGTGTAGACCTAATTTCTTTTATTTCGAAATAATGAGTGTTATTTTGAAAAAAAAGTGCCGTGTAGACATAGCCAAAGAATCTAGATGTGCACAAGTCCGTGGGGTCAGATGAACTGCATCTGAGGGTGCTGTGGGAGTTGGCCTATGAAATAGCAGTACCACCGGCTATTATCTTTGAAAACTTGTGAGGAATGGGGGAGGTGCTGGAGGACTGGAGAAAAGCAAATATAGTGCCTATCTTCAAGAAAGGAAAAAAGGAGAATCCGGGGAATTACAGACCTATCAGCCTCACCTCAATCCCTAGACAAATCATGGAGCACGTTCTCAAAGAATCCATCCTGAAACACTTGGAGGAAAATAGAGTGATCAGGAGCAGTCAGAATGGATTCACCAAGGGTAAATTGTGCTTGACCAACCTCACTGCCTTCTATGATGAGGTGAATGGATTTGTGGATGAGGGAAGAGCTGTTGACATGATATACCTCAACTTTAGTAAGGCTCTTGATACAGTTTCCCACAGTGTTCTCGTCAGCAAGTTAAGGAAGTATGGGTTGGATGTGTGGACAGTAAGATGGATAGAAAACTGGCTAGATCAACAGTTTCAGTGAGTAGGAATCAATAGCTCCATGTCTAGTTGTCAACCATTAACAAGTGGTGTGCCCCAGGAGTCGGTTCTAGGGCCAGTTCTCTTCAACATTTTCATTAATGATTTGGATGATAAGATAAATTGCACACACAGTAAGTTTGCAGATGACACCAGGCTAGGGGGAAAGGTAGACATGCTGGAGGGCAGGAACAGGATTCAGGGAGACCTAGACAAATTGGAGCAGTGGGCCAATAGAAATCTCATGAGGTTCAACAAGGACAAGTACAAAGTCCTGCACTTGGGACAGAAAAACCCAATGCACTGCTACAGACTGGGGAGTGATCAGCTAAGTAGCAGCACCATAGAAAAGAACCTGGGGGTCATGGTGGATGGGTAGCTGGATATGAGTCAACACTTTGCTCTTGCTGCCAAAAAGGCCAATGGCATCCTGCGCTGCACTGGTAGAAGTGTTGCCAGCCAATCGAGGGATGTGATTGTTCCCCTCTACTCGGCACTGGTGAGGCTGCGTCTGGAATACTGTGTCCAGTTTTGGGCACCCCACTACAAAAAGGACATGGACAAATTAGAAAGAGTCCAGCAGAGGGAAACAAAAATGATCAAGGGGCTGGAGCGCAAGCCCTATGAAGAAAGACTGAAGTAACTAGGCTTATTTAGCCTGCAGAAGAGAAGACTGAGGGGGGATTTGATAGCAACCTTCAATTAATTGAAGGGAGGCTCCAAGGAGGAAGGAGCTTGGCTGTTCTCAGTAGTAACAGAGGACCGAACCAGGAGCAATGGTTTCAAGTTGCAGCTGGGGAGGTCAAGGTTGGATATTAGGAAAAACTTTCTTACTAGAAGGGTGGTGAAGCACTGGAATGGGCTAGCAAGGGAAGTGGTGGAATCTCCATCTCTGGAGATATTTAAGGCTTGGTTAGAAAAAACCCTGGCTTGGATGATTTAGACTAGTCCCGCTTTTTTTGGCAGGGGGTTGGACTAGATGACCTCATGAGGTCCCTTCTAATCCTATGATTCATGCACCCCCAAACAAACAACTTTTGTTTCTTTTTATACAACATAAGGAAGCATGAAAAGAACATAACCCCCTTTGATCCCTGAAAGTCTCCCTTAAAAGGAGGAAACTGGCGTTTCATTTTACCTTTCCACAGATTTTCCACAGACTGTATCCCATTTGTCTCTGAGCTCACTCAGCATATCATCCAGTTTCAAATTGTCGTCAGCCAGAGAGGTTTTCTCTTTGAGGGAGCGTCCAGTCCTGTTTGTGGTGTCATACACAGAATGTTTGGCCCCAAGAGATTTCTGGAACTCCTGGAGGAGTAAAAGGAAAAGTAAACATGTGCATAGCACTAGATAGTCATGATTTTTTGCTAATTATTTCTTTTCATGTAATTTTTGAACCAATTAATATATTTATAAATGAAGCTGCAAGAAAATCTTTATGTCAACAACAAATGCAAGTGAATATTGAAAGATTAGATTATAATAAAATGCACGTGAAATTAAAAAGTTTCTGGTCTGCTAGTGCTATGATGACGTTTAAAGCACTACTGGTCTGGGGCAAGATCCTTTTCCCCACTCTAGCCCCTCTACACTGTTGTGGAATTTCTATTGTTACAGTTTCCATCACATTGGTCAGCATTGACGGTGTCTTTTCCACAGATATGAATTCTGCAGTTGACAATGTCTTACCACCTGCAAGCAAACATGAACAAATTCAAAACACCAATACCCCAAAATGGTTAAGAGAGCCTCATAGTGAATAATTAACTAAAAAGACACTGCCAAAAAGTCTTGCTAGCACTCTTCAGCAATTTTCCGACAGCACTAATGTTTAAAGCCATGTTTAGATGGTTACATTTTAACCCATGCCTTTCTGAATTATGAATGGAGAAACATCCTCTAAGAAGCCTCAAGTAGTCCACTAGCTACAGCTCTTGAAAAAAATTATCCTTTACACATCCACCCGCCCACTCACCCCCAAGCACAAAAGCTTCCCCTATAATTAACTACAATCTTTTTAAAGTACTTTCAAATGGATAGGAAGTAGGGGGATGACCAAAATCCCAGAATAAAAAAGCCCCCTTTCCACAGGAGTTTTCAGACAACTCTTTAAACTGTTTGTAAATTGCTATTTCCTTTGGTGGAGAATGTTAATCACCTGGTGCTACATATGGGCTATGTCTACATCTCCTGTTTTAGTCTGGACTTGCAGGTCCGAACTAAAACATTCTGAGTTTAGTCCGAAATAACCTTGGGCTAGTTTGAGCTAACCACGATTTTATTGTTCGACCCAGCTGCACGTCCTAGTTTGAACTAACTTTTTTAGTTTGAACTAGAACATGCAGCTAGTTCAGACTAATGGCTTACTGTGAACTTGTTTAGTTCGAACTAGCCATTGTTTCGGGCGTTGCCTGTTCTTAGTTCAAACTAAACTTTCAGCTAAGCCAGCTAGTCCAAACTAACCAGGGGTATTTATTAATTCAGACTAACCTTTGCCTAGTCTGAACTAAGAAATTTCTTAGTTCAGAATAGCCAAAGGCTAGTGTGGCCATGGGCCAAATTAGTCCAGACTAAGTGTGCTTAGCCTGACTAATTTGGCAGCGTAAACATAGCCACATAGTGTCTGATTTGTACGAACAGATGAAATGAAATATCTAGTTTCATTTGTACAAACAGACAAAATGAAATGTCTGTCAGAGAAAGATCATGCAATAAAAGGGGATGCAGAGATGAAAAAAGGTTTTTTAGTTAATTCATTCTTTCATGGTTAGCCTGGATACATAATTCCAAACTCCACTTTTACTTGATCTTACTGAGGTATAACTGAGAGCAGATTTTTGGCCCATGGTCTGAGTTACCTCTACAGTCATCTCTAGAGATGTGACTGAAATGTTGGATATTTAATTATCTACTTTTCTTCGACAGTAGATTTGTACTTATATTCACAGGTCAGGCTGGCCAAATTTTGTAAGGAATAAATCTGCACTATCTTGAGAAAGGACTGGATGACCTAATAGGGTTTTTCCATCTCTGACTTCTAAAAGTGACATATTTGGGGGAAAATATAAACAAACTGAATAATTTCCCCCCAAAATCCCTGGCAACATAAATAAGTACGTGAGAGAGAACACTGTATCTTGGGGGGAGCAGTACGGGTTTGACAACCTGCCAAAAAGTGAAGCAGAGTTATTGCTCACAACACACATAAAACTTTAGTAAAAGTAATAAAATCATTAACTAAAAGAACAAGAAAAAGCTTACAAATTTCTGATGTGAAAAGACAAAGACAGATTTTGGATGGGAGGAAAGAGTCATAACATATGAGCAGGATGATGATTTGATTGATTTTTTTGTGTTTGCTTGAAGTGTCACACATTGAAATAATCTCCTGTTCTCCTTCTCTCATTCACATGTCTCACTGTCCTACAGAACAACTGCCAGATTCAACCACAGTGCCACTGTCCTCTATTTCTCATCACAAATGGGACTAATAAAATTTAAATGAAATTAATAGGTAGGTGACTTAGATGGTTAGTTTCTCGTAGGCATTTTGAAAGGAGGAAGATTGGAAGAAGGGATTTAAATGAGAAGGGAGTGAGTTTGCCTATCAATTTAAGGAAGAGTGGAGACATGAAAGAGGTACCATAATCCTTGTGGGAGAAATGGACAGATAAGACAAGGAGGCTAGTTTTGCTGCCAGAGTGGAGAGGGATGGCAGACAACCTCATAAAAGACATAGGCAGGGAAGAAGGAGGGGCAGTTCCATAGGGTAGTGAAGGCCTTAGAAAGAAGTCTGAACTTGATGTGGAGAAGACCAGTGGAGAGCAGGGGGGGGGTTATGTGGTCAGAACAGGCAAAAAAGATCATCCTAGCATCCGCATTCTGCTCTAATTCTATATGATTTTAATTTTTGGCAACTATGGAAAACTCCAGAGCATACAAAAATGCAGATCTAGCAAGAAACTTAGCACAAGTCTAGCTCAAGGTATTAACAGAAAATGAAGGTAAAGCCAGTTTTGCTTGACTACCTGCCAACCTTTTAAAGTAAATGAAAATATTTTCTATTTTGATATGCAAAGCTTAGACATCATGAGACCCAAGAGCAGATAGAAAAATAAATTGAAAACTATAAGGGAAAACAAATGCAATTGTATAGTGCAAGGGAAGTGTGAAAGTGGGAAAATGTGGGGATGTAATCTCTTGAGAAACTCATGTGCGATCAAGGAATGACAGTGGCAGAGAATACTACAGAAATGATTTAAAAGAGAACAATTCTGTATTAGCATTGCAGAAAAACTAACTGAGAAAATTTCTCCAGGATAAATTTTTCCAAGCAATTTTAGGTCAGAGGATTCGACCATCGATTCATGCAACACCCATCACCATGTCACCTGTTTAGATAAAGTCAAAGCAAAGATTTCCTCAGGAACTTTCCTCTGTCTTTTGTGGGGGCTGCAGTTAACTTTTAACTTTCATATTATATTATTAGTTTATGAAAAAGCGAAATCAGTCAGGTGAGATTTACATTTTGATCTGAAGACAGTTGGGTTTGCTAAAATGCATTTCAGTGCTATGGTTCACAAGCAAAGAGAGATCTCTTTCCTGCTCTTTCAAGTTTCACCCTTGTTACTGACCGTTCCATTGTATCTGACGCTTTTCAAACTATTTAACTAATCTTTCTATTTGACAAATGAAGGATTTGCCAGGCAAAATACAAGATCATTTCTTATTTTTGAAGGAGTCCTAAAATTTGAAAAGCAGCTTTTAAATCATCCTTACACAATACAAATCAAAACTCTTTGATGGCATTACTCTGTAATGCAGATTTTGTGATTTTAAAGACTGTAGAAGCTTATAATATAATTTCTGGATATTTTCCTTTTGCATCAATATTTCTCTCTCTCTGTTGAGCGTTTCCATGGTTCCTTATTATTTTATCTTTCCTCTTCACAATTAACTTCTTCCCCACAGATGAACAAAGATTGTGAAAAGCCCTTCCCATTCCCACTGATTTTACCATCTGGAAATGAGCCAGCATGTTAACTTGATGCTGGCAAGCATTCCAGCATAGTGAAGCCATAAATCTATTTCTCTTTGCTGATTAAATAGTACAGGCTTGACCCTGCCATTGGACTTGGACATCCTGCATTTCATCACCATGACTTACCTTATGCTGTGTGAGCTGCATCTTTATTTTGTCTGGATCATTTGCAATTTCAAGCTCTGAATCCAACAACTTTTCAGACTCCTCCAGCCATGTCATAAGTTTGTTCCAGGCTTCATGAAACTGTGGAGAAGCACAATTTGGATTTATACAAACCTATAAACATGTCAGTGCTTAAAACATTCAGAAAAGATTAAAACCTGACATGCCTGCTCAAGGCCAGACTGTGACCAGCTGCTAGAGAGAAGTCTATGCCTGGGGCGAGTCCAAGGAGATTTCCTCTCCTCAGAGCCCCCAAACAGGTACCAGTCACACTCTCTTGAGCTAGCCTTGCCCTTTTAACGTACTCAACAACCTTTACAGGGTATACAGTACATATGGTCCCCATAATTGTCAGGGAGCTCTGTGAGATATAATGTTGATGGAATATGGCTCTGCATCCACGTGGGCCAAGGCCTTGAACGTCCTCCATTTTTACTCTGTTCCTACTCAGCTAAGAATTCGAATGATTTCATTTCTCCTGAGAGAAATTAGGAGAATACAATAAGTACACTTTTCATTTTTTGAACATATGCTCCAGCTCTGAGGACAAGAGCAGCAATGAGTTTAGGGAAAACTCCTACAGATCACTAGCTAAGGGAGTTCTGTGTGGATTTCTCTCATCCTACAAGGATTAACCCTTGTGACAGAGTGGCAGGTGCTCAATCCTCATTCTTTCTTCTGCAGTTCAGTAAAAACAACCTTAAAAAAAGGAGGCAATGAAGAAGAAATACACTCTGGGCTATGTCTACACTGTCAATTTAGTTCAAATTAAGGAGGCTTAATTTGAATTAAATTGGTCCCAGTCTACACTAGCCTTTCCTTAGTTCGAACTAAGAAATTCCTAAGTTTGAACTAAGGGACACTTAGTTCAACTAGTAAGTACTTGTGGTTAGTTCAAACTAAGTGCAATGTAGACTCCAACTAACCCTTAGTTCGAACGTAAGAAGGTCGAACTAAGGGCAGTTAGTTCAAACTAACGAAGTGTGTTTGTTTAAACTAATGTTAATTTAAACTAGTCCACATGGTTATTTTGAACTAATAATTTCAAGGTTAGTTCAAACTAACCTTGAACTTATTAGTTTGAACTAACAAGTTCGAACTAACTTTCCCTAATGTAGACATAGCCTAGGGTTCTCAATGCCAAGATCAAGAGGCCTCTCTTAAGGAAGGAAATTTACTGATCTTGTCTTTTCTCTCCATTTTTTTACTTTCCTGTTAAAAACCTACTTCTGAACTGCCTATGATGAATCTTCTGGATTGCACAGAAAACCCTTTTTACTGTTTCCTTTTCCTGAAACCCATCTGTCTCTCTACCCAGATAGCCCAGGAGTGGGAGCAAGAAAAATGTCCCGGAATCATTTTCCATCCCTTTGAAGAGGCAATTTGAAAATAAATTGCATTTTACAATATGAATGCACAATTTATTACATCTAACAGTTTTAGTCATACCAGTTGTGTGGTGGCAATAACTAACTTAGGAAATGTGGCTTTGCTTATGACTATAGCCATGGCCCCACTTCAGGAAAATAAACAGACTTGTTGATGTTTAAACACAATAAGCTTCACTCCCCATCTGCCATCCATGTCCCTTGCTGAGGGACAAATCATCTGAAGACTAAATGGCCAGTTCCTGAAAATGTGCTCTATATACAAACATTAAAAGTTTTCCTCACAGTAAATCAGCAGAATGGCCTTGCCAGAAGGGGCAAGGCAAATTAAACCTTATTAGAATAAAACACAACACTCGAAGGAAAACAGTACATATATCTCACTTGCAAATAGTGAAATTGATCCATCACACTCTTTCAAGTAAAAAGTTGATCATGTCATTTTCTCTGGAAGGCACAAGGCACGACTATACATCTGGAAGCTAAACTTCAGTGCTCTGCCTTCATAGACTATATTATATTGCAGACAGAAGTTGCCACTTGGATTGAAAGTGAAGCTTTCAACTTCCAAATGAAGTGCTCTATGATAGAATCACAGAACTGGCTCTGCTAGCTCAGGCTAATAGATTCTGTTAGATTAAGCCCAGGCTTCCTTAATAATGCTTTAAAACACCATATACGTTGTGGGTCTGGTTTTAGTTAGAGCCAAGTTCAAAGAGCTGTACAACAGTTGTCATATTACCTGCTTGCTTCGTTTCCTTGCATCATCCAAGGCTCTTCCTCTTTCCACTAAGCGCTGAACCACTTTTTCCCATCTACTCTGTACACT
Organism: Podocnemis expansa; assembly: GCA_007922195.1. Classification (NCBI taxonomy): domain Eukaryota; kingdom Metazoa; phylum Chordata; order Testudines; family Podocnemididae; genus Podocnemis; species Podocnemis expansa. The sequence continues at coordinate 14,067,948 of ML681979.1, forward strand.
AATCAGCAGATTCTTAATAAGAACAACATCCTGTTTCTGGCTGAAATATTTCAGATGGGTTCCAGTCTTGTCCAGCTCTACTATTTGGTCTCGGTGAGAATTTACTTCTGTAGCAAAGACCTTGAAAAAGAAAGAAAACCATACTTATGTGTCACACTGGTTGTTCACATAGCAAACAGAAAAAAATGGCATAGTTATGGACTTTACAGTGGGAGAGACTATAAAATATGATCTTAAAAGACATAAAAAGATTATCTGAGTGACAGCATTACAGGTTCACTTTGGACATTACCACAGTGCCTCCAAAGAGCTGGAGGAAAACACTACACACATCTGTTTCTTTACACACCTTGTGTTCATCAATTTGAAACAAGATGGTGTCCAAGATAAGACTTGGCCTGGAAGCCATAGTCAAAGTCTGCTCGGCCTGAGTAAGCCAGTTGATGAAGTCTTGAAGTGAGTTGTGGAATTCCATAGCCAAATTGAGGGCTTCTTCCAGTTTGATCTGTAAACATATATAATTATTTAGTAACAGCTGTTTATTTTGTCCTTTGTTGAATAAACATTTTAACCAGTGTATCTTGGCAAGTGTCCCTATTTCTGTAATATTTTCCCAATTGATGTGTTCAGTATTTAAAGATAACATCATATGCACAAAGGATAGAAAGGAATTAGAATGAAAAATAACTGTAAAAATGTAGTGACTGAGCAGACAACACAACACCCAATTCTGGGAACGTGTTTCCATACACCAGAACATCCCATCTGCTAGTACTGAGTGGTTAATGTAACAGAACAATATAGTTTACAAATTTCAAGATAAAACTCAGCAAACAAATATAATATTCATATTTGGTTCTGACTGCCTGAATCAGGACATGCTGCTAGTTTTGCCATTTAAATGTTTATGAGCTATTAAAAAAGCACTCAGAAACATTCAGCTAATCAGATTGTGGAGTTGGGAAAACATTTCATTCAGCCCTATAAATTGCTGTAAGGAGGTTGTCTCATGCTGCAAACTAATTAGTTCGATATTGTTGCATTATACAGTCACATTAAAAGAAGAAACATTTTTGTTTTAAAGTAAAGCTAATTTTGTTAGTTAATTATTTTTCCTTTATAACTATGTAAATAGTATTAGTTTGATGTAGCTATCTCTGTTTGTAATTAATATTGTTTACAGTTTGACTGAGAAAAACAACTCGGCTATTGGTTCAAGACATAATGAAAATTAAATTAAAGCAGGAAAAGACGCTTATGCTTAATATCTATAAAATCATGCTGCTGAGAAGCAGTGAAGACAGAAATATTGTCTCAAAACAGTTAGCGAAAACCAGTTGCTAGGAACTTTTACAAACATACTGGTCATAACCAGTAAAATTAATGCAACAATCCTACACTGCAAGGGAGATTACTGAGATGATCTAATCAGACTTTTTCCTCTCTTATGTCTACGATCCCTAATATAAACCAGAAGTGTCCTCACTCTGCAAAATAAACACATATCACTGCACATCCATATATTTTTATCAACCAGATTTTCACCCCCACAAATGATGTTATGTCATTAACCTGTAGGTCACAACTCTTGATAAAAGCACTAGTGAATTCTGAAACAGTGACACAACCAAAAAATCTGAGTCCCAGCAGATAAGTACATATAGATGTTCTACATACAAAATAATTCAACATTAAGATACTTAATATGTTATTTAAATTTTTATCCTTACTCAAAACCACACACCTTTCTTTCACTGAGTTTTGTTTGTACTGAGTCCCATTTTACTTTTAAGTTATTTATATCTTGCTCCACATTTGTCTCAGCAGACCCTGGGCATCTTGCAAGCATCTGCTGGCCTTTTTGCATCAGACACTTGTACGTCTCTTCTTTGGCTTCAAAGGCAGCACAGAGTTCCTATATTAAGAAACCACCAATAGATTAAACAAAAATCAGTCAGGTAGAAACTTGGTATGCTTTAAAAAAGTTGGTATCTAGAAACAATTACATATCGGAGGCATTATTGCTGAGACTAGGATGTGGAACATCTTTAATGCACAGAAGGCCAAATCAGTGTGTGTGGGTGATGGGGGAAAAGGCCCAGTTCTTCAGGAATTGAGAATCTGTATGGTTTGTTGAGTAATTTTTTAGGCTTTTTGCAGGATATATGTTCCTGACTCTGGCCTTCAGTTTGGCTGACATATTAGCTATGCGTTTAACTCACTGGGCAAGGTTTGCCAGGTCTCTGGTGATTAAAAGGATTCCTGAAGCATGCACGCAATGCTACAAAGCACCTTAGAAGATGCAAAGCAAACCACCACATTTCCAAAAGGGGGTGGAACAGCTTGGGAGGATTGCTTATCTTCTGCCATCTGCATTTCTCTTCACCCACTAGCCACTTGCACTGAAGTCATTGTGGATATTTACTGAACATCAAACCAATGAAAATAACATAGCTGTACCTACCACTTACTCTTCTTTCCTGACCAACTTACTCTTAGGATCCTAGTCTCCTACCCTGCTTACAAACAAAGCCCTAGAGCACTGGGGTACAACAGCAGCGTTCGTATGATAGAGGGGTAAGTGCACTATCATAATACAGATAACTAGTAATAGGCCCCTCAAGGGCACCACTGATTCTACCACACTTGACTATATCACATGTACTGTATCACAGCAGATTCTGCCCCCCAACTAGGGCAGAGTTCTGCAGGACAAGAACCAGGAGCTGCTGGTGGGCAAGGAGCTGGAGATGATCCTCTGTCAGCTCGGGCTTCCTGCTTCTCTTTATCTCTCATGTCCAAAGAGCAGGGAGGTGGCCCTAGGGAAGGAACCCTCGTGGCTACACTGTCACAGAGGAGGGAGAAGCAGGAAGCACAGCAGGCCTTGAGCTGTGACTTTTGACAGGCTGGGAGGTTCCAATAGGCCTGCCCTGTGAAAAGCGTACTGGCCCAGCTTGCTCCTTCATACTTCTCCCTGCCATCTGAGGAGAACAATGTTTGGTCCTGAGCTCCTAAGAAGGCAGAAATGGAGAAAACCATGGGCAAGGAGGAGCAGCAGTAAGAAAATCCATGTGGCAAGCACCAAGAAGCCCTTCATGGGGATGAGATCAACCTTTATTACCTTTTTGGCTCAAGGACTGCACATTTAATATTTACTACCTATAGGGCCACCAGTGGGCCTCTCCAAACACTTCCCACAACAGCCAGATGAAAAGTGCTCAGCGAGGAGGCTCTCCTGTCCCCCAGGGAAACCACGTGTGTCCTGCAGCCCCATGTGCTCCACCTGGCTCCCTAGGCAATGGCTCCCTTCTGCAGCCGGAGGTGGGTGATCAGTGCTCCCCTTCCTCCTGGCTCCAGTAAGGACATCAACACCTAGGCACTCAGGCACAGCACTTTGGTTTCTGCTGGAGCTGGGGCCTCAGAGTGCTGTTCTCCCCTCTCTCTGGCTCCAGCAAGGATCCCAGTGCCCAGGGACCAGAAGACATGTTTTGCTGCGCTCCCTGCTACAGCCAGGGAGAGGTGAGGGCTGATTTCTTGTCTCCTTGGCTGCAGCAAGAAGTCTGAACCAGTTTTTCAGCCCTGTAGCAGCTCAATCCTGTCTCGGTCCTTAGGCAGCAGCGAACTTTTGCAGGCATGGGAGGGGAGCACTGGGCCACTTTGAAATCCCTCACGGGCCACTTCTGGCTCCCAAGCCACATGTTGGAACCCACTGCACTAAATAAATACATCATATGGATGCTATGAGGTTTAATTAAAATTTGAAATCCTCAACCCTGAAATGCTACATACATGTGAAGACTCCTATTGTCTTCTGCTTATGGCGTATGTGTATGTCTCAAGAGATGAGGAGCCACTTGCACATTTACACAGCAACTCGTGACAGATATAATCATCTGGTAAAGATATAGAACATTGTTTTAAATGTGGAGTGTACAGACCTGGATCAAGTTCACAGTTGTTCCAATCTACTGTGTAACACCTTCCTTACAGGTTTTTTAACTAACAGATCTGTAGTGTGATAGACTGTCTGATTGGTTATCGGCTATAGGATCAGTACAGGTGTCTTTGGAATCACACTATCAATTATGAACAGCAAATCCTAGTACTAACGATGTTCTGACATTTTCCGGGGGGAAAAAAGAAAGAAAGAAAGAAAGAAAAAAACCCCGAAAAAAACCCCAGTGGTCTCCAGGCCTCATTCAAGACTCAATGAAGCAAATGGAAAGACTACCACTGTCTTCATGAATGAATGTCTTCTGAATGAATGAACACTAGTCTGCTTATAAAGCAAGTTATTAGGATGTTTGCATTTTTTTTCCAGGATACCATGTTTTATTTTGCATTATTTTCTGGTCTCCCACAATCCATTGTAAAATAGTAAGCTATTTTTATGCATGTCTAAAAGATAATCTGGAAAAGCAATATTTTGTCCATTTTACCATCTTACAAACAAAATTACTGTCAAATTTTGAAACAAAAAGAAAAGAACACTCCTGGGAAGAGTCATTTTATATTGTTTGAAAATTCTTATGTTCACACTATGAACACTGACAATTGGGAAATGGTGTTAGACACACAGTAGTGTAAGCATATGTAGCTCAAAAGGCAACACTCTCACAGTTGAGCTAGATGGTCATGAGTTTGAATTAAGCATTAGAACTTGGGTTCAGGTTCAGTTTTAACAATGCAGCATAACATTACATAGACAAAGCATCACTAGAGATGCCATCCTTTGTTGTGAGATATTAAACTGAGGCAACTTTTACCCAGCTCCACTGTTCTATGTGGGTAAAAGTCTTCCCATATCATTTGTCTAACAGAGGAAGGAAGAATAAAATTCAGACATCCTGGCTAAATTCCCCTTTCTAAACAAAATACACTATGTGAAACTGAAGTCCTTACTCGATTCCAATTGCTGTTGATTTTAGTGAGAGTTTTGGATGGGTAAAGAATGAAAGATTCAGCCTGCTGTTTCAAGGTTGAGTATAGAGCACATAGATGATTTTCACATTCATCTTACACACACACTTTTAAGAACATTTATTCTAGAAATTAAAAATATAATTATGATAAAGGAGGAAATAAGAAATGTAAATTTCACTGCAAAAACTGTAATCACGTCTACATTTACTGCCGAGAACAAAAGCTTCAAAAACCATTTTCATTTCTGTCACAGTGTTAATCAACAGTGAGAACTAATTAACTTTGGAACCTGCTAAATGGTTTCTTTTACAGCTCTTCTAACTGACATTTAGTTTTTGCTAGTAGACGTTTTTAAAATCCTTTACAGACATTTTAATATAGAAAACATACCTTCTATTCTCTATAAATGCCCATGAAGTTTTGTTCATTTCTGAAACCTAGCCCATTTACAGAACCCTCTAATATTAGGATACTTACCAGATGGGTATTAAGCTGCTCTCTTGCGGTTTCTGGTAAACCTCCAACGGGTTTTGATGCCAACAGCAGACGTTCGGTGTCTGTCAGCCACTGCTGCATATCTTCAACTTCCCCATGGAAACCTTGGGCCTAAATTACACCGTATCTCTTTAGAACATATTTAAATACTGTGAAATGCGATAGCAGCTTGGATGCAGAAGCCTGGCAATGTATTAAGTTATAAGTTTGTAATAAATCAATAATATTCCTAAACAAAATTCTTTTAAGTCACACTTAAAGTTGCTACATACATTTTAAAAAAAGCATATGATTGAACCCTGAAAACCACAATATAAAGCTATCATAATGCCAAAAGAGAAGGCTACGTAAATAATTCTGAGACCAATTAACATCCAATTCAAATACACAGAGTGAAATCCACTCCAGTGCAGACAGCTTACACAGGTCTCAAAAATGCAGGCCAAAATTCAGAGTTTGTGGTCAGAATTATAAAACGATAGTGGCTAACAATGTTCCCTGTCCTATGCAGGGGATGCTGTCCACCACACACAGCCAGCAGCCAGAGTCCCTAACCAGCTGGAAGACTGTCTTCCAGCCAGCTGAGAGCTCCTCTGGAGCTGGGAGTTATTAAAACTCCTGCTTGGAGAAGCTCTGACAGAGCATGCTCAGAATGTCTGAGCATGCTCCGTCAGTGCTTCTCCAGCCAGGGGAGCCATGGCCCGACCCTGCGTGGCCGGGTAAGAGTGCGGGGGAGGAGGGGATTGGGCCAGCTGCTGGATTACTGGGGGGAGCAGGCTACAGTAGGAAGAGGGGATCGGGTAGGCTCGGGGGTAGGGGTGTTACTGGGAAAGCTTGGGTTGGGCAGGATCAGGCCTCCGGGGTGGCAGGACTGGGCCCACAGGGGGCCGCCCATGCAGCAAGCAACATGAGTTGCTCACCTGCCTCAGGGCCTTAGAGGAAACATTGGTGGCCAACCGTGATATACACTTCTGAATCCAAACTTTGTCCAAACTCGGGTATTTTTGCATCTTCAGTTTTGACTTGTATATGCACACAATACATAGATCTGTACACTTCATGCATGTGATCCTTCTTCTTACTTATCTCTTTACGTTTTCATTTCCTGCTCACCTGGATCAAGGCACTGTCCAGCTGCTGTTTCCTTTGCTCTGTTTTTTTCAACACATTTTGCCAGCGCTGATTCAAAAGTTCCAGCTTGCTCTGTAGATTGCTTGCTTCTTCAACAGCACTTGACTCTATCAGGTCATTTCCTGCTTTTCTAACTGTTTCCACAGTGGACTGATGAGCTAACACATCATTCTGGAGGACCTAGAGGAAAAACACAACATTTAGGCCAGTTTATTTTCATATTTAATTAATTAAGATGCCCACAGACACTGACTCATTCCAACTATAGAGGTAACGTTCATAATCAGCACAGCTTTTATTCCCTAATTAAAGCAGTACAAATTAATACTAAGTACTACTTAGTACAAATTAATAAAGAAATACTAAGCCCATTCAGTTAAAACACATAGTTCAGTTTTATACTCAAATAAAACAAGATTTTCCTTCTGAATACTAGTGCAAATTTAGGACTAGGTTTTAGTACTGATGATGATGTATTGCCACCATGCAGGATAATCATACTCAAACTGCTGTGTCATTTCATGCCTCTTGCCCACCCTGCACCTGCAAGCAACGCACTTTTCTTTGGGGGCTGTGGGTTTGGTGGACAAAGCCTGGGAATAACGAGGCCTGGAGTGAGGCAGGCATTGCTGATGGCTGCAAGAAGGGATGAATGGAAAAGAAACAAAGAGGGTGTCTTTGATAACATCTGTCACAGCACTAGCTGTAGCACTGAGGTTGCCAGCCTGACTTTCTCACAGAATCATACAAACATAGAAGATTTGGGTTGATAAAGAGCTCAAGCGGTCTTCTCGTTCATCTCCCTACTCAAAGCAGGACCAGTCCCCAACTAAATCATCCCAGCTAGGACTTTGTCAAGCCTCTACAGATGGTGATTCTACCACCTCCCTAGGTAACCCATTCCAGCACTTCATCACCCTCCTAGTGAAAAAGTTTTTCCTGATATCCAACCTAGACCTCTCCCACTGCAACTTGAGACCATTGTTCCTTGTTTTTTCACCTACCACTATTGAAAACAGCCTAGCTTCATCCTTCCTGGAACCCTCTTTCATGTAATTAAAGGCTGCTATCAAATACTCCCTTCTTCTCTTCAGCAGGCTAACCAAGCCTAGTTCCCTCAGCATTTAATCATAAGTCATGCATGCTAACCCCTTAATCATTTTTGTTGCCCTCTGCTAGACTCTTTCCAGTTGGTCACATTCCTTCCGTAATGGGGGCCACTAAAATGGACATAATAGTCAAGGTGTGGCTCATCAGTGCCGAATAAAGCAGAATAATCATTTGCCCTGATCACCTGGCATCGCTCCTCTAATGCAGTCCAATGTGCCATTAGCCTTCTTAGCAACAAGGGCATGCTGTTGTCTCACATCCACCTTCTTGTCAATTGTAACCCCCAGTCTTCTGCAGAGTTACTACTTAGCCAGTCAGTACCTGGTCTATAGCACTTGTTCTTGTTGAATCACATCAGATTTCTTTTGGTTCAATCATCCAGTTTGTCTAGGTCACTCTATCATATATCCCTACCTTCCAGTTGTTACCAGCTGCCAATTAGACAATGAGCCATTGATCACTACCTGTTGAGCCCAATGATCTAGCCAACTTTCTATCCACTGTATAGTCCCTTCATCCATTTTCACCCATACTTCTTTAACTTGCTGGCAAGAATACTGTGGGAGATGGTATCAAAAGGTTTGCTGAAGTCAAGATATCTCATATCCACCACTTTCTCAACATCCATAGAACCAGTCATCTCACTATAGAAAGCAATCTGATTGTTCAAGTGTGACTTGCCCTTGGTGAATCAAAGCTAACTATTTCTGAACACGTTTCTCTCTTCCAAGAATTTCAGAACGGATACCTTGAGGACCTGCTTCATGATCTTTCCCAGCAACTGAGGTGAGGCTGACTGGTCTGTAGTTCCCTGAATTCTCCTTCTTCACTTTTTCCTCCCCTTTTTTCTAAGATGGGCGTTATATTTACCTTTTCCCAATCATCTTGAACCTCCTCCAAATGCCACTAGATTTCAAAGATAGTGACCAATGGCTTTGCAATCATATTAGTCAATTTCCTCAGCACCCTTGGATCCACTGCATTTAGCCCCATGGACCTGTGCATGTCCAGCTTTTTCCACGTCTCACTATCTCATCATTCTGTACTAACACATTCTATAGTGACTTCTATTTGGTCTTCACGGAGTTCACAAAACTTCCCTTCGCTAAACAAATCACCAGAAAAACTACACTGATGCAAGCTCTACTTTTGATTTTCTAATAGTAAGAAGTTAACGGATGGCTTTTTATGGTATTTAGGTCCTGATGTGACCTTTCTGCCCTAGATCATTTGCAACCATCACATAAATTTCAATTTTTCCTTACTAAACCCCATCAGATTTCTTTTGCTTCAGTCATCCAATTTGTCTAGGTAACTCTATCCTATCCCTATCCTCTGCTTGTTACCGATTGCCAACTAGACATTGAGCTGTTGATCACTGTCAGCTTTCATGCTATACAAAACTAGCATGGCGGTTAAAACTACTCAGAGTTGAAGAAAGGTCACAAAATTTCCTATTAACTCCTCCCCCAGGCCGGTAAAAAGAACATGGAGCATTTTCTTTTCTGAAATCATGTATGGTACTGGTAGTGTATTCTGGGAAGTTTCACTAAGTTTAGAAGATGAAAAAACTTCTTAAAAAATGGAAGGAAGTGTTTTAAAAATCTGAAAAAGGAGAAGTGGAGTAGAAAGTGGAGTTGGGGAGAACAGATAAATATTAAGTAATGTGCCAAAAATGCAAGTTTGAGATTTCTTTTAAAATCCAGGAATCCTCCTGAAATTATCAAAATACAGAGAAAAGATAAAATTCTAGAAAAAAATTTTAAATAAAACACATGGATGAATCAATCAAACAAATTTCTTGGAAGAAAGACTCTTTAAGCTGTTGGTGGCCCTCGTGTAGGGGAAGAGACACATATTACACTTATTTCTGCTTAAGCACTAGGGAAGCCAATAGTTATTTTAAATAATTCCCTCCAATAGGAAAAATAATGGGCTATTCATAGAAGCAGATGTATCTTTTCCTTCCTTCCTTCCTTCATGACGAAGCTCCCTAAAGACAAAGCCTATTCTCTCCCAAGTTTTCCAAGAGATGGATGTTTTTCCATGCTAAAACAGGAAGAAGCACTCCGTGAACTCTCTCCCTGTAAACTCCAGTTTAGGAAGAGGAAGTGCTGTGTAGTGTGTTTTCTGAACTGCTTCAGCACTCAAGGTGGACTGAATAATCAGTGATGCCTCAGTACTATTTAGGTGGTAAAATACTTCACTTGACTGAGCTGAGACACATACGGAGTGGACATTGATTTCTGTAATGGTTTGGAGAAGGCCCTTCTGAAGTTGGTCATGTATATGAGAGAAATGCCCTAGGTCTTTCTATACAGTCAGTTTGGGTGCATTCCATCTAGTCGTGAAGACTCTGAAGTGGACTTTGAACTAAAATATTGAGTACTCTTCAAAATTAGTTGCAAGGCATAATTTAAAGTGCATGCTTTTGTTATTCTAAAGAAAGGAGAAATGACATTTAAAGACTGAGGGCTAGATATGCAATCTGCATGCCCTATGAATGCATTCCTTGAAAAATATCTTGCCACACAAAAGAGCTGAGAATTCTTCCTGCTGGACAATACTCTTCAAAGTAAAGGACCTTTCCCATCTGTCAAGTGAAATGGACTCCTGATTGGTCAGAGGTGCTATAGTAAGTAATACAAATAACTAATAATTAACAATATTTTCAATAGAGGTAGTGACGAAGCTACAGGTCATCCTCCCTGGCCAAGCTGGGTGAGCATATGACAGCAGCAGAATACATGACAGGCTGAACGAAAGGAGACACAGTTTTGTAGGTTCCATAAATGCTGATTCTTTGTTCTCTGCTTAGGTTGGGGCACAGCTCTTTGTGGGTCAAAGTATACTTCATAAGGGCCTGGCTTGAATAAGGGTCAATGTGAAATAAGACAACCCCAGGGGAAGTATTAGGGTCAATCCCTTTCTGATTTGCATGGCACAAGTGAAGGAAGCTGTAGGCAGTGCTCTAGACTTGGTGCCCAGCTCAGACACATGCCATCTATATTGAGGGAGCATGGCGGTCAGAGGAGAGAGCAATATTACTCATGTAGTGGTGACTACAGAGTTTAGGTCTGTATTTTCTGTCATAATCTGTGTTTTGAAAACCTCTAAGACAATTATTTAACAAATGCAAAGCTTTAAAAGATGAAACATCATTTAAGATAAACATCAAAGTAACGTCTCAGTGAACATGGTATGATTACATACGTGATGTTTGGCAAGTTCAATTTCAATAGCCTTAGGGTCTCCACCCACAGGTTTCTGTTCATTCAGCAGGTCTTCTGTGTGTGTCAGCCAGGTCAGTAATTCATCCAGGGCATGTTGGAACTGCCCTAAAGCTAACAGGGCACCCTCCAGCTTGTGCTATAGGAAAAATAAAAGAAACAATTAAATTGTTTTATGACACTAATGATCTAATTGGCTTAAACTGCGCATGATACTACTAGAGCCCAGATTCCCAGAACAGGAAACCTGAGTCCAACAATCAGAACTCAAGCATCTACTCTATCATTAAAGCTGAGGTGACATTTCTAATTCAGAGCCTTAAATTCTAGCTCTAAACTCCTGGCCATTCCAGATCCTATTATAAAACAAGAAACCAAACTGAAGGCTATTTCAGCACAAAAATAAATCTATTTTTCACTGTTTAGATTTTTATTTTAATTTAAATGCTACTGGGGCCGACGTCTTTTTAATGAGCTTTACAATGGTGCAATCTAGAAATGAATAAACCTTTCTAAGTATGGCATTTGTCAATCTGTCATTTTGATGGTTTAATGTTTTGGAAAGAATGCTGAAGCAACTTAACACACCTTACTTGTAAGTTTGAAAAAGAGGTACTCAGCATGTTATTTGATTGCTGGTCAAATGCCATCAAAAACAAAATGAAACAAACAAACAGGATTTGATTTGATACTCTTGACAGAGGAAGTGACATAGAAATGCTGCCAAGTATTTGAAAATCATAAAGTAAAACTCAGTAAAATGTGAAACATTTGTTCTAGTAGCTGTAAGGTTCTAATCCCTAAAATACAAAGAAAGAATATGTTACATAGCTGGTACAAACATAAAGCATAACAAAAAGTTATGCAGGTAGCTCTACACCATATCTGGCAAATCCCCCATTCCAACTGCATTCACCTGTCTGTTAATAATTTTCTCCTCTAGATTGACCCACATCAGTTTGAGCTCTGACAGGGGATCTTGAACTGTGTGCTTGTCACTTTCTTCTGTAACTTTCTTCAACAACAGTTCTGCTTGATGATTTAGTCTTTCCATTTCTATCTGCTGCTGATAAGCCTCTGTCTTAAATTGCTGTTGTAAATACAAACATACAGATAATCATTTATTTTACATGTGACTATCATACTGTACACAAGAAAAATACTAGTGTTAAAATATTATGCTGTGCTGTTGATGCCATGATGCTAAAGTTTTTTGTTTGTTTGTTTATTTTAAAATTCTAATGTGTTTTAATAATTGGCAAACCATGGTAATGTATTTCCTGATTCAATATTTACATACTGCATGCTACTAATCCAAAAGATCCCAGCTAACTGAGAGGACAAAGAGAAGTACTAAAGTCCCCCAAAATAACCTCCTTCCCTGTGGTAATCATGTGCAAGAATGTAAGATTATTTACTATCACACATTATGGTTTGTGGCAAAAGAAATAGTAATTTCTGGCTCCAGAGGCTAAGATAATACACTACTTTGAACTTATAAAGAACCATTCACTGTAAAATCTGAAAGCAATTTTCAGTAGTATGTTATCTTATTTTACAGAAGAGAAAACTGCAGCAACAAGCTGATTTTTTTTTCAGTCAGATTTTTATAAAATATGTAGTTATGATTCCTACAAAAAGCCACATCATGAAAAAAGAAGAAAGATATTAATCCATTTGGTTAAGGCCAGTGAATCAGCAGTGAATCAGCAAAAGTGAAGGACAAAACTAAGGACTACTGACTCTCAACTCCCACTCTGAGCACTATACATTCCTGCTTCTAATTTAATATATGAATAACAACATGCTGGTGTCATGACCCTAATGAGTCATACTTTCATACAGTGGGATTCAGAGCTGGCTTCAGACTTTTGTTTCAGAACCCAGTGGGGTCTAGTGGAAATGATGTAATCTTAGTTTGTGTATGTAGGCATGATTCATGAGATCAGGAGTCAAGAGGCTCTGAAAGAAATTGCCCACCCACATTCCCAGATGGAGGTCAAGTACCCTAAAGGGAGCTGACACAGGGAAAGTGAGAAAAATAAACAATGAAGGAAAATATCATCAAGTAGCCTTTAATAGGAAATAAATGTTATATTTTTTTTTGAGTTCTCAACTTATATTTACATTGAATGAAATCTGGAGTCACTGAAGTCAGTAGCACAGGTTTTCAACCACATATAACAAGATATTTACTATAAAAGCATCATGATATTTGAATGTTTTTAGAGAACTACACTCGATTGCTGAAATATGCAGAATGATGAAATAAGAAAAAAATAAACTGCTAGTTCATACCTTCAGTTCCTCAGTTTGTTGCTTCACTGTCTCTAGATCTGTTCCAACTGGTGACATTGAAGCTAATTTACTGCCGGCAATATCTACCCAGTCAAATATTGCCTGAAAATCACAATATTAAATTGCAGTATAAGTTAAGTGAAACAGTATGGTAAATCTTGTCATGATGTGCAGTGTGAAAGCTATGCATAGGACAAGTCTAACTGTGGATATTGCTGAGTTTGTCTGCTACTTCACGTAGCAACTTCATTACCCTCTTGATAAGAAAATAGTCTAGAAAAAAATTAAACTACTAAAACATTTCTTCACAATCAGCAACAGCAAATATTGATTACACTGCATCTAACAAAGTTGGTTGCAGACCACAAAAGCTTATGACTCAAGAAATCTGTTAGTCTTTAAGGTGTCACAGGACTTTCGTTGTTTTTGTATTGATTACACTGACATCCTATAATATACCTGAATATGTGTACAGAAACCTCACTGATTGCAGCGCCAGGAATATGGGCAATATGGGGATGAACTGGGCAAGATTCTGCCATAGGATTGGTGCTGATTTAAATAGGACCTTCATTATAGCAGATGCACAGTGCAGAATTGCTCTTCTTGTAGTGTTCTTATTCTTTATTGAGATTGATTTTTATAGTTTATATTATTGAATGAAATCTGCCTTTATTAATGACTAATTAGGCACAAACTCTACACATTTAAAACAAAAACTCCCACTGAAATCAACATCAATTTTAATTGGTAAGGAGTGTGGAATTAGACCCATTTGGTACCTCTTAAGCTCAGTCCTTGGCTGTACCTGAGCAGCAACTGATCAAGCTCAATAGGAAGGTGCAAAAGCAAATTAAAGTTACATTTATATCTCCTTGGCCACCAATCTGGCTGCTCCTGACTTAACTCAGAACACTTCAAGGGTGCTCTCTTTTATGCCTCAGCTTTGGGCTGGTATTATAACTCCTAATGCCATTAGCCAAGAAGAAGAATGGCTCTCCAATATGGGACAATTTCCCAAGAATGGGCAGTTCTCCAAGATAGTGTGTGTATGTATATACACATTATTTTATATATTTATATTTATCTATCTATAGAAACACTGCAGAGGTTTTTTAAAAACAGATATACAATTTGTCTGGAGACTTCTAAAGTAAATCAGCTACATGCATAAGGTGTTCTCACTGGGTAAGATGATGGACTGAAGACATATAGGAAGTGGGATTTTCTCTGTTAGTCTCAAAGTGCCACACGACTCCTTGGTGGTGGTTTGTTTGTTTTTTTTTTTGAAGACATATAAACACAGCTTGACTAAAGTGAATGATGTATTTAATTCAGAAAATGCAAAATTTTGTACTTTTGTATAAATGAAAGATCTGAACTAAAATGAAGTTCCTTGAATTTATCTTCTCTCCCAGGAAAATTGTGGCACTTAAGACTTAAATTATTTAATCTGCTTTTTTTCTTCCCTTTTGCTCACATGACCATTGTGTCACAGCATCAACATACATATTAACTGAAGAACCAACTGTGTCACAATGGAATGTTACCTATCAGCAGGGTTACCCTGTTAATGGTGCAGTAACAAAAAAAAATTGCTCAGTCTAGTAATAAACAATGAAACTAACTAAAAATCTAAACAAACTATGATAAGCAAATAATTATACAAAGAAATTAAACTAGCATATTTATTATGTTATGTAACATATCTGGAAAAATTCTTCAGTTTATTGAAGAAAATGCTAAACCACAATTCTACAGATGACATCAACTGTTAGCAACCCAGTAATACATGTTGTTTTTTTCCTAAGATATAGAAAGAACATTATAACCTTTCTTATTCAAGATTTTGTTAGATGCAGCATAATCATCTTACCTGCAGTCCATCTTGATACTGCACAGCAGCTTGCATGGCTTCATCAAGTTTGTCTACCCGTTCTTTCCATGCTTTGTTTAAAGTGTCCCAAGCAGAATTCAGCTGCAATTACATAGTTATATTTTTCAGTCAGAATGTGGATATCTCAGGGCCAAAGGTTGTTCTAATTAAAGTCTATGGGATTTATCATTGAGCTTAGCTGGTGTCTGGCTTTGGCCCCAAAACTTTATTAGACTACTTCAAGTATACACAAACAATGTACTATATTAATAGTAAGCATTCATGTTACTCATACCTCATCTATGCTCTTATTGACAATAGGCTTGTCAGGTTCTCCACAAGCAGCTATAAGTTCAGAACCCAAGTTTACCACTATATCAAGTTCTTCCTGAAGTCCATCAACTTCTTCTCTGATAGCCTAAAAGGACACAAATACAATGACACTGAAAATTTTGAATTTTAAAACTCAAGAATATAGATACAGTTTGTTTTTAAGGCAGAATGTTATAGGTCCTGATTTTCATTCACACAAAGGTCACTTAGGCTTAACACCTCTCTAGCAATGTGAAAGGACATTGAAGTAAGCATTAATACATGCTCACTTTAATCCCCCTTTACACTGACAGAGTCATGTAAGACAGCCTTTGTGTAAATGAAAATCAGGGTTTATAATAATAAGTGATTTTGTACAAAACTAAAAAATACAGAAGGCTTTAATGATTTAGAATTCTTCAACCTGCCATTTTTGTTTTTTCAGTGGTCAGCATTCCTACTGTTAAGTTGTTACAGTTAATATAAATGATTATGGATTTGGAAGAAAGGACACACATCTGTTATACACTTTTTTCATTTCAAATGCTACATAATATTCAGGGAATTTAAAACATGAATAACTTGTTTAATTTCAATTACATATTTAATACACACAGAGAGATACACAAGCACACAGACACACATGCTGAAACATTCTATGCTAAATTTATGTACATGACATGTAGTTTGAAATGCTGTTAAAGTTCATTTCTATGTAACTGTGGTTGTTGATTTCTAAAGGAATTCTCTTGTTAGGCTTCATGGTAATTTTGTGACAATGCCACATTTTTGCTCTGTATATTGAAAAATAATCCTTTAAACCTAAAAAAAAACAAAAACAAAACAAAACAAAAAAAACCTTTTGACTGACCTCTGCAGCCTCCTGTTGTTGTTTGACTACTGAGGGGTCAACTCCAGGCCCCTCCAGTTCTCGGATGAAATCTTGAGTATCTTTTATAGTGACTACAAGAGTCATGTGATCACACCAGAACTTTTCAGCCAGCTCCATCACATCCAGCAATTTGGCCTCCCTCTCCTCAGTCAAGGCCTGGATCTCCTCCCAGATGAAGATCATTTGTTTAAGTTTATCCTGAACAGCTAAATAGACAAACAGACTCTCTTACATGGCAACCAACATTTATGTTTACTTTTACAATGATACATCATACATATGTATATCACATGCATATTCCTGATGGAGGAAACCAACTTGCTTTTTAATCCAGATTGTAAAATAACTACAACAATAACAAAATCAATTAACACAGAACTTAAAAACCAAACCAAGCCATTTGATCTGATTTATGATAACAGTTTATAAAGCAAGTAGATTTTTTTTTAAACTGTTAGGCCTTTCTCCATGGGAACATTCAAAATAAGTTAGTTGGCAGCCAAAAAATGGAGATTTTATATGCTACAGCTTAGTTTATTTCAACTACAAAGAAACTTTCTGTCAGATAAATTACTACCTTTAGCAGATACATCCTTATCAGCTCCTTCTGAGCGAGCTATCATTTCTTCCCCACGCTGTTTGAGTGTCTCATATACGGGTTGAAGTTTTTCCAGATCTACTGACACATTCTTATTTTCACTGATCTGCTCTTTAATCTTCTCAACTTCAGCTGAGATTGAAGGTGGCTGCCTCAGACGTTCAGCTATGCGTTCCAGACTCTCAAGGGTTGGATCTATCTTGTCATGGAACTGGGGACATGAAATAGGGAAGGATAAAGAGGAAAGGAAGTTGGAAGAAAAACAAAATCAAAAGACTACATTTGAAGATTTCCTTTAAAAGTAAGGTATGATAAACTAACCCTGGTTGCACAAAGAACTCTAAGGGTATGTCTACACTGGAGGTTCTAACTGAGTTAACTTAAAGTTGACCTTGTTAACTTGACCTAGAGCTTTCACACTGAAAACTCCTATTGACTGCCTGCATGTACACTGGAAGGTGTGAGGTCATGGCTTCCTGATGGCCAGGAACTCTGGGAGGGAGCCTGAAGGCCAATTAAGTCAACTTAAGGGCTGTTCCCCATCTAGACTGGCTTCAGTCGACCATGAGAGGTGGAGTTATTAAGTTGACTTAAGGAAGCATTTAAGTTGACTTTATAAAAGCCCAGTGTGGCTGCAGGGGTCTCTAGGTCGACTTAAGGTTCCTTAAGTCGACCTAAGGCTTCAGTGTAGATGTACCCTAATCTTGTGTGGCTCTTCATCTCTTTCTAATGACCAGACTACACAGACCTGTTAAAAACAGTACTGTCTCTGGCTAATGGAGCAGGTCCTTTAGCTCAAGCATTAGAGATTCTACCTTTATAGATTGACAGGTCCTTGCTTCAGTCCCTGCAGCTCACTCATGAAGAGGCACTGCTACACCTGACAACGACATTTGCCTGACTAGAGTCCTGCAAAATTAATAGACCACTTTGTTCCAAATTTTGGCAAACCATGGGTTTTCTACTTCCATCTAAGATGTATTTAAAGTTATTATATTTAATATAAAGTTTTATGCTATTATAAGAAGATATTATGTTTTACACTGGGAACAATGTTGTGCACTGAAACATTGACAATGGTTTCATGTGTCAGGTTATGACTGTGAACTAAATATGTGGTGGAAGTGAGCTGAGATATCTGTTTTGAGCAGTATCGAACACACGTGGGGAAACAGGGAAGAACCTGAGAGAGCAGGGTCATCTGAAGTGGAACAAAAGGCAGTTCCTTAACACCGAAAAGAACATGCACCCAATGAAAGCACAATTTCCTTCTTGTGGCAGATTCACTATACATCTGACTTCTCAATCAAATGTGTGAGTGATTTCAATAAATTATGATGTATTTGTTAGAACATGCATGAATATTCCACATTTGTGAAGTATGTACTAAGGGTGAGCTGCAGCTGTTTCTTATTACACTTATGGCAATACTAGGAAACTAAATCCATAAGTGACAAAACCTGAAGTTAAATTTGTTTAACTCTTTTTTGATTTGCTCTACAGTGCTCTAATTTACATCCAAGTACATTCTATACCAGGGGTCTCAAACTCAAATCATCACAAGGGCTGCATGAGGACTAGTACATTAGCCCAAGGGTCACATCACTGAAACCTTTTCATACCACGACATTGCAAATATTGATACTGATAGTGTCATTGCGGGCTGCAAGAAATAACTTTAGGGGCAACATGCGGCCCCTGGCCTGTGAGTTTGAGACCTCTTTTCTATACAAAATATTCTAAAATGCTGATAAATTCACAGGACTTGATATTGCTCTGGGGACATGTGCCTTTAATTTTAATAGTGAATAGAAGGCAGTCCATTGCATATCCCATTTCAGTCTACAAAACAATGCAGCTTCTGGAGTTATACAGTGCCTTTCACATGTAAAATAGCTTGATTTTCTTTAGACATTGATGAGTAAGATGCTGGTATTTCCAAGACCAGGTAAGCAAACACTTATATATCCACCATATTATATAATTAGGACAAAACACTTTAGGCTATCTTAATAAAAAGGGATGATAGCAAAAAATAGGTCTATTGGCTTCTTTTTGTCATGTGTATATATATGCTATTATAAACATATATAAATTTAATCTCAACATGTTTTTAAAACATGTAAATAACTTTTCAACATCCTGATGCTCCGGACTACACAAAAGGAACTTGTATCTATGGTAGTCTCAATAGTGGGGTCAGAATAGTAAGTGAGTAGCTTGATTTTTAAATGTACAGAGGTAAGCCTCAATGGACTTTAATGGCAGCAGGACTGTTCCATTAAACTACAGAACAATGTTTTTATCTAAAATAATGTTTTTATCTAAAATAATTATGTGTATTTCATCAGCAGGTGCATTTTGACTGTTTTAGAATGATTAAAAGTATGTTAGGCCAACATAATAACGAAAAAGATCATACTAAGACACCATATGGTGACATGGGATGCCTATAAACTCTTACGTACACTGCCAGCAATCTGGGAACATACCAAGAAATGATTTAAAGTAGGGTTGTCAATTAATTGCAGTTAATACATGCAATTAACACAAAACAATTTAACTAGATCAGAGGTCTGCAACCTAAGGCTCCAGAGCCATATGCAGCTCTTTGGCTGCTCCCTTACAGCTCCAGACTGGGTCCCCCTGCCACCAAGGGATCCTGTGGGAATCCTCCTTCCTGGTTCTGGGCACCCCCTCACCAAGGGACCCTGTGGCAGGCACCCTAGCTATTAATCAGTTTTCTTTGCATTGTGCCTTCATGCGCCAGCTTGCAGACTCTAAAATTTTACATTGCTTTGTTTTGAGTGCTGTTATGTAAAATAAACCCTACATTTTTAAGTTGCACTCTGCACTTTCATGATAATGAGACTGCATTACAATACTTGTATGAGTTGAATTGAAAAATGTTATTTCATTTCTTTATCAAATATTTATAACAAAAATAATATAAAATGAGCGCAGTACACTTTGTATTACATATTGCTTTTGAATTTTTTTTAAATATAGAAAAATAGTCAAATATTTATAATAAATTTAAATTGGTTACTATTACAGATTAACAGTGTGATTAAAATGGTGATTAATTGTGACTTCTTTAAATCTCAAGATTAATTGTGGGTTTTTTTTAATCATTGCTCTAGTTTAAAGACTTGCTCTAGTTTAAAGACTTATCATGAGGAGCATTTTAAAATGTGTGACATAGAGAAGCATTTGGGAACATATTCTAGATCTGGAGACACTGTTAGCATTATTACTTTTCCCATGCATGTGAAGAAGAGATCAATCGTCTGTTGAGCTCTATGAACTGTAGCTGTTTTGTTCTGGATTTGGGCTCCGTATATGTTCGCACGCATACATACACACACACGGAACTTCGGAGAGCTCAAAAGTAAAATTATAGAAAACCTCAACTGCCTCAAGGATTTGTTGCAAAAATCAACTCAGATCAACTCAGGTTTGTTGCACAAATCAATGCAGATCAACTCAAGTTTACTCCAAAGGTTCCTAAATCTTAGCTATTCTTTTGCGGAACCTGTTCAAGTTTTAAGTTTAAATGTGGTAATGCCTAGGTATTCCATTCTGATGACTGAACAAAATTCTAATTATATAGCAATGGCTAGCAGTTTGTACATATGTCTAAGTGCTTGTGATTATATTATTCTCTGATGGATGCTCTACAAAGATGTAAATCTTATTACTACTACTAACAGTTAATGGAGACTCTCCACCTTCAGAAGTAGAGGTCTCCATTTGCAACTGAATGTCCTGAGTTCTAGCTGCAAATATGTGACTCAACTGATTGACTCTGATGTCTCTATATAGTGGGCAATATGTATAGTAATATGCATCTCAGAGAAAATGTTTGCCCAGAATAAAGGTGAAGGTAATATCACACATTTAGCACGCAGAAATAATTACTTCAGAATGATTTTCTACATGACAATAAAACGTTAGAAGCAGTGCACAAGTGTAATATCGATCAATACAGAAAGCTATCCCCCCGTCCCGCACCCCCCGCCTAATAGAAAAACAATGCCACAAACCGTAATATGAGCATTCACAGGCCATATGGTTGAATATGTCACATAAACATCCTATTTATATTTAATCCATACACTGGTGATGTATATATTTCCATTTGAATGTAGCTACTTTAACTTTACTCAGGTACCAATTTAGTTTAAATTGATACCTGAGTAGACTGAGGAAATTAGTTTAAATTGATACCTGAGTAGACTGAGAAATGGCTTCATCCAGCGCCAGTGCTCGCTTTTTGACATCTTCTTTAATTTGACTGTAAAGGGTGTCAGCCGCCACATATTTCTCTTGGATACAAAAACCTTCTCTTGGGCTCAGCTCCAACAACTGAGGCCCAGTTTTGTTCATCTTATCTATATGAGGCTTGTGTTCTGCAATCAGCTCCCGCAGTTGCTATAACAAACCAAACAACTTATCAGTTGCTTACGCTTACACCTCCACATTATAGCTGTCTGCACTTCTAACACGTCCAGCTGGCAAGGAATCCTAAACAAATACCTTTCATCCTAAAGTACAGCACAAATCACACTGAATACAGTCAGTCAGTGGCCTTCGTGTGATGGTTCTCTTTCCAACACCGAATAGTTATCCAGTCAAGAAACGTCAAATTTAAAGATATGCTATGAAGCACTATGAATTAAATAATGTAGAACATGCTATTATAATTACGCATATGAAACTGGCAACTGGCACTCCATATCATGTTAGAGTAATTCTTCCAATGGCAGTCATATTACAGATACGTTTATGTATATCTACTCTTGATATAATGGACCTTGAGGTTATACAAGTGCCTTCCATCAAACAACCACAAAGTACTGCATTAACATCATATTAGTACCAAAGCACTGTATGATTTAGATATGAAAAATTATTATCATCTTGGAGTTGCAGAGTGACAAACTGAAACAAACAGGTTAATTGAGTGATAAAGTTAGGAAAAGAATCTATATGTACTGTTCCCAGTCCCCTGTTTCAGTCACAAGACTATGATCTCCCAACACCTATAATATATGCTAGGTTTCTGACGGCGCAAGCAAACCAATTTGGCCCCAGCTGACCCATCCCTGAAAATAAAATCAATTGTTTAGAGAAAATCACTTAAAAGACTTGTGGCAGGGAAATGTCTGAAATTAGCCCCTTTGCTTTGTCATTCTCTCTACTACTTTTTACTTGTTGCAACAGATCTTCTGCGTAATGGGAGAACGCAGGGTATGCATAGCAGTCTCCCCCAACCCTCCTTATGACTTCTTACCCACCTGAAGGCTCACTTGCTCCCTGTCCAATCAGGTCTCATCCTCTGGCAGGGAAGTCTCACCCATTCTTGATGCAGTGAACCATGAAAATTCCTGATTAGATCCCATTGGCCAGCTACTTTGGAACCAAAAAGACACTCTGGAGTTACATTCCAGAATACATTGTGCAGGGCTAGCCAAGTATCAGCAACTGGGTCCTGGGAAGTCCTAGTCTATCCTAGGAGTTGGAGCAAGAGTCTGGCCTATCAGCTAGAAGTGAATCCATATGGGGGAGATCTAGGTGTGAAGCCTAGGGGCATAGCTGAGAGTCAGAGACCAAAGCCTAAAATGAAGAATTAGCCAGAATTAAGGCAAAAGGGCTAGCTGGTAGTCTCCTCCAGGCACATGAGATCAGGATGGAGCTGAGCAAGACTAGAGAGAGAAAAAGCCAAGATAGTACCAAGACCAGCCACAGGCTAGGAATGCACTGACTAGCCACTGGACTAGTGCTATGCTTAAATCTCAGCCTGCAGATTTCTGCAGGCAATCAGACAGTGTAATTAATCACGACAGGTTGCATCAGGGCCAGCTACAGTCATTGGATTGCCAGGAAAGTGGCTCTGCTGCAGGCTGGTCCCCAGCAGTAACCACCACTTTAAGGATGCCACTGGGCCTAATTTCAGGTGATATTTCTGATAGAAGACACTTACAAGTTCTAGAGTATATGTGTTTTCTATCAGCTCCCAAAATTGCTCTTCTGACCATAGCCTTCCCAGGCCAACAGATAACAGAGTTTCCCTCAAACTCTCTTGAAGTCTAGAATTTCCCAGACATTGTATTCCTCTTATCCCTGGATAATGGTAGGAATTGATGGCTGAGAGCAGCAACCAGGAAAGAGATTGTCCATGTAGTACGGTTTCAGAAGGGAGACATGGAAAACAGGGCACACCTTCAAGGATTCTAGCATTCCCTAAATGCAACAGTGTTAATTTGTTTTGTGACCTTAAATGGGCATAGGTAACCATAGTTCAATTTGGTTGGGGACAGGTAGATTTTAGGTGTTGGAGGATAACCAGACCTTATCTCCTATAAACAGGGTCAGTATAGTTTGGCATTTTCAGTTAACACGGTATTAGTACATCTCTTTGGGAGCTTCAAGGATTCAATAAACTCTTGGGAAGGTGAACAATTAGATCTTCTGTGGCAGGGACTTGGGAGTCTGGAGGTGCAGCTGAATAAAGTCAAGAGGGGAAACAGTCATTTTTCACAGAATGGGCTATGAGGGGTGGCTGCAGGGCGGAGTTGTTGTATGCAAACTCTGAGTATAGTCAAAGGATGACCCAGTCATCTTGATGATAATTGAGAAAGCAGCAGAAGTATTAACTGTGCAGGCCTATAATGAAGTCTGAGGATACCAAGTGCCTGGGTGGAGAGGGAGTTTCCAGAAGCTGAAGGAGAATGAGTGATTCTGCAAGACAGCACTTGCTCTGACAGCACAGATCACATGCATTAATGTACCTCTTAATATCAGTACGCACCAGGTTCCACCAAATCAGGGCTACTCTTGCACTGAGTAGTAATTTGGGGAACCTAGCAAAGCCTAAGATCATGAAATTCTCAGCTGTCCCCCAAGTCTACAAGTGCCCTTAGCAAGACCTCCAATATGGAGGAATGTTTTAGACAGAGGGGGAGTTAGGAGGGTGATGTCATGGTACCCATCAACAGCCAGAGTGGCAGTTGACAGAGAAGGGCATAGCATCCTGGAGTGATGGAGTACACAGACCCAGTTGAGACCCTTTTATTGGAGCTGAAGCCTGATATCTTTCTGCTCAAAACAAAGATCAGTTCTTAGCAGGGCATCCCATGGAATAGTGTCGAAATTCCCCACAATACAGAACAGGGCTGAAGCACAGCGCCAGCCCTTTTTCCATTAGAGAGGCAAGACTGAACCCAGCTGATCTTCCTGGGTCTCTATGATGACACCATGAATAGGGGTCAGGAAGTCAACTCTCTCTCCAGGAAGAATTCAGGCAGTCATCAATAACGGTGCACAGCCTGACTGAGGCATCCAGGTCAGGTGGCTGCTCCAATAGTACCAGCTTGTTATTGATTTTCTTGTTCATGTCAAGTCAGAATTGGTAGCACCATACTGTCTCATTCCATTTTGTGTCTACTACCAGGCACTTCAGCTCTGGAAAAGATGGCAACTAACCTGTGGCTCTGATGCAACTCACTAAGTGAGGACTGCTTGCAAACCAGATCATCAACCACAACTGCCAGACATTGAACAAACTATTCAAACTACCCCAGCAGGGTGCTATCAGTCTCCTGAAGGGAAGACACCCAAGCCAGGGCTTCTCTGGTTAGCAGACTAATAATAAGTCATAGTCAGGTCTGGTCAGTGGAAAATGACTGGAGACATACCATGAACAGGAGCTAGCACAGTCATGAAACTACAGAACTTGTTACGGTCCCCTTCAAACTTATCTGACTTTGGAATCTCTGGCTTCTAGAAGGTTGGGCAAAATGACTTGAACTTGTAGGTCTCCACTGTGTACCTACAATGCCATAAGCTGGGTTCATAGGGTCTTCAGGAATCCCACCATGTCCAGAAGCAGCATGGCTGCCTTTGCAGAATCCACTGGAAGGGTGCAGTACAGCTACCTACCTACCCTTTTGCTCAATCTTTTGAACAGCTCAAACTGTCAGTGACTGAGTGGTGGGTGGTCTGGTCTAGTAGCTGAAGCAAGAGTTTGGTCTATCAGTTAGAGATGCATCCAGATGCAGGAGGTTCAGGAATGAAGCCTGGGGAAGTACTTGGGTCTCAGAGACCGAAATCCAAGCCAAAGGGTTAACTGGAGTCACAGTCAGAAGATGGAGCTGAAGTTCAAAAACAGGAATCAGAAACCAAAGCCTAAGCTGCAAGGTCAGCTGGAGTCACAGAGACAGGGTGGAACATGGGATCTGAGCCAGGAGTCAAAGGTCATGAAAGAGCTAGGGCTAGAGCAGGTACAGACTGGTGAAGGGCAAGGGCAAGGCTAGGGACAGTAGAGGGACAGACTCATCTGCAGCTGTGAGCTAGGAATGCAAGCAACCACTAGACAGTTGCTGTTTCTGATATCATCAGCCTGCAGATTTCTGCACCCAGTCAGGTGACATAGTCAATCAGAGAGCTTCCACTGGGGCAAGTTTCACCCACTAAGTTACCAGGAGACTGTCTCTGTTGCAGGCAGGCCCCGGACAGAAAGCCAGGAATATGCAAAATCACTTTTCCTATTCCAGGGTTTATTTTACATTTTAGAATGAATTGTGAGGAGCCAGTGGACGAGTTGCTGGGACACAATGCAAATAAATCTCCTTCCCTTCAGCAGAGGGAGAGATCTTAATCCTGAATTGCATCATATCTGCTCTCCCTCAAAAAAGAATGAGACCTCCCAGAGGGTGAGGTAGGAGACAGCCAGGCCTCTTCCCCCAAGATAATGCCATAGCAATGAAAGCCAAAGCCCTACTACAGGAGAGGGAAGTAATGTAGTATCTGGAGAAGAAGGATTACTTGGCATGACTGGGGTCCTAAAAGGTTCAGGTAGCTCAGAAAAGTAAGAAACCGCTGGACGACTGCCCACAGAGAACATTTGGCTTTGTTTGTCACTGGATTCTAAGTAACAGACTAACAAAAAGACTGGTTGTCTCACAAGTAATCATTCCATAAAACTGACTCAAGATCAGTATGATAGCTATGTTGGTTCCTGGATATTACAAAGACAAGGTGGGTGAGGCATTATGCCAGTGACTAAGTTCCATTCTTGTCTTTTGCAACAAGCTGCAGTGGTAGGAAAAAGATATAAAGCAGATAAATGGGTGTGCTGTAGCAATAAAAAAGGAGAAAAACATTGAAGGGTTCTATAAAATTGCATACATTTAGGTTTTGCACACCCATAGGGGAAGTTTATCCTTATGCATAAGAACAGTACTGGGTCCATAGATCTGCTTAAGTTCTATTTAAATTGTGCACAGGTAGTTGAGGCATCTCTTTGTCCAGGGGTAACTTTCAGACAGATTGAGTTATTGTGGGTTATTAAAAGAGGATTAACTAAATGCTATGCATGACTCTAAATGGAATAAAAAAAATAATATTTTTCTATAACATTAAGTGGAACAGTGTTCACATTTAAAATTTGATCAGGGCTTTTCCTTCTTTGGTTGATACACTGAGGAGCTAACTTTTTTCTAAGTAACCCAAGAAGATGTAATAAGCAGATGTAATATATCCAGTCTTTCACCTCTTAACGGAAAATGTTTGTTCTGATGGACAATACACATAATTTGAAGGCAACTGGGTGAAGCCACTGTACATAACCAAAATATTTGAACTGTGCATTTGCGTTGAAGTCTTAAGGAAAACAAGATAGTAAGTTGCTAAAACTTTAAATCTATGGAACACAGTACATTTATCCACTGGAAAATCAGTGCATTGAGGATGCGAATATGAGCTTTGAGTAGTTAATTTACAAAACATGATCTCTTCTACCCCAAATGCAACTAATCTAATCTGTAGCTAAAATGAAAACAAAATAGGACTAGATACAATTTAAGAAGTCTCTCTCATGGCAAACTATACAGGGAAAAGATCCAGAAAAATAAGTACTTCAGTTTAGATTCATTACTCATTAAAAAGTTGTATAATGTTAGTCTTTTGCTAAACAAACAAATCTTTAGCTAATGCCATAATCTAGTACAAATAAGGGCTTCATGCAAGCGGATTGACTGAAGTCAAGGGATCTAATTGCATGAGAAAAGTGTGCAAGATTAGACTTGTAAGTAAGGAACATGTTTTGCAATACATCCAGTCTTAGATTTAATGGAAATGTTTGCCCTGATGGACAATATACATAATCTGAAGGCAACTGGGTGGAAGCCACTGTGTATCAACCTGTATATTTGAACTGTGCATTTGCACTGAAGTCTCAGAGAAAATAAGACTATGAGTTGATAAAACTTTAAATCGATGGAACTAAGTACATTTAGCTGCTGGAAAATCAGCACATTAAGGACTAGAATATGAGCATTGAGTAGCTGATATATAAAACATGATCTCTTCAATCCCAAATGCAACTAATGTTGTCTGCAACTAAGACTGTATTCAGCTCACTGAACTGACATTCAGCATTTATTTTTTTACTTTATTATGCACACTTGGGTCCTATATTCAATGTCACAGCAAATGGCTAAAAATATTATATATTATATATTAGAGATCCTTAGCATCGATATCTCTACCCAGATCCTGGTGTGGACTTGCAGCAACTGTGGCCTGCATTTCCCTGTCTCCAACAATCAGGCTAGGGAGATCAATCAATGTGACAGGTATCTTCTGGCGGAATCTCCCAGGATGCATGTGGGAGAGTTACAGGAGGAGATGTCTAGGCTAAGGAGTATCCATGCCCTGGAGACATTCCTTGATAGCACTCACAAGGAGACATGCAAGGAGGAGGATACTATCCAGGTGCCAAAGACTACTGCCACACCACTGGAGAAAGATGGGATGCCTATGGCAGAGGGAAGACACTGGCAGCTGGTTACCTCTGGAAGCAGACAGTGCACCATCCCTGCTCACATCCCACCCTCCGTTGTGGTGAAGAACCGTTACACGGCGCTAGAGACAATAGACAAGGTGGAAGAGGAGATACCATGCACTCCCGAGGCTGGGAGGATCACAGCCACCACAACTAGGAGGAAAAGTACAGTTGTGGTGGTTGGGGACTCACTTCTGAGGTGGATGGAGGCACCCATCTGTCACCCTGACAAGGCCTCTCGGGAGGTATGCTTTTTCCCAGATGCCCACATCTGAGATGTTACAGAGGGATTGTTGAGAATCATCCGCCCCTCTGACTACTACCCCATGTTACTCATCCATGTGGGAACCAATGATACTGCGAGAGGTGATCCTCGGCAGATCAAAGGTGACTACAGGGTTCTGGGAGTACAGGTGAAGGAGTTTGGAGCACAGGTGGTGTTCTCCTCGATCCTTCTGGTCAAGAGTAGGGGCCTGCGCAGAGACAGATGCATCCTGGAGATGAATCCCTGGCTGCAAAGATGGTGTTGTCAGGAGGGCTTTGGCTTCCTTGACCATGGAGTGCTGTTCCGGGAAGAAGGGCTGCTAGGCAGAGATGGACTCCATCTGTCGAGGAAAGGGAAGAGCCTATTCGGACGCAGACTGGCTGACCTAGTGAGGTGGGCTTTAAACTAGGTTTGAAGGGGGAAGGAGACCAAAGACCACAGGTACGTGAAAATGTAGGAGACCTGTGGAAGGGATGGAACTTGGGGGGTGCTGGGACTGTAACACCAGGGATAAAAGAGAGGGCAGTTGGAACATGGGGGGGTGGTCAAAAAATTGTATTAGATGTTCTAATGAAACTTTAATACCTGAGGAAGGTCCGGGAGGACAACGCCGGGAGAAAATGCAAGGAGGTAGATGCAAAAGAACTGAAAATTGACATGGGAAAGTAGGGCAATCAGCCTGGTATCTTAGGTGCCTGTACACAAATGCGAGGAGCCTGGGAAACAAAGCAGGAAGAATTGGTAGTACTGGCGCAGACAAGGAACTATAATATAATTGGAATAACAGAGATGTGGTGGGATAGCTTGCATGACTGGAGCTCTGCCATGGATGGGTATAAATTGTTCAGGAAGAACAGGCAGGGAAGAAAAGGGGGAGGAGTAGCACTATACGTAAAAGAGCTCTTTGACTGCTCAGAGTTCCATTATGGAAGTGGAAATGAGCCAGCTGAAAGTCTGTGGGTTAAGTTTAGAGATGAGGCAAGGAGGAGGATGTCGTGGTGGGTCTCTGCTATAGACCTCCAGACGAGGAGGAGGAGGTGGATGAGGCATTCTACGGACAGCTAGCAGAAGTTTCCAGATCACAGGCTCTGGTTCTCATGGGGGATTTCAATTACCCTGACGTCTACTGGGAGGCCAATACAGCAGTGCACAGGCAATCCAGGAAGTCTTTGGAGAGTGTTGTGGACAACTTTCTTGTACAAATGCTGGAGGAACCAACTAGGCGCTCTGCACCTCTTGACCCGCTGCTCACAAACAGAAGTATTGACTGAATACAAATGAATGGCAACCTGGGCAGCAGTGACCATGAGATGGTAGAGTTCAAGACGCTGATTAATGGAAAAAAGGGAAAAAGAAAAACACAGACCCTGGACTTCAGAAAAGCAGATTTTGGCTCCCTCAGGGAACTGATGGGCAGGATCCCTAGGGAGGCTGATCTGAAAGGGAAAGGTGTCCAAGAGAGCTGGTTGCATTTTAAAGAAACCCTGCTAAGGGCACAGGAGGATACCATTCCGATGAACAGAATGAACAGCAAATGCTGAAGGTGCCCAGTTTGACTTAACAGACAACTCTGCACTGACCTAAAGCATAAAAAGGAAGCTTACAGGAAGTGGAAGCTTGGGCAGATGACTAAGGAGGCATACAAAGATATTGCTTGGGACTGCAAGCATAAAATCAGAAACACCAAAGGACAATTGGAGTTGCAGCTAGCAAGGGATGTGAAGGATAACAGGAAGGGGTTCTACAAGTATGTCAATAACAAGAAGAGGATCAAGGATGGTGTAGGTCCCTTACTGAATGGGGCAGGTATCCCTGTGATGGAGGATGAGGAAAAAGCTAAAGTGCTCAATGCTTTTTTACTTCAGTTTTCACAGGCAGGGCCAGCTCCCAGCCCACTACACTGGGTATGGCATACTGGAGAGAAGAAGAGAGGTCCTTAGTGACAGAAGGTCAGGTTAGGGACTACTTAAAGAAGCTGTATATGCACAAGTCCACAGGGCCGGATGACCTACATCTGAGGGTGCTGAGGGAGTTGGCCGATGAGATAGCAGTACTGCTGGTCATTATATTTGAAAACTCGTGGTGAACGGGGGAGGTGCCGGAGGACTGGAAAAAGGCAAATATAGTGCCTATTTTCAAGAAAAGAAAAAAGGAGGATCCGGGGAATTACATACCTGTCAGCCTCACCTCAATCCCTAGAAAAATCTTGGAGCACGTTCTCAAAGAATCCATCCTGTAACACTTGGAGGAAAATAGAGCGATCAGGAGCAGTCCACATGGATTCATCAAGGGTAAATAGTGCCTGACCAACCTCATCACCTTCTATGATGAGATGACTGGATTTGTGGATGAGGGAAGAGCCACTGATGTGATATACCTCGACTTTAGCAAGGCTTTTGATATGGTTTCCCACAGCATTCTTCTCGGCAAGTTAAGGAAGTATGGGTTGGATGTGTGGACTCTAAAGGTGGATAGACAACTGGCTAGATCAACAGTTTCAGCATGTAAGAATCAATAGCTCCATGTCTAGCTGGCAACCAGTAACGAGTGGTGTGCCCCAGGGGTCGGTCCTGGGGCCAGTTCTCTTCAACATTTTCATTAATGATCTGGATGATGGGATAGACTGCACACTCATTAAGTTTGCAGATGACACCAAGCTGGGGGGAACGGTAGACACACTGGAGGGCAGGGACAGGATTCAGGGAGACCTAGACAAATTGGAGCAGTGGGCCAACAGAAATCTCATGAGGTTCAACAAGGACAAGCGCAAAGTCCTGCACTTGGGACGGAAAAACCCCAGGCACTGCTACAGGCTGGGGAGCGATCAGCTAAGTAGCAGCACCATAAAAAAGGACCTGGGGGTCATGGTGGATGGGTAGCTGGATATGAGTCAACGCTGTGCTCTTGCTGCCAAAAAGGCCAATGGCACCCTGGGCTGCATTGATAGAAGTGTTGCCAGCAGATCGAGGGATGTGATCATTCCCCTTTATTCGGCACTGGTGAGGCCGCATCTGGAATACTGTGTCCAGTTTTGGGCTCCCCACTACAAAAAGGATGTGGACAGATTAGAGAGTCCAGCAGAGAGCTACAAAAATGATCAAGGGGCTGGAGCACCAGATTGATGAAGAGAGACTGAAGGAACTAGGCTTATTTAGCCTGCAGAAGACAAGACTGAGGGAGGATTTGATAGCAACCTTCAGCTAGTTGAAGGGATGGTCCAAGGAGGAGGGAGCTTGGCTGTTCTCACTAGTAACAGAGGACAGAACAAGAAGCAATGGTTTCAAGTTGCAGCTGGAGAGGTCGAGGCTGGATATGAGGAAAAACTTTCTCACTAGGCGAGTGGTGAAGCATTGGAATGGGCTACCTAGGGAGGTGGTGGAATCTGTGTCTTTGGAGATGTTTAAGGCCCGGCTGGACAAAACCCTGGCTGGGATAATTTAGTTGGAGTGGTTCTGCTTTTTTGGCAGGGGGTTGGACTAGATGACTTCATGAGGTCCCTTCCAACCCTATGATTCTATGAATCAAATACATCATCCACTGGAACCTGAGAGCTGCATGTTGAGACCTCCCTGTAACACAGGAAAATCTCATTGTCTTGTTATTTTCTTGGGCCAATCAATCTATTATTATTATTTTGATTGATTGATTATCTCCCCAATGTATCAATCATTCATAGTTCATACATTATCTGCCAGATTCCACTTCTATTGAATCAGTATGGTAGTTTGCTTTAAACCAAATACTCTAGCTCTTTTGATAGTCAAGATATCTCTTTTCTTGTTCCTTTTCTAGTCTTTCCTAATTCCCTTTCCATATGTTTATGATTTTAGTTTGTTCTACCACTGACTTTTGTATGAACTTTTTAAACTTACTTCTTAGCTCTTTAACTGTACTTTATTCCAAGTCTGCTGCTATAACACTAAGTCTCTCTCACTCTCATGTTTCTAGTGTTCATTTTCCTTACTGGACAGCCTTATCTGTATGCACATTTTGGGAAACAATGACAGGATTTAAATAAAGAGCACTTGGATTATAATTTTACGTAGCATTTTTAATAGTGCAGAACTGCATCAAATACTTTTTAATCTCAGCTGCTAACAGTACTAAGTAGGCAACTGCTGCCTTGTGTTGCATCTTTGTATAAACTTTGTTTTATAAAAGGGCAGTGATCTTACCCGATGCTCTTCTTGCTGTTGCTTCAACATTTCATATTCAAGAGCTGGAGCAGGAAGCTGTGAGATGACCATTTCTATCTCAGTTAACCATGGCCAAAGCTCTTCGTAAGTCTCCCAGAACTGGTTAACCAAGGACTGAGCACGCTCCAGCTGGAGATTCCTCTCAGCATTCATTTGACAGACCATATCATATTTCTGTAAGAGGCTTTCCAGTTTTTTCTAAAACAACATTAGCAAAAAATACCAGCACTTATCTCTCTTTCAATATTAGGTATTTACATGATGCCTATTACCCAGGTATCTTAGCATCTTAATATATCTACTATACCACCATTAATTCAAAATAGTTCAAATTCTGCTCTTAGTAGCACTGACGTAAATCAATGGTACTTGAAGACCAATTTACTCAGATTTTGACTCACCATTTTCAAAACGAACACATTTTTAATGAGGTCTTGTATTTATCTAGCATTAATTCCGAGGGCTCCAGAATAACATGCAAACTGTGGGCTTGACTCTTAGGTGCTGTCCCACATTGGAGTCAAACCATGGTGCAGGGAAAGGAATAATCTGTAACATCCTGTCAGGACTGGAGCATACTCTCCTTTGTATCTTCATCCCCACTGACTGGCATGTGGGAGGAATGGGGTTAGAGTCATGGCCATGACTCTATTCTAGCCAGCCCTTACACAGGCAATGCAAAGAGAAAGGAAGTTCCTTATCTCCCACCATCTTCATAGCCTCCTAAGGACTCTGAATAAATGTCTTTCACACTCCACTGAAATGCAGCCACCTTGGCAGTTGTGCTGAATCAGCAACACTGCTTTAGATGGCAAAGTGAAATACAGAGTGTGCAAATGACGAACTTTAGGTATGGGAATTATACAGTTTAAATTTAAGGGTTTAAATTTGGCCAGGACACAGGGATTAAATCCCTGCTTTGGTGAAGAGTACTGTAAGACCTTTAAGAGACTAGAGGTGGTCAGGACATTTGTTTTAAGTCTCATCCAAAAGACAGCAGTTACTAATATAGTATAGGGGGACAAATACAGCTCAGTTAGGGAGAAGATTGTCACCTGCAGAATCATGACCAACACACTTGGGTGATTCAAATCAAAGACCTACTGATTAGGAACAAAATTCTTATGTTATCAGACCTGATGAGACAACAGCCTCAGGTGGCAATGGCTGGTCTCAGAAAAAGCAGAGAGGGTGCTGCTTTTCTTTTATACTTTGTCTTGGATTAACCAAGGGCAATGCAATCACATTAATAATGTGATGGCTAAAAGTATACAGTTTAAATTCTAAATCTGACATTTATGCAAGTGTAATAAACAAAACTTAACATAGCAAATAGCTATACTCTTCTCCTATGGAAAGCTGTCCATGCTATCATTCTTTGTGAAACACTGTTACATGACAAGTTCAGGTCCAAAGGAGCAGCTGTGTTAGCCTAGTTCAACAAAACAAAAAAGGAGTTCTATGGTCCTTTTAAAGACTAACAAATTTATTTTTCTCATGAGCTTTTGTGACTGAAGTCCCAATTTACTTTCTTGCATCTGACAAAGTAGGACTTCACCCATGAAAGCTCATGCAAAAAAATAAATTTGTTAGTCTTTAAAAGTGCCACAGGACTCCTTTTTTGTTTTATATATTTAACAGGAACTTAGGAGCTAGCCTTGAAAGTAACTACATAACTAAGCTGTTGATTGTGCAATACAGTTTACTTTATTTGGACTGACCAGCTCTCTGGAATGTATCATGTGTTGCATGTAAATTAAGTGACAAAGACACCATGCAGAGGACAATATACAATCTAATGCAGAGATAACTGGTAATTTTCACTAAGTACATTACGAATTTAAGAAAAGCTCATATGAAATCATCTTCTTTTATCTTCATGGCCATTCACACTAATGAACTGAATTCCTTATTTGTTTTATGTTGACCTAGGAGCAAATCAGCCTTCTTCTTCAGAGTTGCTGAGACTCCCCATGCAGCTGAACTGGTGAGTTTCTGTTGCATAAGGACCAAATACATTGGAAATGGGGGGGGGGACAACAAAAGGTGTGAGCACCTCTGTTCACTTTTGTCCAACACTGTCCAGAAAAAAGGGATTTGAGATGTGTCTTTAGGCTGAAAGTATCTAACCCTGTGCAGATCATCCCATCTGCAATCCCATATCAGAAAACACACAAAAATCCCTATAAGGCTTCTTTAGCCACTTGGTTAAAACAGCTACCAGAAAAGAAAAGAAGAACTTCCATAATAAATTCAATAGTCCATTTAGCCCAGCACCATGTCTCCAGTAGTGGCCAGTACCAGAGCTTTAGGGGACCGTACAGAAAGTGCAGTTGGAGGAAGCTGTCTTCCACACACCACTTCCGGCAGTCAGAGGTTAGGGTTGCTCAGAACATGGTGGTGTATTTTGACGTACCTATCCTTCATGAACTTTTATAGTTCTTTTTTGAACTAGTTATACATTTGGGCATCACAATTTCCCATGACAATGAGTTTCACAGGCTAATTGTGTATTGTGTAAAAAGTACTTTTCTTGATTGTATTAAATTTTATTGTGACTCTTGTTCTTTATACTATAGGAAAAACTAAATAACACTCCTCTGTTCATTTTTTCGACACCTTTTATGACTTTACAGATATCTATCATAAACCCCTCTTCATCATATCTCTTCTAAGGTGAACAGCCCTAATCTTTCTAGTCTCTCTGCTCTACATATCTATGGAAGTTGCTCTATAGCAGGGGTGGCCAAACTTAGGGAACTCAAGAGCCACACAAGTCGATCATTAAACCTTCTAGAGCTGAACTGAGGCATATAACCACATACTTTTACCCACTCCAAAATTACTAAGCTTAAAATTCATTGCACACTCTAATTTTCTCATAACAACAGGGCAAATATTGATCCTACTAATGTCAGATTCTAATAATTACTTAAGGTTACCATGAAAACTAGGCCTACACAGTAAAAACTTAGCTGTTGCTGGATGTAGCAGACTGCAGTCTAGCAGTGAGTATTTTAAAATCTGGGCAGTAACTTGTCAATGCAGTAGGTAAAAGCTCTCTCAGGTGCTGATCTCTAAGTACTGTATTGCACAATGTTTTGATTTAACTAATTTCATTGTGGAATACAACGCTTCACAGCAGTAAGTTGGGCCAACAACTGAAAGTAATCTACATTCAGTTTTAAACCTTTCTCCTTTGTATTTTTGTTTCTTTGTATTCCACATCATGTTTAAGACTTGTAAAACACAATTTTAACAAAGGAGTAAACTGCATTAGGGCCTATGAGAAAATCTACAGATGCCACACTTCCCTCCCCACCCCAGTTGCCGCTTCCCTGCCATCTCTTACCATGATGCTGCTTCTCTGCTCTCCCTGACCATGCAGCATATCTGCCTCCTGACCTCACCATGCCATGGCTTCCCTGCCAGCTCTGACCACAGTGCCATGGCTTCCCCTGATGGCCCCGACCCTGCTGCCGTGCCTTCACCCACCGGCTCTGACCATGCTGCCGTGGCTCCCCCCCCCGCCCTAACTACGCCACCATGGCTTCCCCCTCCAGCTCCAACCCCGCCAGCGTGGCTTCCT
This sequence comes from Podocnemis expansa, assembly GCA_007922195.1. Taxonomy (NCBI): domain Eukaryota; kingdom Metazoa; phylum Chordata; order Testudines; family Podocnemididae; genus Podocnemis; species Podocnemis expansa. Next base: position 14,103,712 of record ML681979.1, read on the forward strand.
CTGCCACCCTGACCACGCTGCCACAGCTCCCCTGGTGGCCCCAACCACACTGCGGCGGTCCCCCCCCCCCGACCACACTGCAGCAGAGTCCCTCCCAGCCCTGACCATGCAGCCACTTCTCTGCTGTCCCTGACCACGTCACCCTTCCGTGCCGTGCTCTTCCACAAGCTGCACTTTTTCTATGAAGAGCCGCATGTGGCTTGTGAGCCGCAGTTTGCCTACACCTGCTCTATAGGTTTGATCACCTTTGTTGCCCTTCTTTGAACCTGTTCCACTTCTGATATGTATTTTTTTGAGATGAGATGACCAGAACTGTGCATAGAACTCAACATGTTGGTGCACCATGGATTTGTATAGTAATGTTATGACATTTTCTGTCACTTTCCTAATAGTTCCTAACATTTTTTAGCCTTTTTTCCTGCAACAGAACAATGACTTAAAAGTTTCAGAGAATTACTTTGCACTTATCAGTGTTGAACTTCAAGTGCCATTTTGTTGCCCAGTTACCCAGTTTTGTGAGATCCCCTTGTAAGTCCTTGTAGTTAGTTTTGGTCTTTGCTATTGTGAATAATTTTGTTTCACCTGTAAACGTCATCATTTCACTGTTCATTTCCTTTCCCAAATCATTAACAAATATGTTGAAAAGCACAAATCTCAGCATAGATCCTTAGAGGACCTTACTGTTCTCCTCTCTCCCTTTTGAAAACTGACCATTTATGCCTACCATTTACTGAGGCCTGACCTGAAGTCCCTTAAAATCAATTGACAGGTCTTTATTGACATCAGTTGGTTTTGAATCAGGCTGAAGGGCTCTACATTCTTTTTTTTGAAGGGGGGGGGGGATTCCTCTTTACTTGACTTTGGGGCATCTCCTGATTGACTGACCCTGCTAAACAAACCAAACATTGGGAACTGGATTTTAGCTATAATACAGACTGTTGTGAATAAATAGCAACACAATTAAAGGATTCCTAACAGGCTTTTACCAACATTCCACCACTCTTGCTCATGTTGACTAACAGTCACTGGCATAGTCACATTGTTTTACATAACATCCAAAGGTGGGGAAAGGTGTCAAAAATCAGGCCAAAAAAAAGGGGGGGGGGGAAGACAATGAAGTAAATAAGCAGTGCTTGCTTGCTGAACATTTCTAAGAAAAGGAGACCTAAGGGAATTTGGGCATCAGGAGTCCCTTCCTGTATCATTTGCTCAGATCAAATGATCTCCTACTCACAAACAAAGAATTTGCCTCAGCAATAACAGTGGACAATGACAGGTAATCCTCTGGGAGGGGTTCTGCAAATGCAGAGATTCAAAGCCATCATGCCAGCTGTAAGTTATGGACTTACCTTCATGGACTGTTTCTCCTCTTCAGTGCATGTGTTCATAATCTCATCCCCGGACTCATCAAGTTCATCTATAGCATCCTTGTGTCTCAAAATCTCCATGGTAAATGCCTTATGACACAATAAATACTGGTCAGTAATAAAGGTTCACTACAGGAAGCGAAAACTATTTTCAAAGTGCATTAGGATGGTCTGAAAATTAAATCACGCTAGTCCATTTTCTAGACCAAAAAAAGAACTGCCCAATAATTAACATGACAGTTGGAAATGCATTTCTTTACCTTTTGAACTTGTAGCTGAGCAGCTGTCTGGTCTTGCTCAAGCCTAATATCACCCAGAGACATCAATTTTTTTTCTGTTTCTGCAATCCAAGCTAATTCCGCATCAGCTGCTTGATCAAACTAAATAAAGGAGACGTGAATTAGTTCAGCAGTTTCATATTATGAAGCTTGAATTGATTGTCTTTGAGTAGTTAAAAAGACACTTTTTAAAAAAATGTAAATGCTCGATTGTTAGAAAAGTATTAGTCCATTTCTCCGTAAAGTTTCATAATATGTGAACTGTAGAGCTCAAAATGGTACCGAGGTTTAATAAAATCAGCTTAATTCATCAGCATGACAAAGCAGCAGCAAAGTAAGGGAAGCATAATATAAGTGGGAGAATTTTCTTTGTGAATTTGGGAGCAGCTTGTTCAGTTCCTGAAGAACTGATTTTCTATTAGAATTAGTTAATACTTAGATGCTTCAAAAAATATCTCAGAGCATTTCTGAATAGGTGTCTATGTTCTGCTACATCATGCAGAAAGGCACAATGGAAAAGAGGTTTAAGGGGCCATAAAACCTATAGAAAGGGGACAGTAGATCAAACATAGCATATGTCATATTTACCCCATATCCACAGGACACTCTGGATAAACGGGCATTTGGGCGCTACACATTTAAGGATATTTTTGACATGAAGTCAAGGAGGAGAAGCATGTTGGAGGCTGATCTATTTTGAAAATCTGTCCACAAGTGTCACAGTAGAAGCCAGTGGACAAAGTGTAGTTTTTAAAATGTGGCTCTTATTTCGGTGATGCTGGGCATGTCTACACTAGAGCTAGAAGATGTAAATTCCAGATTGAGTGGACATATGTGTATGAGCTCTGATTGAACTAGGGAATGCAAAACAGAAGTGTAGCTGTGGTGCTGCAAGAGGGAGGATAGGCTCGCATGAAAATGAACCCATCTGAGACCACTGGTATGTACTAGCCCCTCCCATCACTCACACTACAGCAGGTACACTTTTATTTTTAGGTCACTAGCTCAGTCTGAGCTGGTGGTCTCTTGGAGCTAGAAATTACACATTTCTGCTCCAGGGCAGCCACGCCCTGACAATCAAATTCTTCTGAAAATCCAGCTCTAGTTGTGGGTGCTGAACACTTGAAATTCTTTCCATGCGCTGTTTTGAAAGTCTGTATAAATGTACACAATATTACAAGCTTTCCTTGTAGGTCTCCTGTTCCAACACTGGCCACACATACTCAGTTTGAAAAACTTGACAGTTTACAAGTTTGTGGCTTCAAACCCACCATTACACTGCACCTCCAATGTACTTTAACCACTAAGTTTGTCATGTCTGAGTGTTTAATTATGAAAGATGAATAAAATAAGTTATTACAGGCCTGAGATTTATTTTCCCTTATGAGTCAGTCTTTATCATCCCTATTTAATTCATTTGTTATATGAAACAGCAAAAGCACTTTTTTCCACAGATGTCTTCTTTCATTTATAGTGCTAGAAGATATCGTTTGTCCTAAATATTGCAACAACTCTATAGAAAGCTATACTCTCAAACAGTTTACATTATGATATACTGCCAAACTACACCAATGGTATTGAGGCCATGGCCCTAGTGCTGCATGCGGCTCTTTGGGCCCAGTTCTTCTGAAGTCCACCCATCTGACTGAAACTCACTTTACTCCACAGCTCTCAGTGTTATCACAAGTGCGTGTCTCACACTGTCTAACATGATTTGCAAAGCAGCACCGGAGATGCTAAGCAAACATAACAAAGGCTGCTTTGTTTCCACTGAAAGGGTGGGAGGATAGCAGGGAAACAGAGGAAGAGTGGATGACAATGAATGGATTTATAAAGGACTACAAATTAATTGAAATGTATCTTTTTGTTGTTACATTGCCGTGGTACGTCATGACAGTGAATAAAAATCCAATGAAAGAAGGTCATGAGTCAAACATGGCAACAGAATGCCTGGATGCTATGACACAATTATTCAGTGTCACTCTACAACACCGTTTGCTGATTAAACGGTTCTTCCAGCTGGAGTGTCTAGCTGAGATTTGCATGTACGGTATGTTAAAGAATGAACCCTGCAAAAACTTCACTGTTTGTAATAGAATTTCACTATTTTATTCCCATTATGAACGGCAGAGTAATTTATGACCTTTAAACTCTGTTTTCACCAGTCTGAATTCATCTGTTTGATGCCATCAAATTAATATTCCAGGGTATACTATTTGCTATTTTCCTTCAATCAGAAAAGGTTGATTTGTAAATGTGCCAAATAACTAAGAGCTCCTTTTTAACACTTTGTACAGCATCTTCTTTGACAGACTTAGAGTGGCTGAATTTAAAATAAACCTTTCTTTTCTTATGGACTCACAGAATGTAAAGATGATGGACAATATTCAAGTCTATCTCTACACAGAAATACAGAGGGAACAGGGAGCGAACTTAACTCAAATAGTTTCAGTATTGGGCATCAAAGTGATATCTGGGTAATTTCACAGACTTCTGTTGCATTATACCCAGGATTATTCTGGACCAGTTAGTTAAAAGAATTGATTGCCAAGGACAACTCCTTCACAGCTTTGAGGCACCCTCTTCCCAAGCCTTGCTCCTTGTGTTAGTGACCAAAAATGTCCACACTAACCCCACGCCAGTCCTTCTTTACCTTCCAGCCCACATGTTCTTGGGGCCTTTGACCTTCTGCAAATCCTTTAAGCCTTTGCAGAACTTTTAATTTATCACTACAATCATCCCACCCCAACATCACTTCCATAGTAACATCTCATATTGTTGTTAGTTCCTGTTCCCCATATGTGTCTCCTGCATTTACCATAGCTTGCATGGCACCAACCGTTAGCACAGGTGCAGTCTGAGGTGGCCTGGGTGCACTAGGAGAAAAGAGATCAGGACTGATGTGCTATGCGCTCTTATGATGCTATCTGGTGGAGAATCCCCTTAAACTATTGTCCACTGAAGCAAATTACAGCAGCCATGAAGCAACTCTAAACTGTGCCATGGGCTGGTTTGTCCCCTGTCTAGTCTTTTATGGTAAGTGTGGGGAGAAATGTTGATAGAAACCCACATTCATCTGGGTCACATGCCCCTGGGGAGCCTGCCCTCAGTGTTATAAAGGTGTCTGCTTAGATGAAATAAATATTCAGAGTCAGTCAGAATATTATAAATTACATATAACCTTAGGACCCATAATTATCAGCAACCCTCTTATAGTCAGCTTCCATGAAGTTTTAAAACTATGCCATACATATTTTCTGCTTTGCTTAAGCCAGTTGTTTGTTGATGCTACTGGCACTGGCAAAAATTTCCATTCCTATTTTCATGTCTGTAAAATAAACTTGGGACAGAAACTGGAGAAATTGCAGCTCTTCTCCTCCCCCCTCCCGCCCCCAAAATCATCAGGTAACTAGACATGAGAACATCCAGCTTTATGCTTGTGAAATGTGAGTGCCAATTTTAAAAAATCACCCCAATTATTTTCTAAGCAAACTTTAGAAACACACATACACACAAACTCAACAACTTAATTCTTGCATCTGCATGTACATGACCATTAACTCATTCCTTCAGTGCAGTTTAAAACAGGGGTCTCAAATATGCAGCCCCTAAAGCTATTTCCTGCGACCCGCAATGACACTGTTGTTACTGATATTTGCAATATTGTTGCATGAAAAGGTTTCAGTGGTGTGGCCCTTGGGCTAACGTCCTAGTCCTCATGCAGCCCTATAATAGTCCTAATGGGGCCCTCGTGTTGATTTGAGTTTGAGACCCCTAGTTTAAAATAAGTTGGTCCAACATGTTAGCCACAGAAAACACAAAAGCACAGGGACAGATCCTTAGCTGTATAAATGGACATCCATGGAGCTGCACTTATTTAAAAAAGTTGAGGATGTGGCCCATCGTGGATATATTACAGCATAAAATGAAAATGATACAGAACCTGAGCCTGAAGTCTTCACTGAGGCAAAACTTCCACTGAAATCACCACATAATTGTACTCACAATGATTTTGTGATTCTGTCAACAATGAGGCAGATGGCTACAACAATGCACAGATTAGCTTTGCTCTGGCACTTGCTTCTAAACAGTGAAGTCACGTTCTATTCAGAGACGTTTAGTTGCTCATGCATAACAAATGTTTGTCAGCATTGTTAACAAACAATCTTTGTTCAGGTACAGATTCCTGGAGGCAAACTTTTTATTGCCCAAAGAACAAAAACAGTTTTTTAGTACCTGCTGTGATCTTAAAATGGCAGCATCAATCTCCTCCACCTTCTGATTTAAAGTGTCGCTCACTAATCTGTACCGCTCATTGTCCTCGGTTACCATTTTGTCTAACCCCTCTCTTGCCCTCCATGGCACTAATTCCAGCAAAGCACTGCTGACTTCATTGAGGGTGTCCAATAAACCTTTGTTGTTCTTTGCCTCTTTTTTCAGCTCCTGAAAAAGGACATTTAAAGTAAACATGCCAGCGTAAGATCCAAACACACACAGCTTGCACAGGCTTTTATTCTTTTGTCAAAGCAGCAAGAACTGGAATGTTTTCCAGGCGAACAAAAGGGATAAATTGGCACACTTATTTTCAGCTCAGTTACATTAGTCTTATTATTGTTAAGCTGTTTGGAGAAAAGCAGGTGATTCCTGATGAACAGTTTCTACAGAATACGACTGAAATATATTCCTCCAGACAACAACACAGACTATTGTTACACAAGCAAACAAAGAGAAGAAAGCTAATGTGTGTTTTCTTTGCACTCTGCAACCTCTTTCTATGGAACAAATTCACCAGAGAGTAAAATCAAGTGTGAAATAAAGCAACATATCTATCAAGTGAATTTTTAAATTAACATTTAAATTTAAGCCAGTCAACCAAAATCACTACAAGTGCAGTCAGAAATGACCTTTATTTTCCTACATGCAACCATATTTTTATCTTACATTATTTTTTATTCTGGTTTTTAAAAGGTGTGTGTTTATTTAGTAATTAAACAACTTATTTCACGTAATGGTGTTATTAGTGTTCTGTTAACACAATGCAGTTTCTTAACAAATAATATTTCTTATTAGTTTGAAATAATAATGTATTCCAAACACAGGTTCTTTTCCTACTGTAAGATATTTTCACCCGTGACAAAACTTAAAGAATAAAAATAACTGACAATTTAAGATTTTTCCCAGGAATCAGGATATAGCTTATTGAAGTAGAATAAAATATAGCTCTTCTCCAGTTGTGCTAATAGTAAAAGTCAGCCAAATCTCATCAGTAACTGGTAAAAAGATATTGTGATTCTTTATTGTTTTAATCCTAGTCAGAGACCTGATCCAGTGCCAAATGAGGATGATTTGCAAGTCATTCTCCAGTCAAATAGAAGCAAACCTAGTTAACAAATTAATCTTTACACGAAAAATAACAAAGGAATATATGAGTTTACAGCTTTTAGAACATACTTTTTGTCTCTCTTGTGTTTGGCTTAGTTCTTCTCCCTTGGGGATCTGAGCATCGTATGAAAGCAACTCCACCTCCACTTTGTCAAGCCATGTGCAGAGTTCCTCATGAGTGGACTGCAGTTGACCAGCAAGCTGCAAAGCCTGCTCTAAAGTCTTGGATACATCAGAACTCATTTTAGTAATATCTTTGTACCTTGCTTTAATGCCTTCCAATTTATCTTGAATTATTACAACTTCATCACCTAAAAGTTCAAAGGGATGTTATTTCACATGAATGCAGAAAAACCTCAAAGCACAATAACAACAACAACAACAACCCTTCAATAGTAATTCATAGTTACTAATGTGCAGACTGACCCAAACAAGACCTTTGCAAAGACCCTAGGCTGGTGAAACTGACTCCTGAATCCAGTGGAGCTACAACTATCTACATCAGTGGTCCCCAACCCTTCTGGCTTGAGGGCCACAGATACAGTTTTTACAACCCTGTAAGGCCACCAGTTCTGCCAGCAGGCTTCCACTGCAGCCAGACAGAGGTTTCCTTCTTGATGATCTCCCATATCCCCGTCTGTAGCCGGGAAACTAAATATGTTTTGAAGCCCTGGGTGCTCCACGTGAGTCCCTCAACAGTGGCTCCCCTTTGAAGCCAGGGGACAGATTAGTGCGCCTCAACCTCTGGCTCCAGCAGGGACCCCAGAGCCTAGGGACCCAAGCAGAGTGCTTTGCTGTCTGCCATAGTTGGCAGAGGGGAGTGCTGATCTCCCATCCCCTTGGCTGGAGCAAGGAACCTACACCAGTTGTTTAATCACATGGAAATGCAATCTGCTTGGGTCCTTAGGCAGTAGTTCCCATCTACAGCCAGGAGTGGCGGCATTGTGTGCCACTTCTGGCCCCTGGGCCACAGTTTGGGAACCAATGACTTACATCAACTCTGGATCCTTCCCTCCTTCTCTTACCACTCCAAACTTCACAAAACTAGGGATCTGGACCTAAGCATTCAGGCTTGTGGTCCTCTCCAGTTTTATTCTTTGGAGATATAAAAGTTGGTCCTTGTTCTCTTTTTCTCTAAAAAGCAAGTATTAAAATTTACATATCTTTTACCTACACACAGATTATTTAAAGGCCTCCTTAAATTCACTTTTGTTTTATACAAATTGACAAAGGTTATGTATCAACAGATGTGCGAGAATGGAGCTGTAAAACAACAAACGGTATTACTAATTTACAATTTGCCTATTTACTAAAATTATTTAATAATTAGACTGCATGGTTCAAAGAATGATTTAAGAGGCTGCTTGGTTTTGCCATGAGTGCAGGGGACTGAATTCGATGACCTCTCATGGTTCCTTCCAACTTCTATGATTCTATTCTATGATTTGAATTATTCTTTTAACTATACAGTTTAATAATCAGTCACCAGACACACATGCAGCCCAAAGGTCAAAATGCAGATAGAGACTCCTATAACAGACCTATTGCAATATATTTAGATTTTACCCAACACCATAACTTCAAACTGGGCAACAGAGGAGGGTTTTCTTTCTGCGTCTTTGAGAGCTTAGACTCCTGGAACACAGGAACATTTTGAGAGAGGTTCCTCTACCGGCCAGACATGCTGCGTACAACTACTGTTTCTAACAATACTAGCTCTCATCTGGAGATGCAGCCTCTCCGACAGCAAATAGCAGTCTAATTCCTTCATTCCTGGACTTCTATAGAGAAAAGGTTGTGTCCTACCCTAGTAGTCCTGCAGCATGATGTCAATAAATTGCAAGTAGAAGCAAAAACAAAGTTAACTCAATAAAATAAATAAAAATCTAGGGCCACATTATCTATGTGGCTAAATGGATGCAGTTCCATTGACTTCAATGCCATTTTGTTCATTTACGCAAGCAGAGAATTTGGCCAAAGACACAATATACCTGAACTTAAAATCGTTCTTAGAATAAGCAATTACATCTACTCTACCCAGTGAAAATTTCCAGAGGGGCAGCCACGTTAGTCTGTATACAGCAAAAACAAGTAGAGTCCTGTGGCACCTTAAAGATTAACAAATTTTTTCAGGCATAAGCTTTTGTGGGCTCCAACCCACTTCATCAGATGCATGAAGTGGAAACTACAGCTGACAGGTGTATGTACACATGCCATGATGGAGATGGCAAGTATTAGCAAAGGACATGGCAGAGGGGCATTTCTGGCACATGATAGCATATACCACTTCAGTGGGTGTGCAGGTTAATGAGCCCCTGATAGTGTGGCTGATGTGGTTGAGACCTGTGATGGTATCACTGGAGTCGATGTCTGGGCAGAGTTGGCAATAGGGTTTGTTGCAAGGATAGTTTCCTGGGTTAGAGTTCTTGTTGTCTGGTGTTTGGCTGCTGGTATTTGCTTCAGACTGGGGGGCTGTCTGTAAGCAAGGACTGGCCTGCACTGCAAGGTTTGAGAAAGTGTGGGATCATCTTCTAGGATAGTTGTAAAAGCAGCGAGAGTCCTGTGGCACCTTATAGACTAACAGATTTCTTCGAGGATAAGCTTTTATGGGCTAAAACCCACTTCATCAGACGCAAGAAGTAGCCCACAAAAGCTTATGCTCGAAGAAATCTGTTAGTCTATAAGGTGCCACAGGACTCTCGCTGCTTTTGCTATACACAGACTAACACAGCTACCCCTCTAGGATAGGTTGTAGATTTTTGATGATGTATTGGAGGGATTTTAGCTGGGGGCTGTAGGTGATTGCCAGTGGTGCTCTCTTGTTTTCCTTGTTAGGTCTGTCCTGCAGTAGGTGACTCCTGGGTACCCTCCTGGCTCTGTCAATCTGCAGAGCTGGAGCTGATTTACAAACTAGATGCAAATGGACTGGGTCTGAATTGGTACTTCGAATGGTTAGCACATGACAAAAAGTAATTGTCCCTGATCACACATTCTCTCCCTTTAATCAACTGGTGCGAATGAGCTCCATCAGTCCTAACTGAATTAACTTTACTAACATTAGCCCTCTCCACCCTGGCATGTCTATATATACTTCGCAACTGTAGCTTCCACTTCATGCATCTGATGAAGTGGGTTGGAGCACATGAAACCTTATGCCCAAAGAAACTGTTTTTTCTATCCAGTGAATAGAAGTTAGTATTTAAAAGCTTAATCTTATTTTTTGCATAAACTCTTACAAGTATGAGGAAAAAGCTGCTGAACCACTGATTTCCCAAAAGCTCTCACCTGTTGTCTGCTTAAGAAGCTCTAAGCCATTTTGTATGGCCTGATCAACATTTTGTTTTCTGAGCAGAATCTCTTCCTGAAGCACCTATGAGAAGATACCATTTGTGTGAGCAGAGAGGTTACAGACTGAATTACATTTAGTTTAAACAGCTATATCGCTTTTCACATTAAATATATTAATGAGAAACAAATAAATAAATGATGGAAAACAAAGTGAAGTAAAAATAAACAAAAGAAATAAATGAACTTAACAGAAAAGAAATAAAAATACCATCAGTTCAGCATGTTGTTTCACAAGTAAGTCTGTGCTATAATCTTGGACTGACAATTTGCTCAGTTTGTCGTGTGCTTCATTCAACCAGTTCATCAATTCAACTTCATCTTCACCGAAAATCTGAGCATTGCAATAGGCTTGCTGGAGCAGCTCAGACCTGCTGTTACTTTTCTCTTGAATCTCAATGTATCGGGCTTGAGAAGAATCTAGCTTTTCCTGCACCATATCTTTATCCTCTCTGGAGCTCATGGCCTTAAGAGTCTGGCCAATGCTAATGGCCAGATGTAAACTTTTATTGCATGTAAGGATGTCGTCTTCTAAATCCTAAATAAAGTTTTTAAAATAATAAATAAAAATAAAGAAATAAGAAATAATAAAGAAACAATAAAGGAATTTAGAAAAGAAAAATGGACAAACACAAAGGCAAATACAAACCGAATTAAAGACCAACAGAAATAAAATGGACTGATTGTGAATGATAAATAAAAATATATATAATTTGGACTAATGAGAGGGGGAAAAAAAAGAGTTCTCAGTTCTGCTGTACTTCACAAGTTCATGTAAAAAATTTCCCATATGAGTGACATGAATATTTGGTTAATATCTTACTTTATGCTGAGAAATCTGCTGCTGCAATTTAGAAGCCTGTGTTCCAATGGGTTCAGAATTTGCAAGCCTTTTCTCAGTAGTGGTCAGCCACTCAATCAGTGGTTCAAAAGTTTCATGGAATTGCTGTGCTACCACTAAGATAGCTTCCAACTGACGATTCCTATAAACATGCCAAGATAAAGGTCATTTTTGTGATGAAATATGTGTGAGATATTCACTAAAACCTTTTATCCCTTCACCACTAAAAATAAAATTCTACACATTATTGTAGAAGCAAGCTGAAAAAGATACATGTCTGCAGTTCAAAAAGAAAAACAATGTAAACCAACAACTATATAAAAGTACAATTAATAAGACAGACTCCAACACTCATAATAGTTGCACAAAAGATTCAAACACTTCATACCTTTTATTACTAAATTTAATTTTACTGCATTCATATGCACGTTAATAGTAACCAAAGGTTCCATTAAGCAAAGCACTATACACAGGCTCATTCTTATTCAGGCAAGTGCTTAAGCTCACGCTTAAATTTAAGCACATGCTTAAGTCCTATTCTTTTCAAGGGGACTTAAACATTCATTTAAAGCTAGGCATGCACTTAAGTACTCTGCTGAATCACAGCATGTCAATATACTCACTCCACCCTGTAGAAGAATTTCTTTAAATATTTTTTCAATGACATTGTATGTGTTATACAGTTCCAATCCTGCACCTTCTTGCTCAGGTTATAAACTCTCATTTTAGTCAATGTGAAAATTATCTTAATATAAGGGTATAGATTTGCTGCTTAAAGCAAAGTGGCAATTCCTGGAACATTTCTGAGATTGCCAACATTTCTTATCAGAATCTGTTCTATTGCTCTTTATACCAACCTTACAAAAATACTTTTTCTCAGTCCTACTCATCTATAAAGTTCACCCAAGACAGACTATTTTAGTGATTCTATCTTTAAGATATCAGAAAAATTTATCCTGTGTTAAACTCTAAGGGCTTATTATGAATAATGACAGGTTCCAAAGGGGGAGCCATGTTAATCAAGTTCAGCGAGACAAACAAAGAATCCTGTGGCACTTTTAAAGACCAACAAAGGATTTTCTCCCACGATAGCTCATGCAATAAATAAATGTGTTAGTCTCTAAAAGTGCCACAGCACTCCTTGTTTGTTTTGATGAATAATGATCATTCTTTCCTAAGGAAAAAAGAAATATGTCTTTTGTCATTTTAGTTTTTGAAAGTGCAATGGAAGAATTATGGAGGGAAACTTATACTTAAACAGATGGACTGGACAGACTTGTAATTTGATTTGAAAATAAATATTGCCAGACTCATCTGGTAATATTCAGTTAAATGAAATTAACATTTACTTCAGATAATGAGTCATGGATCTCTGTATTTTTTTAAACACAGAATGGTATAACAGCCTATTAAATGAACCTACTAATTTCTTTAAGTAATCAGGCTGTTTTTGTTGTTGTTATTATTATTATTAGTAGTAGTATTAGTATTAGTATTATGATGGATGTACAGATGAGGGCTTTACTAAGAATAGGAAGATGGGAGCAGTCAGAAAGATTAGGATACAGATAAAAGAATTAAATTGTTATGTGATGCATAACACTATTTATTTAAAATCTTTTCAGTCCTACCTAACCATCTCCCTGCATCTGTCTCCCACTTTATATTTGTGCCTTCATCCATGCTGTCTGTTATGCTTACAGCACCCACTTTTCCTCCTCCTCTGAACCAAGTGACCTCCTTTCAAATCCTTCTTCTGTAAAGCCCTGCAAACACTGTTTTCTCTGAAGATACTTGCACTATTCATGTTAACTTGTCTTCCTGTGTCTGAATTGTGTGGTGATATTTGAATTGGATTGTAAACTGTTCTGGGGAAGGAACTGTGTTACCTTATATGTCTGTACTGCTCTGAGCTCACAGGTGACACTATGTTTTCCTTTGTTGGGAGTTAAGGGAGCCCAGCATCTTGCACTAGGAGATCAAAAGCTCACAGGATCAGGACCAATAATCCAATTATTCTGATTATCCTGATTTGAAAAAGAAAAGTACAATACTCTCCCTCTGTAGCCACATGTCAGGGTCTTAGAGTTCTAAAGAACGGTTGGTTACTCACCATAACCATCCTTCTTCGAGATGGGCTGCTCACATACATTCAGTTACAGGTGTGTACATGCCACAGCGGACGGTAGCTCGGAAAGTCTTTAGTGTTAGCCTGTCAGATCAGGGCGCACGGCCAATGCCCCCTCCGTGCCACGGCTACATAGGTGACCGTGACCGTGACCCTGACCCTCCCAGTCCCACATACCTTTGCCAACTCCGTTAACGGGGACGGTGGGAGGGATCTGAAGGTATGTGAGCAGCCCATTTCGAAGAAGCACAGTTACGGTGAGTAACCAACCATCCTCCTTCGAGCGCTGCTCACATCATTCAGTTACAGGTGACTGCTAGCCATACCCAAGGACGGTGGGAGGAGTTACAGTCTACCCACACTGAATACAGCTCTGCCCACAGCGGCATCATCTCTCACCTGTTGGGCAATGGCGTAGTGCGTCGTGAAGGTATGTACCAACGACCACATAGCGGCTCTGCAGATCTCATGGATCAGGACCTTAACGAGGAAGGCCATGGAAGATGCCTGAGCTCTGGGTAGAGTGGGCTGTCACAGTCTCTGGGAGAGGCATGTTTGACCTTCCGTAGCAGTCTTCAATGCAGTTCACAATCCATTTGGAGATGCATTGGGAGGATACCGGAGAACCTCTCATGCATTCTGTGACTGCCACGAACAGGTGGGAGGTCTTGTGGAAGGATCGGGAGCACTCAATGTAGATTAGGAGTGCTCTCCTCACATCCAGGGTATGCCACCGTCTCTGGTTTTCTGTCACCTGCAGGTCTGGATAGAAGACTGGCAGGCAGATCTCTTGATTCATGTGGAAGGGGGTGGCAACCTTGGGCAAGAATGAGGGGTGATGACGCAGGACCACCTTCTCTGGGAAGAAAACCATATACGGGGGTTCAGAGGATAGGGCTTGTAGCTCTGAGACCCTTCTGGCCGATGTAACGGCCACCAGGAAAGCCAACTTCCAGGACAGCATGAGCAGGGTGGCTGAGTCTAAGGGCTCGTACGGCGGTTCTGACAGAGCCCGTAGCACCACATTCAGGTCCCACTGCGGAGTGGGGTTACAGACACGGGGAAAAAGTTTTTCCACTCCTTTCAGGAATCTATGGCAGATGGGGTGTGAGAAGAATGGGACCCCATCTGTCATTTGGTGAAAGGCCGAGATTGTTGCCAAATACACTTTCAACGAGGACAGAGATAGGCCTTTCTCCCTTAGGTCAAGAAGGTAATCTAAGGTTGCCTGAATTGGTGTGAAGATAGGGTCTATGTTTTTATCACGGCACCAAGTGGAGAAGTGATTCCATTTTGCCACGTAGGTGGACCTGGTGCAGGGTTTTCTGCTACCAACCAGGACCTTTTTAACCCTATCCGAGCAGTGTCTCTCTTGCTCGCTGAGCCAGAGAGCATCCAGGCTGTCAGGTGCAGGAGGCCTGGGTTGGGGTGCCTCTTGTTCCACACCGAAGCTGGATTTAAATGCCCTTGGCGAGCCGGTGCCTGAGCCAGGGCCCTGCCTGGGGCGGCTGGAAGGCTACCAGGAGACCGGCGAGGTTGGTGCCTAGAAGGTACTGTGGAAGGCTGAGATCTTGGGCCTGGTACCAGGTATCAGCGGGAATCTCAAGCCCAGGCCGACTGAGGGTCCAGCAGAGCACTGGTGGCTCGGCTGCTTTTGAGCGGCACGGCTCCAGTCCCCAAAATTAGGTGGAGGCAACGCTCCCTTTCCAGCCGAGTCCTCTGCTTGAAGGATCGGCAGATGGGGTAGTCTGCTGTGATGTGGGACTCATCCAAGCAAGCAAGGCACTTCTCGTGCAGATCATCCATCAGGAAAGCCTTGCAACATCCTAAGCATGGCTTGAATCCTGGCATTTCGAGTTTCGCGCGAAAAGACAGGCCCTTGTGTTTTGCAAGATAACGCTGATCTGAACCGTTGCTGATGGTGGAAAAAGGAACTGGGAGGGTCAGGGTTACGGTCACCTATATAGCCGTGGCCGCGGCATGGAGGGGGCATTGGCCATGTGCCCTGACCTGACAGGCTAAAGCTAAAGACTTTTTAAGCTACTGTGCGCTGTGGCACATACACACCTGTAACTGAATGACGTCAGCAGTGCTCGAAGGAGAACCATTATTTATCGAGAGCTGATTGTATGCTTGGTGCAACACAGAACAGAGAAAACATGGGGTTTCTCCACCAAGAAATTAAAATCCTGCCTATATTAATGTAGATGCAGAGTCCCATATAATCAGAAGATACACGTCCACTAGATTATCATGTTTTAGCTTTCCAGGATAGTAAATTTTTTGTAATCACTAATGACTTGTTGAAGCTATTTTCCTTTGCTTTTCTTTTTTAATAAGCAGCTTTACATACATCATCATCAAGTCAGTATATATTTTATACAGCAATAAGAAAATAGTGCTTATGAAGGTCTCAGATTGTGAAGTTCCACTACTTCTAGTTTTCTATCCCTGGCTGAACCCCTATTTATCAAAGGAATGAAAGAATTTCAAATACCTTGTTTCAGCTTTATTGAGCAAAGCATCCCATCTACTATCCAGGAGACTCAACTGTTTCAAGATCTTCACTTTATCAGCAGGTTCTGCTGACTCTGCAATTTTCTCCCCTTCGCGCTTGCTTACCTCAACAGTAGGTCTGCGATCATCCAGTAACCTTTGGAGAAGCTGGAGATGAAGCAATCAAAAATCAGATTGCTAGGTAACAACAGAAGCAATACCCTGCTGTAAAGATGTAAGGAGGCAGATTCCTTAAGATTTTGTTAAAAATGTGCACATTGCTTAAAAGGACAACGGCAAAGAAATATTACATGGTTGTATTACTATGAAAATACCAGTACCATAAAAAACAAAACAAACAAAATAAAGTTAAGTCTAACCTGACCTAGCTAATAGTTTCTCTGTAAGTCTAAAGTGGCAGTAGTCCAACAAGTCCTTGCCTCACAAAAGACCTTTCCCTGTAAATGGGTGTATTAATTAGGTTTTGTGTGATGAAGATGTGTGGCAGCCCTCACTTCTGCATATACAAATAGGAAATGTCACATTTAATATCTGCTGTATTTGCTAATGAGCTTTTATTGTTATAATTTGTGTGAGCATTTATAGAAAAACTGCATGTTTGTTGAGGTTCAATAATGTGAGGAACACACACGAACACACATACACACACACATATATATGGTTGGAAGGATCAGATGTTTACTTGTAAAAGTTGATTTCACTGTACATACATTAGAAGTTGAAAAATACTTTCATTGACTTTTCTCCACCTTTCCCTCACTGACTAGAGGAACTCTCTCTTATAATACTCCCAGAACATCATGTTCTATTGCATACCGAAATCCTGTCGGCTTTTTACGCTGCACTTCTATAGTAAATACAAAGGTGACTTTGGGCTATACTGTAGAATTGCATGTACCGCTTTGGTTCATGACTGCCTTATGCCCACTTCCTCTCTAGTTATGAAAATTCTAGAAGAGATCCTACCCCTTGAGCCTGCTTTCTGCTAGCATATACTATTGTAAGTACTGGAGATGACCAACCTTCAAGCACCAGCACTCTGGGTGAGGATGCAAAAACAGTGGGATTTAGTCACTTACTCCAGTTTGCAGGATCAAGCCTAGAGTGTTAGCTCCATTTTTTTGCAATATCATCTTGGAAATATTAAAATGAAAATTCCAGCCCTTCCCATAGTCTACTTCTTCTTAATCAAACATTGATTTTTAACTCCTGCCTGGTGTCTGAAGTGCGTTGATTCTTTTCTGCTAGATTTTGCACTTGCATCCAAGTACAGATGGAGGAGAAACAGAGCCCAGCTTTGACAATGAAATGTCACACCCCTTCACATAATTCCAGAAGACCGAGTATGAAAAGCACAGCTGCATTAAAATACTTCAACACACTTGATTGTAATACAGTACACTTGAGCAGATTTTCTGCTTCAGTGCAGATTGGGAATTCATTATCATTACCGAAGCAGGGAGATAATCTGAATCTACAGTAATAAGTTTCACTTACTTTCTGTTCTTGTATCTGGGCCTTCACAACTTTGAACTCAGCAGAGGGGGGCTTCTGATTGGCCACTAGATCTTCTGTATCAATGAGCCAGCTAAGCAGAGATTCAAGGGCATCCTGGAACCGTCCACAGCGGAGAAGAGCTTCTTGCAGCTGAGCAGCTCTTTGAGCAACCTGAGAGGAAGATAGACAAAATATTACTCACTTTTCCTTTTTTAATTCTACTTCTATCAATTAACTGAGGCTTGAGATAGAGTGGTGTGAAACATGTCCCTGCCAACTGCATGTTTTACAATGGCTTCCTTGTAACAGGACTAAGCCAAGAACACCAAACCGTACTCACTGCTCCTGCAAGGTCGAGCTTAGGACAATATTGCACCCCTCCTGCCTCCTACCCCTGTCACTCCCCATCCACATTGGCTACCCCAGAGACCCTTCATGGCACTGGAAAGAGACATGGGTGAAGTTGCTCCTTTGAGCAGTGGTAATGTACAATGTTTAAGCACCACACACTGTGATGCCTTTTAAAGGGAACATACTACCGGCCACACAGAATTAAAGCCCATGGACACTTAGGCTATGTCTACACTACCAAGCTTAGTCCAGACTAGGTTGAACCCTGTCTACACTAGCCTTTGGCTAATTAGAACTAAAAAAATTTTAGTTTGAACTAATTGAAGGTTAGTTCGAACTAATTAGTTCATTTGGTTAGTCCGAACTAACTGCTTAGTTTAAACTCATTTGCATTTTTCGTTTGAACTAGCTGAACGGAGACATGCTAGTTCAAACCAAATAAGTTCATTCTAGCAGTTAGTTTGAACTAAACACTGGGTTTTAGTTAGGCAGCAAGTTTGAACTAAAAGTTAATTCATTTTTTTTTTTTTTTTTTTTTTTTTTTTAAATTTGAACAAAACCAGTATGGCTAGTTCAAACTAAAATACGCATTTAGCTTGAACTAACTTTGAACTACTTAGTTCAAACTAAGCAAGTCTGAACTAAGGTTTTAGGTGTAGACATAGCCTTAGTGCACTACTGGACAATGCTCAGATAGCATGGTGAATGCAAATATGATAGAAGAGATTCTCTGATACTATGGTGCATGTGAATATGATAGAACAGAAAGACTCACAGTGGGTGAAAGAGAGAGAGAGAGAGAGAGAGAGAGAGAGAGAGAGAGAAGTAACTAAGATGCAGCTGAGGAAAAAATAATTTACAGTGTACATGTCTCACTTCCATTCCCTCTCCACACAACTTGGGCTATTAAACTGCTGGCTCTGCTTATACAGAGGGGAGCAAAAAGTCCTGAGGGAACCATTCCTGGCTAAGAATGCCAGGAATAAACCTACAGGAAAATGGACAGAACTGTGGAAATGACCACCATACTTTGGCAGCTATTGACACAAATATTTTTAAAGACAATTACAAAGAAAGTGACTGTGTTAAGATAACAGAATCCATGGCCTTCATGAACGCCTCACAAATAGGAGAAACTACAAAACAAGGAAGGTAAAAATTGAATTTGTGAATATACAAAATAATAACCTTTTTATTGAGAGTCTTCCATCGAGTGTTAACATCTTCAAGGTCATGCTCTAGGTTCTCAGTGCTGGCATCTTTAGCAGCACTTTGAATAAGACCTTGACCTAACCAGTTTACCTCCTGTTGTTTAACTAGCAGTGGTTCAATCTCTTCTTTCTGGAATACCTGCAGGAGGAAAATCAAAAGCACATCTGAACTATTATGTCTGATAACACAGGGAACAACTGTGATATGGATATTGGGTGTAAAATCTCACGGGGAATGGATATTGGGAGTAAAATCTCTGTATGTACCAAACTTAGTACTGAAGACTAACACTATTAAAAAGAATTTATATTTAGTAAAATAAAGAACATCTTAAAAAGTAATCAATACCATTAAAATTAAAATAAATGTAAGTTGACAGTACAACATCAACCAAGCATAGTACTGTACCTCTGAAAAACACCTTACCTTTTTAGAGGTACAGTAATATATTTACAGGGATATTTTATGTAAAAACCAGGAAGTGAGCAATCACCCTGTCGTGATTTCAGCTGGGTCCAGTGCAAACTCACCTGCCTCCATGAGGCATAATGTGGCCAACTCTATGCTAGTCACATTAACGTAGTTCAGGAGGATGGTAGAAAAACTAGAGCACAAACACCTTCAAAGAAAGACAACCAAATTGATATATGAACTCATGAGATTGTGGGAGATACATCTACAAAATATTAAAGCAGGCTCAAATAGATACCAACAGAGTCCACAAAGTGGCAATATAATAGGATGTAAGCAAGTAAAAGAACTGAAAAATCACATCAGGAAATTGGACATGCCTCTGAAGATTAGAAAAGGACTAAAGCTGGGGAAGGAAACACTTTAGGTTAGGTTTTAGGAAATGCAGATGAATGCTGGAATATGGAGGTGGGTGTGGCAGCACAAAAGCAAATACCCATCATTATATTATTACGGGGCTGCTCAGCAAAATGCATGGCTTCTTCATAAAGCCAAGAGGTCATTCTTGGTTCTATTCTCTATGGTTGTGTTATTTAAGCTTTGCAGAACCAGACTGTTATCATACTAATACCAGTGTAAATTTGGGCTAACTCAATTTATTTCAGCTGAATTACTCTGAAGTGACTCCAGAGTCAGTTGGTTCAGAAACTGGCCTGAAGTCTCTGAATTAATTACACAGACAAGTTAAAAACAATGGATGAATAAACAATGGTAAAGAATGCTCAACTTTTGACCCTAAACCCTTCTATAGTGGCATTCAGCAATAGTTTTGATTTAGCATTAGTGCTTTCAAAGCAACCTTCTTCAGCTTCCTAAAGAGCAGGAAGCTTTTTCATTTGTATCATTTATTCTCCATTTCTGACACTAAGAAACAGTGTAGTGAATTATGTGTTATAAAGAAACAGATATCAGGTGACTGAGCAAATTTCTATGGGCTTGTTATGGCCACTGTAGCTCAGGCTGCTGCAGAAAATACACTGAGCACTTGTAAATGTTGTTTACACACACCTCCCAAGATCTTAATCATTATGGACAAGCAAGTTGCAAACTCTGTACAATACAATTTGGTGAATATTTACAACTAGCAACAAGCTGGCTGCTCCCTTTTGCTGAAAGATAGGGGAAGTAACAAACTTTTTTTTCTCTATTTTTGTGTAATCACTTTATATATATTCCTTTATGTTCCAAAACTCATCTTTCCAAGGCAGTGCACTGCCACTGGTGGCTGAGCATGCACCCTAATCTGTCCTTTAAAAGCATATACAGAGCTTAAAATACATTACAGTGATCTTTGAGAAGTTTGCCAGAACAGTTCAGCAACAAACCCTGAAATAGTTCAAACATCAAGCAGAGTGAGCAGAAAAAAATTACAGGCTTGACAAACACCCCTTACTTATTACAAAGCTTTCCTCTTTACTTTATTTTCTCATTGACCACTCAGAAAATGCTGTAAGATCTCATGCTTCTAAAACACCACTATAACTACAGATCTACTTTTTGGCATGGAGCTTAAGTGGAAAAGAGTTTCAGTACACGTAACAAATCTTGAGTCTCTGTACTTTGGAAACCACAACACTCTGATACCATTATTTGTACCTTTGTGAGTAAGACCGGTCAAGCTGAATAAATCAAGCAGAACTGTCACTGAATGGCATTGCCTTTAACCGCAATTTGTGTAAAAAATGGAAAGCTAACATCAGGGCTCTGTGGAAGCTTTCCAAATGAAGAGTAACACCATCTGGACAAGAACTGCCCTACACCAAACAGCTGGAAGTAATCAGCCCTGTCTGAAACTGCCCCTCATTCATTTACTTAAGTGACCATCTCACCACTTTCTGACACCCCGTAATGTGCTATGCAAATTATGCTACTAGTCAGATTTCCAGTTGCATTAATAATTCCTCATCAGAAATTCAACCAGCCACTTTGATCATAACAAAACCATTTTTCGCTTTTGCTGCAAGGATCCCGAGACCTTTTTGTTTTGTATTACCTTATTAGACAATAGACCATTACAGACTGTATCCAAGGTTTCTATGTTGGTTCCTGTCATCCAGACATGCCCTTTCATTCTCATCGGATTAGTTTGTGGATAGTTTATGGCATTATCTAACACCAGGTCTTGGGCAGAAAACGTTTCAATTGAGTCTGTATGTGTTGCACTAGATTCCTCTGTATCAGACAAAATCTCATATTTTGCTAAATCTGTGTCACTACTATTGACAGCACTGATTGCATAATACACGTCTAAATGCTGGGGTGCATCAGCCACACAGTCGTCTTCTGTCACTGTCACATGTGTTTTCACTTCTTCAATTTCATACTCATTTTCCACTTTTCCTTTGTTTGAGGTAAATTTTTTCTTTCCACCATGACTTTGGAGACGCTCTGCATCTGATATGATACCCTCTTTCAAAGAGCCCTGTGAATAATGGCATTTGGTCCCTGTCTCCTCATTTTCACATTTCTGAGGACTATTTTGCACTATTTTTTCTGGGTGTGAAACATCATGCAAAGTCAATCTGCAGCTCTCTTCAACAGGAGCACTACTGCAATCTAGCAGTGGGATGTGCTGTTCACTAGTGGAAATAGCTGGGGAAAATTGTCTAAAATGACCTGCTACATGCATATATTCTGCAGAAGATATACTTCTGATTTGAGTTTGCTCCCCTCCTAATAATGTGTCTTGCTTCTCTTCTCTTTCTGTTGGAGGGCTGCATAGACCAGAGTCATCCTCTTCTGAGGTGAGGGAATTAGTACCCCACTTGTACTTGCCTGCTTTTATGATATCTGATCTATCAGCAGTTTCAACAAAGGAGCATTCACTTTTGTTTGCACAGTCTGCAAAATTGGATGGAACAAACATTCTCCATGATCTCCTGTGTTCCTTCTTTTCTGTGTGAGATTTTGTTTTGGGCACTCCAGCAGTTCGAATTATATCACTATTCAGTTTAAGTGCATCAAATATCAGTTTTTCATCTAACTTGTTAGCTTCACGACCTCTGGGCTCAAACATGCTGGAAGAAGTAAGGGCGCCATTGGAGCACAGAGTGCTAATATCCAGTGTTCTATGACTATATGGTAAAGTCCGATCTGTGAAATGTCTTGAAGAGAGGCTGCCTTTGGACCCTGAATCAATCTGTTCATTCAGTCTCACAGTGTCATAGATTGACCTCTGAGGAACATAACAGTCTTCAATATTTAGATCTTCATCTTCCTCACCCTTCCCTACACAAGGAGGATTTTGACGTAAACAGTCCGGCCTGCTAAGTGGCTTCCCCATTTTGAATGTGTTTGCAGAAATATACTACTATGCCTCTGCTTTCAGGAAGTATGACATAATGAAAAACATTATTGAGCTGAGCTGAACAACTACAGTCAACTTGCCTTTAGCACAAAGATGCACATATACAAAACATACGTCATAATTTATGAGGTGATTAAGGTCATAATCAGTGCACCAGCGCAAAAGCAACTATAATTTTAGCAGGCTGTGATTTATTTACTTTTTATTCTAAAATATAAAGTGCTTTTGTAAGTAAGGAACAGAAGTCTTCCAATATCACAATAAAACAAAACAAATAAAAAACCCCAAAGTCTCAAATATGCATAACATTCCACAGAACGTTCCATTTCTTTTCGCTGGTCAAAATTTGTACCTTAAATCTCCAGCTTAAGCCTTCCAAATGAATAAGCATTTAAGAAGGCAGCACATTATTTCCTGTAGGTGACTGATTAACTTTAATCCATTTAAATGGTTTGCAGAATTCCATCTTTTATAAATAAGACATGGTGCAGAAGCTTAAAAAGAAAGAACTCACAGTAGTTGTGTACGGCTTAGACCAAGGCACAAAGAAAATCCTCAGTGAAAAATAAGTTAAATTCCAAATAGTAAGAATAATAAACTACTCCTTTACTTTGTTTGGCAGTTGCTATAAATATCCTTAATCTGAAAGGCAGTGTATTTTCTTCTTGTACTAAGCTTCTTTGTGGCGCATTCAGAAGTTCCATAGAAAATCAGAGTTTTCTACATAGCCAGGCCAAAGCAGTGAAACAGCCCTTTAAATTAATACTTAGAAAAGCAGCTTTTTTAGATTCATTTTCAGAATATCCTCCTGGCAAGTTGTTATCCTGTTTAAGGCAATTCTGCAGCACAGAATAACTACAGCATTTCTTTTCCTAAGGCACAGCAGATTTACGTTCCGTTTAAATTCAGCAAGACTTAGCTATAAAGTGTAGCTGGCAGACTGTGGTCACTGTTTTGTCTTCATTTTGAAGTGCAGCTGCAGAGAAGAAGGCATAAAAGGAAATCCAACAATGAACGTCTGCATGTACCATCCAGCGTAGCTGATAAGCTCTCCAGCTCTCCCTGGTTTCTTATGAACTGACAGGCATCCTCCCAACGCTGAGCTTAAAGAAACACCCTTTTTATTCTTTAGGCAACATCTGCTACTACCCCATTCGTTCTCAGAGTATTAGCCTACCAAGCATTAGTAGGTGCCTGACCTCTTAGATCTACTCTCTTATGTTTTTGGTCCCACATGACTTAACTTCTTAGTCATCTTTTCACTTTTACCATTTGGTTTGTGTCTGAAACAGACTGAGCTGTTTCAGTGGGAGGAACCTAGAGTCTCAGGATACTAGATTGTAACAAACTAGCTCCTGGTGATATCGTGTAAATCAGAATGCGTTCTTTAATTGTGGAGGTCTGGGTTCACTAAGAAGCACACTGAAACAATTAATTCAAAATGCTGAAACTGACAACACACAGTTTAGCTAGGTAATCTGACATGACACATACCAAATTTCTAGAACATTTTTCAAACATCCAGAAAGAACACTATCTTGCTTAATGATATAAAAACAATCCAATGCAGCAGGCTGACAAAATTAACAGAAATCTAAACCCTCATATGTTCACTGAGGATTTCTGGTGTTGATATACACCGTTTTTACAATATAATCTATGGTTCAATGTATGGCCTCAAAATGTTACCTTTTAAAGGGATATTATGTTAAAAAACAAATCAAATATCTTTATCTGTGCTACTCATAAAATCCAAAATAACAATGATTTTATTAAAAGAATCAAATTTGACTTTATATGCTTTGTATTTTTTTTTTATATTTCACTCACATGGGAAAATAGAAATTGGTCATTGTCAATTTCAGGTTTGGTTCTATGCATTTTTCACTTTAGAACTCTCACACTATTAATTGCACGATGTTGCAATGTCTGATTTGCAAATGCTAGATAGGGAACTTTTAAGTCCAAACAATGAAAACCCTGTCTCTATTGAAACTAAAACTAAAGAAAGAGAAAATATTTACATTAAGGTCCTGATTCCCAAAGAGTTTAACAGACATAAAAACTAAAGTAACAAGGCAGAGAATTAGGGTCCACATTCAGCAAATCTTGTGAAGGTAATCCTATATCATATGTCTAAATTATCTGACAAAGTCAATTTAAGACAAATGTAAATCCAAAGAGGTTAGAGACTGGCACATAACACACTAATTAAATAGCTTATGTACATGTTGCTTCTTCATTAGTACTAATCTGCATACTATTACTGACCAGGGTCCCCTATTGCTCTTGATATCCGGTATGAATTTTAGTGAGAGTTTTCACCATCAGTTAAGAGCAGCACATGGCACTTGGTATTAAAACTTAACAGAGCACTCTTGATTAAAAATCTACCCAAATTTCATTAGCTTACCAATGAACAGGAAATAAAAACATTACATAAGAATTTGGCATGGGGCATTTTAAAAATATATTTTTAAGAAAAAAGATGTGTGAAGATTTGTATACACATACATACCAAAAGGTGAAAGAGGTAATGAAACAAATTCTGTCCTTTTTCTTTCATGCATTTTGCCTTTTTTGACAAATACAGCTATTACAGAAATTAAATTCTCCAGTGCACATAAAATTACACACAGCCACGATATATTAAACTATGTCAAAGTGAAATTAATCTTGAGATTGAAATCTCAGGCTTCTCTAAATGAAAAAAATGTAACCAGAATGGTTAAGGTTATTGAGACTCTATTCTGAGATTCCCTCAATAGTGTGTATTCTCACTCAGACCAACCACAAACCAAATCCTACTGAATTCAAAAGTTCTACCTTCTTTAGAATGTCAGGATAACAAAATAATTTTGAATTTTGAATTTTTTAATGAAAAGAATAGGAATACTTTTTGTGAATAGTCTGGTTTTCCCATTTTTGACCAGCTAAAATGAAGACCATTTTTAATAACCTTATGCCACGTCTATAAGCATTAGTTCCTTTCTCATGCTGCTGTTTTTAGATAAATGAATTGGTTAATAATCAAAATGCAATTCTTTACTTCCTTTGTTTATCATGTTCTGTAAAGAGACTTACACCTTATGTAAGGACTCTATGATACTTTATTCAATATTTGCAAATATTGTATTTAAAAAGCCTCTGCATTTTAACTCTTTAGTCAACTACATGAAAATAAACCTTAGATTGTTGAGCAGACACTATCTTGCTTTAATGTAACAGTCAGAGGACATGGTCTACGCAATCAGCATAAACCAATTAAATTCTTAATTCAAGCTCATCAACAAGAATAATCAGCAAGGCTAAGACTCCTATAGCAGCCATCCTCTAGGACCTGGCACACATGGCACTGTGCAAATATGAAAGAAAATCTTCAAGAGTTGCAACTACTTTTGTTCTTGTTCTTGGGGTGAGGAGAGGAAAAAAACATATGGTGATAAAAGTTGACGAGAATTCTATGCATTTTCAATGGAAAATAGGCAAGGTTTGTTAATGAAATTAAGGCAAAGGTTTGGAAAGATTTCAAGTTCTCTGAATGAGTTTTTTGGTTTTGTTTTTAAAGACCTAGCTACAAATTCAGATGTAAATCCTAAAAGTTCTGATTGTTCCCAGAACCAGGAGGTTAGTTCATCTCTAAAGTTTTTTGTTTTGTTTTTAAAGAAAACAGAAGGTAGAATCAGTATAACTAAATTGAGCATCTCCGCCTACCAGAATTTCCTTTTCTTTCAGATCCATTCAGTGCATGCTTTCTTAGAAAACAAGAATCTGTGACAAAGCTGAATGACACAAATGCCATAACACAAAATGCCAGCTACTGTAAGAGATTAAAATAAACGTCTCACCAGAAAGACTGAAATATTTGTTATTTTTCTTTTAAATCACTTTTCTCTGAATACCAAAAGGGTTCTTATTTCCTTGCTTTATAACTCCTGGGCCAAATTCTGCTGTCAGTAACACTAATGTAAACCCAAACTAACCCTCTGCAGGCTTATTTTATGAAGCAGCAATTCTGTTTTCTTATGAACTGCACTAGACTTTACAGAATCACAATACAGAAAGCAAATGTAAACATTATGTATGGATGAAAGTGTACATTTCAGATTAAAACTAAGCAATAAGCGACATGATTTTAAGTCAAGTTATGCTTTCATTTGCTAGTGTCAATTAAGGTTGATGGCTCCCCACTTTGGGCATCATATTACACAGGGGCTGCAACAAGCAGATTATTGAGGAAATACAAATAAAATGGGTCACTTCAACTATAAGCTTTTCTTTAGCAATTGTGAATTTTAGTATCATTTACCTAAAAGCCTGCAAAATTTAGCCAAACCACAGAAGGACCTTCTGGCCCTTTTGCAAGACCCTTCCATAAGGACTGTAAAAAGAAGCATCTTTGATGAAGTGGGATTTTCTCCCACAAAAGCTCATGTGAAAAATAAATCTGTTAGTCTTTATGTGCCACATGACTCCTTTTTTTTTCCTGCTGAATATGTCCATCCACCCAGTAGCAAATTTCTATGTGATCACAGAAGCTGAAGACATAAGGACAAGACTGGGTTTGCAGCCACAGCTGCACTTCAGAGGGGTGAGGACATGCAAATGTGCATGAAAGCAGACCACCACTCAAAGCAACAGCTGCTGGAGCTGTTCTGCCTGTGGACAGCTGAGTCAGGGAGGGTGGCCATATGTGGGCACACTGATGACATACCAGTGCGAGATCGGTTCAAATGGTGCAGCTTACACACCCCACAGTGCTGGCACTGAGTATTATGGGATGTGAAAGGGAACTGGGACATAGCTGTATCTTTACCTCTACCCTGCCCAGTAAAATAAATCTAACTTCCTCGCTTCCCAATCAGACACAAGGAGTCCCACCAGGGGGCACTGAACCAGCCACTTCCTTCCCATAAGAAGAGCAACAACTGCAGTCAGGAGCAGACTGCAATCTCCAGGCCCACAGTGCTTCTTCCTCTAAGCTCTAAGGATGCCTTCCTTCTTTCTCTTGCCACAGACCCAAACCAGCAGATCCTGCCTCGAGTACCCAACACATCAGCTTTGCATATGCTATTCAAAATTCCTATGTGTAACACCACCAGCAGTCCAAAGGAGCTTGCTGAAACGGAAAGAGCTGCAGAAATCCCCCCAAACTGCTGAAAACTGTATTTTTTTTAACACAACATTTGTGTTTGGTTTTCAGACACAATTAAAAAAAATGACAAAAGCAGGCACCCACATTCTCAAAAAAGGGGGGGGGGGGAGAAAACAAAAGAAAAATTTCTTAAGTCAAGAACTCAAAATCAAAAAGCTCAGTCAGAGACCTGACAAAACTGTCCACGCAGCCCTCATCTTAATTCAGGTTTGTAGTTTAGGCTGATTTTTCTTGTTATTTACGATTGCTACTGGTCCTGTGTCTTTGTTACCAGTGCAATTCATCAGCTACCCTGTCTTAGTCTCCCTGTCCATTCTGTTTCCTCTCCTTTCTCCCTTACTTATTTCATCTCCCCTCAAATTTCCCAATCCCTACAACTGCTCATCTCTTTTTATCCCCACAATCTTCATATCTTTTCCACAACTCTTTCCTTCCATGTCAAAGCCAATGTATGCCCACCCAAAACCAGCTAACAAATGGAAAACTTAACTATTGTAAGTTAAAGAAATATGTAAGTTTACATATAAAATCTTAGCTTACATCTTTGCATGCATCTGTGCCAACTATCACCTGGAGCATATGCTTTATTTTATAGTCCTTTATCCCACTTTTGAAGTTTACAAGCTCTTCAGAGCAAGGACTTTCTCTTCTTGAATGTGTGTATGGTGAGTTTGGGGTGTGGAATGCTCCAGACTGAATTAGCCTGATGCTTCTTCCTCTCAGGGAGTACAAATTTAAGACTGCACCCTGAAGGTGAAGTGCTGCATGTATCAATCTGTTGTTCACCACTGTAATGTTGATGTGGATGAGGTTGTTTGCAAATCATTTTTGCAGATAACAGATGGATGAGGATACACATTTTATATTTAAAGCCTTGCGAATCTGCAGATATGGATCAGATGGAGATAAAAATTTTGTATCCATACAGCACTCTAGATAACTGCTGTTCCACAGCAGTGGTATTTAGCCCACAGGCCCAGAGGAGTAATAATGACATTAGGCAGTGGTTCCCAGGCTTTTCTCTGCCGTGGCACACCTTGATATGTTTAATTATTTTGAGGCACACCAACATATAGCCTCCAAATGAACATTCATGAGCCAATTCAGTACTCTGAGTAGTTTTTCAAAAAATTCCATGGCACATCTGCACAGGCCTGGTGGCACACCTGTGTGCCATGACAGACTGGTTGGGAAACACTGACATAAGGCACATAAGTGTGCAAAAAGCAAGACCCAGAGTACTATCCTCTCGTTCCCTTATTTTTGCATCAGTCAGGCTGCTTCCAAAGGACAGCCTTGCTTGTTCAGAACCATACAAGGTATACACTTTCTCTGGTGAAAAAGACCTGGAGCAACATTTAAACAGTTGTTGCATTTGAAAGCAGAATAGATATGGTACAATGACAGATCATGAATTGTGACCCCAACTCAATTGAAGCAATAGCAAATCCAACCTAATCATTTTGCTTTTTGTTTCCAAAGTGTTTTACTAATGGTCAAAGAGAAGCGATTTGTTTCTGTTTCAAAATTCTGGTCAGTTCACAGTTGCATACAATTCTAATCCCAATCATCTAGACCCTTTCGCATGCATTTATATGTTTTGAAAGATCATCATATTTTATAGATGACAAAGATGTTCATTACTAAAATTGAAACTCTCAGACTACGCATGTGAAATTAATCCAGTTTTAGATCCTGATAGCTTCATTCAGTTCAAGCAGGCAAAAAAGCACCCTCTGCTGGGAAAAGTGTACAACTACATATCTCCATTTCTAGCCCTGTTTTTCATAGTAAAACAGAATTCATGTTATGGAGAACTGTTTTATGATAAAGTAAACAAAAGAAAGCAAGGCTAACATAAGTCATACAAACTTTGGAGTCAATACTGGATTGAATTTGAAACAATTTGTTACAAAGCGAAACAGAAAATTCAGAATGCTGCCATACCATTGCTAGAGAAATATATGATCTTTTTAAATAATTTTTTTATAAATATATGATCAATTAAATGTTCAGTAGCCATATTTTTCTAAGGGTGCCTACTTTTATCCAACTACTTCAGTGCTGAAATATCATTTGCTGAAATTTCATAGTAGTAGTAACAACAACAATATTTTACATACTACATTTCATCACAAAGCTTTTTACAATTTAGTTCCATGCAACATCAGTGAAACACACCTTTTCCTGACCTGGACAAGAGCCACCAGTCAATACACAGTACAACTCTAGACAGCAGTGAGAAAGGGGATTTTGGATGATGACTCCAAGACAAACACCCTAATTTTATGAGATTTCAGTGACATTTCTTTTAATTTACACAAGATTTCAGTTAGTGTTGGGAAAGAGCGGTGGCTGTAGTTTGCAGATAAAGAAGGAGAAATAGGTGGTTATTAGTGGAGACTGGCTGTAATTGAAGACAGAATGTCAGACTAGAAAGAGGAGGAAACTAGGTCCCTGATCTATAAGCACTTTTATGCCTGTGATTAACTGTACTACAATGACTAGCTGCATTGAAGTGACTTGGACTACACGACTGGTTGTCTAATTGGCAACCAGCAACTAGTGGTGTGCCTCAAGGGTCGGTCCTGAGGCTGGTTCTGTTCAACACCTTCATTAATGATCTAGATGATGGGATTGATGGAACGTGTAGTAAATTTGCAGACAACACCAAGTTGGGGGAATGGTAAACATGCTGGAAGGCAGGGACAGGATTCAGGGAGACCTAGACAAATTGGATTACTGGGCCAAACAAAAATCTCATGAGGTCCAACAAGGACAAGTGCAAAGTCCTGCACCTAGGATGAAAAAAAGTCCATTTACTGCTATAGGCTGGGGACCAATCTGCTAAGTAGCAGCACTATAGAAAAGGAACTAGGCATTATGATGGACGTGAGGCTGGACATGAGTCAACAATGTGCTCCTAAGGCCAATGGCATACTGAGCTGCATCAGTAGAAGTGTTGCCAGCAGACTGAGGGACGTGATTATTCCCCTCTATTCAGCACTGGTGAGGCCACATCAGGAATACTACGTCTGGTTTTCAGCTCTGTACTACAGCAAGGATGTTGACAAATTAGAGTCCAGCGGAGGGCAACTAAAATGATTAGGTGGTTGGGGCACATGACTTAGGAGGAAAGCCTGAAGGAACTAGGCTTATTTAGTCTGCAGAAGAGAAGACTGAGGGGGGAGATTTGATAGCAACCTTCAGCTACTTGAAGGGATGCTCCAAAGAGGAGGGAGCGAGACTGTTCTCAGTAGTAACAGAGGACAGAACAAGGAGCAATGGTTTCAAATTGCAGCTGGGGTGGCTGAGATTCGATATTAGGAAATACTTTCTCCGCAGGAGGGTGGTGAAGCATTGGAATGGATTAGCTAGGGAGGTGGTGGAATCTCCGTCTTTGGAAACTTTTAAGGCCTGGTTAGGCAAAACCCTGGTTGGGATGATTTAGTGGGAGTGGTCCTGTTTCTAGCAGGAGGTTGGACTAGATGACTGCATGAGGTCCCTTCCAACCCTATGATTTTATGACAGTAAAGCTAAGCACATTTGTATTTGCAAGACTGGTGGGACTTGCTGCCATGGAGAGGGAGAAGGTTCACATGGTGTAGGGGGACATGTGTAATGAACATCTACCTGGAGGTTGTGTATAAAGCCCCTTAGGGAGGAGGGAGAGTTGCATGTATAGGGGGAAAGGGGCAATGAGGATCATGGGAGCCTAGAAAAAGAATGGATCAGGAAACAGGCTGAGCTGTAAGGGCATGAGAATTCAACAAGATGTGGCGAGGAGGAAAGGTAGGGACTCAGAGAGAGGACAGAAACAAGCTCTGGAGCATAGCGATAGGACTGACACAGAGTAGGAGTATTTCTCCTTCAAGCTCCACTCTTAACCCTTTGACAAAGTTAAGTAAAGGACTACAGAGTGTTCTACTCAAAAATCATATTGTGATATAGTATAGTAATCTAAAAGAGTTCTTCCTACCTTGAATATATTCATCTGTTGATTTATAGTGTCCGTTTCCATTCCAACAGGACCTTGAGACTCTTCATGTTCTTCAGCTCCTCCAAGCAGACTGGAAAATTCTTTTAACTTAATATAGAACTCTTCAATACGGCTGATGGTTCCTTCCACTTGTTCTTCTCTGGCTTTTGCTCTATCCAGTAACTTGTTGCATTGTTTACTTAGAGCCTCTAAGTCTCTTTTTATGCCAACTAGGTCAGGAGATGCTTCAGTGGCTAACATCATTTTACAGTTTTTATTGGCATTTTTATTACTGGTTATAAGATCTTCCAATTTTTTAAGGAAATTTTTGATATCCTCTCTTTGTGACCTCAGTGTGTCAAGATCCCTTCCTACTGAAGCCATGCTGTCGAGCTCATCATCAAATTCTGCAAACTGAGAAAACATCTCTCTGATTGTGTTTTGGAAATGGCCAATTCCCTGAAGTTTGGTTTCTAAGAATGAACATTTGTCTTCAATCTGCTGGCTGACTGTACTGTATTCTTGTTCTAAAGACTCAGCTTGCAATAAGAGGTCAGAAACACCTGCTGAATTGGAAGCTTCTACCACCAGTTCTTGGGCGAGTTTTTTTGCCGTATCTACATGGGGCTTTAAAGTTTGAAGAGCTTTCTGCTGGCTCTGCAACACTGTCAAGTGCTTGTTACTGCAAGCCTGGGATCCAAGAGCATCATGAGCTTCCAGCTGCTCTCTGGCACTTTTAAGTTGACTTTTGGTTTCCTTGGATGATTCCTGAAATGCTTTTAGCCTATGTGCCATGTTTTCCAAGGATTCTCTCTTACTGTGTAATTGTTCTGTGATCATATCCACTTTCTGGTTCAATATTCCTTTCTCATCTATAATGCTTTCTCTATCTGTTTCACTGGCATTGAGCAAACCATCTGCTGCATTATTGAATAATTCCACCATGCCATGGTGTTTGTCCAAGTCCTTTTGCCAAATCTTCACCTGAGCAATAGAATTCTCTATTTCGACAGGATCTATGACAATCCTTATTTCAGAAAGGTTGTTCTGGCACTTCTCTATCCAGGGCTGCAAGTTTTCTACATGCTCTTTATACTTAAGGGCTTTCTCCAGACAATCATTTAACCTATCTTGCCTTTCTCTTACTTGTTTATTCATTTCATCCCAGTTACTTTTGAGCATGCCAAGCTGAGACTGCAACTCTGCCCTGTCAGCTCCTTGAGTCTTCTGTAGGAGACTTTCACCTTCTGCAACAATTTTTTCATAATAACTAATCTGGTCAGACAAGGTCTGCTTAAAGTCCTTCTGCTCTCCAATTAAAGACCGCAAGGAATCAAGCTTGGCTGATACAGGGTGAGCCTGGTTCAGTTCTTTGTTCTTTTTGTCCAGCCAGGTCTGAAAGTCCTTAGACATTTGCTGGAATTGATGAGAAGTAGCATATGCTGACTGAAGCTGCTGAACATGATTACCTTCAAGAGACAAAATAATACACAGCATCACTTTTACAGCTAGCTACTGACCAAAACTGTGCTGAGTAATTTCTAATCAATGGAAAATATTTTTGTTCCAAACAGTATATATATTTATTGTAGTTTGCCCAATTAATTTTATCACACTTCATTCTTCACAAGAAATTGATCATTAACATGGAGAGTCAGGTATCAGACAAAACAGCACATATGGTAATAAAATGTCTAAGCTCCAGGGGTATGTCTACACTGCAGCCTTAGGTCCAGGGTAGGAAGGATAAGTTGACCTACAGACTCCTGTGGCCACACTGGACTTTCATTAAGTCTACTTAAGTGCTTCCTTAAGGTGATGAAGTAACACCACCTCTTAAGGTCAACTTAATGCTTAAGTTAACCTTATTAAGCCAATATAGATAGGGAAAACCCTTAAGTTGACTTAATTGGCCTCCAGGTCTGTGTCCTGCCCCCCCCCACCCCCTCCCTGAGTTCCTGGCCACCAGGAAGGGTGCTGTGCTTCCCACAATGCACCACTCTTCCATTGACCTAGTACCTGCCAGTGTGGGCGCAGGCAGTCAACAGGAGTTTTCAATGTGGACTCTCTAAGTTGACTTAACAAGGGAGACTTTAAGTTGACTTAAAGTTGACCTTGTTAGATCAACTTAACAGAGCCTCCAACGCAGACATACCCAAGAGGAGTGAATTTCAATGGGGATTTGCGGACACCAAGATGAAGGGAGTTCTGTAGTGCCAATCATGGCAACCAAAATCCTCCACCAAGAGGTAAGCAAGCCTAAGGAGTGCATCAAAATGCAGCAAGACATCTGAGTCCCACTGTGTATCATAATACATAGTGTTTAAGGCCAGTATGGATCACTAGATCATCTAGTTGGACCTTCACTATATCACTGGCCATTATATATCATCCTGTTATTTGATACAGGCATAACTTGTGTTTGGCTAATGTTTTGAACATGCGCAGAATCTACTGTGAATTGAAGTTGGTGGGGCCAGGTTTCCAGGCAAAGACTGAAAAATACCACTGTTGGTTCCTTGCACCTCAGTTTGGCCCCACGAAGATCCAGGGTATTGTTTTAGCTTCTTAAAGACAGAGGAATTAGCCACAAAGTTAGAATCCAAAACACTGCTTTTATTTAGGAATATGGTTCAGGCTCATTTTGGTAAACACAAGACATTTTTAAAATGACCAGAGAACTTCAATCATTAGCACTTTATTTCTATATTACCTTTTTTTCCTCTCTCCTTTTTAATACTAACCTGCTTTCTGTTCAATATCTGTGAATGGTTTTAAGATGCCTTCCAACTGCCTAGTAAGTTCAGCTTTCAGGTACTCTTCTCCAACCAGCACTGACAGCTCCTCACAAAGGGCTTGAGCCACTTTTATATTTTTCATTTCCTGTTCTATTTCCTGCTTCAGTTCTTTAGCCATTTCCAGCTGCTGTTTCATAGCATCGGGGTGTGTACTCACAGTCAGGGTGCTGCTTAGTTTATTATCCAATGCACTCAGTTTATCAGACAGGCTTCTGAGAAGGCTTTGATATTCTTTGCTTTTGACAATGGCTTGGTCAATTTGACTGCATCTATCACTCAGTTGTCCTGTTAGGCTCTCCCATTTTTGCGTCACAGCTGCCAGTTGCCTTTTCACAATTTCATGAGATGGAGGATGTTCACCTGGTCTCTTCAGTATCCCCTGACCAGCTGCTGTTAACTGTTCATACTGAGGCTTTCTGGTATCAAACTCCTTAAGTAAAATCTGAGGAGAGAGTCCATAAAGATCCATTAACTTCCAAAAATGTTAAGTAAATCTCTTTCAAACCAAACCGAACATGTTTTCTGCATTACGAAGCCACCTGTCTCCCAATTTAAAGAGCAAATGAATTCATTTCAGATAATACAAACCACGAAGGTTTTGTTTAACAAAGATTATATCAAAGGAATCAATTGGGCAGCATATTCTGCTGCTTCACAGTGGAAATTTTCCAGGAATTAAAGAAACAAATTAAGGTGCATTTTTACATTGTACCTCACTACCAAATGGGAATTCAATCAGCATTAGAAAAACTGAATTCTGTTAATATTATAGTATTTAAAGAATTGTACCAAGTAAAATGATTAGCACTTTGCTTCAAACAATGTTTTCTTTCCTAGGCATTTTGAAATTTCTCCAGGAAGCTAACATCAAAGAGATGTATACTGACATAAGACTAAATATATTATTTTAGTACAGACAACATTCACAGAAATACAGAATGTATAATTGTAAGATTTATTAAAGTTTATATTTGTGGCTCTCAGTATTAATTTTTTTTGGCAATAAGTCACAATGCTTAGAGAAGAAGGGGTTATATTACAATTTCATTTTACATTTATGTTGCAAACCTTTCCTTTTAAAGGCGTATCAGTTTCAACTTTAATGACTGTTAAGTGGCACCTGATAGTCTTATCCTGGGTTTACAAAGGTTTTTTTTTTTCCCCCACACACTGACTAATTTTAAGTCATTTTAATAAAGGTATTAGAACAAAGTTCATTTTTAAACTCTTCTAATCACTGATAAGTTCCATGGAAATGTCAGTTTCAACCATATTTTGTGCAAAATAGAATCCTATTTTGAATTAACGTCTCTTCACAGTTTAAATTAAATGGCAGGAACAGAAATGTTTAGAATCAAAATTCCTAGCTTCTCGCTAACTTTGTCTGACTTAACTTTGATTTTTTATTCCTGGTACATACGTTCACATTTCACTCAATCTCTGTAACTAAAAGAGTCAGGATTTTCCTTATATTTTCTCTTCCTTCTTTGTTTTGCAGTCTGTAACCTACAATTTCCTTTTCTCAATCCTGCATTTCACTTGTTTTTAAATTTTTATTAACTACTGGCAGAATAAATGGGAAAAAACCTCAAAATAGCACTTTCTAAACAGCATACGTTTTTAAGAGAACTGGTCATAAAAACTGATTAGCTAATTACACACACAAATTAATAAAATCTCAAAAGATCATTCAAAAGAATGTGAATAAACCACAGCATGGTCAAAACAGAAGCATTTACTGAGTCTCAATATTAACAATAGTGGCCTTAGGGATAAGTTATAAACATTTTTTTAAAAGATCTTTTGATCCGTCTCTTGTTATTCTGTCTGTGGTTTTTTTGCTGTTGTTGTTTTTGTGTTGTGTGTGACCACTGTAGACATCGTAAGCATGAAGTAAATTATTTCATTATAGCAAACTTTTGCCATTCAAATGAAGAGCATCTCAGCAAAGGGATCAGAAAATATTATTCATTTAAATAACATATATTAGCAACCGATGCTCACCTGGACCTGTTGCTTCTGTGTATTCAGCATATTTGGGTCAATTGATAGTGGTCCAAGCACGCTAACCATTAGTTCTTTCTCTATAAGCCACTGCTTTAACTGAGCTTCTGTCATCTGGAACTGGGTCAGGTAATTTGAGGACTCCTCCAGATTTTGTCGTCGGTCAGCAGTAATCCGATTGAGTTCTTTCCATTTGGAATCTATCATAAAATAATGATAATATGCTGTATGTATGTTCTAGCAGATGGGCTGTAAGGCATCAGATTCATACAAAATACATGCACAGTTCCTTCTAAGGACACTACCATGCTTTTCATATAGTAACACCAGATGACAGGGTGCAATGACTCAGGACATACCTTACATTTGCACTCTTTTTTGATTAGATCCACAGTTTACATCTGACTACAAGTCCTCGGATTAATTTAGTTATGTGGGGAATTCTGAGCACTATAAATACATAAAAGTGAAATACCTATATCCCATCCCATCAAATAAATCCAAGAGCTCAAATTTTGATTTACATTAACATTTTCAAAAGCATTTACCTAGGAGCCTACATCCCATTTTCTACCTAGGAGCCTACATCCCATTTTCAAAATGTTAGTCATCTAAGAACTTATGTCCCACTGAAAGTTGATGAGACTTATGTGCCATGGTTCCAACATGACTTCTGGAAATGGGATTTAGGTTCCTCAGCCCTTTAGGCATTTTTGAAGATGTTACCCAGGGACTTTCTTCTTGGACAGAGAAATGAGCTAGCTAGATAAAATGGACATAAATTCTCCTTTGAACCTTTGATAAATAACTTCTGACTTACACTGCAATTCAAGTAAAACAGTATGTCAGTAAGGAAGTGTTATTATAGTACTGTTCATCAGTGGAGTTGCTGGTGTTCTATCAGGCACAAGTCAAACCTATGGCTATCACAAAATGCCTCTAATATTAATGAACAGTGAGAACTCAAAATAAGTAGCTTGATCTTCCGTTTGTTGCTATTACTGTTCAGTTCTCTGTTACGTTAACTGTGCACCATAATTCCTTTATGATTTCCCTCTCTCTTGTCCCATAAGAAATTGCTATCCCTTCCCAACTCTTGTTTGTGCATCCCTTTTGTGTAGCTCTTATGTTCTGTCTGTCAGTTCCTTTTGTGGTGCTCTGACTCTTTCTATTCTTCATCATTTGGCTCTAATATTTTGTTTCCTTCTTAAAGTCTTCTTGTATAGCTGCTCAAATCTGTATAGCTGTTTGTAGAGCTCTTGTATAGCTGCTCAAATCTACCTTGTATTTCTTCTGTTTCATGTCTTCTTTGCCAATTTGTAACGCCTTTGCTCTACTTTCATACTCTACCACTTCTCTTTCAGCCATCCTTGTGCTGCTCTAATTCTTTTTCAAGCCATACAGTCCTTGGAACTCTCCTGAGCTCCTTCATGATATCTCCAATCTAAGATTTTACCACCTTTGAAATAACTGTTGATGTTGGTATAGAAATGCATATTAAAATCATTGAGTGACTGAAAACTAAACTTTTTAAAAATAAAATATAACAAACCCATGTGGCAATTAAAAAAAAAAAGTGAATATTACATAGTGGATAACTTCAGAATCTTTTGTCCAAAAATTGAAATTTCCATTTCTGGGGGACAAAATTTAAGAAATCTCTTTTGGAAAATGGTAAGACACCCCTAAAAACCATCCATGAAAAAAGCACATTATGGCGTCAAAAAACAGCATGAAAGAAAGCCAAAAACTAGGCCCAACTGATATTTACATTATACTAGTGCTCTGTAAATTCATTTGTCTTAGTTAACGTTTTTCTTACACTTATAAAAGAGATGAGTGTATGCTTCAACAACTGACTTTCAAGCTTAGCCAAACACCATTTGAAATGGATAAATTATAAAGCCTCTGTAAAGAAGGAGTAAAATTCTGCTCTCTACTGTACCAGTACAAAACCAGATTACATTTACTGACTTCAGACTCTGGATTTACACTGTTGTACAGAAAGTGGAATTTTGTCACAGGTTTATGAAAAAAATGCAAAATAATTTAAGAAGCTAATGACTGGTGATATGATGAAATCTCTAAAAATGTAGCAATTTCAAAATTGGTCCAAGCGCTAATACATAGCAGTACCTATTTTATCCAACATTTGTTTCCATTTGGATGCTTCAGGAGAATCTGGATTCTTCTCCAACAGCTCTGTCACTTTGTCCTTCAGCTCCTGTACTTTATTCTCACTTTGCTTCAGTTCTGTTTCAAATAGCTATAAAAAAGTAAGACAACAAAATTGAGTAAACAGAAAAACAAAAATATTGCATAAATCTTTTTAATTGATAGTATGAAGATGGGAAACACAAAAATCCTCAAAGTAATACCTAGCACAGAAGGCTTTTCAAGTCTCAAAAAATGTTACATAAGTTAGTAATATATATATAGCAACAGTCAACCCATCTTATTTAAACAAAGAATGGCTTGCTATAGAATCAATCATAATAATAATAATAATAATAATAATAATAATAATAATAATAATAATAACAATAATAATAATAATGGCAGAGAACTCTGGAATGAAGAGAATTCATATAAAGTAGGTCCTCAAAGCCCCTGATTCAACCTTCCAAGCCTAAACATGTTGCACACCACCCGCTAAGACTGAAGACCTCACAGGAGCTCCTACAGAAAAATTAGTAATCCCTAAATTTAGCACCAAGATGGGAGAAGGAATCTAGTATAAATATTATGTTACAGCCCAACTGTTATATTGTAGTGAAAACTACTGTTTATCTGATACACTAAAAACACACATAAAATGATGGAATCTATATTAACATGAGTTGGATGTTATAATCAGGGCCCAGACACGCCTCTGAGAGAATAGGTCTAAACCCCCCAAAATAAATAACTAAATTACCTGATTCTATACCATGATTTTGTGTATAAAATACGTTAAGTAAGGTCTTTTATGAAATAATCTGAAATTGATGATTAATATTAAATGTATACAGACTGTGGTTATAAAGCAACATATCTATTTGCATATATGGAATATTGTGCTTTTGACCCATTCAAGTACAACTCATAGCAAGTAATGGCTCCCCCTAGGCTACTAATTTACATGAAACTAACTTCAAGTATCCAACCACTGTCCAGGCAGAAAAAGATAACAATGGAGCATTAGAGTTGATAGGAAACTTTTAAAGACTAACAAATTTATTTGTTGTGTAAGTTTTCATGGCCACAATCTCATTTCATCAGATGCACTAGAAGATGTGCAAGTGAATGAGCCCCTGATGGAGTGGCTGACTTGATTAGGTCCTATGATGGTGGCTCTGTTGTACAGTGTGTAGCTGCTAGTGATTGTTTGCTTAAGGTTTGGGAGCTGTCTTTAAGTGAGGACTGATCTACTTCCCAAGGCTTGAGAGCATGAGGGACTGTCTTCCAGGATACAGCCCCCCAACCTTAAGCAAAATATACACCTTACAAAGAGGAACACTAAGCCAGGTGCTTGTCCCTGCAAGAAACCCTGTTGCAAACTCTGCCCACATATCCATTCAAGTGACATCATCATAGGACTTAACCAGATCAGTCACTCCACCAAGGGCTCATTCACCTGCTCAACTACCAATGTAATATACACCATCATGTGCTGACAATGCCCCTCTGCCTTATACAGACAAGCCCAACTGGACTATCTTTGTGCAAAAGAATAAATGGACACAAGTCAGGTATCAAGAATGGTCAGATTCAAAAACCAGTAGGGGAACGTTTCAATCTACTGGAACGTTTTGTAACAAACCTGCTAGTTACAGCACTTCAGGGGGAAGGGGGGGGGACCCAAAAAAACCCTTCAAAACCAGACTGCAACATTAAACTGCAGAGCTGGAATTCATATGCAAACTAGGCACATTCATATTGGGTCTGACTAGGGACTTGGAATAGCTAACTCATTATGGAAGGTAACTTCCCCTCTACTAACATTCTGACCTTACCAACTATTGCTGTTACAGGCCCTTCTTCAACACTGTTTCAATCAAAACAACTCGTTTGCTTTGCTGAAATATGCTAGCAAACTACCCCTGTGGAACTGTTTGAATTGACATTGTGACCCACCCTTCTCTGTATGTATCCACTTAACACACTACAGTTTCCATTTCATGCATCTGATGAAATGGGATTGTGCCCAAACTTGCTAGTCTTTAAAGGAGCCACAGGACTCCTTGTTTGTTTTGCTGAAATAGACTAACACAACTACCCCCCCTAGAACTTGTCTCTAGAGAGGAGGGAATTTCCCCCACCATGAATCACTGCAGTCTGTGAGAAAAATAAAAACCCATGCAAACCCTTAAAAGAGAAAGGGTGTGATGTGAAGGACATCCAGAAACAGAAGGGCAGTCTCTAACTGAGAAGCTGCTCAGGAAATGATGAATCCTCTCTATGACAGAGGTACCCTGAGAAACTATAGCAGTGTTGCCAGCCCTTGTCATTGGAAAATCCTATGTTAGAATCCCAAAAATCGTGAGATTTTTTTTTAAAATGAAATGTGAGTCTCTTTATTACCCTTCCAGTTTCTGAGTCTTTAAAGTGATCTCAGTGTCATACAGCAGGCTGACAGAGGGAGCCCGAGGCTGATAGTGAGAGCCTCTCCTCACAGGAAACCTATGAGTAGAGCCCTGCAAATCCGCAGGTATCCACATCCGCGGGTGCGGATAACCGCAGACCCATTGCTGCAGATCAACTCATGGATGCAGCTTCTATTGTTACCTCATCACACTGAGATTCATTGCTGAAACTGCTGCGGCAGCATGCAGGAGAACCAGGAAGCGCTCTGGCCAATCCTAGATTGTGATCTGCCAGCCAATCAGAGTCTCAAGGTGGGACTTGGAGACTCACTGCTGGCCTTTGATTGGCTCATTCCCCTGCCCACTTCTTCCTTTTCTTGCTTCCAGTTGGGAAGCTGTTGCTGTCCATCAGAGATTTCATAGGTGGGCAAAGAAATCTGATTGATATCACAGCATGCAAACCACAAACAAGAAAGGAAAAAGAGGGTGGGACCCATACACAGAATGAACCAGTCAAAGGCTGAATATTTGTATGTGAGCCCAAGCTCGGTTGCAGCTGCAGTTACAGATGCAGCTAAATCCTGGCATGCAGATTTCGGATCGGATTAATGTTATCACTGAGCGGATGTGGATCAGATGCGGTTCCACATTTTTGTATCCATGCAGGGCTCTACATATGAGGACAGGCTTCTGCTGTCATTTCCAGGTGGTTGTGGCCTCCACTGTCAATGAGTCCAGGGTGGCTGGGGCTTCTGCTCTCAGCCCTTCACTGAGCTACAGAGGGAGTGCCAGTCACCTGGGCTGACAGGGATTTCAAAATAAAATTATTAAGTCTGACTCATGATCTCAAGACAGAACTCTCAAAGGACCTTTGAGAGTTCTACTCCAAGAGCATGAGTCAGGCTTAATTTTACCTAGAAGTCAAATTTTACTATAGAAGTCTCTCAAGGTTAATTTGCAAGAGCTGTCATGTTCCGCGATAGCTAACTTGTATCTTAAAAGGGAATTTAGCTAATACAGAAGTGTAAAGACTGAAATTGCATCTTTATGTTTATTTTCTGTGTAAATTGTGTGTATTCCTTTTAAAAACGAATTTGATCTTTGAAGCTGTGTTTTCTCTATTAAATTAACCTTTTGTTTATTTTTATCCCAAGCACGGCTCTGGTGTGCAAACCATATGATGTGCGTGTGTCCCAGAATGAAATGATTGCTAAGAGCTGTTTTCACAACTTTGAGGGGTAACAAACCAAATGGTAAAAGTCTGAGTATCTGATGGTTAAGAATTTGGAGAAAATGGATTTGTAGAGATTCAGAACCAGAAGGGATCACACTCCAAGGATTAACTAGGCTGGAGGAAGCCAAGGTGAGACCTTTATGCTTGTAGGCTGGCTATTGGTGTGAGGGCTTTGAGCCAGACCAGAACAACACTAAAGCACCCAAAGTTATTAGACAGGCAATGACAGATCCTCTGACTGGTCTGGATGAGCCCCAAACTGGGTCTGAAAACTAGAAGTAGACAGAGTTAAAGTTGTGCATTCAACCTTACTTTTCCTACTTCTTGACCTGTGCATGCTTAGTATTATATTAGCTTAATATTTACATTTAATTTACATTCATTTTTAAAGAAATTAAAAAAACCAGCTTGATTCTATTGCAACCTAGCAAAGTCAGCAAAGACAATCTGAGACTGTCTGCTTTAGTAAACTATGTAATTGCGGCTCAGTCCAAAGCACAGCAAAGCCAATGGCAAGACCACATCTGTGCTAAGGACTCGCATCTTTATACGTGCACACGCACAAACCTACTGCATATGAGTTAGGGAGGTGCCAATGGCTGTCATTTTTAACATTCCATTTTCAAAATAAATAAGCACATTTTTTCAAACTTGGCTTGATTTTTAGAGCTGAATTCCAGTCAAGTCTGAGGAAATTCTGGTCAGCAGTTTGAAATTCATAAACATTAAATGTTGATCACTAATTCTTTAAAAATTAAATGGAAGTCTGCTCTCATCTATCCCAGTGCAACCTCAATCAGACTCTGGATGTTTACTGTAATAATTGAGGGAAGAATTTTCTCTTTCTGTAACTGCACACAGATGCAGAATGCATTTCCCTTGACATGTGCACCCATACACAATATATTTGCTCTTATCCCAATGATCATTGCTAGAGAGGAGATGGGGAATATCTGTATCCAATGCTGAGGAGAGCTGGCAGCCTACTGCAGCTTTAGTGATTTTCTTATAACAGTGATTCTCAACCAGGGGTACATGTACCCTCACAAGTATGAAGAGGTCTTCCAGCGGGTACATCAGCTCATCTAGGTATTTGTCTAGTTTTACAAGACTACATAAAAAGACTTAGATAAGTCAGTACAAACTAAAATTTCAAACAATTACTTGTTTATACTTCTCTATACACTATGCACTAAAATGTAAGAACAATATTTATATTCCAATTGATTTATTTTACAATTATATTGGGAAAATGTGAAAGCAAGCAATTTTTCACTAATAGTGTGCTGTGACACTTCTGTATTGTTATGTCTGATTTTGTAAGCAAGTAGTTTTTAAGTAAAGTGAAACTTGGGGGTACGCAAGACAAATCAGACTCCCAAAAGCAGTCTGGAGAAGTTGAAAGGCAATCTCTTACAATAATTTTTGTGAGGGATTCTTGGTTGGTCATCCAACTTAACAAGTATAACATGACATCTCAGAGGAAACAGCTGCTTTGGTGTAGAAGCATCTGCAGCT
This sequence comes from Podocnemis expansa, assembly GCA_007922195.1. Taxonomy (NCBI): domain Eukaryota; kingdom Metazoa; phylum Chordata; order Testudines; family Podocnemididae; genus Podocnemis; species Podocnemis expansa. The sequence goes on from ML681979.1 coordinate 14,147,661, forward strand.
TCACAATTTGGGAGATCAGTGGAGCTACAGTGGACTAGCAGTTGCAGAAACAGCTTTCTAATACATACAGCCCTTTAAGTCTTATATGCAAGCAAATAAACTCAGAATCATCATGAGTATAAATGGGTGTTGAATGATCAATACACCCTCATCTATTTAAGTTAGCAGTCAAAATTATTCTGACATGGACAATGCCTTTTCTTTGACATATCTCTCCTTTTACTTTAGATATATATTTTGCCAGATTTGCTCTTTCGGTTTGGCATATTTGTGGGACTTGCTTACAAATCTCTAAGTATAGTGCTAATCGAGGGCTTTACTGTGACATCAGTTATTCACCAAAACACACCCACTAATTTCAACAGGGAATTCTATTTAAAATTTAATGTGGTCCTAAATGGAAAGTTTTCCTCATATACATGGAGTACCTTATGTTGTTCTACTTGTGCTTTAACGGTGTCACTATCAGTAGGAGCTGATTCCCAACTTGCAGCAGCCTTATCCATTGTTTGTAGCCACTGCATCACTGAATTTGATTCTTCTTGAACATTTTGCATTCTTGAAACCATGCTTTCCAGTTCGGAAAACTTTTCCTTCAGTAAAACTCCCAGATCTTCATAACTGTGATTTACATCTGACATAGCCTGTTGAACAGCTGTCAGTTCTGTGGGACGAAGGGAGGAAATCTATATTACAATATGCAAGCCTGTAGAAGGACTTCATAAACTTCCAAGTTATAGTATCTAAACCATGGAAGAAGACTCTATGAATTGGATATGTTATCATCACTTGTAGTTTAAACTTAACAAGGCAACACTGTTTATAAAATGACCTCATTTTAGTACATACTCTGTAAAGCTTCTGACATGCCAAATTTTATCTTATTGCTTCAAACATCTATACAGTTGTACATATGTTTGGACACAATTATTAATAAAAAAACCTTTAGCATCATTGTAATTACATTTTATTTTTGAATAAGTAAAATATTCAGACAAAAAAGGACTTTCTGCTACTGCTAAATAAGGCATATACCACAGTGTTAATATTTAAGGGCCAATTCTGGCACGAATCTGACAAGTACATGATCGTCATAAATGTAGCAGAGCAAATGCATCCAAAAATCATTGCTCCCAAATTCTGATCATACACAAGTACCACAAAGCAAGTGTTGTGTTACTGAGGGAACTCAGCTGCCAAAATGAGTAGATTGTAGTTTGGCAAGACTAGACACAGTAGACCTACAAAAGAATGTGGGTCTACCCAGGCTCACATATAAAGTAAGCACATAAGTATTATACACAGATCCAAAAAAAGAAAAAAAAATCATTCCTGAGATGAAGTACATCACACTTACTGGTACAAGTACATGCTGTGTAGACATGGATGTTAAGAAGTTTTTAAAACCAAGCTTCCATTTATGCCTGCACACATTTGGCATGATTTTATCAAAAACTGCATCTTACATTCAAGTAGTAATCATTAAATAGATTTATACAGTACCACTTTCCTGGAGATATGCATATTTCACAATAAGCAGCAAGAATATGGTCTGACTTCTTTAAATGAAATATTAAAAATACTTTTCTGCACAAATAAGTCTGCTACATCATCATAGTTCTGATTTAATTTAATTTGCATTTATGGCTTGTATGATAATTTTTTGTTACTGAAGAATCCAATCTCCTACAGTGTTCACATGCCAATGACTAAACACATGTTCAGAATTTATATTTGAAATTTTTAACATAGTTATATTTAACATTAGTGCACAATCATGCATCTTTGTCATATATGAGAATTTTATTTAGTAATTATTCACCTTTATTTGTCAGGAAACCCTGTGTATCTGACGCTGCTCCATCACCATTTAATATCATTCCACCTGTTGGTGACAGGGAGAAAATTAGCAATGTGGTACTCAAAGCAGCCACAATTTCAGTTCTTCAACCTTTGGGAATCTTTAAGAAGTTTTCCCACCAAAAATTTCAAAGCTGCTATTCTTTACAAAAGGTAAGTTTCAGATATGAAACACAGTTCTCATTATCATATTGAAACAACACGGAATGACACTCAGACATTTTACACTTGGAATACTTATCTTTGATTTGGTCTGTTCCATATCTATTATGGTTTGCATCAACTCTTCTGCGGACTGTGTCCTGCAAGCCCAATTGAACGCTATATGTTATCCTACTGAAATCAAAGAGACTACTTCTTAGGGCCAGATTCTGACACTGGGTAGTAACCTATTCTACAGCGCCCCTATTGATTTCAGTGGGACAAATTACTCAGAATCTGGCTCTCAGTAAGATACCACTGACTTTGAACAAGTTTCATATAAACTGTCCCACAATCAGGGCCACACTGTGGAACCCTTTATTCCTACTCTCAAAGGTAGTCGGATTATCTCCGTATGACATTTCAAGAGGTTTGCGTAACACCCTGACTTTGTGGAAAGCAGGCAAACCACAAATAGAAATGAGGAGGGGAAGGAGAGTCTCCTCCAGTATACAGCATGTATACAGAGTACTCCCAAATGATCGATTAATGGAGCAGAATTAATGGTTGCCTTGGAGAAGGCTGTGCATTCATCCCTGACCACCAGCTGGAAAGTGAGTATCACAACAGTGGCAGCTGGGGTACAGTGAGTGAAAATAAATCAGAGAGGAAGACTGGCTGCCCTGTAACATGATGCTGGGATCTGTCTATGATTTGTTGTCCTAAGGATTCTTATTAGTACAAACAGAAAATCAAATACCTGCATGCTTCACACAGAAAGTTATATTAATCAAGACAAACACTGTGTTGATAAAACTGTACTGAGCAAATTACAATCAACACCATTTTGTGCTAACAATATTACTTGAGCTTATCTGAATTGCAAGAACCACAGATATTTAACTACTGTACTTCTGACCAGCAGGGGCTCAACTTTGCTCCCAGTGCCGAATCTCCCATTAATTCAAGAGCAGCAGAAGGATACTATATATTCGCACTCACCAAAATAAAACATGCCAGAAGACAAGTATCTGACCACCTCCCTACACTCCCTTCCCGCCACACAACCCCAGGGAATGTGAAGTACTTCTCAACAAGGAGATTCTTGCATTTACAGTTATTTATAACTGATCTCCAGTACGTCGCTTGCCTGGTGTGAGTGGACATTCCAGTTCTAGAGGAATACAATGCTCGTTATTTGCTATCCATTTATTTATTCAGACGTACAGGAGAAAAGAAAAAAGAGGTCTCCTATCCCAGGACCTAGGTGCCTTACACCCAGCTTATCTAAACACAGAAACAGGATAAAAACCAGAAGAAACTACCATCATTTTAAGCAAAAGAGACACAAGAAATAAATGTCTCACTCTTGCCAAACAGGGGCGATTACCCACTCGCCCAGCATTGGGAAGGGGAGCAGGCGGGCTGGCCTGAGGCTAAGCTCTGAGCTCCCACCCCACCCCTGGGCTGACTGATCCACTCCCAGCGGTGGGGTGAGCCAGCCCACAGGCCAAGCTCTGCCGTTCTCACCCTGCCCCTGGGCTAGCCACTCCACCCATGGGGCCATGGCGAGCCAGCCGCAGCCTGGCCGGTTGTCCCAGGTGTGTGGGGGGGAGCTGACTGCCGCACGAATTGTATGGGCTCCAGCATGGCCCAAAGCTGCAATGGAAGCTGCACCATCCGCCACCTCACCCCAACACCGCCCCCTCAGCCGACCAGCCAGGCAGTGGCCAGCCTATGGCCCCAGCTGCTCCTTCAGCGCTGGCAGCCCTCCAGTGGTAGGGGGCACCCTGCGGCCCCTGATCCACCACTACTGCCCTCGAGCAATACACTGTCTCCCACTAGCCTCTTGAAGAAGATGTGTTTTGAAGGCTGACAAATCAGAGTCACTTTGGACCATATCCAGGAACAAGTTCAGAAAGCCTGGGCCCTTGGCTGAGAATGCCTTTACTTCTGCTCCAGTTGTTCAAATTCTTTTTAACAGAATGTGTCAGTATCCTTAAAACAAATCAACACTTAAGCACTTAAATGCTACTGTGATGCATTTTACTTGAAACTCTGAAAGGCAAAGGTTTTGCTCTTTTTAAAATAAGATTACAAAGAAAAGCTGATATTGCAGTCTGAGAGAAGAGGGTGGCTCAGGAAAGTGATAATAGGATAGGGAATCCTTTCCCTTCCAAATTATTGGTTCAGCTACTACTACTACTACTACTACTATCTGTTGTTGTTAAGAGCTCTACTGCATTTGAAATAAGTGTGCTGGTCTCAGTTGACTTTTTAAATGTCCTCACCACATAAGCACCACAAAGGCCATGATCCTGCAAACTCTGAAGCACATGCTTAAGTTTGCATATATAATCAATCTCACCAATGTCGATGGTACCCCCAGAACAAAATTATGCATGTGCCAAAGTGTCTAATCCAGGATTAGCGTCTAATTGAGCACAGCTTTGAAGACTCAGAGGAGATGTAAAGCAGTGAATGGATGTGCAGGCTAAACTACTCTTTTACCTACAAAAGTAGCTAATCCATGACACAGGCTTATTGGTGGTATGAAGAAGCTTGCACTTCCTCTGTTCATTTGTACCTGTTCTGTGAATTCACAAAGGGTGTTAGATCCTGATTCTCATTTACACAAAGGTCTTTGTACATCATTCCAGCAGTGGAAAGGAGTCTGAAAGTAAGTGTAAATTCCCAGAGTCTTAGTATAAATGATAATCAAGCCAAACAGTATTAGGGACAATCAACAGTCAACTGACTTTTCACAAGTGCTATGTTTCATAAGCAAACAAAACAACTTTTTATTTATTCAACAAGCAAAACATCTGTTTTTTAAACTGAACATTTACAGTAATTAGGGTCAGTTGATCATTCAAATGCTTACTTGATTTTGCCATTGCCCTTGATTTGGCCAGCGAAGTCACAGCACTGATTAGGTTACATAATGATGTTCCTCTATTATTCATTTTCTGAATTTCAGGTGCTTTTGAAGTCCATTCATCTTCTAATTCCTGAGTAACCAAATGTAACATTTTCAGTTTGTTCATTACATTTTTATCAAAGGAACAAAATAAATCTGAACTACTTAGCATGAAGAAAGGGATGTGCAAGGCCTTTAGAAATATACTTGGTTTGTGGCCTGGGCAATACCTGAAAAAATCCCAAGAATGGTATTACAGGCAGTTTTGGTGAGACCGCATGCTCTACTGTCCTGAATGCTACATATGTTAGTAGAGTAAAAGAGGGAACGTTGCATATAAAGTTACATATAAAGCCGTTTAAAATCTAAGGAGAAGTGGATCCGACCATGGAAAAGACTAACACCTGAGGCCTGCCAATTAAAAGTCATAAAAAAATGCCACTTCAAAGGATTAGAAACAAAGTGCAAATCCACTAGTCTTTAAAACTTCATGTTGTTGTGTTATTAACAACTGCTGAAATTCCATTTGCAATAGTATCTCTTCTTGTATACAGTTTCTCACCCTAATATCTTCCAATCGTTTCTTTAAATCATCTGTATTTAAAGAGGGCTGCACAGCTGGAACTCTATCTGTTGTTGCTTTCATCCATTTCTTTAAAGAATCTGCAAGGAGCCTGAATGTATCCATTTGTTCCTGACAAGATGATACATCCTCTTCTCTAGACAATTAAAGACAGATGAAAGAACTTAAGTGGAAAAAAAAAATTAATCATTCTCATAATTATACCAACAGAATTAAGTAATTATTAACCTAATCCTTCTGCTACTGAAGGCAATGAAAGGTTGGTGATTTATTTCAATTACTATAGAAGATACCCGTGAATGTACAATTCAAAACTACCCTTAAAATTGCAAAATTTTGTTAAAAGTTTTCTACCACAGTAAAATAGATAATTAATAACAAAGCTGAAAACCTCAAATATTTTCTAGTCAATGATCCAACCTGCGATAAGAGTTTGGGAAGTGCAACTTATGAGGGCTTCATTACATCATCTTTTCTTGGGACTTATTAAACCTACATTGTAACTTATGTACTTTATAGCTAAATATCAGTTGATCCCAAAGTTTCAGTTCAGTGGTGCTGATAAATTAAGTACACACAATCTTATGCAATAAAAGCAAGAACAATGTGAGATCCAACCCTTTTAAAATAAGGATTTCATTCTGTGTTGTTACAAAAAAAGCTCATGAGGGGAAAGGATGATATATCCTATAGTATAAACAGAAACAGTGTCTGACAGTATGGCTGTGTTCACACAGCACTCTTATTTCGAAACAATAGAGGTTGTTTCGAAATAAGAAATACCCTATTCACACGACACACGGTTGTTTTGAAACAATGGCACCCATTGTTTCAAAACAATGGCGTTGTTTCGAAACAACTTAAACCCCATGTGGGGTAGAAACAATGTTGTTTCGAAATGATTGTTTCGAAACAATGCCGTCCAAACATGTTGTTTCGAAACAACAGTGACTTGTTTCGAAATAACTGTTGCCTGAAACTGCCATTTCGCTTTGAGCTTTTTTCCTTAATTCGAATTAACAAACTGTTAATTCGAATTAAGTTATTTCAAAATAAGGCATTATTTCGATACAAGTTGTTGCGACACACCTTGTATCGAAATAATGCCTGTGTGTGAACACAGCCTATTAGAATGGAGAGATTAAAGAAGGGGAGAAAACAGTGAGCAAATAAGAGTTTTGCTCTAAAAAGGAAACTTGTGATATTAATACAAGGCCCCCATGTCCCAACGGTATGATTACATGGTAAGTAACAAACAGAAAACTGAGTGTTGCCTAGATCATCAAAAAGTTTGGAATTTCGAGAAATACCTGTATAACATTTAAAAATCTGTTTTTTGGGAAAGCCTATCTACCCTCCTAGAGTGCTTGACACTGTACAAAATCTAAGCAAAATTCCTAGACTCAATACTGTCATTGAATCAATTACATGTAGATATTGAGAGGAAACAATATTCCTTGGGGTAACTATTTTTGTGACATCATTTTGCATAGCAGTTCATCAAAAAGGGAACTTTACATAGCCCCACAATTTGGTTGGTTTGTAATTTCTGGACTGGGCCAGAAGCAGAAGCATTTGTGTCCAGGCTTCATTAATCTGATTTCAAATGCATTCTGTGGGTATGAGCAACATAAAAATTCATTCTTTTAGTTTTGCTTCAACCCCCTGCATTCCAATCATAACTACAGTAGCTTTCCATGCATCCCCTTGAATTCCATATGAGAAGTGGCATAGTACTTACTGTTAGAACTGACCATACCGCTGCAAATACCATCAGGCCTTGCTTTCTTTTCTGCACATAATACCACTTTTGAACTATTTACCTTTACAGAGACTATAATATGTGCCCAAACACAAGGTCTATCTTTTTTCTTAATTACCAACATGCACTGCATAGAAAAGCATGACATTCATTAAAAAACATATACCGTACAGTTTGCGTATGAAGTGGAAATACATTAACGATCATTGTACTAACTTTGCCTTTACAGCCTCTTCCACTTCCTTGAACTTCTTTGTCAAGGCATTTAACTTTTCTAAAACCAATGCTTTGTCTGCAGGGAGACCATGGACAGAAAGCTCTTCAAGAAGCTGATGCAAAACGTCAAGATCTTTTTTATGATCTATCAACTCTGTACTAGTTTCCTGCAGAAATGAACAGAAAGTGCAGGTTTCACATTAGGTTGTGTGATCAGTTGTTCAAAATTCACTCCTTGATGTTAGCTGTTCTATTAAAGTTGGGGAACCAGCTCATTATGTTGATTGTGCTACCAAAGGTGAGTAATGAAGGCAGAAATCTACAATATATATAAATGAAACCGTACAATACCTGCATATACTGAGACACTTCAGTAACATCCTTTCCTGGAGCATCAGTTTCGTTGAGAGCTTGAGTCTTCTTGTCTAGGAATGATTGAAGTTTTTCTGACATGCCTTCAAACAACTCCACTTTGGTCTTCAGTTCCTCCATCTTTGCAAGTTTTCCTTTGTGTTTGCTACTAGCTTCAGAGAACCGTACAGAGAGTTCATTCATTTTAGCTTGTAGAGAGGATGCAGTGGATGGGTCTGTTGTCTCTATGAATTTGTTCACCTTTTCATTCATAGCATTTATACTACTTTGGCGACTTGCAATATCTTGTTCCAGTATCTGAAAAAAGCACAATTTTGTGTAGAGGTCATGATGAAATCTTAAGAAATGACACTGATAACTCAGGTTCTCCAGATGACAACAACAATAAGAACAATAATTAAAAAACGTGACAGAAAAATTTTAAAATCACAAAACAGAGGAATACACGGGAATATCAAAGAAAGAAACAGATGAGCTAACGGAGAAGAAAAAAGAAGCAAAAAGCACCTAGACCAGAAGGGTGCACGGCTGGCTTTAATAACCTAATAAATGTTTAGAGAGCAGATACCCAAGATGGACGGTAACAGGGAGAACCATCCTCCTACAAAGAAAAGGAAGAAGGTAGCAGTGATCCTACGAATTATAGGCTGATCATGTGTTTACCAACTATGTAGAAACATCTAAAGACAATTCTGGCAAAGAAGATCTGTATAGCACTAGCTTGAAATGCAGTGCTGCTTCTTGAGCAAAATAGCTGCACAGTAAACATGAAAGGGACAAAACACATATCTCAGGCTGAAAAGAAAAGAAAAAGTAGATATGTAATGGATAGACTACCCAAAACTACATGTCATTTGTGAATCATCAAGACACTGAATATGCACAAAGTTCATTCAAAGATCATTTCCTTTCTGCAGCAGTCTATCATTAACAGTAACATTCAACTCTACCTGTAGAGGACACTCATTGATGAGGTCCAAACTAACAGAGGAATTTTTGAAGCAGATTCCTTATCACCAGTGCTGTTCATGGCAGCAACACAGTGTAGTTGACACAACTGCTCTGTGAGATAAATTATGGTTATCATATCAGCAAAGTGCAACAACCATTTAACCAGGCAGTATAAATAAATGATCTGAAACTATATGGACAGTCATTAAAGGATATACAGAGACTGATCATGTTTCCAAAAGTTTGGTGAAGATATCAATCTACAGGTTGGTTTGGCTAAATGTGGGTCAGCATCTGTAAAGAGGGGGCAAACTACTTCAATCAGTGACTTACAAGTTAAAGAAAGCACTATCCTAGGTACATCAGCATGGTTCTTACTTGGTATTTTGGAATCAGTGGACTGTCAGGATTACAACATAAAAAAGGAGTATGGCTAGACTGAAGGTTTACACAGAATCAATGTACAGACAGCAGTAGAGAGAGACCAAATTCATTAGTGATACAAGTTTTAACACACTCGTTGCTTGTAGAAGGGCACCTCAAAAAAGAGGCAGAAAACCTCTTAATGAGTTCACAAGAAAAGTTCTTAAGGCTTAATTGCTTTCACAATGAAAGTCACTGACAGAATTGCTTCCCAGACTGGAGCATGTGTTCTGAAAGGAAGAAATGGTGGAGTATGTGTTGAGCACTTGCCGAAGCCAGGCTATGTTCACACACAGGCATTATTTCGATACAAGTTGTGTCGAAACAACTTGTATCGAAATAATGCCTTATTTTGAAATAACTTAATTCGAATTAACAGTTTGTTAATTCAAATTAAGGAAAAAAGCTCAAAGTGAAATAGCAGTTTCAGGCAACAGTTACTTCGAAACAAGTCACTGTTGTTTCGAAACATCATGTTTGGATGGCATTGTTTCGAAACAATCATTTTGAAACAACATTGTTTCGACCCCACATGGGGTTTAAGTTGTTTTGAAACAACGCCATTATTTCGAAACAACCGTGTGTCGTGTGAACAGGGTATTTCTTATTTCAAAACAACCTCTGTTGTTTCGAAATAAGAGTGCTGTGTGAACACAGCCTAAGTATACACAGTGGACCCTCTGCAGCAAGTAGTGACTTAAATGAACCACTAAAGTGAAAATGTTCTACAGCAGTGGCGTTTAAACTATGGGTCAGGACCCCATACTGGGTCACAGATCCTCAGGTACTAGGTTGTGGTGCTCCCTGCTGCTGCCATCACAGGCTGGAATGCATTGCTGAAAGACTCAATTGTTGTGTCGCAGGAATACTGAGACAAAAAGTTTGAAAACCACTGTTCTAGAGAATGAAGAAGATAAAATTTTCTGAGACTGGACAATTGTCACAGACCAAACAGGGCAGGTAAGCAAGCTGGATGTTATTACTATATAACAGGAGACAAATCAGACCATGTTGATAGATATTACCATACCAATAAACAGAAACATACAAAAGAAGCAAGAAGAGAAAATAGAAAAGTATGAAGAATTATGTCACAAACTGCAACAATTATGGAAAACTAAAATAAAGAAGATCCTAGTGATTAATGATGCTTTTTGAGTGAATGTTAAAGGTATTCAATGAGCATCTCAAGAACATAACAGGAGTGCAAGATATCATGATTGGTGGCCTTTGAAAGACAGCACTGATAAGCACTGAGAATTTTAAAGCAAGTCAATGTAGATCAAGTGTATTTGAGTATCTAGAATGCAAGAATTCTGCGGAGGGCTTGCCAAAAATCTTGACTGCCAAAACCAGTGGAATCAGTGCCTGGTCAGGATTTACTGGCGGTTTGTGGGAAATCTGACAGTAGCTTTCATCCTGGTATGCTTCAAAGTCTTGCAAGTTGTGAAAGATATTTGTTTTTGGTTTTAAATCCCCATGATATAATACTGAGGAATAACAACAACATCACCAGCTCTTAAGAAGAAATAATTACAACTATATCCTCATGTAAGTCAGACTAACTCCATTGATTTCAGTGGAGCTACTCTGATCTACATTAGCTGAGAATCTGGTGCTATCATAAAATAAGAACTGGAAGGGACCATGAGAGGTCACTGAACCTAGTCCCCTGCACTCATGGCAGGACCAAGTGCCATCTTGAACCATCCCCAATAGGTATTTTCAAGTATGGGAAACTACAAGTAATTCAGCTCCCATTTTTATTAAAGTTTATTTTGTATCCACGAAAAGAGTTGATTTGCAAATTATTTCTTGAAATGTTATTTATTAAAAATTTATCTGAATTTGCAGGAAAATATTTCCATCAAAGAATGCAACTTACAATATTTTTACTAATGATATCCTGTATAGCAGCAGAATTCAAAGGCACTTGACCTTGTTCTTCTAGGCTCTTTTCGACACTCCCCATCCAATCAAGCATTTCATCTAAACCATCTTGCACACTTAGGGAACGTGTCAGAGTTATTTGGAGCTTCTCATTCCGTTCATTCACAGACTTGGATAAAATGTCATATCTGCCAACAATGTCATCTGAAAAAAATAAACAGCAAGGAAATCACTTAAAGTTTCCCTCATTTCTTACAGAATCATTGGACCAAACCTCAGGTTTAACTCTCTTTTTCCCTTGTCCTCAGCGGATAGTTCTCTGAAAACATCTAATCAATGTGCCGCAGCAGTCAAAAAATCTAACAGAATATTATAAACCATTAGGAATGGGCTCGATAATGAAAAAAAAGAAAGTATTGTAATGCCACTGTGAAAATCCACTGTACACCCACATCTTGAATATTGTGTGCAGTTCTGGTCACTTCATACCAAAAAAGGTATATGAGAACGTAGTTCTTTAGAAAAGGACCTGTGAATTACAGTGGGCAAGGAAGTGCGTATGAGTCAACAGTGGGCCCTTATTGCCAAGAAGGCTAACAGCATATTGCGCTGCATTAGTAGGAGCAATGCCTGAAAATCAAGGGAAGTGATTATTCTACTCTATTCAGCACTGGTAAGGCCTCATTTGGAGTACTGTGTCTAGTTTCTGCTCCCCTCACTACAGTAAAGATGTGGGCAAATTAGACTGAGTCCAGCAGATGACAATGAAAATGATTGAGGGCTGGAGCACATAACTCATGAAGATAGACTGAGAGAACTCAGTTTGTTTATTCTACAGAGGAGAAGAGTGAGGGGGTCATATGATAGGGGCCTTCAACTATATGAAGGGAGATTCCCAGGAGAATTTCTGATCCACAGAGGCCTTTAAGACCCAGCTCGACAAAGCCCTGGCTGGGATGATTTAGTTGGAGATGTTCCTGCTCTGAGCAGAAGTTAGACTAAGTGACCTCTTTAGATTCCTTTCAACCCTAATCTCCTCTGATCTGGATCAGAGACAGGATTTAGTGATTGCTTGAAGAAGAATTCCTGAAGCTTAGTGTGTGTGTGTATTCTTTCGTCTGTCATTTGCATGGACTGAGGCACAGAAAAGCAGCCGGGCAACATGGATAACTCACTTACTCAGGGCAGGTGGCCTCATTGCCTTCAACAGGCCAATTAAAGTAAAATATAAAAGAGTTCTAGGTGACAGAAGGAAAGCAGAAAAGCTGTCCTTCATGGCTCCTTATTTCTGGAGTCCAACACAATGAGCTCTGTAAAATAAAGATTCCATTTCTCTTGTTTGATTCTCACTGTGGCATTTGTTAGCCATACAAAGGAAAAGAAATCCAGGCCTGTCCTACTTCCTCAATCGCAAAGACTAGTAAATACCCTCAGAAATCCCAGAGATGATTTTCTCTTTCAGCTTTTACTGCTTCAAAACTATATCCTGTCCATTAACATTGATATTAGGCCTTCAGAAAGGTGTGTCCATGTTAAATATTCATCTTACATACAGTAAACAAACAGCTTGGAAGGCAAACAGCGAAAAATAAAGGAAAAGTAACCAACCAAAGTCAAAATTCACTTAAAAATCTCATATGTAAAGCCTGTAAATGCTAGAGAAAGCACTAGCTGAGTGAAAGCTAGACAGGAGGTTTAATAGATGTTTTAAGAAACAAACTTGTAATTGGTACAATGTTAAACAGATGTATTCTGCTGACTTCAAAGTTGAAACCAGGGAATTAAAGGATTAAACCTAATATCCATCTTTCCCTTGTATCTTTAGATTTGGATACATGTTCTAATAATGTTGTCTGCAATGGCTGTAATAATTTCAAAGAACTCTCACAAGTCAATTAAGTCTTTATCTGCCATAACTGCCTTCTCTTCCCCCCTCTTCTTACTGAACCCACACATCCATCCTTAATCAGAAACTGAATGTAAGCAGCGTGACCTAATATGTTCTGCTATAACAGTTTTTCTGCGCTGAAATCTTTACTCTGCTGTGTTCTTCTATATAGTACATTACTGAAGAGAAGGGATAAATTAAACGTTAATCCAGTTTTGAGTTGGACGTGACCAAAATATGTTTATTATATATTCAATGATCTTGCAAATACTTATGCATGTACTTAAATTGAGATTAATCATGCTTAAAGATAAGCACTTAAATGTCTCAGGGGCTGCAAAAAGGGGAGAAATTGAGAAAAGACTAATTGTGGTTTTACATTTGATTGTTTAAGAGTAGATGTTTTTGTAGCTGAAAGACAACAGCAGAAGTATCCTTGCTCCAGGGGAAAGACTCAGGGCCCAGGCTCTGCCCTGCGGTCCTGATTCTCCAGGCCAGGCCCGATCCAATCTCCAGTTCCTGCCTCCAGCCTGGCCATGGAACCCCGGCCGGGGGTGGGACCAGGAGAGACAGGGGCTGCCTCGGACACCCGGGACACTGGCACTGGCACTTAGGGCACATGCTCTGTGTGCCAGCCGCCAGTGACGCCCCTCGACAATGGAGATTTTAAATTATAGTGAGCTACATGATTCTTAAATAAATATGCATTACAGAGTTTTGCCACTAACTTCAATGGGTGTGGGACCAAGCCTTCTGTGATTTGTTTTTCTGCTCTGCAATTTGTTTATGAAATTTCAAGACATAATGGGGAGACACACACAGTTCCAGGTTGTGAAAATCATGTGTTCCAATATATCTAGCAGTGACAGTACAATTGACAGAAATAGACCAAGGGAAGGAGAGGAAATGATTTAACTGGCTAAGTAGTTTTGAAATAATTAGAATAAGGATACAGACAGCTTAGAGAAACTCGTGGACTTCCAACTATCTCTCAGTTGCAAATGTCCTGTGTGACTTTGGGCAAGTCACTTTCTCAGTTCCGTCTGTACAGGGGGGACAACAATATCTCCTTTGTCCTACTCTTTATCTCTCATGTCTGTTTTGACTGCAAGCTCTTTATTTAAACACTAATATGTCAATATTATTTTATTTGAGAATTTTTCTTTTTTAAGAATTACAATAAAGTCATTGAATAATGGCAGCATATGACCCAATAAGACATAGAAATGAAAAATGACAAGGGAAGGTGGAACGTACACCCCAGGGGCACTGCTGGCGCCTGGCACAGAGGGCATGTGACCCAAGTCCTGGTGCCAGTGTCTCGCATGGCTGGCATGCCTCCTGCCTCTCCCAGTCCTGTCCCCAGCCAGGTATCCGAGGCCGGACCGGCTGGAGCAGCATCTGCCTCTCCCAGCTGGGTATCTGGTGCCAGGCTGGCACCAGCAGGAGCCTGGTGCCCCAACTCCGGCTCAGGGTCAGGGGGCGGGGCCACAGCCCAGGCCCCAGGTCTTTTCCTGGGGCAACAACACTCCTGGCATGTCCCTTAGCTCGACCAGCACGTAGATGCAGACTTGAGCAACAAAAGATGGGATTGGGAAAAATAAAACTCTTACCCAGTGTTTTCTGGATTTCGTCTTTGTCTGGCAGTAAAGTTCCCCTCGTATCCAAAAGCACTTCAGCAGCTTTTTTCAGTTTCTCTACAGCCACCTGGTGATTAGACGCCTGTCCCTGAAGAACCTGTAAAATTGCACTGCTTTAAATTTTGGTACTGCTTACTAAAACTAAAAATCACACAAAAGAGATATGTGCAATCAGATATATTTGGTGGATGTAACTAACCTTTTAATTATTATACAGATAGCTGAATACATCTGACATGAGCAAACCAAAAGTAGAACAGAGCAGTGGTAAGGGGACTTTCAATAGCTTTGATATACCTTTTAGGTCAGTTCTTAAAGGGCTGTGTCTTGCACACGTCTCTCTTTTTCCAGACAGGAGACAGTGCATGATGGTGCAACTTGGATGCTTTTTGTGGTTTACTGTAAATGGATACTCCTGCTTTTTTGCCATAAAGATTTATCCCTCTCTTCCAGAAATCTAGGTGTTTCTTGAATTCCTTTAATAACTTGCTTCAATTATCTAACCATGTAGCTTACTACATTTCCAGGGCATTTCTATTCACTCATGGTTTCTCAATGATCCTATTTCATTTCACTACTTTTTGAAGCCTACAGTCACAGTGAACAATACAACGTTAAGAATTTTTCAATCCCTTTTATCATACTGAGGATTTCTACTGGGTAACTGCAAAATGCCAGTTTTCTACATTTGCAAGATAGATTTCTGAGACTAGGTGTCATTACTCTGAACTTTATTTGTACCATTTAAAAGACAGTATCATCCTTCCTCTTGCACAGTGACGATTAATAAATACAATATACCCCTTAGGAGATGAACTCTCATATGTCGACAAATTTTCACTATTACTCTTCACTTTTCATATAAATGACTTAAAGCATAAAGATGCTATATCTGTATATATCTACTACTGTAGAAAAAATTGTGTAAACCAACATGAGACTATGTAATTAAATACATCATAATATGCATGCACAAGTTGCCATACATCCTTAATTTTGGTCATTTCCCTACTTTAATGCTTAACAACAGAATCATAATATTGTCTTTGTATGGTATTTTCTAATCACTTATTTTTCCTCAGAGAAGATTTACTTGCCAGGACTTCAAAGCTATACTAACTCCCCCAAAAATTGGCATTTAAATGAGCTAAGTTCATACTTTGATACTATTTGGCTAGAGACGTTAGTTTAGAAAAGTCCACAGTGGAGAGCTCCTTTCAGCAGGTGCACTATCAAGGAAGGGGCTTTATAGCTAAGATGTCTCACTGTAGGGTCCCCTTACCAAACCCCTTTCAAAATGTACACAGCTTCTGTATATCTTACAAGGTGAAAGATGGGACTCTCACTCAATCTCTGGTTCACTTTCCAAGGTTTGTGGTCATGGGACCTATCCCTTAGCAACTAAACATTTCAATATGCAGGGATATTAGCCGCACGAGACTATGCAACAAATCCTCCTTTTATCACATGAAAAAAGTATTGGCTATACTGAGTACACAATTTCTCATCTCCAGCAATTTTAACAGTGCAGTTGTGTTCAAAAAAGAATGAAAAGAATTTTTTTATAATGGAGAACATTCTTTTTTTTTTTTTATTTTCACCACACTGAATTATATTTAAACCATTTTTGCTCAAAGTTTCCAAAAGTACCCTTAAAAAGAAACTAGTAAAGAAAAATTTCAGCTTGTACCAGGGTGATGGAAGGTGAACCTGATCAGCTCCTGCCACACTAGCATAACTAGCATAAGGGTAGCAGAGAAGATAAATGGGCTAAGATTGTTTGGCTGAAGAGAGACAGCTGAGCGAAGGTACAGACTTAGCAGCTTCCTTGGGATTAATTAGCCCATGAGTTGCAGCTGTCAGAAAAGCCCTGGAAGTTTTATAGATGAAAGGCGTTAGAGAAGGCAGAAAAGGAAAAGAGTCAAGTGAGAGACAGAGGGATTGCCTCTATCCCAGGCCCTGCACAGCCCTGTGAGGACTGGCCCAAGAAGGGTGCTGTACAGTAGAAGGTGATTGAGACACATATTGTAAAAAAAAAAAGTCATGGGTGACTGCAAGTCTGTCAACCCATGCCTCCCTTTGTGGTCCAGAGGGGGACAGACAAGGAAGCAGAGAGTGGTAGATCGGCTACACAGACTCTAATGTGATGTTCATTGAGTAGTAAGCCATTGGAAGCATGGTTGGAATGCAAACAGTTATACACTCTTAACTATAGCAGTTGACACCACTCTTGCTAGATGTATGAGTAAAGAGACTACCTCTCTATTAGATATCAAAAAGAAAAACAAACATATTGATCAACACAGATTCAGAGACCCGTGGAAGTTTCAGTGTACAAGATAGAATTTACAGCGTTTGCCAATCAAGAAACATTTCTCATCAGGTTGTACTGAAAAAACAGTTACTGATCTCCTAACTTGTTCTTAGATATGTTGCTGATGCCCATTCCCATGCAGCTGTGCATGTGCCATGTGCACTTTTCCCCCAATGATATGCGCCAATTTGGCTCTGATGTCCCCTGAAGTGGTGCCTTCATGGTGCAGTGTAAAGGGAGCTGCCGCTCCCTCTGTTCCAGCTACCACCCCCTCTGTTCCTTCTTGCCTGCTACTCTGACAGAGGGACAGGTGGGTGGGTTGATACGGATGATATGGGCTGTAAGACTACTTGTCTGAAGGCAGCATTGCTTCTTTGTCTCTTCATGATGGCATAGTGAGTAGTGAAGACATGTATGGATGACCAGGCTGCTGACTTGCAGATCCAGAACTGGGACCTGCACCACAAAAGCTTCTGATGAAGTTTGCAACCTTGTAGAAAGTCCTGTTACATGAGGAGGTAAGACCTTTGACAGAGCAGAGCATGTGTATGAATAATGTAATCCCTGAGGAGATTCTGTGGGCTCAGATTGGACCTCCTTTCAACCCTTCTGCAATTGCCATAAAGAGTTGAGTGGTATTTTTAAATGGTTTGGTCCTCTCTGTGTAGAACCTCAAGGCATGTCTAATATCCAGAGAGTAAAGCTTTTGCTCCTTCCTGGTAGCATGCAGCTTTCCGACAAAAAAAAGGGGGGACAGAGAGAAAAATGTCCCCATGGACATTTTGGACATAAATGGTAAGTACAGAAGTGTGAAACAAAGAAGGAGTCTTGTGGAACTTTTAAAGACTATCGAACTTTAAAGTGTCTGACAAAATGAGATTTTCTCCCAAAATAGCTCATGGGACAAATAAATGTATTAGTCTTTAAAAGTGTCAAAAGACCCCTTGTTTGTTTTGCTGAATTAGACTAACATGCCTACCCCTTTGGAACTTATGAAAGTGTGAGACCACCTTAAGAATTAGAGAGAGATGCAGCTGAAGTCACACTTTGTCCTTAAAGAAGATGGTATATGGTTGTTCAGAGGTAATGGCTCTGATCTCTGAAACCCTCTTACCTGAAGCAGTAGAAACTAAGAATACTTTCCAAGAGAGAGGGAGCAAGGACCATATTGCCATAAGCTTGAAAAGGGGTCCCATGAATTTTGACAAGCACCAGGTTGAGTTCCCAGGGAGGCAAGGACTAACACAGTTGGGGGTAGAAGCCCCTTCAAAAATCTGGAACAAAACAGGTTAACAAACACAGTTCTGCCAATTACTGGTGGATAGAAAGCCAAGACCATGGTCAAGTAAACTCTTATGGATGATGACTAAAGACCTTCTTTCCTCAAATAGACAACATAGTCCAGCATAAAAGGCTGGGATGTCTCATGTGACAGACCCCCTTTTCTTGATGCCCTCAACAAAAAACCTTTCCATTTCATCAAGATATGTCAAACTGGTTGATGGTTTCCTGTTATTCATAAGAACGGTCTGAACAACAGCTGAGCAATCCTGCTCTGCTTCACTCAACCATGGAGATTCCACACTATCAGATGCAGCAACGTGAGTTGTGGATAGAAATGTGGCTGTGATCCTGTGAGATCAGGTCTGGCATCATCTGTGGGCTGATAGGATTGTCCTTTGATAGGTGCAGGAGAATTGAAGTTCAATGTTTTCATGGCTGTGCCAGGGATATTAGAATCATCCTTGCTTTTTTCCTTCTGATTTTGAGTAATACCCTGTGGATCAGAGTCATGGGAAGAAAGGAATAAAACAGACTCTCCCCAGGGAAGAAGGAAAGTGTCTGAGAGGAATTCTTGACTGTGCCCCTGGTATGAGTAAAACTAGGGACATATTCTGCTAAGTATGAACACCATGTCCAAAGCATGACAGCCTGGTGCGTATACTAATGCCAGCCATACTTGAATGGGCCTGAGTCTGAGACAAGCACAGTGCTCCACATAGGTGCAAGAGGCCATCTGACCCAGAAACTTCAGCCAGTTTCTTGCTGTGGTGATGGATAAGGCTCTTAGACCATTTCTGAGGGCTTCAATGGCTCTCACATAACTCTCTGACACACATGCTCTGCCACAGGCCAAGTCAGAGAGCCCCTATAAATTCTATCTTCTGTATTGACAAGAATGTTGAATTCTGCTGGTTCATAAGCAGCTGGGAGTTCCAGAAAGTGGACTGAACGAGTCTCACATTGTAACAGGCTGCTCCCCAGATCTGGTCCAGTGACACCCCCCCCATTCCACTCCTGCACCCCAATTCACCCCCATTTGCCAACTGACCACTCACTCCTGAGTCAGTCCACTCCAGCCTCTCATGTGGAATCGATTCGAGGCTGTGGGTGTATGCCCTCTGGCTACTCGAGGGACGGTCCTCAAGCAGGCACCCCCAACCCCAGCTACCACCACGGGAGCTACTGTCTACAGAGATTGGGACCCACTCCCAATCACCATACACTCAAGTCCATCCATTTAACAAAGAAATGGATCATGCTCAGTTTTCTTCACTCACTCCCTCTAAAGACCACGGAGCTTTAGATAAAACGACTACTAGTTTATTTATCAGATTGTAATTCTAAATGAAAATACGGACAATCAAGGCAGAATCACAATATAAACGAGTCAGGTTTGACCACAAGGAAATAAAAGGTAAAACATGTATACTATCCTAATATCTCTACCTAAACTGACCTCCTACTCCAAGTTTATGCTCAAAGTGTTTGGCTGTCAGATGTTTGTACAGCCAGCCTCTGCCTGAGGCCAGGCAGGGCCCAGATCTTGCTTTGAGCTGTTTCAGGATGGAGATTCTCAGGCAAAAAGCCCCAAATCTCTCCACTTGTCTCTCTTTGTTCCAGAACTCCCCTGACCGCTCCCTGTCTGGGTAAAGGTGATATCTTTGTCTGGTTTGAACCAGGCAACTCAATTAGCATATCTTTGTTGCCTCCTCCAGGTACTTGCTTGGTGCTGGGAGAAAACTTCCTCCACCCTGAGTCATGTTACACTTCTGTACATATGCATGAGACCCCAGGAAACGTATCATCATAGTAATCACACAGAATAGGTTATGGGCATCCATAAAGAAACCTTGTATGGTGTAACTGGTATAAAAACATACAATCCCAGTGTATAAGTCAACAGAAAAATCATATAGATCATAGCCCAAGGCACACAGATGTGCATCCTGTGGCACACATGCCTTTCTACAAGCCCCCTGGAGCAAACCCTGATCAGCCAGTCATCAAAGTATGAATAAACCTGTACTTATGCTTTCCTGAGGGAAGCTGCCACCATCACCATGCACTTTGTAAATACTCTTGGCACTACCAATGACCCAAAGGGTAGCATTGTGAACTGATGGTTGTGACCTATGATGAACTGGAAGAACTTCCTGTGACCCTGGAATATTGCTAGGTGGAAGTACGCAGCCTTTAAGTTGAAGGTGAAATACCAGTTCCTAGAATCTAGGGAAGGGATGACTAAGGACAAGGAGAGAAGAGAGAACTTCATTTTTTTTCAGAATTTGTTGAGGGGTGGCAGGCCTAGTGAGTTTTGTAATTGTTTTGTATTGGCGCTATAGACGTATCAGTAGTGGCCTCTTCTGGGGAGGAGGATCAGATGGCCACGACTGCCCCAGGGTCCTGGGCCTACTTCAGTGCTAATAAGTCCCCACAGGAATACCACGGACTTCTATCACTGAGTCCCTCTCTGATGGGGGAGAAAGGAGAACTCTCACCGCAGAGGGCACTGAATACAAACAACCCACGTGGAAGCCTTGAAAGTTCTGGGCTGTCCATGGTTGGCCACACTGGTCATTGAAGAGGCATCTGCCATTGGGGGGTGGTGGGGTGCATGCTGTTGGAAAAGGCACCTGGAATGTCACCTCATATCTCTGTCTTGTTTGGTACTCATGCCATCATGACACACACAATTCCACCTTGGATACTGAGTCAGAGGAGCCACTTCTGAGCAACCTGGGAGGTGCTGTGCACATTGATGCCATGTATTGGTGCCACAATGCTGAACGGTGCTTAGATGGTAGGCAGTGCTAAGACACCAGGTGATGCCAAGACCCAGAGCAATGCTGTGACCACTAGCAGTACCTTGGCCTGGAGCAGCATCATGATCATGAGCTGTGCCAGGACTTTGCTCAGTGTTGGGATCGTGACCCATACTGTACCAGCAGTTGTCACAGTGTCAAAGCTCATGAGGCCAGACAAGGGGGTTGGTGATTTGCCATCATCACTGGTTTGCCCAAGGCCAGGACCAGTCTCTGTAAGGCAGCCCTCTTCACTGGAGCTGACCTTTGATGGCCCCAGCTCAAAGAAGATAGAGATGCTGGGAGAGTCAAGAAACTCCTTGCTGCCTCATATGCCTCTTGCATTGATGGTGCTGCCAGGATTGAATCTCCTTCATGGCTCATCCTCAACAGTGAGTCTATGTGCACCAGACTCAATGGTGCCCTTTCTTGGCCAGAGTCAATGGTGCAGGCTGGCTAACAGCCACCTGGGAGTGATCTGTTACAGGTTGCACTTTCTCCACATTCTTTCTTGTTGGGGAGCATTCCTGATTTGACTTCTCTGATTACATCTTAAACACCAGTAACAGAGAATGGTGCCATACCAACACTGCTGATTTTCTGGCCAGTGGTTCACGATACCAGATGGACTTAGATGCTGCGGAAACCCAGCTCCTTTGTGGTTCTTTGACTGAAGTCAGTGTTCTCCTATCTGAGAATGTCAGTTTGGTTGTCATTCCAATACACAGTGAAGTTAACCCTCCATTAGGAGGAACTTCACTTTATTGTTCCCATTCTTTTTGGTCCTGGACCTGAAATTCTTACAAATCCTCACTTTGCCAGGAAGAGACACTCCCCCAGACACCTCAAGCAGCTGACGTGGATTATTTACTGATATTTTCTTTGGGCAAGCTGCACATTGTTTGCAACCCTGGATCAAAGTACACCCCGGTGCTCCATGTGGGCTGGGATCCTAAGTACTAAACTAATCTAAGTTCAGTTTACTTAGCTAATTACGCTTTATTAGCTAACTATTAACATCTAATTACAGGCATAACCACTAAGGTGTATCACTTGCGGGGCAAGAGAAGAACAGTGTCCCAGCGACAGTCACCAACAGATAAAAGGAATTGAGAGGATGGTGAGGCAGCAACTGCCTATGCATTGTGTCAAGAAGGTGACAATCTGGGGAGCTCCAGAGCCATCCTGGCACATACCAGTGGGGGAAAAGCTTCTGGCAATGGTGCACACAGTATGCATATGCCTAATGGGAATGGATATGAGTAAGCACCCAAAGATAAGTCGGACTTTGCTGGTACCAGGAAATTCAAAAATTTGCCTTGAATCCATAAAAGCACTTCATTATCTTTTTCCTGCCTCACATGATGCCATGAATCTTCTACTCACAGTGGACCGTACTCTGCATTTACCTATATGATGATGGTCTGTATGTTTTTATACTATATTGTGTTCAACCATGCCTTTACACAGAATACAAGCTCGCTAAGGTAGAGACTCTGATGCTGTCTCTCTATTGAAGAATGTTACATACACTGACAATGCTGCATTAATAATCCTTTACTGATGGTACCTCTACTACACATTTTCAGGCACCTGAAAGATAAGCACACTTCACTTCTTCCATACCAAAATGAGGACACACTACTATTTTAATTGAGGCACTGGTATCAAAATATACTTCAATATGGCAGCTGATAGTCCAGCCACCACAGACACACACAAACCTAAATGAAGAAACTCAAACATAAATGAAGAGGCATTTTCTTTGCACTGATCAAAAATACTGTGTTTATAAAATTAAAAATAAATAAATAAAAATAGGACAAACTAGAAGACATTAGATAGTGATAGAAAGCAAGCAAGCTCATGTGCCTAAGGCACTGAAGAATATAATGAAGAACAGTTAATTTCTTTAAAAAATTGTCCTCATCATGACGCTAAGGTCAGTGTCTAGGTGGATTATCGACTGCATGTAATGGCTGCCAAGCGGCAGCTTTAATTTACACCTGATTTTTTCAGAAATTCTCTTTGTTTTGCATTCACTAATTGGCTTTCTTTATTCATTCTGTTCAGCCTCCTGTTTTTATTCTTCCTTTGACTCTTTTGAGCCTGTACATCTCCCCCTCCTTCCCAGCACATACTGGTTGAGTGTTCTTTTGTGTTGCAATTAATCCATGTAGGAGTTTCATAAAGGAGCCATAGTACTCACTTCTTTTGTGTTACTTGAATGAAAATTGGCATTATACAGGATATAATTCATTTGGAAGTAGGGAACTAAGAGTTTAAAAACAGATTCAGATTGTAATCAATCTTCTTCCTCGTTTTCTTAACCTCAAAAGCACAAATGTAACTAAATCAGTTTGAAGTTCAGATTCAAAAGTTACATTAATAATCATAAAAGAATGCCAAATGCTACTTTTTTGAAGTATGATAATTACAGAATATCACTGTGTCATCTATCATTCTGCTCTATTGTACCAAAATGTTGGATGACTCACTGGCAGTTTTCAGTGCTGCCATGTGGGAGAGACAAGTTTTCTTCCACGACTGTGCTAATGGGGGACAAGTACAGCATTTATGATATTTCCCAGGAGAAACATGACTCTGTTGTGCCTCAGTAAAAACCAGCCTGGGAGGCTCTGAAAGAAGCTTGTCCAGGTTTCTGAGCAAAAGGAAAGACTTGTCTGGTATGACACCTGTTTGCAAAGGGCAAGAAAGGTAATACAGATTCATCAAGGTTTTCATAAATGATTATTAGCATCCCAGGGTATTTGTAATCACATTATAAAATACATGTTGAATATTTCATCTGGTAGAGAAAGAGAGGGAAGAAGGGGGAATTACAACTGAGCAATTAGCCTGACAACTAGAAATTACGAGACAATTCACCAATTTTTATTTAAAATCCTGGTTCCACCATTGTCAACGGAAGCTATGTCACTAACTGCAGTAGGCCAGGAGTTCACCCCATGTTATGAATGTAAGAATTATGCATATATTCTTATGTATCTTTTAATTCTTCTCCTTTCTTCTCAGCCCACCATGTGTTTTTTTAAAACAAACAAACAATGATGCTGAAAATTTACACAGTATTTAATTAAAAAAAAAAACCAAACAAAACAGAATACACTGCCCCTGCCCTGGACAGCTTTCACTGTATCTTAGAGCAGTGGTTCCCTTTTCTCTACTGTGGCACACCTTAAGGCCTTCAATTATGCCACAGCACACTGCCATGCCAAACTCATGAATATTCAAATTAATATGAATATTCATGAGCCATGGCACCCTGTTTTGGGGCCACGGTCTGGGGCTCCAGCTCAAGGAACCCCCAGCTGGGGTTGCTGCCTATGGCTCCAGCTTAGAGCCCCCCCACAGCCTCCATCCAGGGCCATATGGGGTTGCCACCTGCAGCTCTGGGTAACCCACCAGCTGAGGTCACATTACGCTGCAGCCCACGGCTGGGACTCTGGCTGGGGGGAGAATCCCTGGCTGGGGCTGCATGGGGCTGCCACCCACACCAGCTGCTCTGGCTCCAGTGAACTCTCTGGCTGGGGCCACATAGGGCCATCCCGAAGCTCCGGTGAACCCCCCCCCCCCCCCCCCAAAGGCCGGGCCCACATGGGTATGGTTACCAGATGTCTGGTAAAAGGAAGACATGTCCTACTTTTTACTTTCACTTCCTCCATCTGGCAGGGATTTTAAAATATATGATTTTGTCTGGCTTTTTACTTATAGGGATTAAAGTATGCTTGAATGCTGCGAAATATCTTATTTTTAGGGGAAAGCATTCCAGGGCTCCCTAAAAACAGAAGAATATTACATTAATACTACATTTTCTCCATGGGTCCTCCAATGTCCTCCTTTTCATACTTCCCTGTCCTCCTTGTCAAGCTTTGGTATCTGGTAGCCTTACACACGGGGCCTCTGCCAGGACTCTGACTCTGGGAACCAGGGCTGTTCCTAGGGGTATACGGGGCCTGGACAAATCACCTTCTGTATCCCCCCCAACTCCCCTCCCCTGGCATTGGAGGGCAGGGCCAGACACCTGCACTGCCCCCCCCATGCTAGGTACCGGACGAGCAGCCAAAAGGGCAGCCCAGTGCAGCGCTGCTGGTCCACCCCCACACCCCAGCCATGCGTGTTGCTCTGGGCTCCTTCTGGAACAGCAGGGAGGGGGCAGGAGGCAGCACAGAGCCGGTATCACTGCCCCCCTACCCCAGCCAAGCTGCCTCCCGCCCCCTCCCCGCTGCTCCGGAATGGAGCCCAGAGCAGCACGCATGGCCAGGGGGCAGACCAGCAGTGCTGCACCAGGCTGCCCTTCTGGCCGCACACCCACTCCCCGGCATGGAGGAGCAGCAGTGCGGCCACGCAGGGCCCCCAAAGCGCGGGGCCCTGGGCAGCCACCCCATCACCCTACCCTAGGGACGGCTCTGCTGACCTCCCCCACCCCGGCTGGGCCACTCGGGGGCGCCGTGGAGGATCCAGGTCTGGGGAACCCCACTCCCCGCCAGGACCAGATGGGGCCTCTGCTGCAGCTTTGGGTCCTGGCAACCCCCCCAGTCAGGGCCATGTGGGGCTGCCACTGCAGCCCTGGCTCTGGGGAACCCCCGCAGCTGGGCAGCTGCCCGTGGCTGCGGCTCGGGGATTTTTCCCACGTCACACCAGAGGAGCTGCCACGGCACACCAGTGTGCCGCGGTAAACCAGTTAGGAACCACTGCCTTAGAGAAACACAAACGTGGCAGTAGTTTAAATATGCAAGTTTTAAGGGTGAAATTTTGTTTGGGTTACCACTCACTTCTGCTGATGTAAACAAGGGACTCTTTTCTGGTGACAGAAAATTTGCCTCGAAATGTGTGTTTCTTTGGTACAAAGCACACAGCCCTATCAGTAGCCTGGATCCACTCATTTCCCCAGCAAGAAGTAGTGCTGGTTAACGAGAGAGCATATTTAGGGGCCTACATGGGAATGGACATCACCTGGTCTTACCTAGTAGTGCTTTTTGGAGGCCTAACGATGACTTAGAGCCAGCCTCCTCAGCAGCACTCCAGGGAGGGCCACAGAGCAGTCGATGCCTGTTCTGACTCTGTGGTGAACTCCCTGAGTACAGGGGCCTGTGATGGTGTAAGGAGGTGCAAAGTGCACCTTCCCTGTGCCAGTGGGGTCAATCAAATCCCTTAGTAGAAAATTCTAAGATGACAAATTTCATCTCTCCTTGACAAGGCACCTTATACTGGCTCCCCGACCTTCTGTGATTCCACAGAGACAGAACTGGCTCTTGCAGAAAAGTCTACTTACGATGCCTAGCCACACAAGATTCCCCTCAGGCTGCTGCACAGAGCAGGGAGAATTCAGTCAGGCACAGGTTGTTTTTGCCTTAGGGAAACTAGTTAAGGTCAGCCTTATGCCCCCCAGACTGGCATTTACCTCATCTAGCTACACTGAGGTACAAGCTACATATATTGCCTTGTTTCCACTAGGATTTTACATACATAAGTTAGTATGTCAGTGCAAAAATATGCCTCTCCGCAGCACCCAGTGAAGGCATTAGAGACAAGAATAGGACCTAAGGTAGAGGACAGATTTTTCCACATCTTCCTCTTGTGAGGTTCCTTGCCACTGCAGCACCTGCCACAGAAAAGTGTCAGAGACAGGACACTGGAATCAATGGACTGCAGGTCTAACCCACTGTAACCATTCTGATGATCCTACATCAAACTGGCTAATGGTCTACATGGAGTCCATTTACAGTTAAAATGCGACTCATGCAGTCCCCAAGTCTTTCTCTGTCTACCTGACTAGGGTGACAAGTTCAAACTTCTGTTCTGCAGCAGGGTGTGGGGCTAGAGAATTCTGCCCAGTGGGAGGTGGGGTCAGTAAGCTGGCCACCCCGGTTTTATGTAAGCATATCCCAGTAGAAAAGGAAAGGGGCAAGATTTAAAAAAACAAAACAGAGTAGGAAGAAGAAACAGAGAGCTGATGCTCCCTTCTCCATTAGCAACCACAGCCCTAATCCTGCTATCAAGAGCTCACTGCAGTAACTAATGCTCTCTCTACACTTAGAGTGTTAATTCAAATTGACTGAATTTGAACTAATCAATTCAAACTAATAATTATTATTTTGAATTCAGTCAGTTCCAATTAACATAGCCACACTAGAAACTCCAATTCGAACAAGCGTGTCCATGGACTAGACTGGCTAATTCGAATTGGAGGAGGGGCACCATGGGAGGTGTGGCAACATGGCCCCCAAGAAGGGCCATGCCACCAGGCAATCCCCTGCCAAGCTCCAGCCCTCTGAGCCCGGCACAAGGAAAAACATCCCCTGCCCAGCTCTAGTCCCACCACAGCTAGAGCTAAGCAGGGGATGCTTTTCCCCATGTCAGGCTTAGAAGGCTAGAGCTTGGTAGGGGATGTTTCCCCTGGCCAGGCGGGGGGAGAAGGGATTTTCCTTGCCCAGCTCCAGCAGTGTTGCCCCACGGGGGGAACGGATCCCCATGCCAGGCTGGAGCCCAGCAGGGGATGTTTCCCCTGGCCAGGCGGGGGGAGAAGGGATTCTCCCTACCCGGCTCCAGCAACGTTGCCTCATGTGGGGAAGGGATCCCCATGCCAGGCTGGAGCCCAGCTTGCCAGTGCAGGGAAGGAACCCTCATGCCAGGCTGGAGCCCAGCTTGTTGGTGTGGGGAAGGGATCCCTGAGCTGGGCTGGAGCCGAGCTCCCTGGGCTGGGGACAAGGACTCCCACGCACAGCTCCAGCTCTGCTTGCTGGTACAGGGAAGGGATCCCCGCACTTGGTTGGAGCCATCCTCCCCGGGCTGAGGACAGGGACCCCTGCATACAGCTCCAGCGCCGCTTACCACATAGTGAAGGGATCCCCACAGTGGACTAGAGCCCCGCTGGTCGTGCATGGGGATGGGATCCCCCCCCATGCCAGGCTGGAGCCATGCTGGCTGTGCAAGGGAGTCCCGTCCACACGCATGGCCAGTGGGGCTCCAGCCCGGTGCGGGGGTCCTGTCCCCATGTCTGGGCAGCAGAGCTGGAGCTACACGAGGGTTCCTTCCCCAGCCAGGGGAGCACAGCTCCAGTCAGGTGCAGGGATCCCTTCCCCGCACCTGCAAGTGGAGCTGGAACCACACACGGAGTCCCCTGCCCCTAGCCCAGGGAGCTCAGTTCCAGCTCGGCATGGGGACACCTTCCCCAGCGAGCAAGTGGGGCTAGAGCTATGCATTGTGGTTCCTGTCCCCAGCCAGGGGACAGGAACCCCACTACCCCCCCCCCCAGCCTGATCTGGCTGGGTGATGTCAGAGGAACCTTTGGGGCTGCTGGCCCCAGGTGCTGAAGGGCTGGTCTTCCTTCCAGGCTGCCATGCACCCTGGGCAGAAGGTCAACCCATGTCAATTTGAACTAACAGTGAGTTCAAATTGACATGGCCACACTGGGTCAATTCGAACTGACCAGGACTTTGAAGTCAAATGAGGTTTGACTACTTTGAAGTCAGCTTTCATCAATTCGAACTAAGGAGTTCCTCAGTTCGAATTGGGGAAAGCGAGTGTGGCCATGCACTTAATTTTATCTAAACTGATTGTCATCAATTCAAATTAAATTCTAAGTGTGGATATAACCTAACAGAATCAATGAGTCTCCTCCCAGCTGCCAAACTTTCCAGCTTTTACCCTCTCATCTGATAACTATGACTAAGAAGTTATTTGCTCCTACACACAGTTCCTGGCATTTTTAGTTCTTCCATGTATAGGACAGTTTCCTTAGAAGTCTGCCATGTGCTTTATTTACAACACAAAGATTTTTAGATGAGACTTCAGAGAGTCAAACTCAAAGTCAACAGGAACAATATATGTAGATATTATGCAAGAATTTGGTCCTTAATTGCTTCAATTATGATAGACTGTTTTTTCCATCCAACAAAAAGCAGTTCCTTTTTTTTAGCTTTTTGAGGATTTTTACCTTGGTTTCTTCTAATTGCCTTTGGAGGTTTTTAGGATCCACTGCAATTGGCTCAGACAGTTGTTTGTTCACAGCTGCTTCAGAGGTCTGGAGACCTGACAAAAGCCCAGATGAGGTTTCTTCATAATGCTGGTATTTATCTACCAGATCTTTAAGGTTATTTCCAAGAATACCACACTAAAAAAAGAAAAAGGAAAACAGATATTAAAATGTACCCTTTATTTCATATAATGGGATTTCTTAGGGATTTCAGAGTAGCCTAATTTGTGATCTTAAAAATATTTCCGTCAATCTACAGTGCCCAATGTATTATATTTGGATATTTACATTTAGACACTTACAATGTGGTAACTTGGAGCTACAAATATTCAGCATCTTCAAAAACCAGACTACTTTTCTATGTGCTTAAAAATATGGATGTAGATGCCTAGAAGTTTGAAAACTTTAACCACCAGCTAAAGCCTTGCTTACAATTATGTAATTTAAACATTTTAAAGAATCTGTGGGGGTTTTTAAATATAAAAACCATTAAGTTTGCTTTAGTAGTAAATGGATTATTTGTAGAGGGACACTGATGGGCAAGATAATCGTGTTTGGGACTGCCTAAGCCACATGTTGCAAATAAGATAAAATATTAGGGGTTATTCAACAGAAGTTTTGCCATGGAGCATTCATCTGCACAGGTATCTGTACAAGCCCAGAGTCTGCCCAATTGGATCTCTGACACTTTAGTTAATGTGCACAAAAATACATATAAGATGACACTCAACCAGTTTGCAAATATTGGGCCTAATTCTGATTTCACATACACTGGTTTTAAACAAGAATAATTCTACTGATGTCCGTGGGGTTACTCCTGATTTACAGGAAAAAAAAATTTGTAGAACTAAGTGCACTTTTCTCTTTCTATGCCCCAACACTGGAAAAGCTACAGTTGAATCAGCCTAAACAAAGAGAAACTGTGGCAGAAAAAAATATTTCAAGTCTTTTTAAAGAAATATTTTGAGTCTTTTTCTCTGCTTTACTGGGGTTTTTAATTTTGTTTTGAAAAAAAAAAACACTCAGTTCAGTGTTGATTTAAACGAAGCTCTGACCATGGTCATGAGGTGGTTTACCATGTTTCTGGTAAGGAAATTCTATACATGGAGTGTCAATAAGGAGTGACAAATTTTGGTGAAAGACAACCCTAGTCTTCAAAAGTGGGTCATTTATTTAGCAAACTGGTACCTCCTAAGGGGCCAATAAAGTGTTTAGACTTTGTTTTGGAGTTTTAAAATGTTTTTTTTTTCCTGATAAAATAGAGTAGGACCCTACAGTCTTTTAGGTTAACATGTTTTCATAAACAGAATTGTGCCAAGCAATAAAATGCTACAGGAATTCTTTTGGTATCTGTGGAAACAGTTTTTAGTCTGCATGAAATCATAATATTTACCAATGATTATTTTTAAATATTTATCTTTGGAAAATTAGAAATATGACATTCCAATTGTAACTTTTACATTTAGTACTTAATCTCCACCTAGTGGCCAGACATTAAAAGGCATTCCATTTATCTAAGGGCAGACTAGAGCTTTTGATACAATTTCTACAGTTAGCACAAAACTGTATCTGTTAAAATTATTCTATAACTTGATTTATTTATTCATTCAGATTTATACAAGAAATTAAAAGGGGAAGTTACCCAAAGCTCTAGTCACTCCAGCCATTAAACACACAAACAAAATTCACAAAGCCTCAGCCAGAAAAACCTCTGACCTGATGCACAAATTTAGGCACCTAAGTCACAGTTTTGGGACCACTATCAGACACCAAACTCCTGCAGGTGCCTGAACTCATTTGGCAACTAACTTTTTTCAGTAAGAGTTTCCCTACTCACCTATGTTTCTGCCTCTAGGCAAGTACATGGCTTCTTGTTCAGTCTGGAAGTCTATCTGTCACCTAAACCAGTGGCTCTCAACCTTTTGCAGGTTGCAACACACTTGGTGGCATATGACAACCCTACAGGACACACCAGCCCACCCCCACCAGGCCAAATCCAGCAATCTCCCCTGCTCTCCATGACACACTTACACAATAATGTGTCCTGACATAGTGGTTGAGAACTACTGGCCTAAACTACAGAGCATTTCACAAACTGGTGAAAATAGGTGTTTGGCCGCCTAAATTGTGAGTGGGGCTCCATTCAGCAGGCAGCCTGAGTACATCTAATTGGACCCCTAAGGCAAGTTCACATAAACCAGTTGCTTGGTGGGGGAGCTCCCTTATTAACTGTTAGCCCAGAAGTGAGTGCTAGGCTATGGGAAACTCCTCTTTAAGCCCCTCTTCGAGTGGCAAAAGAGATCTGAACAGGGAAGCTGACACCTCTCACGTGAGTACCTCAACCATCAGACTACAGGATATTCTGAAGAGTAATTTGGGAGGGGGGCTCACACAAGCCTGAAAATAATTATATAACCTTGTGGTTAGAGCACTCAACTAAGCTGTGGAAGACCCAGGGTTCAATTACATTTCTCCAGGCTTAGGAACGCTCAATTTAATGAAAAAATGCCTAAGACATACTAGCCTTTTATGTTCTGAAATTTTAGGATCAAGCATTCATAGAGCCTCCAGTCTGTGGGTTTTCAATGTGCATATACACACGGTAGGTTGGCAAGTTACTCATGTGTACACACAAATGGCCATCTACACCCGGGAATGCAGGTTATGTGCATGCACAAGACAGGCTCTTTGAAAATCTTGGATATGGTCTTTATTCCCACCTAGCTTAATCTCACTCTCAGAAAAGCCAAATAGGTAGAATCCAGTCATTAATTAATAACGATAGCTTTTGGTCTTACTTTTCATTGCAAGTTTAGCAAGAAAATCACAATGAGTTTCTGTAAACAGGGGAAGAGATGTTTCCTCACCAAACGTTCAAGAAAACAAATCAGAATTAGGTTTTGGTGTCATGCTCTGACCTGAATCAATGACTTAGTGATCACGCAAGGGCTCACCCAGAACCCAGCATAGGACTCAATCCTACAAGACACAGAGTATCTAGTAAGGGTTGGACACCTTCAGCTCTCAGTGAATTCAGCGGTACCTCACAGAATCAACCCCTTACTAAGAAAAGGAATGATGACTGGAAAAACAAGGATATCAACTTCCTTTTGTTGAAAAGTGCTGAAGACTATATAACATCTTCCTGGAGAACAAAAAGTGATGAGCAAGAACTGCGCCTCAGTGACCAGAACATCCTAGCCAAAAGATGGCATCTTCTACCATGCAACACTGAAGAAGTATCTGCTTAAGCCCTGGGGCCGGGGTTCAAGCCTATGAAAATCTGACACAGGGTTGAGATGCTGAGTTGAGCCACCGTGACACACAACTAAATCTCCCTTAAATGGATCAGTGCAACTCTGCATATAACTGTGAAGATATAAGTTATAACAGTTCTATCCACGCTGTACATTAAGTGGAGCAACATTTGTTGCTATCTGAAGGTTGGTCAGATGTGAAATGAGTTGGTGATTTAGTCCACAGTTCCTAGTGAATAGGTGTCCTCTGAGCAAAGGACACAGAGTCGCAATTCTTTTCCATCCTCTAAAGTTAACTTTCCATGACTGCACTAAATTGGGCTGGCACAGCTGTGTGGAAAAGCTAGCATGCTGCTGTCCATTCTTTGCCTTTCCAAGTGAACTAGTAAAAGGCTAGCCTAAGATTGTTAATCTAATACCACTCAAAAGAAATAAAGTTGCATTTAGAAAGGCACATAGAAGATTATTCCAAACATTCAACACAAATTTCAAAATCACTGTGTGATTCTTTAAGTACAGAGCGGCAAAATTTGTCTTCTGCTTTGCAGTTTTGGAGGGTATGGGGTATGGCAGGATATGGAGAGCCTGTGAAGGGAGCACGCACCACCTCTTACACACAAAGTTCAACTGCACAAGTAGTCACACAGGAAAAAGGGTGGGGAATCAAAAGATTGAATGCTGCAGAGACGCTCCATTCCATTCCACTGCTGGGATAGTGTAGAGCCTAATTCAGTAGGGTCTAAGTCCTGTGTGATAGGATGCTTCCTCTCAACAGTCTGCATAATTCTCAAGGCTGGCAGAGTTAACTAGGCTGAGTGCTGGAGATAGGAATTGTTCCTTAAAGGAAGTGGTTTCTATGGGCTCACTGCCAACAGTGGAGGTCAGACTGGGAAAAAGCTAGGATAGGGCACAGACAGATTAAAGCTTTCTATTAAATTTTTATTTTCAATTGTAATCTTGGTAGGCCTTGGCTTTTGTCATATTTGTTTTATTAATAAGACTAAAGTAGGTTACCACTTTGAAGGAAAAATTACACAGCACAAATGATAAAGAGGCAGTAGTTAGATAAATCTAGAGGAGACACAGTCTCCTTCCATCTCAAAATGTTACTCAATTATGCTTTCATAGATTTTTTTTAAGACCAGATGGGACCGTTAGATCATCTAATTCAACCTCCTGTGTAATACAGGCCACATAATTCACCCAGTTATACCAGTAACCTGTGTTTGACTAAAGTGTATTTTTAGAAAGGCATATAGCAGGCGTGGCCAAACTGTAGCTTGGGAGCCACATGTGGCTCTTGAATGAAAAACTGTGACTCTCAGAAGAACATCAGCAAATCAGTTTAGGAAAGCAACCCCAGCCTAGGAGTTCAGGAGGGAGTCAGGATGGTGGGGAGAAGTGCAGCATGGTTGGGATTTTAAAAAAACTCTCCACTAGCCTACAGTCTTTTACATCGAGCAGCAGCTAAGTTTTTACTGTGTAGGCCTACTTTTCATGGCAACCTTAAGTAATTATTAGAATCTGACATTAGTAGGATCAATATTTGTCCTGTTTTTACAATAAAATTAAAGTGTGCAATGAATTTTAAACTTAGTCATTTTGGAGTTTGTAAAAGTGTATGGCTATATGCCTCAGTGTGGCTCTTGAAGGTTGAATAATCAACTTGTGTGGCTCTTGAGTTCCATAAATTTGGCCACCCCGGCATATAGTCTTGATCTGAAGACTTCAGAAGACAGGGAATAAACCTCTTCCTTTTTTGTTTGTTCCAGTGATTTATCATCCTTCACATAAATATTTGGAGAGCCAACTCTTTTCTCCAGACTCATTCAGATGTAAATAAAACTTACCTTAGTATAAAGAGATTTGAAACGATCTGAAGCACCATCCAATTTACTTTGCACCTCCATGTAAGTAGCCGAAGTATCAATACCATCTTTGTCAACCTTGCCACCATCTTTTTTACTACAAGATTTAGCAGCATCTAACACTCTTTGTCCAGAAATTGTAATGTACCGTAAATCACCTTTGTGAGAAATAACATCTTCTGAAAAACTCTTTTGCCTTTTGAGCTTGTTCATGATACCCTGGAAGTCAGAAGTACCAGCCTCCAGGTTATGAAGCTCTTGTTCTGACTGTTGTAGCCAGTTTTCAAACTCTCTATAGTCTATTTCAAATTTCTCAAGTTCTTCCTGTAGAGAGTGTGTTAACTTCATTTTTCGTTCTGATTCAGCTAAAGCAGTTTCATACTGGACTTTTAGTTCTTTCATGTCCCTTTGCATCTTCTCTTTTTCTGCAGGTGAAAGGTAGTGGCCTTGTTTCTCAAGCAGCGCTTGTGCAGACTGAGTTGCTATTATGACAGCCTGTTGCTGAGAAATAATTTTTTCATGCTGAGCCTGTATGAAAGAAATCAAAAAGTTTATCACTAGTACCCTCAAGTAGGGTCAAGACCAAGAACATTTTTATGATCAGAAGTCTCCCTTGAAATCACTGAGGAGTCTGGTCTAGAAACTGATAGCGTAAGATGGACCGAAATTACAAAGCAGCTGATAATTTTGGAGTAATGTTAATAATGAATAGGAGAGTCATTTTTAATTAGATTACTTAAAAATTGTTATCTGATCAATGAGAAGAAATGTGAGAAAAAGACCCTTAACATTCAGAGCTGCTCAAAATGCCACTCTTCTTACTCATTATTTACCTACAGGATTTTTACACTTTAAGAAATAACTAATGGTAATTATGAACCAGACCTCAGTGTTATCTTTTCAAACACCTTAGTTCTTTAAGTGCCCCATTTCCCATAGAAACAATGACTATGTAAATTGTAAAATGGGCTACAATGCATCTCTATATATGTACAGTAGACAAGCATCGAAGATCAGATTTGAGCCCTCTGTTAATACTATTTTCTAAAGAGCACCAGTAGGTGCAAACAAAATCATCTGTGCTTCTATTTTCTTTAAGAAGTTTTGAGCTGAAATTTATTCCAAAATCCTGATGGTTCTTTGATCATTTTCTGCTAGTCCCTTCACTCAGAATCGAAAGAGGGTAGGGATTGTTAAAACAACATCTAAACATACAGAAGGCTGTCATAATTACAAATGCCAGCTGATAAAGGCATCTTAAAATTGTTGTGTTGTGGACTTCTGCAGCTCCTGCTGAAGAATTCATAATATGGTGCTTTACCTTCTGAGAATTCATCACTTTTAAAGTGAAAGTAATAGAGATTAATACTCTCAACAATCCAAAAATGGTAGCAGTGTGCAATCTTTTCAAAAAGAAATATGTCAAACCAAATAATTTATCTTTGACAGGGATCAGGAAAGACTCATGACAGCATTATGAAACTGTGGTTATGCCTACAGTACTTTACCTGAAACAGATATTATACTGTGCTCATTTCAGCCAAGGAAAATAAACAGCAGAGTATTATCATTAAGACGTCAGCACTTGCCACAGAGAACACTACGATTTCCCCATTTTTACATCAGGAAATAACTGGGTGCCTGTGTGGTAACTGGCAAATGCTGAACTTTTAATGTTTTTTCCACTAACAGAATATACATTACTTTTTTCTTTGAAGGCTGATGAAAAGGTTTTCATTGACTTCAGTGGGCTTTGAATCAGGATCCAGACACTAATTATCTTAGCACCTAAGTGCTGAACATTTGCCACAGCTAGGAAGATGTGCATCTAGTACCTTGACTTTCTGATATTGCTGGTTCAGATTCCTGTCTGTGGATTTTAATCTGCCATCTACACAGATTTCAGTCTGTTGTTCGAGTTCCAACAGGTTACCATTGACTTCATCCTCTTCTCCCTCCAAAGCCTTTACATTCCCTTCTTTAAAATGGGTTCCATTCTGTTCTATTGCCCGCATCCATTTCTTGTCCCCATGCTCCGCTGCCTTATCCACATTTGACAGCCAATCCAAGAGATTTTCTATCGTAGTTTTACTCTCCTCTAGTTGTTCTATGGCAGCAACCTATACATTGAAAGGTCAGAGTTTGAATCCTGAACTTACTTTTAGCTTTTACATCATTTCAAATATAGACGTTTATACTATTTAAAAAGATTTTAAAATCTGAAAATATCTGTTAATTGACATAGTGAAAATGTGCTATATCTGTAAAAAAAACCTACCCTAATTAATTTGATAGTCACCCAAGTAAAATATGACTTTGATCTCTCACTGGCAAACTAGTAATAAGTAGAAAGATTATTTTCCTAAGACTTTTTTAAAATGTAAAAGAAGATACAGAATTCTAGCATAAGAACCTTTTCTGTTTCCTGCTTAATAGCTGTTGTCACAGCTTTATCCAGCTCTTTTTTGGATTCTTCTGCCTTCTGGCTTAGCAGCAAACATTTTGTCTTAGCTTCATTAAGTTTCTGTTCAAGAACAGTCTTGTCTTCTTGTGACAGCTTTTCTCCATTTTCTTTCAAGAACATCTCCGTTTTTTTCACAATCTCTGCCAATGCCTGTGCATTTGCCTGCATATCTTTCTGTAGCTCCTTGTAAGATAAACAGCAAGAGAAAGTTAAGGGAGGTAAATGAAACATCTGCACTTCATCTTATGGCATGCATTCTTGTAAACTCACTTCAATTCAGCCAAAAACAGTGAGCAATGTAACTAAAATGATTGGTAAAAGGAGTTACACTTTTCTTCTCATATGGGATTTTGATGCTTCTAAAAATCTCAGGCTGTAATAAGCTTGGATCACTCACTTGTGATTTTCTCATATCTTAAAAGAATGCTTTTGAACTCCAGAATCACATTGAAAATCTCAGGCATGCTACAAGGTTGTTTCTGTCTCCATCTATTTGTTGTTGTCACAAATTCACTACCATTAATTCAAACTCCATGGTTGAGGGGCCTGTGAAGACCCACTCAGTTGATCAGGAGGTTGA
Source organism: Podocnemis expansa (assembly GCA_007922195.1). NCBI lineage: Eukaryota > Metazoa > Chordata > Testudines > Podocnemididae > Podocnemis > Podocnemis expansa. Next base: position 14,184,874 of record ML681979.1, read on the forward strand.
TTGGTTGTTTCTCTTTCAGTCTATTCATTTGCTTTTTATCAAGCCACCCAGAACAGGAGCACTTTACAGATTCAGTACCTTAGCTTCTGTTAACAAGGCATGGTTTTGTGTCTTTTTATTTGCCATCTTCTCCCTTCTCTCTGGCTATGTCCACACATATCTTTTAAATCAAAATAACACTAGCTATTTTGATTTAAAGATGTTTATGCCCAGACAATGTTTCCTTATTTTGAAATAAGGAAAATCATTTCAATATTATAAAACCTAGTTATATATCGAAATGAGGGTTATTTCAAAACTGTGGTTTTGAAATAACCCTGTCTGGCTCTGTTATATCGGTATGACCCACATTATCAATATAACAGAGGACCTTCCTCCCAGGGTGCATAGCACCCTGGAAGGAAGTCCCCCCCCCCCCCCAGCACCTTGGCAAGGGAGGGAGGGAAGGTGCGGGGGGTGGCACAGGGAGCAGCCAGATAGGATGCCAGGGGGCCCCGCTTGCCAGCAGGACGACGGGTCAGGAAGCCATCTCTCCACACTACTCCCACTTGTCAGCAGCTAAAGGGGCTGTGGGTGTGGAGCCGTCATTGCCCACTACCCCCCGCTTGCTGGCAGCTAGCTGGGTGGAGGGTTGGAGAGCCAGCACCCCCTGCTGCCCCTGCTTGCTGGCACCCAGCAAGGTGGCGGGTCAGGGAGCCAGCACTCCCCACTGTCCCAGCTTGTGGGCTGCTGGCCGCGTGAGGGGTACAAGAGCCTGCACATCCAGGAGCACTGGCTCCCACACCCACGAAGCCAGGACAGAGGGGATGCTGGCTCCCACACCTGCCGCCCCGCTGGCTGCCAGCGAGTGAGGAGTAGCAGGGGGTGCCGGCTTTTCACACATTGCCCCGCTAGCTGCCAGCAAGCGGGTGCAGCATGGGGAGCTGCCTTCCTGACCGGTCACCCCACTAGCTGCCAGCAAGCAGGGGAAACAGGGTGAGCCAGCTCGGGTACTCGATGCCCGGACGGCAGCCGGTGTGCCCCACGGTCCCTCTCCTGCTGCCCCACCAGCAAAGGGGGACACAGGGCAGGGGGATCTCTGGCCTGGGGGATTTTGCCCCTGCCTGGCCCTCCAGGTGAGAGCCAGGCAGGGGATTGGGTGGCAACATGGCCCTGCCAGGGGGCCATGCTGCCACATCTCCCATGGTGCCCCTCTCCTGAATCGAAATAGTAAGTCCTGTGTCTGGACTTGTTATTGCGATTTGGAGTTTTTCCTTAATTCAATTTAAGTTAAATCAAATTAATGATTTTATTTCAAAATAGCTTATTTCGATTTACCTTAAATCGAAATAAGCGTGTATGTGTCAACATAGCCTCCGTCTTGTTTTTCACTATCCACAGTGATCTTGTGCTGATCTCCAAACCACTGGCCAAACTGAGAGGCCACATCTATTGCCACTGTCAAAGTTGCAGTGTGAATTACCCGGCTCCAAATATTACATAACAAACGTGGAGGCCACTCTTCAATGCCTCTCTTTACAGAGAATCAAGCACACGATCAGTAGTGCCATAATTCTTTTCACTGCCAGCATGAGATTCTGAGTCAGCTCCTTTATCTACATCCCCCCCACGGCTAGTGCTTGCTACTATAGACTTAAACCTGTCTTAGGGCATGTCTATACTGATGGCAACAAACCCATCCCATCAATTCAAACGTCCTGGTTCGACTGAGGGGTCTGTGAAGACCCGCTCAGTTGATCAGGATGTTGATCACTGAAATCATCCCTTCAAGTGGAGTAGTGCTGAGTCAAAGGAATTTCCCTGCATTTCCCTTCACTTCAACTCAGGAGTGAAGCAACCAAGGTAAGTGAACATTAGGAAGTCAAAGGGACACACACAAGATATTTTAAGTAACTTGCATGTCTCCATTTGACTGCAGCCAAAAATGGAGGCAAGAGTAGAACAGTGTACAGTCTTTTTAATTTAAGCACAGATTGCTTTTTCTGTAGACTGTAACTAATCAAAACCACATTATAAGATTACTAAGGTTGCTGGTGTTTAGTCAAGTTTTCACCTCTTGTTTGGTTTGGTATTGCTTTATCTCAGCTTTGCTGTCTCCAATAACGAGAGTTTCTTGGTGACCAATAAGGCGATTTTCTGTTTGTGTAAACAGATCACATATTTCCTGTAGTTTCTCCTTGCATTCCTGCTGCTGCTCAGCAACATCCTAATTTGGAGAAAAAATAAAACACAAAATTCTACATAGCAACAATCAGAAGCTTCCTTATAAATTATTTTTAAACACCAATATTGCAAAGCAATAACTTTAAAAGTATGCTGTAAACATGATAGCAATGGTATTCAATTTGAGCAAGGTGAATACACAGAAGTTATGAATTATAAACCTCAGATACGCTGTAAGTAAAAGAGATCATGTTTTGATGAAATTGCCCAGCAGAAGTCTGGCCATGCATATGTAAAAGAAATGAAACCTCCAACCACCGGAAGTGAAAATCCACATCTCTTTATCACTTGAAACCTGTGATAAACGATATTAGTTCTGAAAAAGGACACCAAAACAGACGTTAGTTGTGACTGGTATGTTAGCTCAGTTGATGTGCATAACTCGTTATTTGAGTAGAAAATGCTTGCAACTTTTAAGCAATATAGAAGAACAAAACATGCAGGATCATTACTGTTACCCAATTCTTATATATGCTTGATTCACCTATTTTTATATATTCCTCTGCCACAGAAACTTTCTTAGAATGTTATAATGCCGCAGGATTCTAAGTAATTTTTTCATAATGCACCAAATGCTGAATAAAGTGCTGACCTCTGAGGCTAATGTCTGTGATTCTGTGAGTGGAAGGAAGGTGCAGATACAATGAGGGCCTGACTATAATCAGTTACCTAATTACAGATGCAGTAGCTATTTTATTCATGATTGTAAGCTATCAAAAATACTTTCCTTCAATCTGACAGAAATGCTAGACCTGACTCCCATACTTTTAAGTTAATAATGATGTCTAAAAACTCAAGTATGCAAACTATATGATTCCTAATATGATAGAACTAAAAAGTACTGCTCTTAATCAGAAAGACAAGAGCAATTATTTATCAAACCTGATTGATATAGTCTTTGTAGAATAATGAAGGCAAATACAAAAAAATATATAGGCTATTACAGGCGTGGCCAAACTGTGGCTTGGGAGCCACATGTGGATCTTGAATGAAAAACTATGGCTCCCAGAAGAACATCAGCAAACCAGTTTAGGAAAGCAGCCCCAGCCTAAGAGTTCAGGAGGAGATCAGGATGGTGGGGAGAAGTGCAGCATCGTCAGGATTTAAAAAAACTTGCCACTAGCCTGTATTCTTCTACCTTGAGCAGCAGCTAAGTTTTCACTGTATAGACCTAATTTTCACAGTAACCTTAAGTAATTATTAGAATCTGACATAAGTAGGATTGATATTTGTCCTCTTTTTATGATAAAATTAAAGTGTGCAATGAATTTTCAACTTAGTAACTTTTGACTAGGTAAAAGTATATGGCTATAGGTCTCAGTGCGGCTCTCAAAGGTTTAATCATCAGCTTGTGTGGCTCTTGAGTTCCATAAGTTTGCCCACCCTTGGGCTATTATAACATACTTAATCCTGCAGTCAGTGGTTTCCAAACAACTCATCTCTGATATGACATAATCAATCACACATATTAGTATTAAAATTCCTTATCCATATTGATAGAACACAAGCACACATGTACACCCAAAGGCAAACCTTCTGATCACCAAGGTCTTGTTCTGTCTGTAACAGTCTCTCTAAACTTTCCATTTGAGATGTGATTGTTTCCTGTACTTCCTGAAAACACTTCTGCGTACTATTTAAGAGCCTCAACAGCTGTTTGCTTTGATTAGGAGAAAGATCCTGGGCATGTTCGGAAATGAAGAACTGAACATCAAATGCTATGGAATCCAGTTGTATTTTCATAGAGCCAAGCTCTTTTGAAGTGTTCTGTAAATAAAGTGAGAGGAAATGACTGACCAGAAAGAAAAGTTCATTGTTGATAAAGCATATTTCAGAAAGAGAGAATATTATTCCTAGCCTAATGCCCAACTATGTTTCAGTATGTCCACAGTGGAGGCTCTGTTAAGTTGACTTAAAGTTGTCCTTGTTAAGCTGACTTCAAGAGTCCACACTGAAAACTCCTGTCGACTGCCTACATCCACACTGGCAGGTGCTAGGTCAACCCTTCCTGGTGGCCAACAACTCTGGGAGGGGGCCTGGAGGCCAGTTAGGTTGACTTAAGAGCTTTTCCCTGTCTACACTGGCTTAAGTTGACCTTAAGAGGTGGTGTTATTAAGGAAGTGCTTAAGTCGACTTAATAAAAGCTCTGTGTGGCTGCAGAAGTCTTCAGGTGGACTTAACCTTCCTTATGTTTACTTAAGGCTCCAGTGTAGATGCACCCTTTTCTGAGTAAAATTTTAGCCCAAAGAAGGAATTAGAATAATGCTTGTATCAGAGACAAGGCAACTTAAGTGAGTTTAACTCATGCTTTGCTTTTATGACCAGGGGTTTATATCTCAAATTCCAAATAATGATGGTGTTCAAAGTCTTCTCTTTATTTGCTTTTTTATTTTTACACATCAGAGGACTGACTGAAAACCAGCACAGCACATGTACTGTTCACCTAACTAGAGGAGCAGTCAAGCAAAAACCAGACATGAGAGAATATTTATTGACTGTATTTCCTGCCATTTTTTGCCTTCCTCTGTAGCCTATAGTGATGCTCTATTTCTTCCCCGCTCTGTTGGCAAATTCTCTCCTCATTTACAGATATTTAACCCTACCGAAGTTATTAAACATTCTGCAACCCTATCCAAACTTCAGTGAACTCACTGTGCATTTTACATTTCGTATATGTTTGGTTTCATTCATGTTTTATGGCTACCACATGAAGTGAGTGCTTAGGAGGCACCTAAATTCATGGTTTAGGATTTTTTCCCACTTTTGATTCTTTAAAGTACCTGTCCACAGCTGTTTTGGCGATGTACCTTGAACTCAATGAAAAGATTGAAGTGTAAGCAAAGGATATAATTATAATAATTGGGATGGGCTGTAAACCTACTTTAGATGGGTCCAGAGTTTTTTCACAGATTTAAGCAGAGCCAACATTATAATATCTTTTCCAATAATCAGTTTTACTATTTTACCAATCAATATAAATGATACTTGCCTTAAGCAGTTGTAAGCTTTGCTTCACACTTTCTATATTGCTAGTATTCACTGTCAGGTTGTTCACAGTTTTACTGTTTTCTGCGATCCAATCTGAAAACTTCTGAAGTTTGCTTAGAAGCTCCTCATGCAATATTGCAAGCTTAGACTAGAAAGGAAAGTTATACAGTTATTTACAATATCATAGTTTAACCAGCTAAATCTGTTATTAAATATAAGAAAATCAGACAGCTACTTGATGCTAAAATAAACCCAAAACAAAATATTTATTTTTAGCTGTACTACTTTGAAGTAAAGAGCATACAAAAAAATCATTAAACAGGAGCTTACCATTTCAGAATCAACAGCAAAGACTATTTGTTTTGCACGCTTTGAAGACATATCACAGACCACGAAAAAGGCCTTTTGTAAATATTCATAGCTTATTTTTAGCCCTTCAATTTGTTCTTTGGGAACATCTTTATGCGGAGATTTTAAAAACTCTTCTGTCAACATCATATCTTTTTTTAGAACCACAGCAAAAGAAGCCAGTCCTGATTCAAATGACTGCAAACAAAACATAAGCAAGACACATTACATTTACTAAAAGAAAGAGGTTTAAAATTAAATTCATATAATTGTATTTAAAATCTGAATCACATGATCTCTCTTTATATTAAGGCTTTCTGAAGCATCCAACAGTGTACTATTCAAGTGCTACTTAATGCATTATAGAAACGAGAGGTTATATTTTCTTACCTCTAAGTGTTCAAGTTGAGTTTTTAGCATTTCCAAGTTGTGACTAATAGGCTGCTGATTATCTAAGTGGAATTTCATATCCTGAACCACTGTCAAATGTCCTCGCAATTTCTCTGTGTACTGTAAACATTGCTGTACTCCACTTAACAACTGAAAATAAGTTTTAACAATCAGAAAATGCTTTCTAAATTAACAGAGAAATAAAACAAATTGTTTTCATGAAAATTTGTTTTAAATTTATAACTGGGGTGTGGGGTTTGGTTTGGTTTTGGTTCTGTAATAGTCTCCAATACTTACAAGGATGCATGCAATTACTTTAAAACAAAATGTACAACTGTGACAGTTATTGCTTACCATGGCGCCTACTGGGTTGTCTCGTGGAACAGTTTCTTTCATTTTCAGAATATCCTCAGAAAAGCTTTTGGAAGGGCTATCCGACTTCTCAGGCTGCTGGTCATTTTCCAAAATAACACCTGTGCTGTGAACCAGCAAACTCCCTCTGAGAGCTTCTGATCCGAATTCTGTTAGGTCTGTTGAGAAAACAGTACAGAGCTCCTCTGCTTTGCCTACACACTCATCATCTGGAGAGATACCAGCAGCCTGTGAGCTGGTAAACAATTCATTTGCCAAATCACTCATCAGTTCCTCTAATCTGTATGAATTTTCATCTACAGGAGGAATTTGGAAGATATGTTCAAGTTGAGAAGTAATAAATTTAGGAGCAGTAGCTTTTATTTCTTGGTCTTTTTCATTCTGCACTTTTTCACTTGTTCTTTCATAAGGATTGGCAGTGTTTTGACTGCAGTGGTTTTGCTTCAATGTATCAAGGAGAAGGTCAGGGCTTCTGTGATCAGGCCAGGATAAGTGAAGATTATCCTGGCTCTTCTGATCTATGCCTGATGGGGTAGCCATTAGTGCAGGGCTAATGACATTACTTGTTTGCTTAATATTTGACTCAGTGGAAGTCTCATTCCCCAAGTGTGTGCAACTAATCATTTTAAGTAAACTTTCCATTAAAACTTTTGTGTCAGAGTAATTTAAAGGTTCACCTTCCTGCTTGCAATAAATGTGGCCATCTTTTAATTTGTTTTTCAAAATATTCTTTACATCTTCAATTAATACATCAGATGCTTCAGGAGAATGGGACATGCTTTCCTCTACTTGCAAGTCTTTGGGGAGCAGCACTTCTTTTTGTGGTGTTTCAACAGTCTTTTCTTTCCTGATACCATTTTCAATTAAAGTGGCCTTGCTGGCTAAAATATTCTGCTCTTTAATGCTTTTTACTCCATTATAACAATCCAGTGTATCACATTCCTTCTGCACAACATTATCCAAGCTGTCACCTACAATATCCAAAGGTTTAGAAGAAAAGTCTGCTGCATCTATATGGTTTCCAGAACGTCTGGCTTCTGCTCTGTCTTTTGACTCCCTGAAATTCTCAGTACTTCCAGCTGTGTCAACTGTCTTAAAGGTAAATGCATTACTACAGATTATGTCATTTTCTGAAGCATCTTCAAGAACTTTATCAGTTTCTTGACAGATAATAGCCTCAGGGCTTTTTGTAACATTAATTCCTTTAGATTTTACTGTAACTGTCAGGAGAGAAGATTGAGCTTTAGAGTTTACTTCATTTGAATGTATTGCTCCCAAATCAGCAATACAGTCAGCTATCACTACCTCTTTTCCATTCTGTATGTCATTTTCCTCACTTTTACCTTCCTTAAGGTAGCACGAATCAGCCTCTCTCACTTCTGAAATACCTTTTGCTTTTATGCCTTTTGCACACTGTTTTAAATAAGCAGAAAGGTCAAACTCTTCCATAAATTCATCTGATTTCACAGTATCATAGTCACTGTAAAGTCCTGATTTAGCATCACTCAAGCCTTGGCCAACACTTTCTTTTTCTTCATTTGAAACAGGAATTGCACTACCTGTTTTAATAACAGATGCATCAAATATTTCCCCAAGATTTTCCATATGAATGGGACTTCTACCAAATTCCTGAATATGCCTTTCTTTCAACATAGGCACTATGTTTATGTATTGTTTAGGAATTTCAGTACCTATTTCTATTTGACCAAATTCTTTATCTGAGACAGGGTGTGCTAAGTCAATGAAAGAACCTAGATTATCATCGTCATTCACACAAGGCATATGTCTGACTACTTTATTATCCATTTGCAATGAACTGACCCTAAGCAGTTCTCTGTCAGTTACATGATTTGACATCTGCTGCACAAGTATGCCTTCTTCTGTTTCCTGGTTTTGTTCATAATCTGAATGTGACATGGGTATACTATCATCATTTTTAGCTATGATATGAACTGGCAGCAGATTTTCTGAATGAAGTAAGTCTATGCGAGTCTGAATGTCTGCACCAGCAGAACCTTGCTTAGCAATAGCAGATGGGGATACACACATAGGTCCTTCCTGAACAATCACAGGGTCTGTTGTCATGGCATCATTCATGCCAAAATCAGATGTTAGTGTCTTATGCTGTGTGAAATTACTTTCTTCACTGTAAGACAACATTTGTTCCATGCCAAGGATGTTTTCAAGTTGAATATTTTCAGTGATATCTTCTAACATACATTCACTTTCAACGAAATTCTCAGAAACACTTTCAATTTCTTTTTGTCTTTTTTCTTTGGTTTTATCTCTAAGCTCAGGATTTCCTTCTTCAGAAACATCAGACACATTTTTATATTTTTCTAAACTGTGCTTGTCAGAGCATAGGTTACTATTTTGACTGTTAGAATCTAATTGGAAAATATTATCATTTTCCACATGTTTTATAGGAAGATAACCATCCAAAGTATCAATATTCTGATTAAGTTTGTCACTACCTTCTAGTTCTTTGGAAGGCTCAAACAACTGAATATCAACATTTTTATCCTGATACTGTGAGTAATAAATATTCATTACTTCAATATCATCCTCATCACAGTCAGTGCCACTGTAATCGTAACTATCGAAACCCATATAATCATAATTTTCCTCTTCTTCCTCCAGTATTCCTTCATGCTCATCCTTATTAGAGTCACCTTTTGCTTGCATTTCACATTTCTTATATCTATCTTCTTGTGATTCAACTACATGCATCTTTAATATACAATTAAAGCTGTCCTCACTTTCATTGCTCTCTATCACGACTGGCCACCTCTTCTCATCCAAATTCCCTCTGTCTTCCGTCTCTTCTTCAGGGATGCCTTCCAACATTCTGGCACTTACTGAGGCCATATTTGTAATCTCAAAGGTATCTGTCTGGCTTACTCCACCAAAGCATAGGATACTAGCTGCAGTGTTACTCACATCTTCTTGAAAATAATTTAGCTCTTCTCCCAAATTTACTGGCTCACCTCTTCCTTCTTGGATGGCTATGAGTGTGTTCTCAGGCTCTGGGGTATCATCATCTTCAACCTGTGAAACATCATAATCATCACTGACCTGAGAAGATTCATAGGAATCATCCCCATCAACTTGAGCTATGTCATAGCCATCATCATCATCATCGGCCTGAGGAGTATCATAGGCATCATCATCATCATCATCATCATCATCATCTTCACTGTCATCATCGTCGTCAACCTGAGGAGTCTCATAGGCATCACCATCATCTTCATGCTGCAGGTATTCATTTTCAAACTCTGGACTGTCGTCACTCTCTTCCAGCAGATCACCAGGTCTATAACTATTGGCTTCTGTTAGTAATCTCCCATACACAGCACTATTGCCACCTAGCATGAGCCCATCTTGCATACTGGTACTGTCCCCAAGCAATAACCCACCATGTATGCCAGTACTGTCTCCCAGTGACAGCCCCACATGTGTATCATTAGTGTCTTCCAACAAAGCCCTCTGGTTCACATCACCAGTGTCTTCCAGGGACAGCCCACCATTCTTATCAGTCTGGCCTTCCAAAAGTGGCCCACCATGGAAAACAGTATGGTCCTCCAGCAGCAGCCTGCTGCTACCTGTATCAGTATTGTTTTTCAACAGAGGCCTACAAAGCACATTGCTACTGTTTCCCAAGAGTGGTCTATCAGGCAGATTGGCAGAGTCCTCAAGGGATGGGCTGCCATACTCATTCTTTCTATTTGGTGGCATGCCATGCTTATGCTCATTACAACCCATGTGGCTCAATAATTCTTTAACAGAAAGATCTCCTACAAACCTGTTTTCAACACCTGTGTGGCTAAATGCATTGAGATCATTCTGAAAATCAATTGTTTCCTTATCTTTGTCAGTTAATGTACTTTTATCATTAGACTGCAAAATATGAGGGCCAGACTTTGGATTGCTTTCCTGAACAGCGCTGACTTCACTATTAACTGACAAATCATTTACATGCAAAGAATTTTCTAAGGTTTTAAAAGTCTTGCTTTCCCTATCCAGGCTCTCTTTTCCATCTCGCATTCTGGCTTTGTCTTCATCTATTCCTAATATAAGATTTCCTTGTGAGTATTTTGGAAGATGACTTTCTACATTTCCAGAGTTTGCTTGTGGAGATACATGCTCGCACCATTCAATTTGTGTTTGTTCAGAATATTCTTGAAAACTTTTGAATTCATTCTCTTTTTCAGAGTTTTGAGTATCAACCATCACATTTCGAATTTCTGCTTCAGATTTAGATAACAAAATGTTCAATTTATGGTTTGACTGCATGAAGCCATTAGCACTAAGGACATTTGCTCTACTATGAAAATTGTTTCTCACTGAACATCTATCTTTTTCAGTCTGTTTTAAGTTGCTGTCACTAGAAGTATTCTCTATGCCTGTACCCTCACTTGGGACACTGCTTCTGACATTATTAATCATGACATTTTCAGGTTGCTTCAGATCAGGTTTTTTTGAGTTAACATGTGCTAAATTACTAAATCCCTCTTCCACCATGTCAGTAGAATCATCACCTTCCAACAACATGCTGACGGCTTCATCCAGGTCTCCATCATACAACAAAAGTCTTTTCCCTGTATTTGCATCCATGTAACTATTTATCATCAGATAAGACATGAATAATTTTTTAGTTTGTTCTAAATTATGAGACATGGGCTCATCTATACCTGAAACTTCTTGCTCCTGTCTACAGTCACGAAATGCAGATGGATGGAATTCATAAGATGATAACCATCTTGTAGTATTTTTACAAGAGGATTCTAAATCTTCCATGTTAGGCATTTTATCTGGTAAGATTACATTGTTCAAAACAGATACAGTATTGCGATCAATTATCCCTAACTGGGCAGCATTATCCAGACTGAGTACTTCACAGGTTTCTGGAATATAAAGTGCAGCTATTTTCTGTCTGCCGCTCAGTATTTTGCTTGCCAGTTCACTTGTTATCATCCCTTGATGTAAAGAAGTTGATATGGGAAATATTTCCCCGGTGTGAGGCCAAATGAGGCCGATGAAGCCTCTCTGTGCTTCTAGTACTAAGAGTGCACTGCTAGATGAGATCAAGTTGCACTGTATGGCTTCATCTACAGTCAGGCGCCTGGATGAATTTGAACATACTATCCCACCAGTCTGAATCTGATGAGTCAGAATTCCACAAGCAGTGTCCTGATCAATCAGCTCTTGTCTCATGGCCTCCTCCACCGTCATTCTATGCCCTGAGTCAGGTTCGACTATACCTCCAGACAGCAGCTGAGCCCCCAGCAATCTGAACATGGTTTCACGGTCTATGAGACCTTCGTGGGCTGCTCTCAAAATAGTTATTTTTCTTCCACATTTTAGTTTTATTCTACCTCTTTCTTGTGGACTTACAGGAAGAAGTCTTAACCCTGTTTCTTCATGTATTATGCTTCTCTGAACCATCTCTTCCAGGGAAATATTTTCTGCAGTGTTGGGATCTATGAGATCTTTGCATGTGTCTTGCCTCTCCAATAGTTTTGAAAATAAAGTGGCAGAAACCAGGTTTTTCTGAAAAGCTTTGTGCAAAGTGAGTCGCTCTCCTGTAGCTGGCATATCCAGATACCCTCTGGAAAGCTGACTCTCAAGAATTTTAATGGCCAGATTCTCTGAAATTACACCTTGTTCTAAAGCAGCTACAGCTGGAAGACTTTTGAATGATGACTCTGAAATAATTTTCTTGGCATCATGTATTTCCAGAAGTTGCAGTAGAGTTTGTTCATCAATAAGTTCATGGTCTTTTGCTTCTTCAAGATCAAGACATATTCCTATTTCTGGTGAAATGAGCCCGGATATAATCAGCTGATTCTCAAGCAATCTAATGCCAGTATCATAGTCTATTAAACCTTTTAAAACAGCCTGAAAGACTGAAAAGACTTGGCCAGTTGTTTGATCAATGATACCAGCAATAACATTATCCACCTAAAAAGGAATATAAAGAATGATTTTAAGTTATTTTATCATTGTAAATATTATTTATTTATTAATTCATTCATTTATTGAGTCTGAATATACATTAAACACAAAAATAATATACTTACCATGGCTGGGATAATGTTGTGAGTGTTAGCAGCTCAAATGCGCAAGTGATCTATGTCAGTGATTCAACAGCACATGATGTAATAAAAGATTTAAAATCAACATGCATCTGTGAATTGAAAACCTATGCTCTGCCTACAGAAATAGGGTTAGTGGAAGGCAACAGAATAGATATAGTGAGCAAATAGGACACATACCTGGAAGGCAACTTGTCATGCTCTAAGTGTTTGTGAATGGTTAGAAGATTCAAAAACAGTATGTGATACAAAATGACCATGCTATTCATGTTTACAGCATACAGCACTTTTGCACAGACACCCAAACATACGGAATCAGATATTACAGAACCCAAATACTGCAACTAGTTTGCATGGAAAGCATGTAATCAGGTTGGCAGCTTTATTTGAAAATAATTATATAAGATATTATTTCTGCTTGTATATGCACACATACATTTGCAATACCTTTTCGATAGAATTTCATATTTAAGGTTTAGATTAATTTATAACAAATGTACTTGCAGCATCTTATAACTAGTTACTGTATGTGGTTCCAACCACATGCCTAACTGGAACTTAAGGACAGTGTGGAATATTATATATCTTCTGGGATATCTCTGCGGGAGTAGAAGGCAGAAATTAAGTCATGGAATTTTATGGTGTCATATTCTTGTAGTGCACAGACTTATCTAGCAATCAAAGGATGGCTATTAAAGAGAAGAGTTAAGAGATGAGTGAGTTCTCTTCCTTCATGCAAGGCACATAGTATTAAGACTCTTCACACAAGTTTTGATGAACAGACTGTTCATAGGCACACATAAGGCTACATACTATGATACAAATATACAAGAACTGCAGTCATTTGATTCAGGTTTCAATTTGCTGACACATACAATCAAATCTAGTTACTCCTTTCATTGTTAATATACTGTTCCACAACCATGCAGTAAATCTCAAAAGAATAATGCATTAGAGAAAGAAATATAATAACACTATTTTGTACTGTTACCTTTTCTTCCATCTTTTCATCACCTAAATTTTGTGTCTCCTGCAGTTGTTTCAAAGCTTCATTACACAATAGGTTATAACCTTCTTGTAAGGACTTCACTTGTTTTTCCATTTCATTTCTGTCTCCATCAGTCATTCTACCAAAAAATTAATAGACAAAGTAACAATTATTAGTAGATTTGAAAACTTCAGTGGATGACAAGAAGTTCCACTTTTTCTGTTCGCTGTATGTGTGTGCACAAGGGGCGGAATGGCTTAGCAGATTGAATGGTAAATTAGTACTCAGAAAAATTTCAGTTTACTCCCAGTTCAGCTAGTGCCTTGCTGGGTGTGTGTGAGCAAGTCACTTCACTTCCCTTTGCCTCATTTTTCCCCATCTGCAACATGAGACTAATGAGAGTGACATCCTTTGCAAAATGTACTGAGATCTTCTCATGAAAAGTGCAAGATATATTAGAAATGAGAACAAAATCTGACTTGTTATTTTGGGCCAATATTGAGATGTATTAAGAAAGTTATATGAAAAATTCATCAAATACAATTGAATAAGTAATAATTTAAATCAGATGCATGGCTTGCAGAGATCCTATGATCAGAAAATGGGGAAAAATTTAATTTATTTCAATTGTGGGCTCAACTGGAAAAACTGTGAGAAAATTCATGAAATGTCACAATAACTTATAACAATAAATGTTAATGGGAAAAAGGGCAAAAAGAAGACAGAAAGACAAAATTACTCAAAAAAAAAAAAAAGCCCACTGATATAACTCAAAGACTATGTTAAGATCATGCCTGACAAACAAGAAAAGTGAAGAACCCAGAAAAAACAATAAATCAAAATTGGTGTGTCAGAAATTAGACCTCATTGGTAGACAAAATAATGAGAAGGGGGGCTACTCTGACCTATTGTTCCCCTTTTGGGGTCCTCAAAAAGAGGCTCTGGGACTAAGACTGACTACTGGAGTAAGTCTCTACATCATGGTTGCCACCCTTGCCATCTCCTGAAACCCTGGACCATCTTCATTCCAATCCTGAAAAATGTCCTGATGGACCAAACCACAGAAAGGGGGCCTGAAGATACTCCCATCTCCATTGGCTGCAGTTAACTCCTGAACACACCTAGAACAGGAGATTTTGTGACACATCCCCACCCCCATGGGTCCCTTCCCTTCCCCACCTTATTTCTTCTCTATCCTATCTCTGTCCTCTTGTCTAATAAGAATTTGGTGCAGGCACCAAGACTGCATATTTTGCAACACTGCTGTAAGCCTGGTACCAGAAAGAGATAAGTAAAAGAAATGCCCTAACCATCCTGATGCTGGTACAAGTCTGCCAGGTCTTGGGAGAAGCTGATAAGACCTTGTGTTGTGCCTGTGTTTATTCCTGCACATAGACTGCAAATCTGTCAGCATCAGAGACAGATACTGCATTTTCTGTCTGTGTCTGTAATAAAAGGCTAAAATGGTTTTAATGCTGTGTTTGCCAGGTACTAAGCAAACTGAGGTCTCTATATACCATATATACTATAAACTTTACTTAACACTATTTAATAACGGAAGAATGACTGGCTTATATTAACACTTGTAACTCTTTGGGGACCCTAATTCCATCTAAATGTTATACATCTAATCAAGTTCTCTCCCCAATTACAATTAAATGAAACAAAAAGAATGTATGAAATATTATCCCCTGTAACTGTAAGATGAGAATATCAGCCTATTCTTTATAAACAAACATGATGAATTTAGTTACAAATACATTAACAAAATGCTGTGATAAAATGTAACATACTTGTCACTGTGTTTAGCCAAAAATGACTGTGTAGTCTGCAAAACTTCAGATATTTGTTCTTTCTTGGCTGCTATTTCATCAGTGGAAATCTGAAAAGTATACAACTCAAATTCAGTTATCCAGTGTACATGTCTGAAAAAAGAGAATAGAAAAGAAGCCAACACATACTTTTCCACTAAGTTCAAAACACTCCATTATTTTCAGTTTGAGTATTGATAAGCCTGACATATTGGGCATACTTTGTGTGTTGCTGGGGAGGTAAAGACCATAGGTAGCTCTAGCTGTTTGCCAAAGCAAATACTATCATTTTAAAGAGGGTAAAACAACAGCATAAAGCTTTTTGTCTAAAGCTATGCTGTTTGTCCCATCAATTAGGAAAGTGAAATATCCTTTATTTTATAATAACAGTTGTTTAAAAGCTAATCATAGTTATTTTACTAATCATTTAAAACACTTTCTGCTACACCTGACATATGGAAAAGCCAACTTTGTGCAGAAAGGCATCTTTTTAAGTAGGTTGCTAACCTGGATGACAAAGATCATGACTTCAGAAAAAAAAAATATGTTAAAGTCACAGATTATGTCTTGAAATTCCTAGTTGTGGCAAAGAAGAATCTAGCAGTGGCTCCATCTATAGAAAAGCCAAAGAGGATAGGGTGGGAGTCCCAGCCCCCAGTCCCCCACCTCAGGAGTCAGTGGAGTTGAGCTGGTATGGGCTTGCATGCTTCCCCTTCTTACAAGGTATGGCACTGGCTGCTGGTGTGGCACGTGACTATGCTTTACTAACATGTTCTGCACTGGCTTTACTTGCCAGTGACTTTTACCATTGACTTCACTGGGAACAAAGGATACGCCAACACTGAGAGCTTCTGACAGTCCCACAAATAAAGCTCAGTCCTTTCCAAACCAATACTTTGAGGACCCAATAATAAAAACTAAAGTGGGAATATGAAACCTGTAGTAATTCTTAGTGATAGTCCTACACAAACAAATCTGATTCTGGGCTACCCAGGCAGCATACCCTATAACAGGAGTTGCGCATGCAGCCTCTAAAGTTATTTCTTGCAGCCCGCAACAACACTATCACTATCAATATTTGTAATGTCGTTGTATGAAAAGGTTTCAGTGGTGTGGCCATTGGGCTACCGTACTAGTCCTCATGCTTGGTGCTGCCCTTGGTCAAACACACTAGTCCTCAGGCAGCCCTCATGGTGATTTGAGCGTGAGACCCCTGCCTTATATGAACAGCTTTGTAAACCAGACAATGAGGACACTGGATTGGCCTAAACTTTCTGTTTGATGTTAGTGTTTTTTGTGTGTTCTGATCTAAAAGGATAATTAAATAAACTAATGAAAGTCCTAAAATACTCATCTGATCCTTGGACTACTCTATTTGGCACCACCAGCCAGCCAAGTCAGTCCCCAGATCAAATTATTTCAAGAATGGAGTGAAACTAATTTCACCCATTCTCATCTCTGCATCAAAGGATATACAGTAGTCCAAAATGCATATTAGGAGTAGCTACTAGGTCAATTTTTAAGGAGTTCAAATGTTGTATTCAGGGAAGTATTTACTTTAATTAAAATCCTATGAGGGTAAAATTAAGTCATATCCAGCTACTGGAGAGCAGGGAAGCAGCATGCAATGAACAAGGGACTTCACCACTGGAAATTTACATTCACAAAAACCAAACAGTAAATAGCTAATAAAAAAAAAAAAAAAAAAGCCCTATTCCAGGGAATAGTCAGCAAGCTTGTGACTAAATGCATTAAAATATATATTTAAACTATTGCCCCACACATGGAAATTGTACAATTAACTAGGCCTGAAGCCTTTCAGGGTGCTGATTAAGGGGATTTCACCCTATATTTCTTATACTGTACTCCAGTGGAGATCACTAGGTGTTTTATTTTTATGTCTGACTTTATTAATATTATTGATGTGGCTACCAATAATGAAGCAAGTCAAAAGCTGTCAGGTTTCTTAACACTAAGAATGGACAAAAGCTCCAGCAAAGTGCCTCTGACAAAAGTGGGGACAGATTCTTTCCTTACAACCATATTATGATACTGTATAGCAGCGTGCCTTTTAAACTAGGAGCAACAGCTTTATTAATGCACAAGAAAACCAGGCTACTGCTAGCATAATCCTGATTCAACTATAGGCAGAGGCCAAGCCACTCACAGTCACACTGAGAAGGTGACATACAGGAAGAGGCATATGTTCCTTCACAAGCTAAGCATCTTGGTTTTCTTTAACAGTTAGGATTGGTTGACAACAGTAATATTTGTAATTCTTCCATTATTCCTGTTACCCATTTATCACCCTCTTGTTGTGTGCTGAATTAGAATTTCTGATTCTCTCCCAAGAAAGCTCATGTGATAAATAAATTTGTTGGTCTTTAAAAGTGCCACCAAGCAGACTCCTTGTTTGTTTTGCTTTAAGACACTACACTCTCCTTCCAACTAGCATGGGAAGAGGGAAGCTGATACACAGCCCCGAAAGAAAAGTAGAAACCTGTGATAGAACTACCTTTTAAGCAAACTTGTTATTTATGAAAAGTAAATAGAAGGAAGGAGGGCAGAAGAGAGAACTGGGGTAGTTAAGAGGAACTAGATGGAGAACTGATCACAGGTTTGCTCTCCCCAGCCCTTTTTTTCTGCATAAAAGTCATGAAGAGAAGAGAAATTGGTTGCCATTAAACAGCCAGCATTTGCTAACAGTAACCTCAGAGTGCTACCTGAGATACGAGAGTGGTTTCCTAATCTAAGAATGGGTTAAAATGAGGTCTCTAACCATCACATGAAAATTTTTAGCAAATAGTGATTTTTCAAAATAGTAGTCATCTGATTTATAAAGGGCCACACCCATGCTAGGATTGCTTCTGTACACATCAAAGGCTGAAGAGATGCATAGGTCACTCCCTACTTTAAAGCAGTACTTCCCCTTCAGAAGAGGTGAATCACCCTGTATGGCAACTGGAAATCTTTGAGATGTGTTCCTCTACCTGTGCTCCGCATCAGACTGCATGCATGCTTGTGCATGCTCGGTCAGAGGTATTTTATCAGCAGTCTCTGCACCTGTACACAAGATGCACAAGGTGCGAGAGTATGTAAGGAGGAATGAACCCACAACTAGTTCCTTTTCAACCAAGAAAGTCCAATGAGAAACTTCAAGGCAGTGGAGCACCCACAGGGACACACATTTCAAACAACTCCAACTGATGCACAAGTTGCATGCCTCTCTGAGTGACATCCCCAGAAGTATTTCAAACAGTAGTTCCATCATGGAAGAGGATCCTGAGGAGATAAATTCAGTATGGATTGTTAGAGTCACCAAAAGTCACATGAGCCCTGGAAGCAGCCACAAGAGACCAGTGTTGGGAGACCATGTGCATCGAAGACCAGGTGGCTACTCTGAGATGGGTGACCACTCTTTCAGAAGCCAATCATCCAGACAGGGAAAAATTATTTTTCCCATCTGACAAATAAGGGATGTGGCACTTGATAGAACTTTGGTAAAGAACTTTTATAACAGTGCAAAGGCTAAGAGATATAATTTCCAAAGGGACAGCCGTGTTAGTCTAGTCCAGCAAAAAAACAACAAGGAGTCGTGTAGCACTTTGAGACTAACAGAGTCTCAAAGTGCCACACGACTCCTTGTTGTTTTTTTAAGAGGTACAATGCCACAGTGTTAACAGTCTCCAAGCACCACAAAATATAGGCAACATCTAGGTGAAGGATGCACGGTGATATGGAAATAAGTGCCTTGGATACTGAGGAAGACAAGGCAATCCTTCAGGTCCAGAGAGGGAATTATTACCCTTAATTATCACTGTTAATTTTTGCAACCCTTCTGAACTGTGAAGTATGAACAAAGATGTTTACTGTCCTGAGATCCAAAACCGGTCTCCAACCCCCATTTTAATTTGGAACTAGGAAACATGTGGAATAAAATCCTTTCCTGACTAAGTTGGGTAGGACAAGTTAGATCACCCCAACATTAGGAAAGATTGCACCTCCTGCCTCATGACACTCTTGGGAGACAGATCTCTGAAGAGGAAGGGTCAGAAGGAAGTTGAATTAAATAAAATAATTTGTGAATATCACTTCTGACATTCATCTGTCCTAGGTGATGAGCAATCATGATTAGAAATGAGAAAGAGGGTTAGAAGGGGGATATGTGAAGCATAAAATATGAAGCAGGAGAGATTTTGGAACCTTGGATCAATTGATCAAAATTTTTGTTTTGAAGATGTTACTACCTGGAATCTCACTGTAGACGACAGTCCTCTTTCTAAGAACACTTGGACTTCTTCATGAAAGGCTTGGCCATTGTCGTGAGCTGACAGTGGACTGGATGAGCCCACTGAGCCACCTGTGACTTGCAATACCTTTTCTTTGCCATACATGTATACATGTGCTAGGGTTGGATATCCCCTGGTGAATGCACCCTGACAGAAAGAGGTTGGAAAATAAATCCTGTATAGACACTTCAGAATCTGATGAGGAGTCACATTCTGTGTCAATTGCAGAAGCATATTGTGTCATAACCAGTGGCCAAGTTGGCACCAGGGCCCAGGAGTGTCATAAATGCATCAGTATCAGAGATGGTATGATGGAACCAGATGGTGAATAAGAATCAGCTGCAAATGTGTCTGTTCACTTTCAAAGATGTTATGAGGGACTGGAGACCATGATGGTACTGGAGATGAAAATGGCAGCAAAAGATAAGTAGGCTGTGGCAGGTGAGATGGTAACAGTGGGTAGGTGCATCTCTCCATACTCCTCAGCAATAGTGACTCACATGCTCTAAGATCTGAAGGTTCACAGAGGTCAAAGTGTGGACAGTACCAAGGACTCTGAATAGGAAATATCCGAAATCAGAGTGGTGGTACCAAAGATGTATCTGGTAGTACCATGGATGACACTGACATACAATCATTATGTCCTTCATGTCTGATTGCTAGATGTGGTACCAATGATTTGAGTCTGGCTCTGGAATACTTATGCATTGAAGACACAGAATCCAGCGTCAATGTAGGTCCCACTCCACAGTTTATTGGTATGTGGTGTGGTCGTCTTAGCCAGTACCACAATCTCAATAGTAGAGGAGATTGGACCCTCGGTGGTATGAGTAAGGAGACACAGGATGTCCTGAGACCTAGATCAAGAAGGTGACTTTCCCTTTTCCTGTTGTGGGGAAGGAGGCCTTCTCTTCTTCGATGGTTAAGATAGTTCTGATGGGCCACCACAGTCTTTGCTCACCATCGCAATAGAAATGATCAACAGAGCTCTAAGGATCCAGTGTATAGATGGATGACTCAGACCCTGCCAGTCTCAACAAGTGCTCCATTAAGAGGAGTATGAGCCTGTCCTGCACCACCCCCCACGTGCCCCAATTTCTTAGATCTGCTCTTATGTGCTGAGCAGATCTTAAATCTGAAGGGTTTGTGAGACCATCCAAGGCAATGAAAGCCTCTTCAACATCCATTGCTATGGAAAACACCTGTGACAGGTCTGGCAGGGTTTAAAGCCTGGGTTCTTGGGCATAACACACACACAAAACCATGGATGAAAGGCCTGAGAAAAACAAAGACACAATGCAGGGGGGGAATGGAACTCTGCTTTTCCAAAAGCACAAATTGTGCCTCCTTTTTTTAACACAAATTGTGCTAAACAAAAACTAAAAAAATACAGAAATTTTAATGAGAGGTATAGGAAGATACCATGCTAGACAGAGGACCCTACAATACTCATCTGAAGCTGCAAATAGATGAGAGGGAACTGGAGTGGCATCAGTTCCATCTCTCACTCTATGCACTCATACCGGAGCACAATGGTGTCTTGGAGGCAGTCAATCCGTGGACACTGCTGATGAAAAATCAATGATCCAAAATGCAAAGGCACATATACATCTTGATATGGAGCATCTATAGGGACGCTACTTGAAAAACAAATGCTATGCACACTACAAATATTGACCTTATATGGCCGTTCAAGTGTGTCCCCTCTCCACTAGTAGAGTTCTGAACCAAAGACAATCAGACTCATCTTGAAAGACTACTCAGTGTCTCCCCCCCTGGTGTCTTAACATGGCAATGAGTTCTTCCTTTGCTAACTGACACTCAAACATGGAAAAAACGCAAATAACTGAGGCAACCTGACCACCAACTCACCATCAGAAAGCTCAAATGGAGTTAGAAATGGTCCCAGCAAACCTATTCTATATAACCTTTCTCTAAAATAGCACTCTGGGGGAGAGAGGAGAGAACCCACTTTCAACTGAAGAACCCCCATTAACCATGGGAGAGGAGACATTACTGCCTCCAGGGCTTAATGGATGACAGTAATCTTTACCTATTCCAATGTAAACTATTTTTATTTAAAAAAAAATCAAAACTAGTTTGAGACCCCTTACCCTCCCTCTTTACTGAAGGTAGTGTGGGGATCACCGTGGCTGTAGTAACTCTTGAAAGATGAGGAAACAGACTCAGAACTGAGTGTGCATTGTGCAGACAGCAGAGATCATTTCTGCAGCTCTCAGGTTCATAGTTATGTTCCTTCCACATTAATACCTTGGGCCGTTATTTTACCTCTGGGCAGCTCAGCCCTCCACACAGTCCGAAGATGCTGCGTGTTGGGATCTGCACAATCTTGAGGACAGCCTATATTTTTCTTGGAGAGTGGTCCGAAATACCTTGTTCTTTTAAATGTTTTCATATTTGTTAATATATTTTTAAATATTTTACAATAGTTCCTTCAGTACCAAATGTGAAATTAATTTTTTCTATTATCACAAATATATTTATGTATATCTTTGTGTATATTAAGCAAGACAAAGAAAAAAAGTGATTCTCTATCAAGAAATTTTTGAGTACCTGCTGCTTTGGCAAGTCTGCCTTTTCAGTCTTTTCTCCTTCTCCCTTGCTGAGAGTCTTGCTCATATCTGACACCCATTTCAGTAAATCCCCAGCTTTCTCAATATGCTCTTTCTTCTCCTCTTCCATTGACTTCTGGGGGGTAATGGGCACCATAAAATTACATTTATTTAAACTGTTGAGAAATTAAAATCACAGTCCTCCCATAATGCCAATATTACCAAAAAAGCTACCAGAGTTTGAATAGTTGTATTTATTTATTTTATATTATGCATCACTGTCACCTATATCAAAATATATATTTATGGGTATATGTTATATAGCTGGAGAAGATGAAGGTGATTCCTCCAAAACATTAGCATGGGTTCCAATGGCTATGAAAGCTACATATTCACACACATACACAAACTTGAGCCACTTTATACACAGTACAGAAAGAAATTAAACTCCCAGTCAGTCTGTAATTAAAACATAAACAGTGCTTGTAGTCAGAAAAGCTAAAGCATCTTGTAATTGCTGCCTTTGCATTAGCATTATATGCATATAGTCAACGCTGAGTATCACACTCCTGGAATACACTGGGTTACTAAATTACATTTAGAAGGAAAATACAGTGTTCTTGACTTGGAACCAAGGCATACTGAAAAATAATCACAGAGGAGTCAACATTTTGTCCACAATAAATATATTATGAATTTGTAGTTTGTGTTCAATAGTATATTATTTTCAACCAGAGTCTTAAACCGGTTGGGAAATTTTCAGTGGTAAAAAATGTGTCGAATTGCTTTCACATTTCACCCACCTCCCCCCAAAAAGGAGATTTTTAAATGGTTAAAAATACTGGGCATTTCATATCAGTACATCCTATGTCATATATACAGTAGACGTATGATGAACTAATTCCACCGATCCAAGAGTTTTCTCTGAAATCAATGGAAAATCATGTTGATGAGAAAATTAAACAACAACACATCAGGCTACAATTGTATAACCTCAATCCTGCAAATACTCAATATTTGTGAGTACCTTTATACATGCAAGTAAACTCATGAGCATAACTGTTCCCAAGATTTGACCCCAAAACTCTCTACCACATTTTGATACCTTTGTAATATAAAATATTGGGTTTCTTTAAGATTTAAGAGCAATCTGAAATGCCAGATGAAGGAATCACGGCTGAATGACCCTAAGACATGTCTCTTATTCTGAAGTCAATAGAAGTATCAGCTAACAAAATCATGTAAACACGGTAGCACTGTGCTCCTATTATGACCTTTATTTCTTTATTCACTTATATATGTTATCACCATTACATTAAACAATAATAATAGTATTTCCCCACCAAGAGCCTAATAATCAGTGGGCATCTTTGCACTGAAAGGACTTTGCCTCTGACCCAAAAATGAGTACCAAATTCACTGTTCTATTATGAAGCATAATAAAGGCTAGAAATTCCTGTCTTAAGGGGCTCAGCGGCTTCCAATAATCGTAGCCCTGTGTGGCAATCAAAAACAACTTTTTCTAAGGCTTCTTTGTATGTTATCTTCTTCTTTGTTTTGGGGCATGTAATGGCTTTCATATATGACTTCTCATCTTTCAGATTTGTAGCAGTGACAGCATCAATAATGCTATTCTTAATAGCATCTTCCATTGACAACCTGCCATGTGATTTTGGATCTATCAGTCCACCAGTCAAGTACTGATACTGCAGGCAGCGAATGCCCAGGTCTTTGGGCAGGACATGTGCATTCATAGCTTCAATGACTGACATAATTTTGTTTGTTACAGGATGAATGATTCCAGTAAAGATTAATTCACACTGTTGAATTTGCTTAGCACTTATTTCATCAATTAATTCTCTTTGCAAAGCTTCAGAAACACTGTATTTTTTCCCAGTAAATGGATCAATTACGCCTCCTGTACTGGCTTGAGCTTCAAGACACCTTAAGGCTGTAATTCTATCCACTAAGTTTTTGCGCGAAGCTTTTAGAACTGTGATTCTTTCATTGGTGTCTGAAAGCCAGTATCCTGCAATAGGGCTGTTCAAATCTTTACACGGTCGTGCGTTGCTCAGCAAAATACTACCAAACTCATTAACTGTGATGAGGCTTTCCTTATATTTATTGACTAATGATCTGTCAATTGTACCTTGTGTTAATGCCTCTTCAATATTGAACTGCATTCCAGTTTTAAGATCTGTCAGCAAAAGAGAAGAGTTTCCAAAGGAATCAAAACATGTAGACTCCTTCCACTGAAACTCCTGGTCTAATAGCTTGAGATATGTACTTTTATCAATTAAACCACTTTGATAAGCCTCATATGAAGTCATTTCTGTTCCAGTGTTAATGTCTATGACAGATGTTTTATGAACTTTTTCTGCTGATGGACTAGTAATTTTTCTGTCCCCAACAGGAAGCAGGAAACATTTACTATCTACATCAAACACACACATTTTCAGCAACTCATAGTAGTACATGGATTGCTTATTATTTGGATTGTGAAAACATTTTGCATTACTAGAAGGTTCATATAAAAATCTTAAAATTGTGTTATTTAGCAGGCCTAGCTTCACTGCAACTTCTGGAAGAATACGAACACTTCTTACAGGGTCAATAACTCCCCCACACGCAACTTGGGCTTCAAGAATATTTTTACCTTTCTGTCTATCCAGGATTCTGGCTTCAATAGCTTGATACACTGATATCATTTTACCAGAACAGTAATATCCTAAAACTGCTTTCTCCGCCTCAAGTAGTCTGCCTCTGAATTCATTATCTGCAAGTCCTCTGATGATGGAGTCATCGACAGAATATTTCTGACCTGTTGTGGGATCAATGATGAAACCCGTGGCAGCTTGGGCTTCTAAAAATGCTAATGCTAATGTTTTTTCAATTATTCTTTTCTTTGCAGCTAAAGCAAAAGAGATCCTTTCTTTGCTAGATTCAATGTACAGCCCCGCTATAGCAGTAGGTTTGGTTAAAAAAATTTCAAGACTTTTTTGAACCTCATCAATTGATTTCTGCCCTGAACGGAGCTGTTCAACTGTGCTCTTGTCTAAAAGCTTCACTTCAACCAACTG
Source organism: Podocnemis expansa (assembly GCA_007922195.1). Lineage (NCBI taxonomy): Eukaryota > Metazoa > Chordata > Testudines > Podocnemididae > Podocnemis > Podocnemis expansa. The sequence goes on from ML681979.1 coordinate 14,210,031, forward strand.
CCTGGCAGTTACATCACGCCGCAGACCTTGAAATTTAATATTGTCTTCCCCAGCAGAATATTCATAGTGAACCACATCAATGTTCTTCAAACTCTTTTCCTCCAAGAAAGAGCTAATATTTGGAAAATCTTCTGCTCTTAAAACTTCAGATGTTTGGAATCCCTCAAACATCCTGTTTTCATCACCAAGATTCTTGTCATTTTCTTGTTTTAATGTTGTAACTTCAACAAGCACATCATATTGCTTGCTCTTCACTATCTGTAAACAGGAATTTTTGACACAATAAGCAATACGACTGGAGCACATAATCTGCACTTTGCACAATTCAATACTAAGTCCACCACCAAAAGAATGCCATGGAGAATGTGAACAGCAGAAATCAGAAAAAATAAATTTTATTAGCATGAATAGCACAGAAATATAGTTAACCAGAATTTTTTTAAAAAATGTATACCTCAAATATTTATTTTAAAAGGATTATTATTATCATCCCATTATTTATGGATTAATAGAATGCAGCTGAAGTACAAGGTTGAAATTTTTTTCCATGCTTGTTATTTTATCCGCACTTAATATCACTTGTTTTTAATCACAACTGAACATAATCTTTATACATGAATTTCTACAATATAACCAAACCTTTAACAAATAAAAATAAAGATTCAGATAAACCTATTGAAACTGTTTATAAATATTTTAGTCTTCTTAGGTTTTCACATTTAAGCAAGATACCACTATACACCAAAATAAGAAAAGTAAAACAAAGAGCACAGAACAGCAATACAGAATTTTAAAGAATGGAATAGCAAAAACCACCACCAGCAAGGCAAATATTAGCAAAACATAGACTATACCTCTAAAGGGTGCAAGAGCTTTACTAATCCTGTTCCATGTTTTTCTTCTTCATGACTAGTAGCTTGCCAGGAAGCATGAAGGTTTTGATCTCTTAATTTGTCTGTTTCTGATGATCTTGTCATGGGACTTGTTTTATCAAAAGTTATCTGGAACTGGGTACTTGTCTGAGAAACAAACTCTGTAAAAGACTGTTGGCTTGGATCATCTTCTAGGGACTGATTTATTCTTGACAACTGGAGCAGTGCATCTTTTGGTGTCGTTTCATCGGCACCCATGTGCAGCTTCTTTTCTGCTAATCGATCACTTTTAAACCCTGGAATGTTCATTTCAATCTGTCTCTCCTGTTTCTGTCTAAACAAAGAAGTGGTTTTTGCACATGTATGAAGTTGTTCTAAATCTCTAGGTGATGTTTCTCCCAGGTGATTAAACTTGCTTCCCTTCTTCTCAAAATCCAGTTGGGATACAGAGTCTTTGATGTTTTTATTTTGCTTAACTTCATTCTGAAACATTAAAAACTGGTGTTCATGTTCCTTCAGCTGCAGGTCCATTTCCCGTTTTAGGGTCTCCACCATGCGCTTTTGCACCTCCAATTCCTCCTCAAGTTTCTGATATTTCTGAAAATAATCTATTTCAGCCTGCTTTCCTTGTTGTAGTTGTTCACGACATTTCTGCAAGCTCTCCTGGAGATCTTCAATTTGCATCTTGTACAATTTAATATTCTCTTCAGCCATATGCTTTTCTTGCTGAAGAGTGACACATTCCAGTCTTACACCCGAAATGTCATTGTCAGTGGTGCTGTGGGATTCGAGTAGTTTTTCAGCTTTTTTCCTAAATTCCTCTGCAGAATGTTTAAATCTTATGGATTCTTCCTGCAACAGAGCCATCTTTTTGCGTGCCATTTGCTCATCTAGAGTCTTTTGATGGAACTCATCCTGAACCTTCTTCAGTTTATTATTTAGCTCTTGTATGTGAGTTTGCTGTAGCTGTATCTTCTGGTCACTCAACCTCTTTTCAACAGTGAGAGCATTCAGTTGTGTATTTAGCTTTTTAACCTGTACCTCAGCACTCAGGTTGCAAGCAATCTGTTTATCATACTTCTGTTTAAATTCATTGGCTGATGCTTTTGTTTTCATTATTTCATCTTCTAGACTTTTGACTTTGCTTATGAATTCTTGCTCAGTTATTATCTGCTTATGTAACTGTTCATTTGTCGTACGAAGCTGCTCTTTGAAACCATCTGCTAGAGTTTTTAATGCATCATTTTTCCTCTGGATACTTTGTTTCTCCAGAATTATTCTCTCTGATTCAGACTGAATTTGTTGCATCATTATTTTGGTTTCAGTATTCCATCTGGTAAGCTCGTCGACTTTTTGTTTCAATGATTCTGCCAAATGATTGCTTTTGGCCAAATCACCTTTCAACATTTGAATCGTCTGCTGATTTTCATTCTCAGTTCTTGTTTTTTGAAGCAATTGTTCCTGGATTTTCTTATACTGTTCTTGTAGATTATTTGTTTCTCCTTTGCATGACTGTGTTCTTTGCTCAGCTATCAGCTTCTCTTTCTGAAGAGAATTGATCTGTGAATTTAAATGGTGCATAGTGATTTCAGTTTGTGTGTGAGATCTGGTCAACTCCTCTACTTCTCTTTTTAACTGTGCCTTTTCCTGCTGAAGGGATTTCAGCTCTTCTTGATAACTCATTTTAATTTTCTTAAGATCTATGGCCTCTTGCATTACCTCTTCTGCTTTATCTGTGGTTTTGTGCAACTGCCTATCAAGTTCTTTCAATTGTTGCAAATATCCCTGCTCTACCTGATCTTTTTGCTCCAGCTCAATTTTCAGGCATTTAAGAGTATTATTGACATCATCTAGTTTCTCTTTTAATAAGCGAGCCTTTTCTTCAGCTGATGCTTTTTGAAGCTCAAGATCATTCATTTCATATTTTAAATCTTTAATAGTTTTTTCAGCCTTTTTGTTGGCAACGGTCAGTTCATCTACCTGCTGTTTAAGCTCCTCTACTTTCTTTATTTCTTGTTTTTTCTGGAAAACCATAATTTCGGAGTCAACACAATAATGCTTGTCTTCTACAGCTGTGCAAGTTGGCAGCACATTTTCTCTTATTAAAGAGTACTTCCCTTTAATTATTTGCATTTTAGATTCAGTTTCCTCTCTTTCTTGGAACTTTTTTTCTGCTAAATTTCCTTGATACTCAAGATCTTGTTCCATTTGCTTTATTAGTTTCATAAGCTTTTCCTCTCCTTCTGTCTTCTTCTTCAGTTCTGCCATTAAAGCTTTTTTCTGTTGCTCTAAATCTTGAAGATTTGTGTCCTTTCTTCTCAGGTGCTCTTCCAGTTTTCTTCTTGCAGCAGTGCTTTCCTCTATTTGAGTTCTAAAAGCTCTGAGGTTTTCTTCAACTGCACTTCTTTGAGTCTCAGCCTGCAAAGTGAGCTGCCTTACATGTTCTAACTGCTGCTCTGCTGCTGCTTTCTCTTTTGCAATGCACTCCAGCTCTGTCCGATACCGCTTTGCCTCTTGCTCCGCCTTAGTTTTCTGAAAAGAGATCTCTTCCACATATTTCTTTTGTTTCTTCAGCTCATCTTCTGCAGCTTCCTTCACTTTCGGGAGTTCCTGTTCTACATGGAACTTTTGTTTTTTCAACTCCTCTAACATTTTCTCAAGCTCATTAATCTTTCCCAGAAGTTTTCTGTTCTCATCAATTGTTGCCTTTTGCTGTTCCATCAGATCCAAATATGTTGCACGTGTCAATGCTTCTTTACTGTTTTTAATCTATAAGAAAATTAAAAATAGAAGTATGTTTAAATCTGTTCTTTTTCAACATAGCATGTGAAATCTGTTTTATTATTTTCATGACGTAGTTGAAAATACTTACGAAGGTATGTTCAGCATGTGAATAGAGTAGGATGAGCAGTTCCCACCACCATCACCTTCTCCTTGTATAGTAAGCTTCAGAAAAGCAACCATTAGTTTAAGATGAAACATTCCTTCATAAAAGAATCCACAAAGGGAGGAAGTCCCAAAGAATCTCTTTTGTTCCTCAGGAAGCACTTAATGGTTAGAAAAGTCAGACAGCAGCTTGCATATGTTCTTGCTCAAAACAAATAGTTATAGCAAACAATGAACAAAACACAATATGCAAGGATGACAGGACAAAAAGTTCAGCATTTACAGTTTGCTTTAGCAGGAATTTATTTTATGTTCACAATAAACATAATACAACAGAAGTTAGGAAATCACTTCAAAAAAGAAACAACACATGAAGCTTCACACAGGATGTTTCCAAGCTAGGAAAAAGAAAGCTTTTATTTTAAGCCATGTGTTAGCCAACACATGGTAACTAGTAGGCAGTAAACTCACAGGGAAGACAGGGCAGGTTAGTAGCTTCTACAGTGTAGATGGAGGTTGACAACAGAAGGCAGAAAAGGATTTATCTTGACCTGTTAACATATGCTCTAATTAAAACCGCCTTATCTTCATTAGAATTTTATCCCATTACCTAACCTGAGGAAAGAACATATCTTTTCTCCTAGTGAAGGCAGGACCTACCTTGAGATGAAAAGCAAGCAATTTTTTAATAGAGAGAAGGTTATTTTATTTTAACAAACTTGTTTGATTTCAATTACAATAAAACCACATCCATACATCTCAGGAAGTGCTAATGAAAAGGCAGCTTCATTCCTTATTTTTTTCCCTCCTCCTTCACTTGGATGATTTGAAAACAAACACTTAGCATATGTCTAAACTGAAACAACAACAGCAACACGCAGCAGGAAATTTCTTATCCTGGTCAGCTAATTTGGGCTCAAAGGGCTCAGACTTCGGGACTATAACTGAGAGTGCAGAAGTTTGCCTTAGCCTGGAGCCTGGTCTCTGCACTCCCACAAGAGATACAGTTCTTGGGATATGGGCCCTAGCTCCAGCCAAAACACTTACACTGATTTTTTTAGCCCTGCTGTCTAAGCCCCCACCAGCCTGAGCCTGTTGACCCAAGCTCTAATACCTGCGGTTATGGGTCACTTATTCCAGTGCAGACATACCCTTAGAGAGGCTGGGGTTAAATCAGATCAGCTTTGGAAAATCTCCTTTTATGCTCACAGTTATACAACAAATTTATTAAATGTAAAGTGTTTAAATAACTAAAATTGAGACTCTGTGGTTGCATCTACTGTCACACATTAAGTTTTACTGCTAACACAATCTTGCATACTTCTGATCAACAGTGTACAGCACCAGTTGGAAGGTACATTTATCAGTGTAACACTGTGTCATTAAAACACAAATGAACAAATTAAAAATTATTGAAAGAAATCAAATGTTTTGCCTTCTCCAAATCTATATTGATTAAAAGATTATTAAAATATTATTTTTTAGTTAGGCTCAATCAACTTTAAATCAGCTCCACATTTAAATTTTTGTGTCAAAGACTCAAATATTGAGTTAAATTGATTTTTTTACTTAGAGTTTGGTTTGCATGAAGGGAATGCCTCTGGTATCTCAATATTTTTTCTGTTAATCACCTGTGTCCTTCCTTTTTATTTGCTCGTCTTTCTCCCAGAATGGATGTTCATTTGCTCTGTTTTCATAGTTTACTGTCTGCAGATTATTGTCTATTCCATGTACTTTGGTACTATGACATTTTTTCTTTACCCTGAATTTCTGCAGCCAGCAATAAATCTTCACTTTGTTGGTACTGATCTAATTCATCTTCTGCACTGTTTGTTCAAACTGATACATATATTGTCTGAACTTTGAATCTTAATCTTTGTCAAATTCTTTCTGTTTTCTCTACATTCATTTTTTAATTTTTTCTCCTTAATTCAGCTTCTGAAAATGGAAAACTATCCTCTAGTCTTGAAATTACCACTTTCATTGAACTGGCTACGTAAGCTCCTTAAAGTAGTGCCTCCAAATCTTGGACTTCTGTGTATTTGTGAGTATTCAGAATTTAATATAAACAGTTTCAAAGTATTTTCTATATGCTGATTCTCTTTATCATGTCCCTTAGAAATAACAAACAGATAAGCAACATTTGCTCAAACCACATTCTTTGTTTGCATTGGATTTAGACTTCATCTTTCTGGGAGGCTGTTTTCTGCTACAAAACAGCTGTCATCCACTGGAGGCACTAAGAAGTTTGTGCTCCCTTTGTATGCATCAGAAATGCTCATCTTCTTCATGGGCTGCAAATTAAGCTTTGTCATCTCTTCAGTTCTTCCATATATCTTCATTTCTTTAGGAGTGATTTCTTACTTTTCAGTTGATACAGAGTGATTTCTTTCATCTTTTGCCTGAAACCCATTGTCTTCAGATTTTAAGGATATATTGTCACTACTTCCTTTCAGGCTATGATCTTTTGCATGTATATTTTCAGCAAGTGGTCTCAGTGAAAGGCATTCTTGTCATCTCTTTGGGTTGGCAATCATAGCATGCCCCCCTGCCTTTTTAATTATACCATTCAGCATTAGCTTAAAGATAGCATCTCAATAAATTGCAAGATCCTCCTTTGTTGGTACATGTTCCCTTGTTCTTCTTGAAACATATTTTTCTTTGTTTTTGTGAACTGTTTCCATTAATATAGCACAAAACGTCTTCAGCTCCTCCTCCACCTCCCTCTTCCCTGTCTCATTCCATCAAGAACTGGCTGATTTAACACCAACAGAACCATCATTTATGTCTACATTCACACAAATTTGAGATGAACAGATGAACCATTCTTTGTGTTTTGATGCTGTTTCTCAGAAAGGGTGGCTACTACTTTTCTTCTTGCCAAGTTACAAAGGTGCAGCTGTGTTAGTCTAGTTCAGTAAAACAAACAAGGAGCCCTGTGACCCTTAAAGACTAACAAACTGATTTACTGCATGAGCTTTCATGGGAGAAAATCCCACTTTGTCAAAGACTTTGAAGATGCTTCTTCAAAGCATCTGATGAAGTGGAATTTTCTCCTATAAAAGCTCATGCAATAAATAAATCTGTTAGTCTTTAAGGGCCACAGGGCTCCTTATTTCTTTTCTTGTGTGGAGCTACTCTTCTCCATTATTTCTACCAGCATTTCCTTAACCATAAGGCTTTAACAATTTCTTTGATGTTCTCTCTGTTACGATTTTATCACCTATGCCAATATCAATCTTTTCTTTGAATTTCCAACTCACCCTCAGATTTACAGTGAAAACTATTTTTCTGCAATAGCTCTCATCTGTTGCATTTTCTTCTACTATGTTTTTCTGTCTTTGTTCAATTGCTTCACCATATCTCGAAGGTACAAAACTTCAGAAATCTTCATGATATTAAGGAATTCAGCCACAGCAGGTAAACACTGAGCTTGACAGCACACAGGTTTCAATTTAGATTTTACATATCACACAATTCCTAGCAAGGAGCTTATTCTACCCCTCCCCTATGCACCAAACTCTTAAAGACATCACTCAGAACTCTTAACAAAGACAAGGACAGAAAGAACTCCTGAATGACAGAGTAAGAAACTGGAAGTATTATCTCAGAAAAACTGATGATTTTTGAAAAGGAAAGGATAAACTCCACTATGATACTCTACGTGGATTCTAAAAGGAAGCTTATTATATATTGTTTTTCAATTAGAAAGCAACCTTAAATTATCTGTTAAGAAGTTATTCTAGAACTAGATGTTTGCATATGTGTTGCATAAAATAGCCTTGTATACATAGCTCAGAACACACATAACTGGTTCATGAAATTCACCTGATTCTTGAGAAATATGAAAGCAACCAGCCAAATTTTATAAATTTCTTGATTTCTAGATATTTTTCTTTCAATTTTGATTTTTACCAACAGTGTGAATTATACTAAGTCCCAAATATAAAGCCTACTTACTATATAGAGGTGACATCTAATGCAACAGATGTTTCATGGTTTAAGAAACAGATGCACACTTTTCAAATATATGGTAGTCTATTCTGAGACACTTGATAGAACATGCAGAGAAGACAAAGATGTCAGTAAGATTATATAACATCCCTTTAAGGATCCAGAGTGTTGTCCAATTATTATGTAAATAAATATTAAACATTAAAACTTCTTAAAATAATTTCAATCTTGAATTACATATGTACTGGACATGTCTAGTATATGATTTGGCATTGTTATTATCTACAATGTATGAATTACAGTCCTATCATCCTTAAAGAGTTAATATATAATTGCTTTATAGAAACACATAGTATTTTTAAAGAAAGTGAAGAGTTGAACGTTCTCTATCTATTTCTTTGAAGCACTGATTTATATGCTTATTTTTTGAGCAAACAGTACAGTCTCGGTAATTTTCTTATAATTTTTTTATAATATGTTGACTATGAAAACAACCCATTTGCCTCAAAGAATCAGTGTAGAAGAATGACAAAAGGAAAAAGAAATCTAAACATTTAAAAGACATTAAAACACACTTAAGGAATAAGTGAAGGGGTAATTGTACTCCCCTGTTTAAAGAAGAAATACCTTATGCACTGTAAGAGTGTGCACACTGCAAGTGAAATTCAATCCTGTGCAGAGGGACAACAAAAAGCCTAAGCACCAGGTAGGTTACATTTAAGCATACTAACTAGAGCAAAGGACTTGAGCTGGCTCTTTGCACAGGGGTGAATTTCAGCTTGTGTTTGTTAGTACAGCATATATCCAGCCCCAAAATATATAGCATATAACTACAGGACACATTCCAAACATCCAGTGTGTGTTCTCTGTTGTACTAATAAAACTACAAATTAAACTTTCAAAAGGTAAAAAACAAAAGTTGTCCATGCATGAATATAGATTATGAATTATGATTCCTAGAAATTGAGCACTTTTGATACAAATATCAGTTATTTGTTTTACAGAGCTATACTTTTAAATTTTCCTTGCTTTTCAGAAATTAAGAAGTTTTTTAAAAAATTATATGTTTTAAGGACCAAACACCTGCAGCCAATTTGTTCCAGATCTTGAGTAAAACTTTTCTGAAGCATTATAATTTCCCCTGCCCTGTATATGATTTCCTACTCTCCTGGATTCAATGAATCATTGCAGGTACCTGTAAAGTGACCCCTCCCATCTGGAAGGACTAGTAGAATGTGAAGAATACGTGTCAGCGTTTCTAAGAATGACAGAAGCACAGTCCAATATCCATATATTTCCACACATGTGCTGTGTATAAGGAATTTAAGTACTCAGAACGTCCAGTTAAAATTCTGATCCAAGTCCACTAATTGTTTTATTGCTTCCAAGAAAACAGTTTCTGTTTTCTTGTGACCTACCTCCTCTTCTTCTAGTCTTTTCAAAGAGTCACCAGCAAATTTAATATACTGTGTCATCAAGGTCACCAAAGCAGTATAGCGAGTTCGTAAATCCATGAACTGCAGAGAAACAAGACAAAAAGGGAAGAGGAAAATGATATCACTCATGATGACATGAGATGAATTCAAACAATGTCCAAGGACTATTTCTAGACTTAAGCTGGCCTTTAACACAGCTATATACTACACAGAGCTCATGAGAAGATAACTCTTGATTTTGGTGTAAGGGACACAACAGTCACAAAATCCAAAGGCATAGCCACGTTAGTCTAGTTCAGGAAAACAAACAAGGAGTCCTGAGGTACTTGAAGATGAACAAATTTATTTGTTACATGAGCTTTCTTGGGAGAAAATCCCACTTTGTCTTCAAACCGTCTGATGAAGTGGGATTTTCTCCCAAGAAAGCTCATGTAACAAATAAATGTGTTAGTCTTTTAAGTACCACAAGACTCCTTGTTTCCTTTAATGGTCACAAAAGCCTCACAAACAAGCTGTCCACAGGACTAGCTGATTCTAAGGATGGTCAGTATGGCATGTAAGAGTGAAAAGAAGCGTCCTGCATCTGCTTACATGGGTCTCTTGTGTGGTGGAACTCTAGGGGTGCAAAAGAATGCATGGAGAACAAACTCAAGGAAATAATTTTTCTAATCCAACTTCCTAACTCATCATGTACTGAAGATACTGTAGTATTAGAATGGAATTTTCAAACAGTACCAAAGTAATTTGAATGGGATTTGTCCTGTGCAACTCTGATCCTTTGGAAAATCCTATCTCAAGAGCTGTACTTTCCACAACAGTGCTCCAGTCTGCATGAGAGGACTATGGTCTCTCCCTTATATTGGAAGTGGCTTCAAAATCTTAATCCCTCAACTGCAGAAGTCATGGAGCATCTTCACCCCTATAGACCTAGGTCTTTGTTCCCTTGCTGCCACTTCTGTTTCAGAACTGTCAGCCAGAGGGAGTCACTTCAGGGCCACACTGCCCCATTCACTCTTGCTCTCCCACAGTCACATGCCTAAATGGGCTGGAGGGAGGCATTACGTCTGAACCTGCTGTAACATCCAAGGCTTTTGAGCTCTGTGGCGCCACAGAGATGGGTGAAAGCTCCGCTCTCTGGTGTCTACCTGAGGGCATGATCTGATCTACTGCATTAATAAACAGTTTAATTCTTCTCTGTTTTCTGTGTATCACATCCAAAGTTCTTATAGGTATTTTGTTAACTGTCATCAGCTACAACATCTGGGTGTATAACCTAAATACTGTAAATGGATAACAGCATATTTACTTCAGGGTTTGTCCCTGCTCACAAAGACTCTTAGGCAGGATGATTATATTTTATCACTGATAAATCCCAGGTCCTGCATTTCCTCTATTCTACGGCAGGTGGCTAAATATATGCACATTTCCCTGTCAAAGAATATCCAGTCACCTCTTGAATAATGAAGTCAGATGAGCTCTGCATTCTCCGGCGTTTGACCGGAGATTTTTGCTGTGAGTCAACCATCGCCCTGTATGTCATTGTCTGCAGCTCATAATCCTGTAAAAATAATGCAGTTGTAAAAGGTATCAGCACTCACTGTAAAAATGACATCAAATAAATTATTTTAGATACAATTTAGCAGTAAAACACCACTGCTTCTTTGTTATATTCTCTACAAGATATCACCATTCATGCAAAAGCTACTTTATCAAATGTTTTTCTTACCTTTACTGAAGCTGAGTATTGCTCTGCATATTTCTGGCATTCATCTATTTTGTTTTGTTTCATTTCAATTTCAGAAATCAGCATCTGTAAAATAGACAGGTATATCTTCAGCATAACAATAATGATAAGTATTATTATGGTGATAAAAATTTCTAAGTTGCCCACCATTATAGTATGTGCTTGCATTTCAGTGTCTTTAGTTGAAATAACGGAACCAGAGCTGAATTCCAGGAAGTCAATAGAAAGACTCCTTTTCAGTTCCACGTGAGTAAGATACATCCCTTGGTGAGTCCAGCTGGCAGAATATTGTAAAAGTCACATCTGCACCCTGGCCAGCAAAGTGGGGAATCAAACTTGAGATTTGCAGGGTTAAAAACTGCAACATATTTAGCTAAAAAGCCATGTTCTTTAGTGAAGGCTGTCACAGACACACTGCCTCTGTGGATGAGGCATAGATGACACCTCAAAAGAAAAAAGAGGGGGGCAGGACTATCTATCCGAGGGTGCTGAGGGAGTTGGCCGATGAGGTAGCAGTACCGCTGGCCATTATCTTTGAAAACTCGTGGCGAACGGGAGAGGTGCCGGAGGACTGGAAATAAGCAAATATAGTGCCTATCTTCAAGAAAGGGAAAAAGGAGGATCCAGGGAATTACACAACTGTCAGCCTCACCTCAATCCCTGGAAAAATCATGGAGCAGATTCTGAAAGAATCCATCCTGAAACATTTGGAGGAAAACAGAGTGATCAGGAACAGTCAGCATGGATTCACCAAGGGTAAATCGTGCCTGACCAACCCCATCGCCTTCTATGATGTGATGACTGGATTTGTGAATGCGGGAAGAGCTGTTGATGTGATATACCTTGACTTTAGCAAGGCTTTTAATACAGTTTCCCACAGCATTCTTGTCAGCAAGTTAAGGAAGTATGGGTTGGATGTGTGGACTGTAAGGTGGATAGAGAACTGGCTAGATCAACGATTTCAGTGTGTAGGAATCAATGGCTCCATGTCTAGTTGGCAACCATTAATGAGTGGTGTACCCCAGGGGTCAGTCCTGGGGCCAGTTCTGTTCAATATTTTCATTAATGATCTGGGTGATGGGATTTATTGCACACTCAGTAAGTTTGCGGATGACACCAAGCTGGGGGGAACAGTATACATGCTGGAGGGCAGGGAGAAGATTCAGGAAGACCTTGACAAATTGGAGCAGTGGGCCAATAGAAAGCTCATGAGGCTGAACAAGGACAAATGCAAAGTCCTGCACTTGGGACGGAAAAACCCCATGCACTGCTACAGGCTGGGGAGCGATCAGCTAAGTAGCAGCACCATAGAAAGGGACCTGGGGGTCCTGGTGGATGGGAAGCTGGATATGAGTCAGCAGTGTGCTCTTGCTGCCAAAGAGGCCAATGGCATACTGGGCTGCATCACAAGAAGCATTGCCAGCAGATCAAAGGATGTGATCATTCCCCTTTATTTGACACTGGTGAGGCCGCATCTGGAATACTGTGTCCAGTTTTGGGCTCCCCACTACAAGAAGGATGTGGATAAATTAGAGAGAGTCCAGCGGAGGGCAACAAAAATGATCAAGGGGCTGGAGCACAAGCCCTATGAAGAAAGACTGAAGGAACTAGGCTTATTTAGCCTGCAGAAGAGAAGACTGAGGGGGGATTTGATAGCAACCTTCAACTACCTGAAGGGATGCTCCAAGGAGGATGGAGCTCGGCTGTTCTCAGTAGTAACAGAGGACAGAACAAGGAACAATGGTTTCAAGTTGCAGCTGGGGAGGTCGAGGCTGGATATTAGGAAAAACTTTCTTACTAGAAGGGTGGTAAAGCATTGGAATGAGCTACCTAGGGAGGTGGTGGAATCTCTGTCTTTGGAGATGTTTAAGGCCCGGCTGGATAAAACTCTAGCTGGAATAATTTAGTGGGAGTGGTCCTGCTTTTTTTTGGCAGGGGGTCGGACAAGATGACCTCATGAGGTCCCTTCCAACCCTACGATTCTATGATTCTATGATATAAATACTTGGTTGACACTAAAATAGTTATCTGACAGTGGCATGTTCATATCCCTTCTATTTGCTATTATCAAACATTTCTGCAAAGTGGTTCGGTTTGCACTAATCTTTAGGCACTGGCTGTTCTTCCTCAGCTCAGTCCTGTAAGGTGCTGAGTGCTCTGCTGACAATTCCATAAAGCACTGAAGCACTCCCTTAACCCTAAGCACACAAGCAGTCCTATCAAAGGTGAGTGGCCTCTCTAAGAACTTTGGACAATGTAATTCCAGGAATATGATTACTTTAACATGCTTGTTATCTAAAGGCAAGTCTATGTGGAGCATTAGTGTGCAGCAACTTGGAATATAAAACTACAGCACTGCAGGGTGCATGTGAAAGTGCTGTAGTTTACATCAAGCTTGCTGCACACTATCTATCTGTGTACCCAGGCCCTCAGAGGCAACTCTTTCTTGAACATGGGGAGCAGTTGAATTCAGATCTAAGTTCATGTATATATCTTTATGGACACAGTGACCAAGAGCTGCACAGAATCTAACTTAACATTTAATGTTAGGGCATTATAAAGGAAAAATGGCCCAGAGGTTACTGTATTACCATAGGAGCTGGGCGAGTCCCTGCTTTGCCACAGACATCCTGTGTGAAATTGTCTCTCTCTGTGCCTCAGACTTTCATCTGTAAATGACACCAATAGCAATTCTCTACTTTAAAGAAGTGCTGTGAGGGTAAAATATTGGTGTGCTTGGTTCTTTTGGTAATAGGGGTCACAGAGATATCTGCAATAGCTAAAGGAAGATGGCCATCACTGCCCTAAATTTAGTTTTGGATTTTCTTTTTTTATTAATAGGGCCATAACTTTTTTTTTTCTTTTTTTAATACTTTAAGGGCATATTAACCATTTTATCCAGTCAGTGGATGGAGCAGGGAGGCTCTGCCCTGGGTGGTTAGGAAGACTCTGGAGGAGACAGGGTTGTTGTACTGAAGTGCATTAATTTCTGTCTATGAGCTGGGACCCACTTCCCCATTCCAGGTGTTGCACTGTGACACTTAGGTTTGTGCACCATTTGGATTTCGCCTGTTTGGCCTTCCATTATGGTGACAGAAGGGCAGATGCATCAAATCTGAGCAGTGATGCTGTGACCCTGTACACTACCCAACAACTGCAGCCCAGCCCAGACTGAGGGACAGGAGCCACTGCTGTAAGGAGATTTCTTCATTTTATTTTGTCTTATACTTCATCTTGCTTTACTTCATTTTATTTTGCATTTTCAAAAGCCACAGGGCTCCAGTTATCAGTTTAAAGTCATTTCCCTGGGTGGGATTCCCTGGTGGTACCTTTTGTTGGTTCAACTGTTTAGCCAAAGCTTTGCTGTTTTCTGGTTGGTTTTCTTGAATCTTTCGCTGAGTATCTTCCACTTGCTGAATCCAGGTATCCAGTGTGTGGTAAGTATCTTTGTAGTATTTTAGAGATTTATTGATACCCTCTAAGTCACGCAACCTGGTTTAATTTGAGAAAAAGAGATAAGGTTGGGGAGCAAGTGAAAAATTATGCTGAGTGTAAGTCAGTCAAAATGGCCTTAAAAGCTATCAGCTGTCTTAACTCTTGTTTATCAGAATCATAGGAAACTTAATACTTTTTACTAAAATGTATTAATGGCAGTTTCCATCAGAGAGATCCCCCACTTACTGACATTCATTAAAGATTAAAGAGGTATTTTCACAGTGGAGAACACATGGAAGGGGAAAGAACCTTTATACTCAAAGCAATAGACTAAGGGTCAAACCATCAATAGGCTGCTGTATTCTGGGAAGTTCCAGTCACACACTGACACTGCACATTTCCTAAATGAATGAGTCTAGCAGCAGAAAGCCAAACTACTAAACTCAACATTCCCCAGCACACTGTGGAGGAGCCCTCTATAGAAGCAATTTGCACTGCCATGAAGAAGAACAAGAAGTGAGTGTGTCTTAGGTGTAACCGGTGAGTTTGGTTCTCAGCATGAGCCAAGGAGGCCAACACCTGCACCAAAAGGAAAGCAAAAGACTTCACTCTCTTTTCCTCCCCCAAAGCCAACTAGGAGTTGGCACAAAGCCAAGTCTTCAGATGTTCAAAAATATTAATACTAATTACCCTTTTTGGTTAAATCCCCCTTCAAACCATATGATTTTTAGAGGTTATCAAAAACCCACTCAGTTTTGTGGGCCTGACATTTAAATCAATCAGGCACAGAGACAGATGTGGAATGTGGTTAAGACCCTTTTACTCTGTAGTTAACTGGGAGCAGAGGGGCAGAACAAGGCAAGGGGTCCACTATCTGCAAACAACAAGCTGTACTATTGGTCAAGGGGCAGATCAAGCTGCACTATTGTCTGCAAACAGATTTTGAAGCTCTCAGAGTGCTTGATATTCTTCTGCTGTAGCCCTAACAATGTGCCTAACAACCATATGAATATACCAGCCCAAGAGACAGCAGAGAGGCGGCTAGACAGGCAGTTTGCCCATCTGTAACCCTACGTGTACCAAGACTGGTTTGTTATACTTACTTTTGAAAGTAGCTTATTTTCAGTAATGCTACAGCCACGTTCTGTGCATGTGAATGTATGTGTATGCAACAGCGCAAGTGTGACATAGATCCTGTATTGCATTTGAGGAATTACGTTTTGGTATACATACAAACAATTGAAAGGGTAACTAAATAACTAAAAATGATCATTAAAAATAGGAAAGGAAGGACACTTAATTGAAGCCAATATTTATAAATTCATGTGTACAATGAATATTACTGTCAAACTATTAGGAAGTAGGAGGGTGAACATTTGCAGAAAGCAATCTGTTTACTGCCACAAATTACAGCTAACACAATCTGTTACATTTACACTAAAAGTCTCTGTCTTTTAACAATAATCTCAGTATATTCCACATAGATGTCATGTAGGAAGAATGTTAGGTTCATATTTGCCCTGTGAGCAGACAGTGACACTTAAGCTTCTCAAAATCTTCTGTTATGTCATTTACACATGGCCTACTAGAAGATGGAAAAAAAAAAAAAAGAGTCAAATTTAAAGCTATATACACTTCAGCTTAATTTCAGCCATGAAAGACTCCAATGACATGCTCCTTATACTGAAAAACACCAGGAAAGGGCCTTCCCCATAGTTTTTTGTAAAAGCCAGTAGCTTGAAGACTAATAATCATACTGACATTCAACCTGTTTACTTTAACTAGACTTCATTTTTTATCAAGTCACAGCAATCAGTTTCTGACAAGTAAAGGTTGAGGCAATAAAATTAGTTAATTCTATCTGATCAGTTAACTTAATATCAGTTCCTGCATGGGTTGGTCTGATAGAATGACCTAAGCGTATTTGCTTTTAAAAGGGAAGAAATATGAAACTTTGTCATGCGCAGCATTGTTTCATATAAAGAACACTACTCTAATACTTCTCTTTAGGGGTCCCGTTGTCATAATTCAAATTTTTTAAAAAATATGTTTAATTTGCAAATAATGTTGTTCTGCATTAATTTGTCCTCTGCTCTAGATTGATGGAATTAAAGAAACTGAAAACAAAAGAAAATGAAATAGGTAGGGAGGGAGGGATGGAGGCAGGCAGGCTGGCAGGCAGGTTGGGAAAGCATTAAAATGTGGAGCTCTTCCATGTGAGGACAATGGAGAATTGCATTCCAGATATCAGGTATATGTACACACACATGCATGCATGCATGCACACACCATCACCACTACTACTTATCTGTGTGCTGTGTATGAAAATATTTGAGTAATATTATCCAAAGACATCACCTAAACCTAATCAGAGTCAGGTTTAGTAGAATAAATGCACTCATGTTGCATCATGACACTGCATGAACACAGTGGAAGGTAAATAGAAGTAAATTGGTAGTACTTGACTAAACCCTGCAGCCCTTATTTCAGTTCTTATGGAGACAAATTACTGAAATTAATAGGAGATAAGGACTTGATGTGTAAGCCCAAATGCTCTTTAGCAAGAAGTAAAAATGCATCTGATCAGCATCTCACAAGTAGAGGTTCTCTCATCAACTCCACCTGTCAGTGCTAGCTATGTGGGGTAGCGGAAAGTATTTCTAGAAGACCGAAGCCATTCTCTGCAGGCACTTCTGTTAGGGGAAAATGGCAGCATATCTGTGCTGTATCTAGCTAACTACTACGTGCTATATTAAAGTCCAACTGAGTGTACTGTTAAATTGAAGATGTTACACATGCTTAAATCTGTGTCCCTTTATATCACTGTCTGGAAAAAATTGCAGGGGATCATGTGAACAGTGCTAACAGAAGAGAAAAGATAAGTGCCCATAATAATAGCAAGTTTCCTGAATAGTTAAGAAATGCATTTCAACAAATTCTAATGTTCATTTCTTATTCCTTAAGCAGAAGATAAATTAGCTAAGAAACATTGACAATAGCCTAAAAGATGCTTTGAACACACTACAACATGAAATGGTACAAACCGGTTTTCAATTTGAGAATGAACATTCTGCCATCTCTCCACAAGCTGATCAACTTTCTCTTTATGCCAGTCAAAGTCAAGATCGCGTTCCTTATGTGTTTTAAACATTTGATCACTGATTGCCTTGGCTTTCTGCAGTTCATCTTCTAAGGCATGGAATACCTCTCTTTTTTCATCCACTTCAGACCTCCATTGCTAACATGTAATAAATGATAAGTAAATATAACTGTATCACCATCTTCTTGTGTCAACCCACAGCATAGCTAAATTTTGATTGTTCAGACAGCTCCAATGCCAAAATGCCTATGGACTAGCCATGGACTGAAAATTCCAGTTAGTGGAGTCCCAAGGAATACACAAATCATGCACAATTTGCACATTAGCTAATACTTGTCTAATAAACTATAGAGGACTCACCTTAAAAATCCGCCTATTGCAAAATAACATAACCTCTCTGCTTGATGTATTTAAATGGGAAGTCTCAGGGACAGTACAAATACTGAAGGAAACTCTCCTATTTATTTAAGAAAGTGGCAAGGTTTTAAAGAGCAGCTACTCTTAATGTTTGTTGCCTGGAATCTTTCAACAGCACAAAAAAAGTGACTAACTGCCTTGTGGTTGCAATCACATAGCTTTGGAGCCTCAGATACCCCAAGACACTTCCAAGGTCAGAGAGAAATACCTCAGGGTGAGATGCTTTAGCATTCTTGTCTTGCATGTTATGTGCACATCTCACTTACTCCACCAGAATTATATGTATATGCAAAATTCAGACTTTTGCAAGTGTAAAGTGTCTTGGAGAATTATCTAAATCTTCTAAATAGAACTTTTATCTTCTTTTATCCTAACTGCCAAATGGACACCAATTTGCCTATAGCAATCTTAAAACTATAACTCCTTTGGTGCACCACAAATGCAGTCTTGCCAGATGGCTATTACTGAATGACCATTATTTTTCTATACATTATTTTATAATTTTCCTATAAAGACAAATTAACATGCTCATACCTTTAATGTACCCACAAGGTTCTCAATATTATTCTTGTCAGCAGTTACTGCTTCTTCTTCACACAATTTAGTCTCATAAAGCTTTACTAGTGCTTCTGCTCCTTGAGTGTTTTTCAGCACCAAATTAACAGTTTTTAACCTAAAACAATAATCTCTTATTAACTCATCAAGTATTCACAATATTCAAGCTGCTCATATATTTTGGTTTTGCCATGTGATATGTAATAGTAATCTTTTTTTCACTCTATAATGACTTTGATAACTATCTTATCAGCATTATCCATACATATAATTATTACAATTTCTATTTTCTTCATTTAAGGCAAAATCAGATATATATGAAAATGAAGCACATGGAAAGTAAAGGTTCATTACATACTTTTCTATGTAAATGGAAGACATAGAGTAAACTTGATTCATATTCTGAATGACGACATTGAGCTCAGAACGCAGGGTGGGAACAGAAGGTGAACCAGTGGCTTGACTGAAAAACTCTTCACATTTATCTGTGATCATTCCCAAATCATCCTTCAGTCGATCAAGCTCTTTCTTTAGTTTCTACAAAATAAAAAGTGATTTACAGTGATTATTTTTATTCTGCATCATTCTGATAGTTTTCATACACCCTAAACATCACTTAGAATAAAGCTCTGGGTTTTTTTTGTTTTTGTTTTTTTTTAAATTTCCTTGCAGTCTGTCAAAAAAGTAAGGAGTATATCTGTAGCACAGAAAGATTGAAGACTGGCTATTTAACTGTTACTTTGCCTGTACTAATACATGAAAAAATAACTTAGCTAGTCAATCCAGCCTTTCTGATCTGAGTCTTAACGTGCACAAATCTGCATCCAATGTTTCAAGAGAAAACCGCTTGCTTTGGAAAACTGCTACTTCCTAGCTGAACCATTCTTTAACAAAGACTCACCTCTTGCTCCGAGATTCTAAACACACTTTCATGTAGATCATCCCTTTCCAGTGGAGTCCGAATCTGTCGGATCAAACGATCCTCACAGTTCTCCAACCGAAGTCTGATGTTTCTGACTTCTGAGATGTACAGATTGTAAATTGATTCCTCTTGTTCTTCTGTTAAAGTAAGCAGAGGCACTGTTTAGTAAATAAACCTAAAAACTTCCTCAGAAGCCAATAAGAAATTACTTTAATGGGAACTGGCTTAAATCCTTAGTCCTTAGCTGCTACTAGATCATCTCCTTTTACTTCTAAAATTAATGTCTTTCAGATTCACAGATTCAAAGGCCAGATCATCTTTAGTCTGACCTCAAGTATTACAAAATCCACAGAACTTCCTCAAAATAATTCCTAGAACAAAACTTTTAGAAAAACATCCAGCCTTGATTTAAAATTGTCAGTGATGGAGTATCTACCACAAACCTTAGTAAATTGTTCCAATGGTTAATTACACTCACTGTTAAAAATTTGCACTTTGTTTCCAATCTAAACTTTGGGAGCTTCAGTATCCAGCCACTGGATCATGCCATACCTTTCCCTGCTAGATGCCCACTATTAAATATTTTTCCCCCACGTAGGTACTTGCAGACTATAATCAAGTCACCCCTTTACCTTCTCTTTGTCAAGCTAAACAGACTGAATTCCTTAAGTATAAGGCACCTTTTCTAATCCTTTAATCATTCTCATTGCTCTTCTCTGAACCCTCTCCTGCTTAGCTCAGGAAACTGCAGAAAACCTGCAGAGTGTGAAGGGCTCCTACATGGAAGAACCTCAGATCAAGGGATCCCCAGGGAAAAGGATGCTCTTTTGAGGCAACATGGATGGAATATGAACACAGAATCTAAATGTCAGAAGGCTAAGTTCCAGCTAGAAAGAGAGAATAGACTGGGGCAGAAAAAGAGCACCATCTGACACAGATCACAGCAGAACTAAGTAGGGATTTATTTATTTATTTATTTATTTATTTTTAATGTGCAATGGACTTCATTTTGGGACCCAAAGGACTGTTAAGAACTATTCTGTTATTAAATCAGCTCCAAGCAGAGGATGTTGTTACTCATGTGAAAGCCTGGGTGCAATTCTTAACAGGCCCACAAAAGGGGACCATGAGGAGGAGGGTGCTTGCAGTGTGATCCCTGGTTATAAATGGGGACTCAGCAAATGTCTACTACATTATAATCACTCATCTAGCATTTTGGGCTATGTCTACACTGGCAAGTTAGTTTGAATTAAGGAGGCTTAATCTGAACTAACTTTGCCGCATCTACACTAGGCTTTCATTAGGCTGAAATAAGACATTCCTTAGTCTGAACTAATGAACACTTAGCTTGAACTAGTAACTACCACTGGTTAGCTCGAACTAAGTGCTTACTTCGAGCATCAGGTCAAACCAAGTACAATGTAGAGTAAGACTAACTCTTAGTTCTAACCTAATGAAATAAGGGAAATTAGCAGGAACGTTGCTGCCCCAGAATAAGACTCGGGGCATGGGCCCAGACCTTGCCCCCAGGCCCTGGCCACGCCCCCCTAGGCCATGATCTGGCGCCCCAGCCCAAATGTTCATGGGACTCCTGCCACCTCCTGCCTAGTCCCAGATCCCCAGCCAGGTTCCGGGCCAGGAGCATTGGGTGCCACCATGGGCATCTGGCCTCAATCCCGTGCCAAGAGAAGTGGGCACTGCTGCGGGTTTCCTGGCCCAAATCCCCAGCTGGGGCCGGGGCCAGGAGAGGCACGCGCTGTGGAGGGCGCCCTGGCCAGGGTCCCCAGTCTGGGAGTGGCCGGTCAGGACACTCGGGGCACTGGTGCTGAGACTCAGGGCACGTGCTCTGTGTGCCAGGTGCCAGCGACGCCCCTGGAAGTTAGTTTAAACTAACATAGTGGACTTATTTAAACTAACGTTAGTTTGAATTAGTCCACGTTGTTAATTCGAACCAATAAGTTCGAGGTTAGTTCAAACTAACCTTGAACTTTTTAGTTCAACTAACAAGTTCGAACTAACTTTCTGTAGTGTAGACATAGCCTTGGTGACTAAGTGGAATATAACTCTGCTTACATATAGGAAACTATAATGGAATTTTAATCATTTTTATAAACTACTACTTTTTTTTCTCTAAGTCACTAGCTACATAACAGAATATTTTTAGGCATCTTCTCAGCTTTACGGAAGCTTTCATATATCTGCATCTTAAAAGCAGGCTTACCATATTAGTTTTTAAAGAGTGGTGATGAGGTATTTTGCAGCATGAGGACAGAATGTGTAAGACATTTTTGTGTAACAGAGCTAAATACCATTCTAATACTGTTCTGAACTCAGACATTCAAGATACATGTCAATGCATCAGAACTATGACTCTGAAAGCTAGATCGAAATGATGAGCTACAGTCCAGAGAGTAAATTATTTTTCCAGAATTTTTTAAACACACCTCAGATTAATACTAACAAATCATCTTCATAGCTAGCAGAAACTACAGTGCAAACTGTCTAAAGGATAGCTCTTTAGCCATTCATTAGAGTTTCCTTTTTAGTGATAATAAAACATGCAGTGCTCTGAAGATTACTTCTGGAAAAAAGACACACGAAGAATCATAAGGTCTCTTTTAAGGAGACTTTTACATATTTCCCCATGAGCTGCTCTTACCTCTTTCTGCAGATTTAAGAAGCTCCTGATAGTAGTGCTTGCAGACATTAACCTCCTTTTCCAGTTGTGCTATATCAGAGCCTGAGAAGATTTTAGAGTCCTGGCTATCTTCAAGAAAATCATCAAAGCGGGACTGTAAATTGCTTAGAACCTGTTGATGCTCACCTGGCAACATCGTTTTTATCTAAAAGAGTGAATAGATCAGTATAAATGCCAGATATTCTTGTGATGTGTACAGATTATAAAGGTGATAGAACTCCTCTGATCACATATATTGAATTCAATATGGTTTAAGTCAGATGTTACCATTATAGCACTTGCACAATTGAGGCAGTGTAAAGTTATAGCACCCTAGAACAAGCCTCAGGAGGGACAGTGTATTGCAAAGCAGAAGGGAATGGTATGTCCACTGGTCTGAAGAATTAGTCAGATGCCATTGCAATAAAATTCATGGAGCAGCAAATGCAGAAAAAAGCTTTTCTTCTGAAATACTCTAAAGAGTCCATCCTTTTGAATGATCTTATATAATAACAATTGCTTGGGTCCTTTCTCTCTAGAAGCTTCACTGAAAGCCAAGAAATATTTAAGTCAGAAAACATGTATCCAAGTATTTGCTAAAAGCCCTCTGTGTACCACAAATTCTCATGGCCACAGTGTGATCAAGGCATAAAACAAATGACAGAACATATTATTTTCATAACAGAGCATGAGCTTTTCATCACTTGCATTCAGGTTTCAGAAGAGCAAACACCATTTGAGAGAGCAGCTGCAATTAATACTGGCAGTTTGTACTACTCATGTTTTGTTTGTTAGAAACACAGGGGAGAAAAGTCTGTAAAAAAACTGTGTCCTATCATCATGGACAGCATGGGATGGGCCTAACTCATCTTAATAGATGTCCCTTGCTCCCCAAAATGTAGGGAAAAGCTTAGGGACCCCTCTAATATAACTTGGGGAAAAATTCCTTCCCAATCTGAAATTGGGCAAGCACTTTAACCAGTTGCATATGGGCAAGAAGCACCATAAAAACCATTCATACTATGAGCCCAAGTTATTGCCCACTTCTTCCTTCAAACCATCATCCGTGCCTGCATGTGTGATGGTCAGATTACCACCCAAATGAATATTTGGCTATCCAAACTCAGGAATGTCTTGTTATGGATGGATGAAGAAGAATTCTTCTGTTGCCTTTACAACTATTTATCATGAGGTGTTGCTGACTCACATTAAACCATAAAGGAATGAAGCTACATTAATCTGACTTTGATCATTCAAAGAATCGTAGAATCATAGGGTTAGAAGGGACCTTATAAGGTCATCTAGTCCAATCCCCTGCCAAAAAAAGCAGGATAAAAGGTCACAGCCAGCCAGTTGTTCCTCTTCCCCAAACATTTTCATGTGGTTCCATCCCCTCATCACTAGGGGAAATTGTGTCAATATCTATGTAAATACACTAATGGAGACTCAAGCCAACACAAGCTACTAAAGCTTCAATGTGCTAATAATTCACAGCTCAGTGTTTCCTTCTGCGCCCAACACAGATAACACTAGTTCCCAGTTGTTCCAGTGCCTGAAGGAAACTGGATCCTGGTGAAAGACAATAAAATCCAACTACATCTGGGTATGAATAAGGCAGTGTCAAGGCGGTATGCAGTTCTGAGATCCTGTTGAAGCCACTGGTATTCCTGGCCCCTCACAAAACAGCAGTCATAATCACAATGACAGCTGGCTATTCATGCATTCTACTCCTAATTTGTATTTGATCTTTTATGCCAGTAATGGGCTAGACTTATATTATATCAGAGACCATCTCTCCTCTCATGCCATGTGGTAATTGACGGAGAAACAGTTACTGACCCAGTCATGGGTAAGAGGCAGGGCATTTCCAGTGGAAGTTGCTGGATAGTTTGTATACACCAGAAGCATTGAGAGACATGTTGGTATGACCCCACAGTATGAATACTGCCAGTGTTATTTTCAGTAATTTGAAGAAAGATACATTTGAGCACTGTAAAATAAGCAGTCTCATGTAATACAAAAATCAAACAAGATTTACTGGGGCAGATGTCTGACAGATTATTTTAGCTGAACTATTTGATGTTTTGGTCTAAACCAGTATTTTGTTTAAAAAAAAAAAAAAACTCAATCATCCCTTTGTTGCTGAAATAATGAATCAGGGTAAAATTCTGTAGTATTGGGTAACTACAGTGCACCTCTCTGTAGGCCTCAGAAACTGAACATGGGCTTGCAGTTGCTCTCATCATGAGGTGAAGATGCAGCACGAGAAGACGACATGTCTGAGAGAAGGCTGCATAGCTCAAGACAGAATATTGTACATAGCAAGTGGAGCAGAGTCATTGTGTCTCCGCACTGAAGATGTGAGTGGCTACCAACTTCTCCAGTGTATGACAGTTTCTGTACTAGCAATCTTCTGTGTGTCAGCAGGTTACCAGCATACACTCAGATCAACAAAGTTTGGTGTTATACCTACCGAAGCAACATTACCAGCTCGAACAGTTTCAATTTCATGTGTCAAGTTGTGCCAGGAAACTATACTCTTCATGTTTATATGTGATTCATGCCAAAGGGCCAGCACATTCTGGAAATGCTGCTCAATTCTGAAACATCCAAACACAGTCAGATTAGTAAAACTGACTGAAAGTGTATTCACATGTGAAAAAGGGAACCCACGCTGCTTACATTTATAAGTTCAAACAAAAATGGCTTCCTCTGCTTTAGTCACAAGACAATGCTCCTTGGCTAGAAAACAGGAGGGAAAAAAATCTATTATAGGAACTACGTGCTTTCAGCTGTTTTTAGCCCTCTTGTACCTGTTTGCAGTGTCTATTGCTTCTTTGTTTGGTGGAGGAACTGTGAAGCATACAGATGGAACCATGGCCTCATTACCACTTGGACTAATGACTTTCCATTTGGCACGATGAGAGTTGCTTGCTAATACGCATTCATCATCTTTGTAAATGGTTATCTAGTTTTAACAGAAAAGGAGAATAATTCAATGAGCTAAGCATTATAAACTATTTATATAAAGCACTTTTGTAAAGGATATCATCCAATAAAGACACAACAATAAAAAATAACAATGCAGAAGACAAGCATTTGCTGTGTTTACTAGGGTGGAGTTATTTACAGCCTTGTATTTTCCAGGAACTTGTAATTAACAAAACTTTAGTTATCTCCTCATGTCTATAATTGATTTCAGGAAATTCAAACCTCAATTTGTCTGTAGTCACAGATGGCTTTAATTGGGATGGATGTTTTGAGTGGACTATCAGGATTCCTTGGCTTCAGCTGAATTATCGTCTTTGCCTTCCCCACAAGGCCAGCTACTGTGCTCTTATACTGCAAGAGTTGTTCTTTTTCTTCCTAAACACCAATTAAAAAAAATAATAAATCAGGAGCAGCCAGAACTCAAAGCTTCTTTTTCAATGCTTTTAAAGCCTTTGCTTTTCTACTGTTTTTATCGTCTCTTAAAAATAACAGATTTCACAGAACAGAAATGACTTCATGAAATGACCAGTTTCCTTTAATAACCACTGTTGTTTTAAAACAGTACTTCAAATGCTTAGAAGTATTTAGTAAACAAGACAATTGAATAAACTTGTTTAATTAGACACACTGAAATTAAATGTTATAACATTATTACTTCCCTTTATTTGGTAATTTGTTTGTGAATTTGATTTTAAACCCAGATAGGCATTACACAACTCTTGTTCAATCTCAATTTTTGTTAACGATTCTTGAATTCTTACCATGGACTCCTGAACAAGATCTTCCAGCTTATGAAGGCTGCTGGACCTATCACAAGTGTACTTCCGCTGAATGGCCTCTTTTAAGTTCTTTAAATAGTCCATGGCCTCTTTGGCATCATTGAAAAACTAAGAAAAGACACATATTTAGGCTAATTAAAAACAACACTGAAAAGTTTATAAACTGCCAAACTAAAATTGTTGCTTGAAGAAGACGCTACATCATTTAAAAGCTATTTTATGTTTTACAGAAAATTTTGTACTGAATTGCAAGTGATTGTGTTCTCCAGTTTGAGCACCTGCATCTCAGAAACATCATGGAAAATCAGTTACTCCGCATGCAATCTGAAAACTAAATCCATATCCCTATGTCTGAACATTAGTTAATTGCTGAAAAGGATTTTCAAATAGTGATTCCTACTACTCCTGGAATTTACAGCTATTAAGTTTAAAGAAAAAAATTACAAAATAAAAGTTATAATGTATAGCAAACCAGCTACAGAAAGCAGTAGGGTACTATGAACATTGTATAGGTTAGATGGAGCCTGATTTTCCATTGCCTTTTTACCTTCATAGTGATTTACATTAATACAAAGTGGGTACACTGTAAAGCCCTACCATTCTAATTTGTTGCAATTTACATTCATTGTACTCTCAATGGCATGAGTGACTCCACAATGTTCAATACGTTATAGATCTTTAATATAAAAATTTGTGAAGTTCTTTCTAAATCAGACAATGTACACCTAGGCTTTCCAATACTGTGTATAATTAGTAGATTAATGATCATTTCCTGATCATTTAAGTGGAGCTATAGTCAGAAAGGTGACTAAAAATGACAACTTTACTCAGCACATCAGTTCCACATGGGCCTTCTGCTCCCTATGCTGATAATAAGGTATGTTTCACTGTTGTTTGTGCAGCCCTAGAAGAATGAATCTCATTTTGTTTTATCATGTCCATCAGCAACAAACCAGCCAATCTGAATCCAGTTGCAGAAGCTGAAATAGCTGTTATGATGTCTGAGAAAAAAAGAACACTGATTCTTTTGCAGATCCTGAGTTTACCTGCAGCTCTGGTATTCAGAAAAATATCAGGCCCAGGGTTCCCTTGGTGTAAACTGATGTAGCTCTTGAACATAATGGAACTACGTAATGGAATCTGGCCCATCTACTGAGTTGTAACTGGAAAATCTGAGCAAATCTGAACTGAAAATTATTGAGGCAGAATAATCAATAACCTTATACTGTTCTTACTGTCATTTTTCTGACATAAATCATGCTTTAAGGTGTAACAAATGTTAGTTTTTTACTTACTTACCTCAAAATAAGCAGCATTTTCTCTCAAGTGCTGTTCAACACAGTGACAGAGCTGTAGAATCCAGCTCCATTGTGTTTGCATTGCAGCTCTGTAAGCCTTACAGATTAAAAAAGAAAACACTTTAGGAAGGAGTGCAGAATTAAAATACAATTGTGCATTCTTGCAGACATTAGAAAAAAGTAAGAATAGGATTACAATCAAAAGATTCTGGTCCTGCCATCCTTGTGTAGGCACAGCTGTCCTACAAATACTAAGAATTTTGCTTGAATATAGACTATAAATTCAGACATACAATGTGATGCTATTTGAACCAAAAAAAAGTTTTGGAAGCCCTAATGTGTGCATATGTATACTTTTGCATAACATTTAAAATATGTTTAACTTACTAGAACATCTTTGTGGCTTACAAAAAGCTTATACCACTTCAGAAAACTAGCTGCACTCCTTAACATTTGCCAGCAGAGGGGGCTCTACATATTTTCAAGTCAGTCTGAAGCTTCTCCTTTAGAGCCAGCCTTATCTGACTTCCACTGAAGTAATTAGAGTTTTCCAGTGCTGGGGGTGGGAGTTGGACTGATCCATGAAGGAATGCACAAGTGAAAAGCCAGTTTCTGAAGTCCTGTTACCTGCACATGCTAGGGAATTCCAAAGTTAGTAATCATATATATAGAGAAACACACACACAAACCTCATATTACCGAGTTTGTCTTCGTAGTATGTATGTTTATTAAATTGATATTGAGTGATATGTATATTAGTAATAGGACACCATTTTAGCAAAAATAATTCTCATACAACTAAAATACCATTCATTAACCTCATTCAAGTAAATGTAAGCGGAAGAAAGGTTTTTCTTCATCTGTATCCACATTACAAAAAATAAAATAACTGAAGAATCATAAAATAATGGATTGCAATAGATCTCTGAGTGCATTAGCTCATGTTCCTGCATTGTAACTATTTTCATTGGCCCTTCCATCACCTTCCATCTGTTCTTGACATGAATATCTGCATGGAAAATAATTTGACACTCTCCTTTGGAGGTTTATAAAAGCATCTACAGCAGCTACAATATTTTTTATGTAAACTGATTACCTATAATATAAAGCTTGACTCAAGTCCAAAATAAATCAGGCCATTTTTTTACATTCCAATGTACAAACAATTTCTATAATTTATGAACAATAAGGTAATGAAACCAAAGCCCAGACCTTAAAAGGAAGCAATATGATAAAACATCTGTGACTGGAAATGCTGTAGGGCCAGGGTTCTCAACTTTTTCAGCATCATGACACAGCATGGAGACTTCCCAGCTCTGTGTGACACACCAAGCCTCTCACTCACTCACACACACACACACACACACACACACACACACCCTCCCCCAGCTAAGGCTCCACTCCTGAGCAGGGCAGGCTCCAGTATAGTCCTGAAAACCATGATTTGGCAGAAGTTTGGTCGAATGATAACAAAACCTGCCAAAACAGGATATTTAGCACTACACCGGCTCCTCTTGCTCTGTTTCTGAGTGGGAGAAGTGGAGCTTGGCTGGGACCACCCCCAGCTCCAGCCTCAGCTGCTTGCTGCTGGCTTCTGCCCCGCAGAGACCCAAAGACACTAGGGCTATACCTACACTGCCAAATTAGTCTGGACTAACTTGGCCCATGGCCACACCAGGCTTTGGCTAGTCTGAACTAAGAAATTTCTTAGTTCTGACTAGTCAAAACTTGGTCCAGACTAGTAAGACCCCTTGCTTAGTCTGGACTAGATGGCTCAGTTTGAACTTTAGAGCTTTAGAACTTTAGTTCTCCTTTAGAACTTTACTTCAAATTAACCCCATGCAAGACTCTAAATAATGGCTAGTTTAAACTAAAAAAAGTTTGAACTCAGCCATTAGTTCAAATTAACCATGCGTTCTAGGACACATGGCTAGTTCAAACTAAAAAGCCACGGTTAGTCTGAACTAACCCGAGGCAAGTCTGAACTAGCAAGTCTGAACTAAAAAAGGAAATGCAGAGATCTCTGCAGCCTTGGAACTGACCCCAACCCCATCAGTGTGCCGCTGCTGATGGCTTCACCTTATGGGGAGCCAACAGACACTAGGGCTGGGAGACTCCCAGGCTTGGGACTGCCCCCAGCCTGGGGCTGCTGGTGCCAGCTTCCCCTTTGTTCTGCTTCAGCTCAGGCCAGGAGAAGGGAAGCTAGAGGCAGTTGCACTCCGGCTGGGAGCAGGGTGTTGTGACACCAGTTTCTGGCGACACACCTTCCTGCTCTTCATAACACACTTTTGTGCCATGACATAGTGGCTCAGCACTGCTACTGTAGGGAGATCTTCTCCAGCTTAAAAAGGTAGTCGGGTGAGGGTAAGAGACAAACTAAGGCTATTTTGTGCCTTCAGTCTGAATGTGAACATCCATTAACATCAATGGAAACTCTGTACAAGGACTGAATGCAAAGTATGTTTGTGAGCGTCAATCTTGGACTCCTTAATCCCTCTTCTTACATTTCAGGGAGGGTGCATCTACACTGGCAAGTTAGTTCACATTAAGGAGCCTTAATTCGAACTAACTTAGTCCTCATCCACCACAGACTTTCACTTGTTTGAATTAAGGAATTCCTTAATACGAACTAATGAAAGATTAGTTTGAACTAGTAACACCTACATTTAGTTTGACCTAAGCGCTTAGTTTGATTCTTAGTTTCAACTAAGGCCAGTGTAGACCAGGATTGAGCCTTAATTCGAACTAAACAAATTTGAATTAGGGCAGTTAGTTCAAATTAACAAAATGCATTAATTCTACTTAACGTTTAAGTCGAATTAGTGCACTTTGCTAATTCAACTTACTAAGGTTAGTTCAACTTTGTTAATTTGAACTAACTTTTGCAGTGCAGACATAGCCTGAGAGTTTTGCCTAAGACACAGAAGAACAAAAGATTGTATTGTCCAAACTTATTAACAAATATCCCATCAGCAAAAAGTCAGGGAAATTTAAATCATATTGTTTTCTGGTTTGTGTGCTATACTTCTTGACTTACTTCAATCGTTAGCCTTGCGGGATGATTTTCAAGAAGGAGTTGCTCTGCTATTTCCTGTACTGATTTAATAACATCTTCTTTTTGATCAAGTTCTCTCATCAAGTCCTTTTATTTCCGAATAAAAAAATAGATATTTTAGAAACTTGTTAAATCATCAAAGGTAACAATTATTTCCTTTTGGATTACATTAGCAGTGCTTACTGCATGGTATTCCTTTTTTCTTGATATATAGGAGTTTCTTTCACTCCAGTCATATGCAACCTCTTCCTCTTCTTTTTCATTCAGCCATATAAGTTCTGCGGTGGCACGAGACACAAAATTGTGGAGGGTATCAAGGTGCCTTTCCTGATTTCTTGATGTATTCTTTAAAGAAAATGTAAAAGAAATTAATATTAAAACGTATCATCATCAAAGCAACAGAAATTTAAAAGTTGAACATCAAAGAGATATAATGATCTTACCAAGAGTTTTGAATATTGACTCTCCAGTTTGTGCAATTTTTCTGCATAACTGAGTTTAAGAGGGGCAGTCATTTGGATCTATATACAGTGGATAGAGTAAAAGAACAATGAAAAGATTAGCCATTTTGACAGTTATTCTCAATTTTATATTAATTTATATAATGCTAATTCACATGGTAATTATACATAAAACCATAGAAAGGTCCTGAAAGACAAGTGCAGTTGTGAATAGTAATTACTTCATGAGCAATTCAATGAAAAAATAAGTGACCTCAAGAAATAAAAAAGTACAATGCTGTACCTCACTGATTTTAGCTTCTTTTAGGCTTGACTCAAATTCTTCAATAGCCCTGAGGACATTTTTGTGATTTTCTAACTGACTTTCAACACTTGGTAGATCTGAACCCCACTCTACTCGATCAAGTTGCACCTTGTAAACAAAAGCAAAAAATTAACAGAAGTCCTTCAGAAAATAAAGGAAATGACTACACATAGACTGAGAGGTGTTTGCATAAAGACATTACCTGCATTTCATCTACCCAGTTCAAGAGGTCCTGGACAAATTTCATGTTGACTTCTTCTTCTGATAAATTTTGATCAATAAAAGCTGATTTCATGAGTGGCTTTCGGATCTGCATCAGCTTGAGTGTTTGCAGTGCACTGGTGTCAACTCCTGTTACATAGGTTTGAATTACTCGTGGTGAAAGGCCTGGTGCATACGCTGGTGTGATTGCTGGAGTCATTCTTGAAGTAAGACCTGATGAGAGGCCTGATGTCAGACTGGAAGACGTCAAAGTAGGCGTTAGACTATGGGCCATTCCGGAGTTTAAATCAGGGTTTAAATTTGATGTAAATCCTGAGTTTAAGCTTTGTGTTATTCCTGAAATCATAAGCTTCGTTTGTTCTGTTGTCAGTGTGCGCCCCTTGCTGTATATCGAAGAACAGTCAGTCCTTAAGGCCATAAGATCATCACGAAGTTTTGCAACCCTATAAAGAAAATATATTTACTAAAGAAAACAAAACAATCTCATTGAAAGTTTGGGAAAGCATTTCTGTGAAACAGTATAATTACTGAAATATAGCAATATAAATGAAAACTATCTTGTATATTTTATATAATCAAGTTAAACATAAATTCATACTATTAGCATCTCAGTACTACTACTTAGTATATAGATGTTAATTACTACTACATGAGGTCCTGTATGAGCTTTCTCTATTAACATATTGATTTTATCTGGTAAACAGCTTTGAAAGTGAATTTGTATTGCATCACCCTATACATGCATGTGTCTATTAGTATCGGCAAAACCCTGGCAATAACCCAGAAAGCCAACATAATGTATGCAGAAGCATGTACCAAATGCAAACCCAGTCAC
Organism: Podocnemis expansa; assembly: GCA_007922195.1. Classification (NCBI taxonomy): domain Eukaryota; kingdom Metazoa; phylum Chordata; order Testudines; family Podocnemididae; genus Podocnemis; species Podocnemis expansa. The sequence continues at coordinate 14,241,974 of ML681979.1, forward strand.
AAGCAGCTAAAGGGAAATCATGTAGTTGCAAGGCAGGATACTACATGTTGGGATGGATTAATTAGCAACAGGGAGCTGATTACAGTGCCAAAGCAGTTAGTTATGTCCCTGCTCTCACCAGATTCACGTTTAACTCTCCCACTCTTTGGGAACACACTGTTTTTCCTTAATAGTACTCCCCGTCGCTACAGTCTATGTTCTTGGTAAGTTCCAAACAAGCAGACATGTTAGTCCAGTTCAGTAAAACAAACAAGGAGTCCTGTGGCACTTAAAGACTAAAAAAATTATTTATTGCATGAGCTTTTGTGGGAGAAAACCCCACTTTGTCAGACACTTTGAAGATAGGGAAACGTACAGAATGGGAGGAAATAAATGCAGTGTAAGTGTAATTCATTGGATCAAGTCAGACTGTTACAGCAAATCAAACCAGTTGTAAAGGTTCAAACACTGGGGAACAGCATACAGAAGAAGATGAGGTCAATTCACCTATTGCAATGAGAGAAAAATCCAAAGTCCCTTTTAAGCCCTGAAGCAATGCAATCGAATTTGCAAATAAATTCAATCCCTGGAGCTTTTCTTTGAAGCCTTGATCTGGCCTTCATCTGTCTGAGCACCACAATTAGTAAATCATCGATGGAGTGCTCAGGAAGATTGAAATGCTCACGCACTGGTTTTACATTGTTGAGATTTTTGATGTCAGATTTGTGCCCATCTATTCTTTTGCACAGAGACTGTACTGTTTGTCCAATATACAAGGCAGAAGGGCATTTCTGCAACAAAATGGCATAAATCACACTAGTGGATGACTTAATCCCATGACTTACACTTCCCTGCATTTATTTCCTCCCATTCTGTAAGTTTCCCCATCTTCAAAGCATTGACAAAGTGGGATTTTCTCCCACAAAAGCTCATGCAATAAATAAATTTGTTAGCCTTTAACTGCCACAGGACTCCTTGTTTGGTTTTGGTAAATTGCACAAACAGCTGATTTTAGGAATAGACTTTAGCCTGCTTACTACCTTTCAAGGCATGCTGCAACTACTGATGCAAAAATTTTAAGGGTAACCAGGTTAAGCACAATAAAAATGCCCATAAAGTTCAAACGTGGATGTCAAATAAAGTTAAACTGCAAAATGGCTCCCAATGTAAATTACCTGATTTTCAGGTGAGCTTTAGTGGGAGAAAATCCCACTTCAAAGCATCTAACAATGTGGGATTTTCTCCCATGAAAGCTTATGTGATAAATAAATTTGTTAGTCTCTAAGTGTCACAGGACTCCATGTTTGTTTTGCTGAACTAGAATAGCACTGATGCCCCTTTGGAATGGATTTTCAACATGAAGAACATGGAGAATATGCAGCTCCCAATGAATTCAGTAAGATTAGGGGGTGCTGATAACCACTGAACATCCAGCAACTTTTATATAAACAATCAATTAAAGATTTAAGAAGTTGATGGATTTCCAGCTTAAGCACAGGCATCTAGGTTCGACCATTTTGGCTCTAATGCACATATACATTGCGTATTTATACACTCAACTAAAAATATGAAATACCTCTGTATCAGTTGATCTGCCTGATAATATTTTCCATCAATAAGAATTTGGACATCAAGTACTTGTTGTCGCAGAAGATTCTCACATTCTAGAAGATACCCAGCTATTTCCGCTTCATTTTGGAACTGTAGCCCTGATTCTAATCGCTTGGCATCCTGGGTGTCAGAATGATAAATACCAGCAGTTAAATCCTGCAGCTAAATGGAGAAGCACTTCATAGAGATTTCACTTTCACTGTAAACTAATTTTTTTGCTACACTCCTAAAATTATTTTTGCAGCATTTTAAATAAATTACTAGTCAACACCTAGCACCATGAATTCTATGTAATGTACAGTATTCTCTTACAGAAATGTTAACTTGAAAATGCAGAAAACATGAAAATATCCATTATTACAATAGTTCAGAATGTAAGATTTATAAACCTGTAAAGATTTCAGTGCAAGAAAGTTCACAAACACACCGAAAAGAGAATTTACATTTGACTTACAGACTGCAGAGCATTCCGAGCAAGTATCAGTTTGTCTTCACAGCCCACGCTATCCCGCTGAACTCTGTTTGCAATTTGCTGCAGCATTTCCGATCTAAAAGACAACAGAGCACATTATAAAAAAAAAAAAAAAAATTATTTACTATCCACATTGAAGTGCAAAAGAACCAATATTTATGCTGAGGTACCTGGATTCTTCTAAGGTGCCATTGCCAAAGCTTATACAAGAATTAATTAGTGTCGGGCCACAATTCACAGAAAGAAAATTCTCATTGGAATCAAGGCTGGTTCGAGTGCCTGTGCTGTTGCTAAATAAGGAATCACTACTGTGGTATCCATAGCTATTGCTGTTCATTTTTACTGCAGGAACGCTGTCCCTTTGGCCGTTTACATTTATTGGAAAAAGGAAAAGGTAAAACTCCTGCAGAAATGTACAGCTTGCAGGGATGAAATCTCTCTACTGGCTTTTGAGACACCCAGCATTCCTCCTTTAAATACGCTCCAACATGCACATTCAACACCCAACAAATAATACTCTGATACCTCTTCAAAGAATTTGGCCTAGAGCTGTGTAGGCTAGTTTGAGTTTGGCTTCCCTATCATTAGAAAGCTCTACAAGTATGGACTAAACAGAATGAGTAGGGCGTCACTGGGAATTGGAGGTGCCAAATATTTACCATAAGTCGCATCCATGTTAACTAGCTAAAGGAACAAACTTATTTTATAAGCTTACTATAACTGTGCAAATCTTGAAATATAAGTAATATTAAAAGATGCAAACCACTTGTTTGGGTTGTCACCCATGAAAGCTTGTTCTTTAATAAACTTCTTTGTCTTTATAAGTGTCACAGGACTCCTTATTTGTTTTATTGAAACAGACTAGCATAGCTATCCCTCTGGAAAATGATTCACCACTGTGTAATTCCAGATTTAGGCTGGTATTCCTCCCCTGATTTCAAGGGCTTTAACCACCTTGAAATGGGATCACACATTAGGCTCATAACTGGTAAACTCTACACCCTTGTATCCTCTCCAATCTACTACCATTATCCTGCTGTCCAGACAAACATGTTTATTTTCCTGTCCCACCAAACTGTAATCCTTAGGACATCACCTTACTTTCTTCATTGTTCTGCTCTAAGAGCGTCAGGGTTAACTGACCATAAGGAGAAGAAGACAAAATGAAACATTTTTCTTGTTTTTTTCCAGTCATACTCCATCTTTACTCAGCACCATTAAATCTCAATCAAAACGAGATGCCTTTGGGCCTCTTATCTACCACTTTAATCTCTCTCCTGCAGGGGTCTATGCACACAATTGGATAATTTTAGCCCAGACTCTTAGTAGCCAGGAGCCCATTCCTGGTTAGATAGCTCCTCTAAAACACAAGAGTCCTGATTTCTAGTGATAGACCCTGTTTGTGCCAATGTTATTTATTAGGGTCCCAAAACTGTACGGGCAAAAACAGAATCTTCTCTTAGGCTAAGCTCAATGTCTCAATATTGTTGAACATAAGTACAATCATAGACATTTGTGATGTAAAAGACACCAGATCACATTCACTATTCATGCAGGATTGTTTTGTATGGTTAAAAGCTTTGTATACACTTGAGTGTAATGTAGTTTCAACTGACCCAAAAAATGTGACTTCAAACATGTTTGTGTGCATGGACTGAACTTAATCCACTGGGCAAAAAGCAAATCCCATGCTTAAATTTTCCTTAAGCTCTCAGACTAGGGTTTAAATGGAATTTGAGTGCTTCATGGACCTTGTAGTGACCTTCTGAAGAGGGGAGAATTTCATGGCTGAGACACATAATTCACTCTTATATGGATTTTGAATTTATAAATCAGAAAAAGATGTACAGGCTTGAAAAAAAAAAGTGAGAATTCTTCAGGCTAAAATGATAATACAGACTTCAGCACTGAAAAGACATCAGAAGTTTCAAGAGTTAGGCCAAAGAGCGGAAAGAAGTAATTCATTCATTCTGTCATTCATTCACTCGCATACCTCTCCACTTCAGGTCGAAGGGTTTTCTCCCTTTCCAGCATGGCAATAATGAGTTTTCCCCACTCTTTTTCTATATCATTTGGATGGTAGCCTTGAGGGAGTTTGATGCGTCCGAATTCTATCCAGACCTTCAAAAACAAAGAATGGCTGGTTAACATAATCAAAAACCAAGAAACACAATACAATGAATACAACAAAGAACAAAATGTATATCTTACCTCTAGCAATTTATAGAGATGTTTAATTTTTGATTTATCTATCTCCTTTGGTGGAATTTCTGTTTCTTTAAACTGTAAGTATTGGTTATAAAGTGCCTGGAGAAATATAAATACATATTAGCAGGTATGTCTTAAAAGCGATTATTTCACTACCACTTCACCACATTCCATTATGTTTAATAGGTGCATGCTCTTATACTGCTCTATTAAAGACTGGCATAAAAATTCACTTGCCCACCAGCGAAAAAAATCTGCTTTTGCTAGTTAAGACACTAGCAAAACATTTCTTGTAGCTGGGGGCTGAGGGGTTAATAATCTAAGAGTAGGATTTTCATTAGAGATCAACCTGGCCACCATCTGCATGCATGCAAAGAACCACTCCTGCTTTTCCATGATAACATCTACTTGTGCAGGGAGCCTAGTGGATGAAAGAATTTACAAACGATCTAACAGGGTTGGGCTTCTCATCTGTTCCAGCAACACAAAGGAATCTCAACAGCTCAGAGGACCTGACCCCAAACATATTTCATGTTTCCAAACTTATTAGATGTCATCATTCTTCAAAAAAAAAAAAAAAAAAAAAAAGGCGTTCTTTTGAATGACTTGTATAGCATCGTATCATACCCTTCCATACTTAACGTTCAGAACACGGGGTCTCAAAAACTCTACAATGTTTACCTTAAATGGGGGGGGGGGTTGATTATGAAAACCCATGCTATTACTCTGCTCTTTGATTTGCTTTCATAAAAGAAGAACCTTCCATTTTTTCTAGTGTCCTTCAAATAAAAGAAGAATAATGCAGTACGTGTGATGCCGTGTCTCACCTTCAGTTCTACAGGATTGTTTGGAAATGTTCTGTCAGACGACATTGTGACATGGTGCCTGATCCACTGGATGAGGTAGTTCACCATATTCTGATATTCAACCCACTTGACTTCAACATCCTAGAAGAACACATCATAGTCAGTAGATCAGAAAACAAAAACTTCGTGCTTCTTGCTATTCCTTTTGTGGCTTATGTCTAAAAAGCTGCAGCTCTTTAGAGGCATAAGTAAGTAAGTTAGTTAGTTAGTTCAGAATTCCAAAATGGCATTCACAGTATTCTGATCCCTTTATCATACCCACATGGGAAAAAAAAAAAAAAAAACAACCACAAAACAAATGAGATACTTACATAAGTAAGGCCAGTAGGATTTGGCTTCAAATATTTCTAATAGTAACATGCTAGCTCTATTACCGTTTAAGAGAGAAAATAAACAGAGAGGTGTGACCTAGTGGTCTGACCACCTGACTTGGAGCCAAAAATTTCTGAGTTATGATCCTTGCTGTGATTCTAGCACACTCTTTAGCTTTTGACAAATCATTATTTATCAGTTAAACTCTCTGCTTCAGTATCTTCATATGCAATTCAAGTGGAGCATTGTTACAAACTATTTGTTTAGTCTTTTAAATGATGGAGATCTCATGGTTACATCATGAAACCAAAGAGTTGAGTTATTGACTACATGAAAAACTTTAAATAGTGTAATTAGTATTAGTATTATACCACCAGTCTATGCAGAATGAAGCTAGTTGCATTACTCATTTACTTACATTTGCACTGATGCCTTCACCGCCTTCTGGCACTTTGGGAAATGCATCATAAAGTGATGACACATAAGTTATAACTGACTTCTCATCAGGAGAGGAGACATCAACATCTAAGAATGGAACAGATTTTGTTATGTCAAATATTCATAAATGTTCTTCACCCCACAGATGGTTTAGATTTTAGTTTAATATAAGAACATAAGGGTGGCAACGTTGGGTCCATTTAGCCCAAAATCCTGTCTTCTGACAGTGGCTGGGGCCAGATGCTTCAGCCAGAATGAACAGAACAGAGAAATTTATTGAGTAATCTATTCCCCGTCACCCAGTCCCAGCTCCTAGCAGGCAGAGGTTTAGGGACACCCAGAGCATAGGACTACATCCCTGACTATCTTGGTTGGTATCTACTGATGGACATATATTCCATGAATTTATCTAATTCCTTTTTGAGTCCAGTTCTATTTTTGGCCTTCACAACATCCCCTGGCAATAAGGTCTGTGGGTTGATTATCTATTGTATGAAGAAGTATTTACTTAATGTTTGTTTTAAACCAGATACTTGCAGGACATCTGGATTGTATGTTATGCAAAGAGGTAAATAACATCTCCTTATTCACCTTCTCCAACATGCCATTTAGGATTATGTAGATTTCAATCATATCCCCTATGGAATTTCTCTTTCCAAGCTGAACAGTTACAGTCTTTTTGCTCTCTCCTAATATGGAAGCTGTTCCATACACCGAATCATTTTTGTTGCCATTCTCTGTAGCCTTTTCTAATTCTAATATATCTTTTTGAGACAGAACATTCAGAATTATATGCAGGATTCAAGATAAGGGTGTACCATGGATATATCATGATATTTTCTGTCTTATTATTTATCCCTTTACTAATGTTTACTAACATTGCATTAGCTTTGTTGACTGTCACTGATCACTGAGTAAAGTTTTCAGAGACTATCCACGACGATTCCAAGAATTCTTTTTGAACTCATAATAGCTAATTTAGAGCCCATCATTTTGTATGTACACTTGAGATTATATAATCCAATGACCATTGTTTTGCATTTATCAACATTACACTTCATCTGTCATTTTCTTGCCCAGTCACCCAGTTTTACGAGGTCCCTTATAACTCTTTGCAGTCGGCTTTGGACTTAACTATCTTGAGTAATTTTCTATTGTCTGAAAGACTTTGCCACCTCACTACTTACCCTACTTTCCAGACCATTTATATTGAACAGCAGTGGTCCCAGTACAGATCTTTGGGTAACCGCACTATTTCAACTCTCTTCATTGTGAAAATTGACATTTATTCCTACCCCTTGTTTCCTATCATTTAATCCATTACTAATCTATGACAGCACCTTCCCTCTTATACAATGACTCTATACTTTGCTTATGAGCCTTTAGTGAGGGATCTTGTTCAAGTCTTTTTGAAAGTCCAAGTGCAATATATCAGTGGCTCACTCTCACACACATTTGTTGACCCCCTCAAAGAATTTTAATTGATCTGTGAGGCATGTTTTCACTTTACAAAAGCCACGCTAACCATTCTCCAACATATCTTGTTCATCTATGTGTCTGATAATTCTGTTCTTTACTATAGTTTCAACCAATTTTGAAGGAACTCCGATTAAGCTCAGCAGCCTACAATGACCAGGACCGCTTCTGGAATCTTTAAAAAAAAAAAATCGGTCTCATATTAGATATTTGCCAGGTATCTGATACAGGGACTGACATAAGCAATAGGTTACACACCAGAGTTTGTAGTTCTGCAAATTCATAATTGAGTTTCTTCAGAATTCTTAGGGGAACACCATCGGGTCCTGGTGACATACTCCTGTTTAATTTATCAGTTTATTCCCAAACCTCCTACATCAACCCCTCAATCTGAGACTGAGCCTCCAATCTGTCACCTAAAAAGAATGGCTCAAATGTGGGAATTCCCTCACAGCCTCTTCAGCGAAGACTGATGCAAAGAATTAATTTAGACTAATTGCAAAGGCCTTATCTTCCTTTAAAACTTTGACTGTCCAGTGGCTCCACTGACTGTTTAGCAGGCTTCCTGATTCTGATGCACTTTAAAAAAAATGTTGGTTAGTTTTTGTGTCTTCTGCTAGTTACTCCTTCAGATTCTTTCTTGACCTGGCTAATTATACTTCTACATGTCAATTGACAGAATTTATACTTATTTTCCTTAGAAGGATTTGCAATCAAATTTTTAAAGGCTGTCCTTTTTGTGTCTAAGCATCTATTACTTAGCTGTTTAGTCACAGTAATATTTTGTGGTCCTCTTCCTTGTTTTGTTTTTCAATTATTATTTGGAGTACTCATAGAGTTTGACCCTCTACAACAGCATTTTAAAAAGTTTCCTTCTAACTTGAGAGCATCTCACTTTTACTCCTTTTAATTTCTATTTAATCCATCTTTTCATTTTTGGGGCATTCCCCTTTTTGAAGTTAAATATCAGTGTGATGGGTTTCTTTGGTATTTCCTCCACTACAAGGATGTTAAATTTAATTGTATTATGGTCTCTGTACCAAGTGATTCAACTGTATTTACCTCTTGGACCCAGTTCTGTGCTCCACTTCAGGCTAAATCAAGAACTCCCTTTCCCCTGGCAAGTTCCAGGACTAGTTGCTTCAAGAAGCAGTCATTAAGGGTAGAACGAGATTTTCTCACTGCAACCCATCCCAAAATGTCATGTACTCATTCAAATATGGAGATAGTTGAAATTTCCCATAATTGCTAAATTTTCTGTTTTGGTAGCATCTCTAATCTCTTGGATCATTTCACAATCACCATCACTATCCTGCCCAGGTAGTTAGTATTATATTCCTACTGCTAATAGTTTTATTATTCAAATATGGTATTCCTGTCTACAGAAATTCTATTGTACTGTCTAAGTCATTTAAGATTTCTATTATATTTGACTCTTTCCTCTCTTTCACATACAGTGCCACATCCTCACCAGTACACCCCTACAATCTCTCACTGCCATATACAGTACCAAGGAGCTCGTAACTGAAGTTCTCAGGGCATGTGGCACCTGGTACACAGGGCATGTGACCCAAGACCCAGCACCAGTGCCCTGAATTTCTTTCACGTCCCCTGCCTCTCCCAGCCCCATTCCCGGCCAGGTATCAGGGACTGGGGCAGGTCAGCCACAGCGGTGCCTGCCTCTTCTGGCCACCAATTCTGGCAGGGCCGCCCACGGCAGCCACTGCCTCGCCCAGCCCCAGCCCCAGCCCCAGATTGGGAGCCGGGCTGGCAGCAGCAGGAACCTGGGGCCCTGACTCCGGATCAAGGCTAGGAGGTGGGGCTGAGGCCCAAGGGTCGGGGCCTGGGTCTTTTTCCAGGACAACGACACTCCTTGAAATTCTACTGTATTTTGTACCATGGTATCACCATGCTGTCTTTATAATCATTATTCCACCAAGCTTCTGTGTTGTCTATTATGTCAACAGCCTCATTTAACACCAACCAGTTGTGTTCACCCACCTTAGTATTTAGATGCCTTTTTGCATTTGTATACAAGCAATTATAAAATATGTGAGTATTATGTTACTTGCCTTCGTGTGAGATAATGGAATGGTAAAACAAACAAGGAGTCCTGTGGCACTTAAAGACTAACAAATTTATTTAGAGCTTTCATGGGAGAAAATCCTACTTCTTTTTCATTTGACTGTTTCTCACCTGTACTTCCACCCTCTCAATTTTACTGGAATATAGAGAATACCCTTCAATAAATCCTGCCCTAAGGGATGTCTCTGTCTGAACCATGTTCTCTTCTGCACCTGTTAGCTTTCTGTCAGCTCTTAATTTAAAAACTCATCTATGAACTTTCTCATTTTGCATGCCAGAAATCTCACTCCATGTTGGTTTAGGTGGAGTCCATCCTTTCTGAATAGGCTCCTCCTTTCCCAAAAGATTCCCTGGTTTATATTCCAGTGGTTTTCAACCTTTTCAGGGTCACAACACAGCTGTGCACAACACCTCAAATCCTCAGCCCCTACCCACATCTTACTGCCACCTCTCTCCTGTCTCCCCCCCAGCACAGGAGTCCACTTGCCCCCCAATACCTAACCCACCCTCCCCCCTCCTGCTCATCAGCCAAACCCATCTTCACTCTCCCCACCACCACCAGACTTGGCCCTCCATGGAGGCCCGCTCACCTTCCTGGCTCTCAGGGCCAGGCCAGCCACTCTTGCCAGGGCCACAGCTGGTCTCAGGACCGGGTCAGCAACCACCACCAGGGCCTGGGCTGGGGCTAGTCTAAGGGCCAGGCCAGACACTCCCCATCAGGGCCTAGCCAAACATGCTTGCCACAGCCAGGGCCAGTCCAGGGCCTGCACCAGCCACCCTTGCCAACAAAAGGGGCAGACTTAACTCACAACACACTAACTGCTGTGCCAGGCAGGGCCAGCCCTACTGTGAGGCAAGAGACAGACATGGCTTCAGGTGACAGTTCGTTGGGGCACCTAGTCGTCCCCCCCCCCCCCCCGAAGATCAGGCTGGCTCCTGCCTCTTCAACTCTTTCCTAGCAGCTCAGGCACTGTTAGTCAACCTGCAGCTTAAGTCACGTAGGCAGAGTGCACTTTAAAATCCTTCTGCAGGCAGACGCTGGAGATTTAGGCACTTTGGAAAACCATTTTCAACCTCCATGAGTGAAATGGGGGGACACCAAATCTAAATTTGGCTTGGGGCACCAGAACCCCTTGAGCTGGCCCTGGTGCCAGGGCACACTTTTGTGTCACGGCACAGTAGTTGAGAATGACCTAATCAACCAAAATGCCTCCTCTGAGCACCATCACCACCCACACATTGAGAACATGCAGTTCTGCTTGCCTAGCTAGAACTCAAAGCATTTCAGACATACCACCTTGTTTTGCAGTAAAGGCTTTAAGAAACAACTCACCTTCCGGATCCAGAAGTCTGGTGACACCAAGTTTTTCTGCTACATAAAAAGCATGTTCTAAATTTGCAAGGTTGCTTTGAACAGCAACAATATTCATGTCTATCAGGTCCGGCCTGAAAAATAAAAACAACCATAAGTAAGGCCCCCACACAGGGGACAGAGGAAGGAATGAGTACACTGGTCCAGACAGCAACTCCCAAGACCAAGGGGCCCGTGATACAAGTTTTTACTCAGCCTGGAATAAATTATGTTTGGGCCCTGACCGTAAGTCTTTCCCTGTTTAAAAAAAACTGTTGTAACAGAGCAATGCAGTGCTTTAAAAGGTCTCTAAAAGTGCTATTATTAAAAAAAGAAATGGTTCAGAGCATGCGGCAAATAGTAAGAATGGCTGCATACACCTACCCATATTTTTTTTCATACTTGAAGCTACTCTCTTCTCTTCCTTAGTTAAATTCTCCCATGTGTTCATGTCTTCTTTCATGGGCTACCCAATCCCTCAAGCCTGGAACAACATCCCCCATGTAATGTATTTCAATCCTATCTCTTGTTCAGATCACTCTTGTTAAGCCCACATTTTCAGAAAGTCTATGAACTCTAACTCATGCCAACATCATACCATTGCTATCCCCACATTTTATGTTTTAAACATCTAAATAAGCACTGATCCTTAGATTTCATCAGTATGCATTTGTCTGGCTCCTAGACTACCAGTTCCTCATTTGTGCTTTGCAATAGCACTGGAAACACTGCCAGCCTTAGCAAATGAGAAAGGGAGTGATTTTCCAAGGTGTTGACTACCCACAGATCCCACTGAAGCCAACTGGAATCATATCTGCTCTACACCAAAAAAACCAGGCCCTTATTTAAAACAAAATGAAAACAACAATCCAAATTGGGAGGGGTGGGGCAGGGAGGGCACAGAGAGAGACCAGAAGGGGAAACATGTCTTTCTTTTAGCAACATGAGTTCGAATTCATTAAATGATCTCATATAAAGTGGCTGGTGCTAATGGTAGAAGGCAAATCCTACCATTAAAATTGAAGTTGCCCACTAAAGTCTTTCAAAACATAAATATGTATTTTTCACACCAAGATCCTTTAAGACAAGCTATATGAGAGTCAGCTTTAGGGATCAGCTCCTTTCCTCAGTGTTCTCATTTTTATATTTGGGGGAGGGAGGATGCAAAATTCTATCCTGGCAGAACAGTCCATCTATACAAAACTTCACCAAGCAAAGTCTGAAAACATTTGCAACAGAAACAGATTGAAGCAAAAGGTCAAAATGTTTCACATTTTTCAGAATTAATAAACACTATGTGTTTCCCCAGCACACCAATACTCCTCCCATCACAAAGGCTACATAACTGTGCTACAATCAGTGTGACAGTGACATTGAATTAATTACATTGTTACTATAAGCAAAAATATAGTTCTTTCAAACATTTAGAATCACAGTTTTTCCCATGTCTTCTAGAAGGTACATTCACAAAAAACAGATCACGCTCCTGAATCCTCCCACTAAAGTGAATGTTTTTTTTTTTTTTCCTGATCTACTGATACCCTAATGGAGTTTGCCTTCCCTGTTGGTTTTAACGCAAGCCGAATTGGATTAATCTTATTCTTTGAATTTCACTGCAATTAACAGAAAAGTATAAATAGTTATTGAAAAAGAAATGCATTAATATACATCATGGTCGCATTAACACCGATCATAAATTAATAAAGATTTACTTCATAACATACAGTAGATGGGAAAAAACTAATTTTTATATAAACACATGCTGTTGGTTTATTTTAGTCTGCTTTATTTCCAGGCATTTCATGCTTGCTGGTAAAACTAGCATGAAATACAGAAAGATATCTATTCAACTGCTAACTTTCAGAACAAGATTGGACAAGTTGGTATGCAAGCCTTTTCTATATACAATAAAAATAAGGGAGCTGAGCTCCAATATACTAAAATCTATAAAGTACTCAGTTAAATGGAAGATGTCTCTTATAGTGACAATTATATTAATAAAAAACTTTACTGTCCTCTTCACTAGACAACCCTATCCTCATTTTAAGAAAATAAAAATTTGCAATGTAAACTATCCTATTTTTAACCAGCTTTATATCTAACTAACATACTTTATACCCACCTAAAATAACTAGTTTTTATTTATCTAAAGGCTCCATTCAGCAGAACCAGACTGCACAACACAGCATATATAGGTTCAATTCCTGCATCAACTATTGAAAGAGAAACATAGCCTAGAGGTGCCACAGGACTCCTCCTCTGTTTTACTGAACTAGACTAACACAGCTGCCCCTTTGGAACATAGCCTGGAGGCAGATTCACTGAAAATTAGTTCATTTCGTTCTTGGACAAAGACGAAACAGGTTTTAATACTGAAAAGCATAGGTGCTTCTTTTATATGGGCACAGAAGTGCGCGCAGAAGTATTTTGAAATGTGGAAAGGGAAATGAGTCTTTGATTCCTAGCTAGACACTGTCTCTTCTTTTCAAAATAGCACAAACTGCAGTGAAGTTTAGGGCTAGAGAAAAGAGTACCCCCCCAGCACCCTCATCTCAATGAGACTTTTCTTCTGACTCCAGCTCCTACCAGAACATAAGCTTATTACCATTCAGTTCACAAAAAAAACCCCTGTCCATCAACCTAGTGCATGGCAGTTCTTACTAGACATGCTCAGAAGATTCCTTTTGAAGGACAGAGTGTCTACACTTGAGCTGGGGTTGGAATTTCCAACTCAAGAAGGCATGTGAGGGTTCCTAAAAAGAGACTATAGCACAGCAGCATACACTATAGGATGAACTAGGCACCCTGAGTACACGCCCATCAGAGACTCTAGAGACCTCTGATGAGACATAGTGTGAGTACGTACCCAGCTCCAGCTGTAGATATACCCTATATGTCATCCCTTGGGATCATCTACTTGTCAGTACTTCATGGAGTAAAGCACTACATGACACAAGCAAGGGTTGCAAAATCTGGCCCTGCACAAGGGCTATGCTTTGTAGAGATATTATATATGCATCTATATATGTTTCTGATACCAGTGGAAACAATTCTCAAATGTGTTCTTAATCAATGCTGATGTTAAATGACTATATTGGAATTATAATGCATATTTGACTAATTTAGAGTAAATTTAATTGGCTTTAATTTAGGGGGAGCAGTGCATTAAAGTCGACATCCACGGAGAAAAGCATTTTGGTTTGTAAAAGCAAAAGGAAATAAAATAGACAAGATGAATAAAAATCACCCATAAACTTTAAACAAAAAATGCTGTTTTGCTCTTATTTTAAAGGCTTATATAAATATAAATAACTTTGTGTAGAATTATTAAGCAATTTTCTACATAATATAGGTCAAATTAAATTAAATGCACTTCAAAAAACAGCAGTGACCTCACCTTCAAACATAATATTGTGACTCATCTTTTGACTGATTTTTTTAGCAAAGCTGGGTCCCTGCCATCGGGAAAAAAAATCACATAAAACAACAAAAAGTTGGAACATTCCATACAAATAGATGTCTCTGTTACAGACACACCCAGACCAAGATGCTCAGCTTTGACATAGTGAGTCACTAGGTATTTTATTGATGAAATGCACCTCTTTTACTACCATATTTTTAAGTGTTAGAAATTAGGTATAATTTGTGTTAAAAGTAATGGACAAAAAGATACAGCAGTATTGCTTAAATACTGAAGTTGCAATGTTATCAGTTTAACCACCAACCCAACCACCACCTGAGAGTTCCAGGGGGATTTCGAGCTGGCCACAGATGTAACAGAACCTGGAACCAAGTAAGGTCTTATCCTGCAGCTAAAGTATCTGGACTGCATCGCCAGTGCCTCATAAGTCTGAGATAAATGCTATGATGAATGGACCCTCCTGCTGTGGATGACATAAAGGCTGGCACCCACAATATACCAGGATTATGCCTACGACCAATGCCTGAAGAGGCATCTCTGAGTGAAAGGCCTATAATTCCCCCATCAACTTGCCAATTGCACTGGAAATATGTCACAAACTGTAAAAATAAACCATACATCCCCTATTCAGATTGCTTGGATGTTAAGATGACAGTGACAGACCCCACAAAACTGTCTGATAATACTATTACCATGTGGGGAAAATCCCTTCCAGATCCCCGAAAAGCTGATTGGTTACGCCCCTGTGGCCCTGGCATTCCAGGAGACTGAAGAACCCCACCCAACGGAAGGAAGAGGAAAGTTTCAAAATAGGGACTGAATTATGGATGAATACAGGCTCCCTACTCACTCCCTCACCCTCAAAAGGTATTTGCATAAAACAGCAAATGGCACTGCAGAGATGGGGCAAAGGGTTATCTCTGTAACTGAAGTGCCAGAATATAGACTACTAATTCCCACTGCATATACGCATAGCTAGAGCCCGATCAATTGGGGGAAAAAGAAGACTGAAGGCAAGTGGTGGTGTAGACACTTCCTAGGAAAGATGTAGGACGGTAAGTTAGAGTATGGCTAGTAAATGTATATATCTTAAATCAAAGCTAAATTTTAATGACAAAATAATACAGAATGGTAAAGATGTAAAGAAGTATCCAAAGGAATTATTTGTAAATAATCGTAATAATTTTACTTGAGATTTATACTTCACTAGTTCCTGGAAATTTCTATTACTATCATGGTCCCTCTGTGCTAGGTCAGCGCAGCACAAACACATTCGAAGACACAGACACAGTCCCTAACCATCTTGCAGTCTAAGAACAAAACTGACATGAAGAGTAGGGAGAGAAAGACGCAATTAAATGTGTACAGTGTGTACTGAGAGCCAGTGTAAAGCCTCACCAAATCCCTAAGGGTGAATATCACCCCAATGCAGGAGGCCAGAGCAAGACCCATGTATCACGTAAGCCATGTTTTGAAGGCTTGTGCGGGACTCAGGCAGCACGTGGGCCTTGAGCTGATCCCCAGTTCAGGGATGACTGTCATTCAAAATATGAAGTGAAAAGAAACCAATCAGGAAAAGGGTTTGTTTAAACAAAAATTAATCAACTCACTGTCTGGCAGCAACTAGACAAGCAAACAGAATAGAGATACATAAACAGGGAACTAGACCATGCAGCAAAGGAGATCACTGTAGTGCTATACAAAGGATTTGTGAGATGACACCTAGACTATTGTGCACTATTCTTGGCATGACATTCCAGGAAGGATCTTGAAGGATTAGAAATGCTACAGAAAAGCGGAAAAGAATGATAGAAGCTTCAGGAAATTGCAGCTATGAGGAGAAATTAATAAAATAGGTTATTATATCAAATTAAGAAAGAACAGTTGGGGTCTGATCCAAAGTCTGTTGAAGTGAACGGAAAAATATTGACAGTCTTTGTATCAGGCCCTTAGCAAGGTTCGTAAATAAAGCATAAAATTTTCTGGTAGGCATAGAGCAAATGGCTATCACAAAATAAAAGGAATTGAAGCCAACAAGGGAGCAGGCAGTGAAGGAATTTAGTAGAAACTTTAGTTCATGCAGGGAACAGAGTAATACAAGCTGCAGCTGTGAACATCTTCAGACAGGAAGCAGGCATCAGATACTACAAGGAACTAAAGCTAGATAGGGTATGAGTAGTTTAATTGAGACACATGTTTCTGTTTTGAAATATTCCTGTGTATTCTTTCAAAAAACAGCATACTTAGGCTTTTAAAGTTGGATAAAGCATGTAACAGGCTGAATCTTCTGTGCTAAATTCAAGTCTTGTTTTATGGTAAGCATTCTCAACTTTATAAAGCAGAGGTTTGCCAGGCACGTTTTTTACAAGCTAAGCTAGAAGACAACAGTGCACACGGCACCACAGTAATGTTAAAACATGTTGCAGGTGATCAGGCACTGACATGAGTACATTCCTTGAGGGTACAAAGACTGATGCCAAAATTTGCAATAACATGCTGAGCAGCTTGAGGGGATGATTTGAAAAGAAACTAAATATTACAGTCTCAAGCCTCAAAATGTATGGTTAAATTTAAAATAAAGATTATTTGTATCTACTCCTTTTTTATTACCATTTTCCAACTTTTGATTTATTGTTACCTTTTCTTTAACAAAAAGAAAATCTCACAGTTTTAGTTAATTCTCAGATGGGTTTGAGGAGCGGTTGTTTTTCATTTTGTCTCATTTTCTTTTTTTTAATAAAGTAGCCTGCAAAGCTCAGATGTAACTAAATGCCAGACAATATACTGCAATCTGGGAAAAGATAGACCTTTACGTAAAATTTAAAAAATATTTAATTGGGCAAGCAGACTTACTTTTAATGTATTACTGGACTAAATATGATACAGCTCAGTATTTAAGCTAGTTTGTTTACACTCAGGCACTTTATTGTAATGTAGTTGCAGCTTTAAGAAGAATGCCATAGTTCCCTGCATTATGGTTTTCAGTTGTGCAGCTAGAAGCCTTTCTGTGACAGAACACATCTTGAAACAGAACAAATACAATCTCACCATTTTTTATAGACACTTTTTCTATATATTTCTATGAAGGGATGTATTTTAACAAAATGGAACTATTTGCACCAGGAAAAATACACAAGCACATAACGTTGCTGGCATAAATCTATATTCTCATGTGCAGATTGGGTTCCTGTGCACATAAATTTGCCTGTGTATCAGTCACCAACATAACAATTCTGTAGTTGAAGGATGAAATTGCTAGATCAAAACCATGTGTATATGGTATACAGCTGTGCAAATTTGGGCATTTCTTGCTGATGAAAGTGAGCTTCCAATTCCAAAGTTTGGCCTAAAGGTTTTGGCTACAATACAGATGCCTGACATGATTGGACAGAAAGTAACAAAGTATTTTTCAAACCTACTTAGATTCAGATTTAGCTAGAAACAACCTACTCAAGCAAATACATGTCTCTTTTATCAAAAACTTAAACCAAAAAGCCCAGTTACAAAACTGTACAGAACACTGAAATATTCCAGAATTTCATGTGAAATAAGAAGTCTATTCTACAAAAGTACCAGAGTATGCATTCATGTAAATTTGTAGAGGTTGAAATAAGAAACAATTAACTACAAAGAAACTATATTTTAAGAGGTATGCACTGTGAATAAGCACTGTACAGTTCATTGTTGAAATTAACTAAATATCTAGTTTGAGCACATTATTTGATGGGTCTTATTATTTTTTAAAAAAAAATACCATAGAATACTACTTACAAAAAAAAGACCCAAATCTTGCAATTGGAGCCACATAAGTGGTTCCTTATATATTCATACTCCTATACACTCATTCCTTATGTACTAAGAGAAGATTGTTGTATGCTAAGGGAAGATGGTAGTGAGATGCCTTACAACCCTGGGCATCCTTGAGGAGCATCATACATGGTTTTCCACACCACAAGAGTCCTGTGACTACAGTGCAGAGGGGGAAGTAAGCTGTTCCAGGAAAAATACTGACACGTCTTACTTTCCCATGGAGCATGGGGATGGCAGGGCCTGAGTCACAATTCGGTCTCTGCCCTACTCCTGGTGCAACATAGGTACGTACTACACCCCATCTGGTCTGCACTGCAGGGTTCCAGATCAGTTTTTAAGTTGTAATGGCATTTACAAAATGGTTGAAATATTTTCATTTATGGAGTAAAAGAGCAGCCATAAAATCATCTCTTTCCAATGAGCTAAAGGAAGCAAACACACCTGAAATAATTCTATGGCTTTCACTCCCAGTGAGTTTGACTGGAGGCGTTGTAGGGGCTCCTCACCACTTTATATGGTCAGAGCCTTACTGGGGGTTCTGAAACACTGGAAGGCCACAAATACTGTTCTGTGACAGACGACTTTACTGGGATAAAGCAGCACTATGCTATAGACATTTTCCTCTTTGCAGTTCAGAACTGCAGACCTGCTCCCAATTACAACTACAGCACATGTAAACAAACTCCTTGCCTTCTGGTAGCTCCGCAACTCAGGAGCCCGTCCCTCTCCCAGTCCGGCCGTACGCAGGCTGCTGAATCCCAGCAGCACTGGGGATGGAATGTAACTTTGAAGTAAATTAATTTAAAAAAAAAATCCCTCATTTTTGGCATGGCAGTATTTATGGCGTGCTGCTTCCCCTGAGTCTGGAACCTAAGAAATGGAGGTGGTTCCCCTGTTCTCTTTCATCATTGTTTTAAGCTTCCAGGGATAACATGTGAGCAGTGATGTCTGAGATGCCACAGTGTTTCCTTACACATGGAATAGATCCATGCAGTGTCTCAGAAGTCATTGTCACTGCTGGCAATAGGTAAACTTTCTGCTGGCAGCTACCCTACCCGTGAGTTTCACCAGACTTCTTTGAAACTGTGCATTTTGGAAGAACTGGCCTCTCATGTGAATAACACAGAAAGATATAATAGGATATTCATCTTAATGCTTCAAAATATGTGGTAAAAGAAGCATGGGGCTCATTTAGCTCCCACTGAAGTCACTGGCAAAAACCTTATGGACTTCAGGAGGAGGAGGAATAGGTCCACAAGTGTAACAAACCTCCTAGAAAAAAAAAATCAGTGCAATAAACACTCCTGGGAAGAGTGTGTGTATAGGCATATACAATATTAATATAGGAGGAAGATAGGGTAAAGAGAAAATAGCTGAAAAACGAACAGTGCCTGAAACTCTGCATCTGTCCTGGAGGCTCCAAAATTGAGGAACTAGCTTTCTGTAAAGCATGTGTCAAAGTCCTAGTTTCTCCACTCCAAACCAACGCCTGTGACCAAAGAAAAGTGCAGGCCCTGGAGTCAGAGGCACCTCTCAGTCAAAGTAAACCTTGCTCTACAGCTATAATGTATGTTTCAAATTTTTAACTATTTATTAATCAAACAGAATCCTTTTTATTAATTAATAAACTTTGGAAGATGAAATGTTGTTCATAAGCCAACACATGATGTCAGCTTTTGCAGAAAATCCTGGGAATTATTTTACATTGAAAACAAAAAATAGCTATTCTGTTTTTTTTACATTTCTCATCTCAGCTCCATCTCATCTCTGTCCTAGTTCTTGGGTATTCCAATATCTTTGAGATTCTTTTGTTCTTGGGCTATACAAGTGCTCCTTAATGCTCTATCTTTCCTGATTTACTTGCTTTCAAAGTCATTCAGGGTAGCTCTTTGCTAGTTACTTGCCTCTACCTTTCCCGTTTCCGGTGGGGTAGCTGTGTTAGCCTAGTTCAGCAAAACAAACAAGGAGTCCTGTGGCACTCTGAAAGACTAATTTATTAATCTTTAAAAGTATCACAGGACTCCTTGTTTGTTTTACCTTTCCAGTGTTACTAAAAGAAAAAGAGAGAAATGCACAATTTACTGCAATTCCTCAGGACTACATACAGGAATGAAAGTAATATTCAGAAAACAACACTGTCCATTGCCCCTTTAACATTCTTCCCTGGCTGAGTGACATCTGGTCACTCTATGAAATTCCCCTGATTACATGTCTCATGTTGGAAGTTGTATGACCAAGGGAGTTAAGAACAGATGTCACTGCTTAAAATCATCCCACCCTTCCCACATTGCTAAATGAAGGGGGAACCTGGCTAGATGGAAGAGGATGGACTCTGGACGGCTCTCATCTGGGAATGGACACCCCTAGTAATGATGAAGGTTAAGGACATGTGCATTATGGGGCATATAGGCATTCTCTGGAGTGTATTTGGTGGGGTGTCATGTAGGCTGGTTAGAATTAAGACCCTACTCTGAACAAGATGTGGTATGAATTACCTAATGAAAAGTCTCTTGGCTCCAGAAAGGAGATTTCCCAAGAAGACTCCCAGTTAGTCTTCACCTTAATAGTGTTACCATAAGAAAAAAGCCACAGAGCCCAATTCCTGCTGAATGGCCTCTTCGTATATATTTAAATGCCCAAATAAATATTTCCAGGTATGTAAAGCCAAAAACAAAATAAACCAAGCTATTACCTGTATTTATGAATGATGGCGTTAAATAATTTCCCATCTCGCCAGCAGGTCGTGAAATTTTCACAACGGATTGCAGCATAACCCTCAGTTGTCTGCTGGGTCCACAGAAGTAGCCTCTCTTTAGCAGACATATCCTCTGACTCTCCAGTAACATGGATGTCAGATATCTAGAACATAATGAATATAAATATAGTAAATCAATATATTAAGAACTAAAAAGACTGAAAATATTACAGAAAAAATACAATCTTTCATTATCATGGATTTTTCTACTTCGCATCTTTGTGTAAGTTAAAGGGTACAAAATATACATCACACTTTTTCTTTAATTATAATTGTTATGTGTCTTTGCTCTCTTCATTAAGAAATATACAACTGCAAGGCTCACAGTCATCCAAACTACTAAATCACCAGCACCTGAATCTTCGACAATATAATATCTTAGTTTCGAACACCTATTAGACATTGTTAAATAAGACAAAGTATCCCAAAACCATATTGATTTTGAAATTATACAGATAATGTGAACAATATTTAATAGGTCTGCTATAAACAGAGGTTAAATTATAATTTAACTAGCTATAACCTTCAGGGCTTTACATCACTCCAAGATAACAGTTCAGTCAGACTTAAACCTAACAGTAAGGTTCTTATTGTAAAATTTTCTACTCTGGTAAGCACTTTCAATCTGTTATCCTTACTCTGAATCCAAAGTGCATACATTCCACTTTCACATTATCCACTGATATACAGCAAATAACTGTTCTGCATGTGAAACATGTGCAATATGGAATATAAAATGTACTACTGAATATAGCACAGAATAGCATGTTGATCAGAGAAGATGGATCAGAGAATTTTATTTATAGTAGTATCTGAAAATAATTAGTCTGAGTGTGGCTCTTGACCTGAAGCATCAAAAAAAGAAAAGAAAAAAGTACATTTTACAGTTTAAAAACCCCATATCCAACACTACAAAAATCTTTTCATAGTGCAACTTTAAACATTGATTTAATTAGTCTCTAATGGAGTCTAACTCCTATGCACAGAAAATGATCAGAGCCTAAACGCACAAGAAGCTCATGAGACTTGTTTACTTTTCTCCCAGATGGAAAAGTAACTCGTGATGCACAGCACTCAAGAGACATCTCCCTTGGAACACTAAATTATGTAATTAATATTTGCACTACTGTGTATGGCAGAATTTTCAGGGTAGATCAAAGAGGATACAAACCTAAATAAAAGATATTGTATACAGTACCATATACTTTCTTAATTTTAAATATCCAGCTTCTGCCATATGTCTGAATTTTGAATTTATGTTAACATTGTTAATAAATATAATAACATCCTTTTGCTATTAAGAACATTCCAATTATATGAAAAGAAACAACATATTCTGGTGGTCAGTTACTATGGTTATATTTCCCACAGAAGAACCTAGACACAGTAGATTTTGATGTCATACCAAGTGAGCACCATTCATTTTCACCAAAGGGCTTCAGGGCATGGGTGTGGAAAAGTCCACCCACAGGGGATAGCAGAGGCAGAAGCCACCCACAATACTGTAATGGAGACCCAAGTAGCAGAATCAGCTGAGAGGGGAAGAGGGGAGGATAAGAAAGAGGCTTAGCCATGCAAATGTATGAAGACTTGGTCTATACAAAAAAGTTAGCTTTAGCCAGCTATGTCACTTAAGTGATTGAAAAATCCAGAGCTTCACGCACCATAAAATAAGCCAGACATGGCCAAACTGTGGCTCTTGAATGAAAAAGCGTGGCTCGTGGAAGAAAGCCAGAGGAAAGTAGCCCCAGCCTAGGAGTTTTAAATCTCTCACTCTGAGCATGCTCGGTGGGAGCCCCAGGCCTGTGCCTAGCTGCTGGAGCGGCCATATTGGATGATCAGCCTGGGCAGGGCTTAAAGCAAGGGGAGCGAGCCTCACTCTGTGCCTAGCCACCAGAGTGGTCAAGCAAAGGGGACCTTTGGGGAGGGGGGACTGGCATGGGGGAGCCACTGTCGGGGCCTGAGGGTTAGGGAGGGGGTCAGGATGGTGGGGAGAAGCATGGTGTGGTTGGGACAGTGGGGAAAAGTGTGGCATGGTTGGGATGACAGGGAGAAGCTAAGTTTTTACTGTACAGGTAGGCCTAGTTTTCATGGTAGCCTTAAGTATTTAGAATCTGACATTATTAGGATCAATATTTGCCCTCTTTTTACGATAAAAATTAAAGTGTGTAATGTATTTCAAACTTAGTTATTTTGGAGTAGGTAAAATATGGCTACATGCCTCAGTGTGGCTCTCAGAAGTTTCATAATCAACTTGTGTGGCTCTTGAGTTCCATAAGTTTGGCCACCCCTGAAATAAGCTGATTTAGCCCTCAACAAAAACAGTGCTAGGTGGATGGCAAAGTTCTGTTGTCAACCTACCTATTGCCTTTTAAAGAAGGGGGGTACTTACCCCTCCTGCTGGCACAGGTGATATCTACTGTTACAGCAGCTGCAGCTGCACCTCTGTAGCATTTTAAGTGTAGATAAGCCCTAATTCAAACACATGTATACAAGTGCAAACCGAGAAGTTGTACTTACGTGGTTAGCCTAGATAACAATAATGATTCCTTCTGACCTTAAAAACTATAATTCAACTGCATCTCCTGGATAGCCTCTGCAAGAAGAGGCCCTGTGGATCTTAGGCTGATAACTGAAATTTCCTTAAGAAAAACAAGAGTCCTGTGGTGCCTTAAAGACTAACGTATTTCTTCAGGCATAAGCTTTCTTGGACTACAACCCACTTCATCAGATGCATGAAGTAGAAACTACAGTTGAGAGGTGTATATACACACGCCAGGATGGAGGAGGGCAAGTGTTAGCAAAGTCAGTCTAGTTGGGGCACATGAGACCCATCCACACCAGCTGATTAGAGGGAAAGAATATGTGAACAGGGACAATTACTTTTTGTAATGTGCTAACCATTCCAGTCCCTATTCAGACCCAGTCTGATTGTGCCCAGCTTGCATATCAGCTCCAGCTCTACAGTTGCATGCTGAAGTCGGTCTGTAAAGTGTTGTTGTTGTTGTGTGGTTTGTGTGTGGTTTTTTTTTGTTTTTTTTTTGCTGAAGTATGGGAACTTTCAGGTCTGCCAATGAGTGTCCAGGGAGATTGAAGTGTTCTCCTCCGAGTTTATGGATGTTGCCATTTTTTATGTTCAATTTGTACCCATTTATCCTTTTGTGTAAGGACAGTCCAGTTTGGCCAATGTACACAGCAGAGGAGCACTGCTGGCACATGATGGCATATACCACCTTAGTGGATGTGCAGGTGAATGAGCCCCTGATGGCGTGGCTAACGTGGCTGGGACCTGTGTTGGTATCACTGGAGTCACATT
This sequence comes from Podocnemis expansa, assembly GCA_007922195.1. Classification (NCBI taxonomy): domain Eukaryota; kingdom Metazoa; phylum Chordata; order Testudines; family Podocnemididae; genus Podocnemis; species Podocnemis expansa. The sequence goes on from ML681979.1 coordinate 14,266,074, forward strand.
CTATTTCTCTAATCAGCTTGCGAACAGGGGGACTGCTAACAGGGGAGTTTGAGAGGGAAGGAGTTGGTGAAGCCCTGAGAAGGAGGCGAAGGCAATCCCCTAGCTGAAGAAGCAAGGGAGAGAGCGAAGCTTGGTTGTTAGCTAGTGTCGGAATTGGGACTGTGAGGGTGTGTTTGTATGATTGGGGGCTGTTTGGGTCATTGTTCCCTGCTCACTTTTGATCACCAGCTTCCATCAGCCTTGTGATCACTCTTCCTCTGTGTGCTTAAAGAGGGGCAAGGGCTGACCTAGGCAGAGAAGGCCTTAAAAGCCAGTGGCTGAGTGACCAGAGGGACTGCTAACAGGGGAGTCTGAGAGGGAGTTTGGGAAGGAGTTTGGTGAAGCCATAATGGTGAAGAGGAGTCACACTGCTTGTGCCAGCACCCCTTATGTCTCCTCCACCTGTGCCTGTAGCCAGACAGAAATCCTGAGCATGGATATCTCTACCCAGATCCTGGTGTGGACTTGCAGGGACTGCGGCCTGCAGTTCCCTGTCTGACAATCAGGCTGGGGAGATGAATCAAAGTGACAGGTGTCTTCTGGTGGAATCTCTCAGGAGGCAGGTGGGAAAGTTACAGGAGGAGGTGTCTGGGCTAAGGAGTATCCACGCCCTGGAGAAGTTCCTCAATAGCATCCATGAGGAGAGATGCAAGGAGGAGGACACTCTCCAGGTGCCAGAGACTACTGCCGCGCCACTGGAGAAGGAGGGGATGCCTATGGCAGAGGGAGGACACTGGCAACTGGTTACCTCTGGAAGCAGACAGTGCTCCACCCCTGCTCCCATCGCTCCCTCCACTGTGGTGAACCGTTACACAGCGGTACAGATGATGGATGAGGTGGAACAGGAGACGCCATGCACCCCCACGGCTGGGAGGATCACAGCCATCACAGCTAGGAAGAAATGCAGGGTTGTGGTGGTTGGGGACTCATTTCTGAGGGGGATGGATGCACCCATCTGTCACCCTGACAAGGCCTCACGGGAGGTATGCTGCCTGCCAGGTGCCCGCATCCAAGATGCTACGGAGGGATTGTCAAGAATCATCCGCCCCTCTGACTACTACCCCATGCTTCTCATCCATGTGGGAACCAATGATACTGCTAGAGGTGATCCTCGGCAGATCAAAGGTGACTACAGGGCTCTGGGCACGCAGGTGAAGGAGTTCGGAGCACAGGTGGTGTTCTCCTCAATCCTTCCAGTCAAGGGTAGGGGCCTGCATAGAGACAGATGCATCCTAGAGGTGAATGCCTGGCTGTGAAGATGGTGTCGTCAGGAGGGCTTTGATTTCCTTGACCATGGAATGCTGTTCCAGGAGGAAGGACCGCTTGTCAGAGATGGACTCCATCTGTCGAGGAAGGGGGAGAGCATATTCGCATGTCGACTGGCTGACCTTGTGAGGAGCGCTTTAAACTAGGTTTGAAGGGGGAAGGAGACCAAAGCCCACAGGTAAGTGACAATGTGGGAGACCTGGGGGAAGGGATGGAACTTAGGGGGAACGGGGACTGTAACACCAGGGATAAAAGAGAAGGTGGCTGGAAAATGGCAGGGGAATCGAATAATCATGTTACATGTTCTAATGAAGCTATAATACCTGAGGCAGGTGTGGGAGGACAATCCCAGGAGAAAATACAAGGAGGTAGATGCAATAGAACTGAAAATCGACTTGGGAAAGTAGGGCAATCAGCCTGGTATCTGAGGTGCCTGTACACAAATGCGAGGAGCCTGGGAAACAAGCAGGAAGAATTGGTAGTACTCGCACAGACAAGGAACTATGATATAATTGAAATAACAGAGCCATGGTGGGATAGCTTGCATGACTGGAGCTCTGCCATGAATGGGTATAAGTTGTTCAGGAAGGACAGGCAGGGAAGAAGAGGGGGAGGAGTAGCACTATATGTAAAAGAGCTCTATGACTGCTCAGAGCTCCATTATGGAACTGGAACTGAGACAGATGAAAATCTGTGGGTTAAGCTTAGAGGAGAGAGCAACAACGGGGATGTTGTGGTGGGTGTCTGCTATAGACCTCTAGACCAGGAGGAGGAGGAGGTGGATGAGGCATTCTATGAACAACTGGCAGAAGTTTCCAGATCACAGCCCCTAGTTCTCATGGGGGACTTCAACTACCCTGACATCTGCTGGGAGGCCAATACAGCAGTGCACAGGTAATCCAGGAAGTTTTTGGAGAGTGTTGAGGACAACTTCCTGGTACAAATGCTGGAGGAACCAACTAGGGGCCTTGCACCTCTTGACCTGCTGCTCACAAACAGAGAAGAATTGATTGGGGACATAGAAGTTAATGGCAACCTGGGCGGCAGTGACCATGAGATGGTAGAATTCAAGATGCTGATTAATGGAAAAAAAGAAAGAAGCAAAAAACAGACCCTGGACTTCAGAAAAGCAGATTTTGGCTCCCTCAGGGAGCTGATGGGCAGGATCCCTTGGGAGGCTGATCTGAAAGGGAAGCATGTCCAAGAGACCTACTTGCATTTTAAAGAAACCCTGCTAAAGGCAAAGGAAGATACCATTCCGATGAGCAGGAAGAACAGCAAATATGGAAGGCACCCAGTGTGGCTTAACAGAGAACTCTGCACTGAGTTAAAGCATAAAAAGGAAGCTTACAGGAAGTGGAAGCTTGGACAGAGGACTAAGGAGGCATATAAAGATATTGCTCAGGACTGCAGGAATAAAATCAGAAAGGCCAAAGGACAATTGGAGGTGCAGCTAGCAAGGGATGTGAAGGATAACAGGAAGGGGTTCTACAAGTATGTCAATAACAAGAAGAGGAGCAGGGCTGGTGTAGGTCCCTTACTGAATAGCACAGGTATCCTCGTGATGTAGGATGAGGAAAAGGCTGAAGTGCTCAATGCTTTTTTTACTTCAGTTTTCACAGTGAGGGCCAGCTCCCAGCCCACTACACTGGGCATGGCAGATTGGAGAGAAGTAGAGAGGCCCTTGGTAACAGAAGGTCATGTTAGGGTCTACCTAAAGAAGCTGGATGTCCACAAGTCCATGGGGCCGGACAACCTGCATCCAAGGGTACTGAGGGAGTTGGCTGATGAGGCAGCAATACCGCTGACCATTATCTTTGAAAACTCGTGGCGAACGGGAGAGGTCCCGGAGGACTGGAAAAAAGCAAATATAGTGCCTATCTTCAAGAAAGGGAAAAAGGAGGATCCAGGGAATTACACAACTGTCAGCCTCACCTCAATCCCTGGAAAAATCATGGAGCAGATTCTGAAGGAATCCATCCTGAAACACTTGGAGGAAAATAGATTTATCAGGAACAGTCAGCATGGATTCACCAAAGGTAAATCATGCCTGACCAACCTTATTGCCTTCTATGATGAGATGACTGGATTGTGGATGTGGGAAGAGCTGTTGATGTGATATACCTTGACTTTAGCAAGGCTTTTAATATGGTTTCCCACAGCATTCTCATCAGCAAGTTAAGCAAGTATGGGTTGGATTTGTGGACTGTAAGGTGGATAGAGAACTGGCTAGATCAACAGTTTCAGTGCGTAGAAATCAATGGCTCCAGGTCTAGCTAGTAACCAGTAATGACTGGTGTGCCCCAGGGGTTGGTCCTGGGGCCAGTCCTGTTCAAAATATTCATTAATTATCTGGATGATGGTATTTATTGCACACTCAGCAAGTGTGCGGATGACACCAAGCTGGGGGGAATGGTAGACATGCTGGAGGGCAGGGAGATGATTCAGGAAGACCTTGACAAATTGGAGCAGTGGGCCAATAGAAATCTCATGAGGTTCAACAAGGACAAGTGCAAAGTCCTGTACTTGGGACAGAAAAACCCCATGAACTGCTACAGGCTGGGGAGTGATCAGCTAAGTAGCAGCACCATAGAAAAGGACCTGAGGGTCATGGTGGATGGGAAGCTGGATATGAGTCAGCAGTGTGCTCTTGCTGCCAAAGAGGCCAATGGCATACTGGGCTGCATCACAAGAAGCATTGCCAGCAGACTGAGGGATGTGATCATTCCCCTCTATTCGGCACTGGTGAGGCCGCATCTGGAATACTGTGTCCAGTTTTGGGCTCCCCACTACAGAAAGGACATGGACAAATTAGAAAGAGTCCAGCGGAGGGCAACAAAGATGATCAAGGGGCTGGAGCACAAGCCCTATGAAGAAAGACTGAAGGAACTAGGCTTATTTAGCCCACAGACGGGAAGACTGAGGGGGGATTTGATAGCAACCTTCAACTACCTGAAGGGATGCTCCAAGGAGGATGGAGCTCAGCTGTTCTCAGTAGTAACAGAGGATGGAACAAGGAGCAATGGCTTCAAGTTGCAGCAGGGGAGGTTGAGGCTGGATATTAGGAAAAACTTTCTTACTAGGAGGGTGGTAAAGCATTGAAATAGGCTACCTAGGGAGGTGGTGGAATCTCTGTCTTTAGAGAAGTTTAAGGCCCAGCTGGATAAAACTCTAGCTGGAATAATTTAGTGGGAATGGTCCTGCTTTTTTTTCTGGCAGGGGGTTGGACTAGATGACCTCATGAGATCCCTTCCAACCCTAGGATTCTATGATAATCAACTGGTGTGAATCGGCCCCATTTGCCCTAACTGTATTGACTTTGCTAACACTTCCCCTCCTCCATCCTGGCATGTGAATATGTACACCTCTGAATGGTAGTTTCCACTTCATGCATCTGACAAAGTGGATTGGAGCCTACAAAAGCTTATGCCCAAAGAAATGCATTAGTCCTGGAAATGGATATTGCCGAGAGGTTGAGAAGAGTGGAAGGAGACCATATTTCACAAACTCTAGAGTCAGAAAGAATCCATATGACCATCTAGTCTGACCTCTCCACAATGCAGGCCACAACACTTCAGCCATCCCCTCCTCAAATAAACCTCTAACCTATGACTAAGTTATTAAAGTCCTCAAATCATGATTTAAAGGCTTTACGAATCCACCAGCAATTGAGTCATGCCCCATGCAACAAAGGAAGGCAAAAAAAAACTCCAGAGCCTTTACCAATCTGCCCCGCAGGAAAATTCCTTCCCAACCCCAATATGGTGATCAGTAACACACTGGGCGTATCCTCTTGCTTACCCTCTCTGACTCACTGCTTGAAAAAGGGAGCAAACAGCATGATTTCGCCAGTGAGTGTGGAGCTCAAGGTGGACTCTGCACCAAGGCCACAGTGCTGAGTAGAGATGAGTCCAGTGGGTCAGAGACCAGAAACACCGTCATGTAATGGAAGTTTAGTGATGCCCATAAGCGTCAATGATGGTTTACAGTGCTGAGACATCTGCACCAAAGCAGTCATGATGAAGTGCTGTCAGCCAGTGTTTGGTTTGCCAGTGATGGTATCAAAACTGTTGTTGATACTGAAGGATCCATCTCCAGGCTGGATTTTTTGGATTTCATGCATCCAATAAGTCTCCTTGCCAGTGCTTGTCAGCTCCTCAGGAAGTCCAACATGTTCTCTATGAACTGACACAGTGCAACCTCTGGATTCAGACAGCTTCAGTGACATCGGTTCCAATGATACCAAGTGAGCTGAAGATCATTTTCAACTTGGTTTGGGTTTGCTGTGGGGACTTTTCTTTGAAGCCTTGTGTGTGTGGCTCATGATTGTCTCCTTATGCTCAAATCCCTCAGAAATAGAGGTTTGCGGTAAGGTTTCCCACAGTCTGGGTCTTGGTGTGGCACTGAATGTGGCAGAAAGGAAACTTCTATTTGGAGAAGCTTAGGCCTCAGTTCTTTATCCTTTCTGGATCTGGGTTTCAGTAGCTGGCATAAGCCACAATTCTGTCCATGTGGGATGGATTCCTTGCAAGTAATACACTTCTTGTAGCCCACTGAAGCAGGCATACTTTGTCCAAAAAGTCCCCAGATAGAGATGGGGAAAAGGATGAAGAAAAACAAAGTTTAAAGTAAATGGGGGGGGGTGTTTTTGCTGTTGGACTTTGGTAAATAAAAAATAAAGGAGTTAAAGAAAAGAAAAAGAAGTTCCAAAAGGTAACATAAATCACTGCTAATAAACAGCTAAAGCTTCATCTCTAGGGGTGCTTGAGAAGGAACTGTAGAGGGTTGTTCTACACAAGACTGGTTAGTCTCATTGCAAAGCATGATAGAGAAGGGAGGAATGCGTGCACAGGTCAAATGGACACCGCTACCACAATTCTCCAATCAGAAGTGCAAGGACGTAGACAAACCTACAGTGGAGTACCATGGGGACACTGCTCGAGGACTTTTCCTTTCTTTTACACAAGCAAGCAAGCTAAATATTTTTTAGCAGCCTTGGCTTCTATTCATAACACAACAACCAGACCACAGTATAAATCAAACCAACCATCCACCACTTTACTGAGGAAAGGTTATTAAAGAGAATGTGTCAACTGGAAAGGCCTAATGTCTTTTGTTTAAAAGTCTTCTTTTTTTTCTGTCACTTTAAACAATTTCTCTGTTTGTTTGTAAGTGCTTCACTCTCTTATTTTTTTTACATGACTACTTAATAAAAGAGTAAGTTCATTGAAATTTCTGCCTGCCCCCCCCTTCTTTTAACATACAAATTCAGACCTTTGGCCCTCCCCACAGTTAAATGAATTGCAAGAGTGATGTAGATTTGGAACAGCATATAGTGCAAATGCAGTACATAAGATTCACCCAGCCACAAAGCAGCATTTTCAGGGCAATCTCAGAATGTCATATTTAAATCTGCAGTGACACATAGAAATGGAATGTGTAGCCATGGATACAAAACCAAATCTTTTAAACTAAGGTTGCTTGACAGGCACATTTCCAGTGTTATCGAGATTCTGGAACAATGACAATTTGTTTGGTAGTCTCAATACATTTCCCAGAGGCAAGGTCCTCATCAAAAAAAACTGTTCTGGCACTAACCAACACCCTGGTTGGCAGCCTCAGATAAAAGAAAATAAATGAATGAGTCTAAGAGACCTAATAACTCTGCCCCTGTTAGAGATGGACCCTACTAGACTAGGGAACAATAAAAAGGGCAACATCCCTGGATCAGCACTTGCTGTGTCCATTCTCAATCTATAGAAAGGATTTTAGCTTCTAGAATTGTCACTGCAGTAAGTTCTTTTCACAAATACAAAACTTGAATGGAAAAAAAAGGAAAGGAAAGTGGAGGAAGATCTCTAGGTAAAGGGCTACATTCTGCTGCACTTACACATGTGGTACAGTACTTTAGAATGCAAGGAGCCCCACTGATTTCAGGGGCTGCTTGCAAAGCAAAGTGCTACTCACCACAAGTAATGTGGAAAAAAGTAGTCCTAATGGCTCACAATTGATAACACATGCTAATTCCAAGTGCCAGTATCTGAATTTTATATATGAATAATAATCAGAAATATTCTAAAACTTTATCTCTTGCATACAATTAATATCATTGTGCAAAAAAAGGAAAAAATATCAGAAAGGGGAATAACTTAGGGCAGTGGTCCCCAACCTGGGGTCCGTGGACCCCTGGAGGGACCACAGAGCTACTCCAGGGAGTCTGCGTACAGGCTAGGAGCTGGGACTGGACAACGCCAGGAGGGAGCTGCACTGCCACAGCTTGGGAATTTTTAAAACTCCTGTGCTGCCCTCAGCATGCTCAGCTCAAGCTCAGGGCAGGAGCAGCCTGTGGCATGGCCGCTCCCAGCTATGACAGGTAAGGGGGCACTGGGTGGGGGGGCTGGACTTGGGGACAGGCACCCACCTGGGAAAAGGTGTGGGCGGGGAGGTCTGCCTGGGACAGCAGGAAAAGCTAGTGACAGAGTGGGGCAGTTAGGGAGGGGGCTGGGTGACTCAGGGTCACACCCCACCCCAGGTGCCACCGCTCCACGGCTCAGGCCAAATTCTGCTAGCACTCCCCCTGCTGCTGCTCCTCAGTGGGGGCAGGATTCTGCCAGCAGCCCCCCCCCCCCCCCCCCCACACACACCCTCTGCCCAGTGGCATGTGCTGCTGCTGCATGGCAGCGCAGCTACCTTACACCCTCTGGACCGCAGCTGTGGTCAGGAGGGGGCTGCAAAAATGTTTGGAGATCGGAAAGGGGTCCCCACCCTTGAAAAGGTTGGGAACCCCTGACACAGGGCATTACCAAGTACAAGTTCTGAAGGCTCAGAAGATAACAGCTGATAATGCATCAAAGATTATCAAAAGTAAAAGACATTATTAAAAGATAAATGGTGATATTTAAATGAGAATATGCCAAATAAGGAAGATTCAGAGGGTAAACAGATAAGAGTAACAGTAAAAAAAAAAAAATTGTATAGTCCCTTGAACTTTGCTCTCAACAGAAATGTATGCACACCATGCATTTTTTATATCCCACAAACTGCCGCTAGTATAAACTAATAAACCTTTAGAGAAGAAATTCTTAACTTTTATAGTTCCAACCCAGAGACATAGCTTTCATTAAACAGAAACAAGAAGCAAATCTTGGATTTGTGCAAGCTTAGAAGGTTTTGAAGAGTGCAGAAAGGTTCCTTTAAGGGGGGAAAGGAGATAAAGTGTATTGCTCATCCTTGGACATCCCTGGATTCCCCATGGCAATGGTTTTAGAAGCACCCTAGTGATTTGCTGCCCATTTCCTGATTTTGACTATCATATTGAGATTGCTGGTTCACCTTTACTGCTGCAGTTGTAACTGAACCTTTCTGGAACTTCTTCCTTCTGCATCTCACAGTCACTAACCAGCTGTACACACATCAAAGGGCCTAAGCTTACTCTCACTGAAATCAACTGCAAAACTCTCAGTGACTTCAGTAACTCATGATCGAATTACTGAACTCCAAAACGAGGATCACAGAACACATGAACCTAGGACTGGGAATGCATTTTGTTTATTCTTTTTCTGCAAGATTAAACAGGAAAGTGAAGATGAAAATGACCTTAAATGGTATACCTTCAATATGAACATATTTCATATGAACACTGAATGCTTCAGAGGAAAGCATGAACCCTGACATAATGTATCTAACTGTATAATATTATATGGGTGAACTTTCTGTAAGTTCACCCATCTTCGAAGCATCTGAGGAAGTGGGATCTTCTCCCACGAAAGCTCATGCAAAAAATAAATCTGTTAGTCTTAAAGTGCCACACAACTCCTTGTTGTTTTTTCACTGGACTAGACTAACACGGCTATGCCTTTTTAAATTGATATAATATTATAGCCAGGTTACAAATTTCTTCCTGATGCAAGTAAAGTGGTTATACTCTGAAACTTGAGGACTGAAGAAGAAGAAACAAGAAAACAAAAGAGAAACCAAATACATACAAGGGTTAAGGCAGAGCTTGACAAAACATGGAAGCCAGGTTGGCCATGGTGACTGGGGGTTTGTAACCTGGCTCCTTGCCCACTGGCAACCAAAAATAAAATTGCTCGTGCCTAGCTGGAAGCCAGTTTTGTCAAGCCTTAGGTTAGGGGGAGATTTTCAAATGGCTCTCAGGAACAGAGCATTGCTTGGTGTTGAAAGAAGGAAGTTTTATCTTCTGCACAGGCATTTTCCATGTGAGTAAAGAGCAAACTGGGTATGTGATTCAGAAACAGAAAATTAACACTTATGTAAACAATGATGACTTGTGCTTAGGTAAGCATGGATAAATCAAATGTATGTGACTTCAATAGTGACACCAAGGTTACCAGCTGAAACTGAAGAGTTTCCACAAATGATCTGTGTTGAGCAGTGTCAGTTTATGTGGAAGCTGAAGATCTCATGTCAACAAGTCTAATCAGTCAATCTGCACTCTGAGCCTTACACCTGATTCTGAGGACAAATATTGGCACTTTTTCTTCACTTAACCAGGAGTCAGCAACCTATGGCACAAGTGCCAAATAAGGCACGCGCAGTGATTTTGAATAGCACACACACTACTTTTAGTGCCAGGGCTCTGTAATTCTGGTGCTTACAAAGAGGCTCCTGGCCAGGGCACTGAGGGTCCAACTCACATGGAAGAGGGAGGAAGTGGGAATGGGTGGAAGCAGGGCTTTATAAATGTTAGAATGCTTTACTGGCATGCAAAACCTTAAATTAGATTGAATGAATGAAGACTTGGCTGGCATGCCACTTTTGAAAGGTTGCCGAACCCTGACATACTATAATATTGTAAGCAGATAACAGGAGTTGGTGTGATAAAGGAAACACTAGGAAGGCTTTTTATTATCACAGAGCTATTTGCAATGCTGCATGACCTATGCAATAAAGATATTATTAGTGTCCCAGAACTAACTAGTTTTATCAGATGCATCGGTTGCTGTGACAAACACTTAACTTTTATTTGATAGCAACATAGTAACTAAGGCTATGTCCACATGTAGGGCCTTGTTTCGAAATACGTTATTTCGAAACGACTTGTTTCAAAATAAAGCCCTTATTTCAAAACGAGTTAATTCAAAATAACTAAAAATCCATTCGAAATAAGGGAAAAGCCCCAATTGAAATAGCATGTCCAAACACAGGACTTGCTATTTCGATTTAGGAGAGGGGCATGATGGGTGGTGTGGCAACATGACCCCCCAGCGGGGCCATGTTGCCAACCAATCCCCTACCACTGGCTCTCCAGAGCCAGTGGAAGGGGGAAAAACACAGGGGGCAGGGGGACAGATGGGGAAGCCCCTTTTCCCCCCGGGTTCCCCCACTGCCCCACCACCCTAAGCGGGGGCATGGCTCACCTAACCCCCTGCTACCCCCTTTCCCCACCCCAGCCTCAAGGCAGGAGCAGGGGGCTAGGAGCCCGATGGGGCTGGGAGCTGCTTGCCACAGACTAGGCTGGGAGCTGCTTGCAGTCTGCCCCGCAAGCAGCTCCCAGCCTAGCCCCATACTCAGGCCTTGAGGCTGGGGTGGGGAAAGGAGGTAGCAGAGAGTTAGGTGAGCCATGCTCCCAGAGCAGGGAGCCTGCTCTGCCCCTGCCGGTGTTACCAACTTTGCCCACCGACTCGGGGTATGCTCATTTATTAGGGTTGCTTTCTCTATGGGGAAGATGGTAATTCTATTAGTGTGCTGCTTGTGTGACTTGTGTTTCTATAGAGGTGCGTCTGAGCGGACCGGGTCTATCAGCACTCTCAGCTGACCCCTTATGTGTCCCTGAACTCA
>ML681979.1:14277579-14399097 GCA_007922195.1 Podocnemis expansa
AAGATGGTACTTCTATTAGTGTGCTGCTTGTGTGACTTGTGTTTCTACAGAGGTGCGTCTGAGCGGACCGGGTCTATCAGCACTCTCAGCTGACCCCTTATGTGTCCCTGAACTCAGTAGGCTGGGTCACACAGCACTTCTCTGCTGCTACCCTTATGTGCCCCTGTACCGCACCAAACTAGGCTTGATTATGGATCTTGAGCAGGCTGGGTCACACAGCACTTCTCAGCTGCTACCCTTATATACCCCTGGACTCAATCAGGCTGGGTCAAAACAGCACTTGTCAGCTGTCACCCTTATATGCCCCTGGAGTCAATCAGGCTACTATCCCTATCAATGAGCAAACCTTACAGGGTTGTGGGCATTACAGGGATCTTTGGCTAGGTAATAGAAGCATTGCTGCAAAGTGATATAAAGAAACCAAGACCACAAAGGAGAGGGAATGATGTCTTAAGAGAGTCTGGAAACTGGCTTAATAACAAAAGTCATTTTATTGCCAGGTATCTAAAACTTGTACTACTAATAATAATTACAAAGGAGAGAAGAATAGCCCAACATACCCAGTTACAGCATTGATAAACATACAAGGAAAGAAGAACACCCAGCTACAATATTACCTAGATTCTACTGTATCAGGCCTAGAGAGAGAGAGAGAGAGAGTCATAATTAACACAAAGGGAGAGTGTTGGGGGGGGGGGGGGAGGTCTCACCACTCTGTGTAGCAGAAAGGTTTCCAGGTTGTGCAGATCAGGGTCAGAGGCTGGATGGAAACAAAGCTCCCACAGCAATCAGCAAGGAAGAAAAGCCAAATCCCAGTGGAAATGATACAGCTTTAGATCCAAGCATCAGGAGTCAGGACTCAATCCAGACTCACACAGGATTCAGAAAGGATCCAGTCAGGACTTGCACAGGACACACACTACACTACTGTTCTGTTGGATGTGGGTAAAGGTTTTCTATAAGGACGTGTTTACATGGCCAATACATATTCCTGGCTGGGTGTAACGGTTCAGAGAAGCTGACAATACAATCAGGCAGGCTCAGTATTTTGGGTATCAAGTATCACGTCTGTGACTAGAATGGTCTGATAATTGCTGAGTTTGTTCGTTTTGGTGTGAGATCTCCCATCAGGCAATGCTTCCCTGCTTCTTCAATCCCAGAGTTCAGTGTGGTTTCTGCTTCTTCAATCCCACAGAGTTCAGTGCAGCTCCTGCTTCGGAGTCTGGTTCTCCATAGTCAATGCAAATGAAGCTCCATTGTGCTGATGGCTTTTGGATACGGGTAGATTAGGAAAAGGACGTCTCCCATTTCCTACTGTTTTTGGTTTTCAGTTCAAGCAGAGGTTGGGGGATGTGGGGGGGGGAGGCACAGGCTAGATACTATGCTCTGATTCCTCAAGAACACAGAGCTAACATGTAACACCGGTGCTGGGTCTCTGCCCCCTGCTCACCTGCCTCCAGGGCTGGGGCAGGGGAAGGGGCTCTGCCCCCTCACCCAGCTTCGCTGCTTGCTGCAAGCCCAGGCAGGGGGGCAAAGCGGGCACCCATGGCTAGCGCGGGGATGACACCTCCCCCCCAAGCTGCAGCAGGGGACAAAGCAGGCACCCGCGGCGCCCCCCAAGCGCAGGCAGGGGGCAAAGCCAGCACCCGCAGCTTGCACGGGCCAGCAGCTCCCCCCCAAGCCCGGGCAGTGGGGCAGAGCGGGCACTAGCAGCCCCTACCCGCTGGGGTGGTGGAGGAGTGGGAGTGCCGGCTGCAGCAACTGGGCGCCCCGCTCGCCCAGCCCCTGGCCACTGGGCAAGGGGGAGCAGCGGGTTTTCCAGGGCAGAGGGGGTGGCGGGCGCCCCAGCCGGCTTCGCCCACCGCTTCCCCTTGCCGGGACTAGAGGGGGAGGTGGGCGCCCCAGCTGAGGCACCTGACCCCTGCCCTGCTCCCAGCAAGAGGAAGCAGCGGGAGAAGCTGGCTGAGGCGCCCGCCACCCCCCTGCATTCCACTCAGCACCCTGACCAAGGTGCTGAGGGTGGGGGAACCTTCCTCCCAGGGTGCATAGCACCCTGGGAGGAAGGTCAACGTTATTTCGAAACAATGGTTGTTTTGAAATAACATGTCCAAACGGCGTTATTTTGAAACAACTGGTTTTGAAATAACCGTCATTTCAAAACAAAAGTGGTTTAAGCCATTTCGAAACAAGAAAACGTCATGTGGACATATAGTTTTTTATTTCGAAACAACCAGTGCTGTTTCAAAATAAAAGACTCATGTGGACATACCCTAAAAGTATTATAGGAGTATACTATCTCTGTTCAGAGTTAGGTATGCGTTTTCTCTCCCGAAAACCATAAATAAATACACAAGTTTCAGTTATATGCAAAGAGATCAACGTCCTATTGTACTCAGCACGGCACAAACTAGAGTTCTGCAAATTACTAAATTTTCTGGTTTGGTAGCTTAACTGAAAAACTGAAGAAAAAAACAATTTCAAGTCAATGTAAATGAATTTTAAAAAGACCTTCTCAGCTAATTGAAAATCAAAATAAAATTGTTTTAGATTAAATTAACCTGGTCAAATGAAATTATTTGTTCTGAATTTTATTTATTTAATTTTATTTTATTTTTCTGTATAAGTGCTGGACAAAATTTTTAAGGCAAAACTCCCCCCCCCCCCCCCAAAACTGTAGAGTTAGATTGAAAAAATTCTGTCATTTTTTTGGTCCAATTCATCTAATTATCTTAGCTTGAAATCTCTCCCCCAATTAAAAAAATCCAAAACCTAATTTTCTTTTTTACCTTTTATAAATGAAGTTTTGATCTTTTTATTCAAAAGTGTTTTGTTTCCAACTTCATCTCAATTTTATTTTAAAAAGGTAAATAAAAAACCCCTCCAAATCCTCTATAAATAAATGAAAAGTTTCATTCTATTTTTTATATCCCCCCCTTTTTAAAAATAAAATTGCAATTGATGGACTCCTATCATAGCCCTTCTGGGAGCAGAGCTGACATCCAGTAAGCTTATTAGCAGGCATGTAGGCTCTTTTATTATTTTTAATGTATTTTCTTTATAGTGCTTCCACATTAAGAATAAAGGAGCTTCCTTAGGAAGAGCTGCATGGGAACTTACAGCTTTGAGCAATTACTCTGTTCGAGAAAAACAGCAATTTTCTGCAATGTCTTTGGCAGATCTTACTGAATTAAATTGAAATATCTTGGGAGTACTAAAAACGTAAAACTTACTTATAATTGTGGGGTTGTATGCAACTTCTCTAGGAGGAGATAATGGGTAATAGAAATCCTATGAAATGTTAGGAACTTCAAAAGAATCTTTTAAACAACATGCTAGACAAGAAGGCACTAAAGGAATGAACAAAGGTAATAGGTTTTCTAGGTTTCAAAGAGGCAGCCACATTAGCCTAGTTCAGCAAAAGAAACAAGAAGTCCTGTGGCACTGAAAGGTTAACAAATTTATTTATTGCATGAGCTTTTATGAGAGAAAATCCCACTTCATCAGATGCTTTGAAGATGGGGGAAATTACAGACACTGTTAGTTTGCCTACCTTCAAAGCATCTGACGAAGTGAGATTTTCTCCCATGAAAACTCATGCGATAAATAAATCTGTTAGTCTTTCAGTGCCACAGGTTTTCTAGGAAATACCTGAAGGGAAGGACATGCAAATTCCCATCCTCAGAAACTTACCTTTAAGTTTGGACAGTATGCTCTGAGGAGAGAACTACTATCTAGCTGGGAGTCTGGTGGCACTTTTAAAGACTAACAAATTTACTTATCACATAAGCTTTTTCAGAAGGCTGCACCGAAGCCACATCACATACCAGTTGGCCCCAGTCCCACCCCTGGAACAAAGCAGAGTAAACAGGGCCAGCCCGCCCTGCCCCAGCCAGCCCAGGGATGGGATGGAAGCGCAGCCTCTGCCCCCTCCGCACCGACCCAGGCAGGGGCCCCCAGGGTTGATCTGAGCTTTGGTCCCAGGCCGGATGGAGGGCCCCACAGTGGTGGGGCAGCCCAGGGCCCTGAGGCCCCTTAATCCAGGCCTGAAGACAATAAATAGATGTAGACAAAGAGAACTGAGTTAGATACTAAAACATTTCAGATTTTCACATCTTTGTTTGATAAACACATTTCTGTATACTGGAGCTGAGACTTTAAAAAACAAAGGAGACCAAATGAATCATAGTGTTGATGATGGGATATAGAGATGTTTTGGTATGAATCCAAGTTGATACGGACCAAAAGTCAGAGCCATACACTAGCTCTTTGGTGCCGAATATGAATGCAAGAAGTTAGTGTCTTCTGATGTCTATTACCTCCATATGCATCTAGTCTAGGAACTGGATTGAAACTCATCACCACAGTAGAGGGCAGCCTCTGCAGAGAAGTTAGTCTGCAATCTTGATAGTATCCTCCACCCAAGCTGTGCTCAGATGGAGTGGAGAAAGGGCTGCAAGAAGCCTCATGCTCCTTGATTCAGGGCAACACTCCCCAGTGCAAGCTTCAGCTGCAGATGGACAGCTCTAACTTACTGCCTTGGAGAATAGAGAATAGTGGAACATGCCTTTCTCATGCTTGTAATTTCACTGTCATTCTATCAAAGTCAAGCTCAGGTAAGTAAGGAGAGCAGGTCTCAATTCTCTGTAAATGGAGGACTTTAGAGTTGGAAAGAAGGAGAGAAAAAATTATTCTAGCTTACTATACTAGGCATATATGTTTGTATAGTGCCATACAGCTGTACATGATTAAAAAGACCGAAATGAATTTTTTTTAAAAAGTGAAGTTTCAAGCTGAAAAGAATTTATCCTTTATGGTGCCAAAAAATTTTAGATCAACATAAGCTTGTATAATGTCATAGATCCTATGCTGAACTTTCCTAACGTGTGGGGGGGGGGGTTAAGTTTCCTTTCTAAAGTATCTGGGATCTGATGAGAAATGTCATCATAAACTTTTTTATACTGTGGCATATTGTTTGGCTAACACATCACACAATAAAAAAATAGACTAGAGCACAGAATAATAATACTTTCATATCAGATATGGCCCAATTTGTGATATTTTCATCCAGATTCATGTCTGAAATAAAATCAATCAAAATCATTAATATACTAACAATTCTTTCATTGCAAAGTGCTCTATAAATATTAAAGAATTAACAGTTCCAGTTCAGTAAGTATTATCTTCCATTTTGCTGATGGGTAAATTGGGGGCAAAGAGGATATGTGATCTGCCTAAAGTCACCTTGGAAGTCTGTGGTAGACTTAAAAACAAACCTCAAATCTCTCACTCTTAGTCTTGTGCTCCAACTACAAAACCAATGTTCTTCAATTTACATCAGTAGGAAAAGGCAGATTCATGCCTCGGAGGACATGATCCAAACTAATGGTTCTATTCCTGTGGAGGGCAAGATGCTGGATCTAGGTGACTGTAGCACATAGGAGTTTAAAAATTAGCATCTGGCTTAACTTCCTCTGCAGCAGAGCCAAGAGCCACATTGCCCTGGACACCAAGAATGTGCTTTAACTAGTCCATAACTGTATAACACATCTGGGAACTATTTGGCAGTAACTCGTCCAACATAAATTGATCCTTTCTTTGTAATCCACACCACCAAGGCTCCCACCAGTCTCCTACACAACCAACCTAGTCCCAGAACCCTTGCTGACACCTAACGGCCTTCCCCAATTTGAGGGTTAATGGGGTGGGAAGACGGGGCTGTCTCTTTACTGTATTATCATTACAACTACAAATCCCATTCAATATCTTCTTTAGAAAATGTCGCCTTCTAATCCACTTCAAAATCTATTTATCAGCAATTCAGGCCCCCTATCGAATGATTACTGCTGTGGGCTCTTTGTAAGATGCAACAAACGTGAATTTTATAACCTAATATAAGTACCAGTGAAACCCCACCCCCAGCTGCCCAGGCCAGTCTGGAAGGGAATTAAAACTTCTTATCCTAGTATGATGCTCACAGCAAGGGTCAAAAGACCCAGTCCTACCCTGATACCAAAGGGAAAGAAGGGAGTTATTTTCCCAGTTCAGAATAGCCCCCAGAGCTTGCAGATGACTTTATAATCCTCCAGTGAAGTGTGCAGAAGTCAGTAGGCTTTGCTACACCTCTGTGTCCCAGTCCCATGAATCAGCCCAGACTCCCTACTCTCTGCTCTTCAAGTCCACAAGGCAGATGATTGCCCAAAAGGTGCTTCTTAATGGGGCCAAGGGTCTTCTTTCTCCTGCTGCATTAACATACAAAATCTCTGGGCACTGCACATAGTAGCTTGTCATTGAGATCCATCAGATATTATGAAGACTGAGTTCAAGTAGGACATGCACACTGACATCAGTTCACCCATCTTCAAAGCATCTGACAAAGTGGGATTTTCTCCCACGAAAGCTCAGGCAAAAATAAATCTGTTAGTCTTAAAGTGCCACACAATTCCTTGGTTTTTTATCACTACCCAGATAAAATCTGCTTGAGGTAATAGTAAAGGACTGGTGGACTGCACAATGAACAATTCTTGTGTTGTATACTGAAAAAGATTTAATTTCTGATTCTAGTCTGCCTGTCTAATTTCCACTAACAGACTATTCTATATAAATGTCTGTGTTAAAGATTACTTCCTGTTCCCCTGGTCCAAGCACCTCCTTAGTTATAAAAGGTAATCACAGCAAAATGGGGATGGCTTTACTAACTGGAAGATTGTGTCCCTCACTGGTTAAAGCCAAGTGTGGTTACAAATATTTTGTGCCAGGCATCTGAACATAAACAATCTTTCAGTAACCCTCTTTTCTGTTGAGTTCACACATTAGGCTGCTCTGCACACAGATTTTGTACTGGTATAACTATGTAGAATAGTGATCTGATTTTTTACCAGAATAACTATAGGGGCACAACCCCAAGTGCTGATGCGGTTATACTCTCAAAAAGATCTTTATACATACACAAGAGGTTTTACCACCTTAATTACAGCAGTATGGTTAAAGCAGAACACCTTGTTTGTGTTGACGAAGACTTAATCCCATATTACTGCTACACAGATAATGGCATTTTGTTAAGACTCTTGCGTAATGTAGTGGCACTCCTTACGAAAGTAAATTACACACGCAAACCATAGGCTCATATTTAGTTCTTTGTGGAAAGAGGTCCATGGATATTCCTGTTTTCCCCACTCATTAACCCACCCACTCCAATCTTCAAAGTCCCTATTTATTCCCTCTCTCAAATGGGAATCATACTTCTTCTGAAGTCCATAAGCACTTCCAGTTATGTCAGCTGGCAAACCTCCTCAAACCTTCAGCATCAGTAAGTTAGCTCTCAATCAACACTCATGCCCTTGAACTGTCAATTGGCCCATACCCTTGGTTTCAATGTAGGCAGAAGTGTTCCAAGAATTTGTAGACTGGGGGTGCTCAGAGCCACTGAATCAGACTGTAAATCTTGTATATAAAAGAAACCACTTCAAGCCAGGAGGTGCTGCCCTCCCCCAAAACCTCTATGAATAAGAGTGGGCAGAAAATCATGGATTAAAGCATAGAGACCAGAAATCTACAGCCTTAGGCTATGTCCACACTTAGTTAAATCGATTTAATAAAAATCACTATAAAAATCATTACATCAATTTAAGTTAAATCAATTTAACATGTCCCCACTAGAAACTGAAATCGAACTAGCATGTCCATGGACAGGACTTGCTACTTTGATTTAGGAAAGGGGCACCATTGGAGGTTTGGCAAGATGGCACCCTAGAAGGGCCATGCCCCCACTCAATATATAGAAAAAGGATAGCACCCTGGGAAAGAGAAGAGCAAAAGTGTTAAATTGAAACAACAATTAAATCAAAATAACATGTACACACAGTGTTATATCAAAATAACAGTTTTGATTTAACCATCGTTTTGATATAATACTAGGCTTTACTATATCAAAATTACTTACTTTATTGCAAGATCAGGGAGCTCCTTATCTCGATATAAGGAAACGTAGTATGGACCTACAATCTTTTAAATCGAAATAATCTGTATTATTTTGCTTTAAAGACTGTATGTGGACATACCCTTAGGGTCTAAATTCAATTTTGTTGTGAGACTTCCTTTGACTGAGCCTGTACCAGGGGTGACAAGTTCCAAAGGGGCAGCCATGTTAGTTTAGTTCAGCAAAACAAACAAGGAGTCCTGTGACACTTTTAAAGACTAACATTTATTTATCACATAAGCTTTCGTGGGAGAAAAGCCCACTTCATCAGACAGTTTGAAGATGGAGAAAGTAAGTTCCCCATGGGGAAATTAGTTCCCCATCTTCAGAGCATCTGACAAAGTAGGATGTTCTCCCACAAAGCTCATGCAATAAACACATTTATTTATCTTACTTACTTTCTGTAAGTAGCCCCATCTTTGAAGCATCTGACAAAGTGGGATTTTCTCCCATGAAGGCTCATGGAATAAACAAATATGTTAGTCTTTAAAGGTGCCACAAGACTCCTTGTTTGTACCAGGGGTGTAGCTATGGGTGGGCTGGGTGATCGGCCAACATACCCAGCCAGCCACCAAAGCCCCTGACAACAGCATGAGCTTGCCCCATGGCTGCACCACGAGCAGAGGAGCAGTCATGGGCAAACAGGCTTGGATTGCAGCCCACCCCTGCAGCAGGGGCCGGGCTGCCTGTCCCCCTCCTTGCTCCTCCCAATGCTCCACTTGCAAGGGTACTGGAGTGTAGGAAGGAAGCTTTTAGTCATGTGACCAGAAGCAGGACTGGCTGAGCCCACCCCGAACAGTAAGAGGCCTGGCCAGAAAGCAGGGGCTAGCTATGCCCCTGCACTGTACCACAGTTTCCCCAACCGTAAAATGAGTATAATATGTTCTTATCTTAGACGGGTACTGTAACATCTATTTAATATTTGTAAAGCACCTTTAGAGTCTCACATAGAAGTGCACTGAGTTAATACAATTTGCACTCACTTTTTCTGCTTGACGCAATATATGAGAGGCTTTCAACTGATAGTAAATGAAATCAGTTATAAACGCTCCATTCCATTTGATACGATCCTTGACATAACACATAAGCTTATTCCTTCCCCAAGAACTGAAAAGAAAATTTACTATGGATAATCAAAGCTACTTCAGTCTTCCAAACCAAAATTAGGAAAAACCTGAAATTAAGTTACTAAAGAAAATTAGTGCAAAACTAGAACAACATTATTTAAATAAATGGATAAAAGAACATGTACTGTGCTATGAGTTCATGCAAGGAGACATTATATGTAATAACAAAGCTACACAGAGAAGACAGAAAAATTTCTTAGTAACTAAATAAAAACATTGTTGAAGTATTTTCTACCAAGCTACCTCAAAATATTCTATTGCTAGCAGGCATTTACCTTGCTCCTGTTTGATGGAATGCTATAAAATGCCTCTTCCTTTGGCATTTGAGGAAAGAAAGCATCAGAAGAATGAGATCTTTTTTGTTGAACCTGTGGACCAATTTTGATTTCAGAAAGAAACTGATTCAACTTTTCACAGTCTTTCCTTTCACTGGCACCTCCAGTAACTCTGACAGAAACTTCATTTAACTCAGTTTCTTCACACTGTCTGCCTAAAAGGTGGTAAATAGAGTTCAAGCTAGCTGCTTTTGTAGAATGAAAACCACCAACTTTGTTCTGGAGTATTAATTCCCTTGCGTTGGCATCATGCAAATATTTCTTCTTTTGAGCACAGTCTTTTTGTAAACTCCTCTCGTCTTGTTCATTTAACCATATCTCTGTTTCATCAGACTTTGTGAATCTCTGGTTTTCACCAGGACTGCTCACACTAAAAGTAGCACTCCTTACTTCACTTGGCAAGGCTTCTGCTTTAACAAGATCAATCGAAACTTCTGTTCTCACAGGCAGAACATTACTGTCCACTGCCATACTCTGTGTAAATGAATCGTCCAGTGCCAATCCTCCGGAAAGAATCTCTGTGTTTTTTGAAATCACTGTTTTATTCTGGACTTCTTCTTCATTGTTTTTAATCTGTTCTGCCTCTCCTTCTTCCTCAGTTGATTTCTTTCTTGTTTTCCTTCTGAAATATTTTCTTCCAGGGGAATGTTTAGCAGGACTCAAGGGAACTTTGGCAGGATCAAAATATTGTTCTTCTTTTTCAGCCCTTACACATCCACAGACATTCCCCATTTGGCTCACAATAAATCACAGTCATACACATTCATTCATTTCAATATATTTACGTACACTTAAATCAGCCTCAGGAAGTCAGGAACTCCAGTTTGCACCCTAATTTCTTCCAGACTTCTTTTCCAGCCTCCTCAGTAAGTAGCCATTTTGCTTATGGGAAATGCACACGCAATAAATGTTATGGCATTGTGCCCAGTCAGGCCCTGTGTCTGATTAGACACTGTGGCTTATTTCTGGACACCAATCCTCTTAAACAAACATCACTGCCTTAGCATTAAACTGTAATGCCGATAGCCTTCCACAGAGATGACATAGCACTATGAGCAATGGAAAAGTCTCACACAGATTTTAACTTCCTGTTTCATTTGGTAACTTCAAGTAAGATAAAACTTGAAAAATGCATAGCAACCTTTGAAACTATTAGCCGGCACTGCAAATCCAAAACAAACAGCAAATCAAATACCAGGAGGGATTTAGCTAGCAAACTGTCTCATAAAAAAAAATCTTAAATATTCTTCTACCTTGTACTCAGTGGTATGTGAAAAGCTGTATTAAGATTAATTAACAGAGGGTGCACGGTGGTGCAAATTCTTATTTGTGGACTTTTTCAAGCAGTTGATAGGAAATTATCACTGACAGTTCAGATATAAACAGCCCCAAGTTTCAAATGGTAATACACAAATGACAGCTTTCTCAGGATAGCAGCATTATGTATGAGACACTGGAACTTATCAGAAGTTTTAAAATAGCAGAAAGCTCCATGAGAAACAAAAGTTCTCTGGGTCAATCTGTCAATTAAATTGTTCCAAAACAGAGGTTAATTTGAACAAAGTATAATTTAA
Source organism: Podocnemis expansa (assembly GCA_007922195.1). Lineage (NCBI taxonomy): Eukaryota > Metazoa > Chordata > Testudines > Podocnemididae > Podocnemis > Podocnemis expansa. The sequence continues at coordinate 14,288,591 of ML681979.1, forward strand.
TAACAGCCTCCAGTTTCAGTAGAGAAAAAAATAATTTCTCTTCCCTTCCCCCCACTCTGAGAGTGTACACTTCTTCAGAATAACTCTGATAAAATAGTTACTAAATGTAGAGCTCTAAAACATATCTAGACAGAAATGTAAAGTATTTTAATGGAACCAGGTTTAAGACTTGTCAAGTACGAAGTTCGTATATTCTGAGAACTCCTGTGTTTTCAGGGCTGTCAATTTCACAACAACAGGTGTTCTGTCCAGATGCCTGCAAGCTCTGAATAAAGGTTAAGCCAATAAAACTGAATGCATATACAACTCAAGAAGTACTTCTATCTGGTCCACAGAAAGTCAGCTAGTCCCTTACGAAGTGGCCTTGTTTACTGTGCATGCTTTTCTGACACTATACTAGAACTTCCCCTATGCTGCTCCCATCTCTCCTCCTACTGTTATCCTGTTCTTTCACTGTCACATTGCCCCCCAATATGACATAACTAACTAACAATTGAAACTGTTTATGTGAGAACTTCAGTACCTTGCTTAAGTATTTTCCCCAATAAAAGAGCTTGCCAATCAGTTTCCAGAATAACATACTCAGATGAAAACCTGTAATCAAGCATGTTTGGTTTCTCTAGTGAAACAAATGTGCTTAAACCCTCAACATTCAATCTTCACAGTTTCCACTGAGTGACTGTTTACTTCAGTGGGTACTGCACTGCTAAAACCCAATAAATTGTTTCAAAATGTATCCCTGATGTCCTGCCCACCAAAGCACTTCACATTACTGTATATTTTACTGAAGGAACCCAATAAAATATTAACAAGATGCTACTAATTTTCAAAGAGTTGCACAAGGGTATAACTGCCCCATTTCCAATAACTCTTAACAGGCAGTGCCTTGAACAAAAGCAGAAATCAATGCTAAGAAAATTTACCCCATAACCATAGTGGAACAGAATATTGTCATGGAACAATGCTCACCAGCTGCTAAGTAAAAAGATATTTATGAAAAATAAACAAAGATGCAATGCCAATATGTTTCTTTTCAAAGTGAGAGATATTTATACTGTGACAACATCCTGTTCCATAGACTTTATTTGTATTAGTATTACTATTATACATCAAATGTCTTGGGGGGAAATAGAAGCTGTGAGTTAGTCTGGTGTACATCTGAAAGGAACTATGACAGTTTCTTCACTTACTTGTATTAAACAGCTGTATTCCAATTAGCTTACAAAATAGATATAGGGACTGATCCTGCATGCCCCACTTGAGCAGCAGACCCAGTGTTTTCAATAGGACTTCCATGAAAAGGGTTTACACAACTGGTCCTTTAATCAAAATGAATTTTTTTTTAAATAAAAGTATTGTCCTTGCAGAAATGATTCTATACTCATATGAATAAATAGCTGTATATCTTTTTGCAAATGTATCACTCTAAGATTCAAGTTTCAGCAAGGTGATTGGCTGGTACTAATTTCATTTAGCACAAGTAGATATAAAATCTGATTTATCCACCAACCTGTAGTCTGTTCTAATGGCAAATAGTACTATTCCAGAAAAAAACACCAATATCATCCTGTGACAGAGTGCTGGAAGCTAACTGGTAAGTCAGCACTGATGACAGACACCAATCAACCTCCCCAAAGAAGGCTGACTAGGGATGTGCAAGCTATTTGGCTGATCGGGCTAGGAGGCGAAGCCCATTAGTCCAGCATCTCAGAAGTATAGGAAAGACACAGAAAGTTAGTTCTGGAGGGAGGAAACAAAAACCAACCAAGCAGACGGAGCTGAGTCCAAGTATGCGCAGAGATCACAAGAAAGGAAGTCTTCTGTTCCTCACCAGTCCTGCAGGAAAGAGCTAAAAGTAGAGATGTGTTGTATATCAAATTGTTGTGTGAGAATGTAAAGGTGTTGGTGATGGGAATATAAATAAATCACAGCACTACCTCTCAACAGACAGAGCCTGTGAGGTTCCTGGGATATCAGAGGACTGGGATGGACTGTGCACTCTTACACATTTGGGGGCTTGTCTCGGGGCAGCTCCTGCAGCTGTGGGGCTTGAAAAGCAGGCAGCAGAGACTGCTATAAGAATTTGGCATGTTGCTGATAGAACAAATTCTGCAGCAATTGGTGGAGCAGCAGAAGGAACTGCGAAAAACCTATGAAGTCTTTCCACCAATTTCTGCTGGCCTGGCAGGCAGAGCAGCAAAAGAGCCTGTGGCAATTCAGGGACCAGGATCAGGTGCAGCATTTCTTTCAAAAACTGCTGAGTTCTGTTATGGGAAGCAGCAGTTGGACACACGAGGTCAGCCTACATAAAACAGGGCCTGCAGATGATCCCATCGCACTTTTTGTAACATACGGAAGGGTGGTGATGGGGGCTGGCAGACTGAGGGCCCCGCTGGTTAGCACCTCATTTAGTGGGAAAGGTACAAGAGCCCCACATGGCCTTGATAGATACACAGCCCAGTGACTATGATATTGTTAAGATAGCCTTATTAAATCAAATGAGTCTGTTTAGAGAGAAGTACCACCAGATGTTTAAGGTTCCTAGACAAACTAGAGACATGCAGCCCAGGGGGTTCATCCAAAGATTAATGGAATGGGGAAAGAAAAGAACTGGAAGAGCAGACAGTGGAAGAAAAAGAAAACCCCACCGTGTGGAAAAGAAATGGACTGTCCCCAGAATGCTTGCTGCTAGGACTTTGAACATGGGATACATTTACAGGGCTATGAGAACAGGGGAGCAATAAAGACATTTGGGTGATAAAATATGCCCTCCCCAAAATGAAGAAGGCAAGATTGGGGAAGTTAGATTGATCCTAGTGCTAAACTTAGGCGCAGACACAGATCTTTGGGGTTGACTCGTGCCCACAAAGTGTGACTTTTGTCAGGGGAGGATAAAGAAAGTGTGTCAAAAGATCCTGCACTACCACACTGATGGGAGTGGGATACAAAAAGAGACCAATTCCTCTCATTAAGGAAGGGATACCTCAAATCAAGAGAAAGGACGCAGTGGGAACAAAACCTTGTCATCAGACAAAGGGAAAAGTGAGTGACAGAGAGCTGGGAGTTATCTAGCAATGATCACATGGGTATCAACCCACTCCCCTAGAGAAGGCTGACAAGGGATGTGCAAATTAATGGGCTGATCTGGCTGAGATCTGTAGGAGTCAATTAGTCTAGCAGCTGAAGGGTATAAGGAAGAGACAGCAAGGAAGTTTCAAGGGGAGAGAGGAAGTAACAAGGGATAGCTGAGCCCAGTGTGCTTTGAGGCTAAAGAAAAGGACACCTCAGTTCCTCCAAGACTGTGCAGGAAAGGACTAGAAAAGCGCTGTAAATAATTTTGCTGCATGCAGCTGTACTGATGTTGGTAGTGGGAAAGTAAATAGATCACATGAAGTTGCCACTCAGCAGCAGAGGCTGAGAGGTTCCTGGGGTATTTGAGGACAGTAGTGGAGTGCACCCCTATTCAAGCAGGCCAGCAAAATACACTGTACCAACATATGAAAATGTTACACAGTACATTCTCGCTGAAAAAAGTTTTCTTTGAATGGAAATACTAGTCATCTGGAAATAATGTTAGAATTCAACAGAGCAGTGCCCATGACCATCTGTGTTACTGCCAGGTCCCACGGTAACACAGTTTCGTAAAAACATGATTAAACTAACCGTGACATACTAGAAAGGTATGTCACTCTTCCTCTCTCTCCAACAATTTAGCAACAGCTAACAATATACCCAGAAAAACTTAAAGTTAAAACTCTGCACTGCAGGTAAATATTTAAAACAAGCTGTGAGTACTCTTTCTTAACAGCGATTGTATAAAATTATACAATTGGTTCTGAAATTTTAACACAGTGCAATTTAATAAAATATATGTGATTTAAAAAAAGAGTATATTATGGCTTTTGCTGGCATCACAAAACCCCTTGGTGGGCCTCCTGGTCAATATGTCCAAAACGACCAGTGATTTTATGAGGCTCAATTTTTGAGTATCCAGTTTTGGCAACTTTAATTTTCATCTGATACTCAGCAGTTTGGTATTCAACGTTTTTTGAAAATCAGATCTCTTTAAGACAGAAACCCAAAAATTAGGGATGCCACAATCAATAGTCACTTCTGAAAATATTGGCCATCACAGTTTTTTGTTTCAGTTATAAAATGGGCCTTATTCTGTTTTGACTCTTCCCTACCCCCTGGGGGGGGGGAAGATCCTTTGACCTCAAGAATTAATATTTGACCCTAGAAGTCACATGAACTTTCCCAAGGAGAGATTAAAATTTGACAAAAATGAATATGGACAATTGGCTAAGAAATGCAGTGCTTCCAGGTATTGTCAAGCACTGCTGAATATTGAAAGTACATCTTGGTTTAATCATTAATGTGGCTGCTTTGCTGGTTAATGTACCAATTACATGTAACTGTTTGCAAATGTTGAAGATAATAGCTGTATTGCAAAGACAACTGACTATTTATTACTAATACTTGCTGAATGTATTAAAGTATCTTCCTAGCGAAGAAATCTGTGATCAACACTCCTTTTATAACTAAGCTAACAGTGCTCACTAGTTATTTTTGAGCTAGATGCAAGGTCATCACGTCTCCATTTACAAAGCATTCTGTTATTCTTTGTTCTATATGAACTAATAAGAGTAACATTAAGAACACTCTTACAAATGTTTTCTCTTCTGAAAAAAACAGTGAAAGAGTCAAAGTCCAACAGAATTTACAACTGGCCATTACCAATAAGAACTTTCAAACTTGGGCATTAATGCCACCATGTCTTACCACAAAGGTAAATTAAAGTTGAAGAGAGTCACAGATAAAATGGCAGAAACTGAAACAACAGAACACAAAGTTAACTAAGAATTGCTTAACAAACAATGAATCCTTTAAGACTTGCATCACTGAAGATAACAGAGAGTGTATGGACAAATCAGAGATTCAGAATTGGAAACTGAGGTTTCCATCTAAACCACAGAGCTCAGACTGACCCTGTTCTACACTGACGATGAAATCTGACATAATGCTGTTTGCCTCTGCAGCCTGTGTCTCCACTGTCAGGGCAATAAAATAAAATAAAATTAAATTAAATTAAAAAAAAGACCTGTAATTTGACCAGCTAACTCTACCCCTGGAAGTGGCGTAGTACTGAAGTTGAAATCTACAATCTGAATTTAAGTCACTGTAGCCAGAGAATAGCTCTAATCTTGTTACACTCATAGACTTCAAGGTCAGAATGGATCAGTATGATCATCTAGTCTGATCTCCTCCACAAATCTGTTAGTCTTTAAGTGCCGCACGATTCCTCCTCTTTTTTTTGTTTTGTTTTGTTTTTTGTTTGTTTGCTGTACTAGACTAACACGGCTATCCCTTTGGAAATACACAAAAACTCACCCACCCACTCCAGCAATAAGCATCTGACCTGTGACTGAGTTATTAAAGTCCTCACATCATGATTTAAGGATATTAAGGTATGGAGAATTCACCAGCAGGTAAGCCATGTCCCATGCTACAGAGAAAGGCAAAACCCAGAATCCTAGCTAATCTATCATATGGGTAAATTCCTTCCTGATCCCAAATAAGGCAGTCAGTTAAATCCTGAGCATGTGGGCAAGCCTCACCAGGCAATCACCCAAGAAAGAAGTCTCTGCAATAACTCAGAACCCACCCCATCTACCCTCCCTTCTTAGGCCACTGGCATAGCCACCACCAGTAGTCAAAGATCAAAGATCAGTCAACTTCCAAAGAAGGCCAGACCATCATACCTTCCCCTCCATAAACTTTTTCAAGCTCAGTTTTGATTTTTGTTTTTATTTCTCCAGTTTCTCTAGTCTATTTCACCACAGCAACAGAGCCTCTTGCCTGCCTACACCCCCCCCCCCGGGGTGGGGGATTAATTCCACTCTTTGCAGGCGGCAGGGGGCCTCGCGGTCCGGCCGGCAGCAAAGTAATTTATTCCTTCCTTTTTTTTTTTTTTTTTTTTTTTTTTTTAAGAAGAGCAGAGAAGGACTGAAGGGGGTACAACTACCTCCCCACAAGGCCCTAAACCTACTACCCACAGTGCAATGCATCTCAAGAAGTAATGTAAGCAGTGGGGACACGAGACCCTGAGCAAGCAATTTGCTGTGATCACTCGCCTTCACTTTCTGAAATTCAACAGCCTAAAATCAAATTACAAACCCACCCCTAGTTTAGACAAGCCCTGAGAAATGTGATTATCGTACTCCAAGTGAATTAGTGAAATATCCAGAAAACCTGAGAATGAACCTGGACCCTGAAGATACTACTAAAAAGACCTCAGAAAGAAAAAAACCTGGATTATTATGAGACCTGATGTGAAGCTGAACACCACTGCCAAGCAATGTTCCCTCTAAGGCCCTGAGGCAGCTGAGCAATTCACACTGCTCGCTGTGCGTGCCCGCCCCCCCGCCAGCGGGCCTGTTCCTGCCACCCTGCAGGCCCGATCCTGCCCACTCCCCCCCCCACTCTCCTGGTAAGCCCCCCAAGCCAGCCCAATCCCCTCCTCCCACGCTAGCCTGCTCCCTCAGTAGTCCCCCCCCAGCGGGCCTGATCCCCACCCCCGGCACTCTTACCCAGCTGCTGGAGCAGCGCTGCCGAGCCATGGCTACTCCAGCCAGAGAAGCTCTGATGAAGCATGCTCAGATCAGAGCTTCTCTGGGCAGAAGTTTTAATAACTCCCGGCTCTGGAGGAGCTCTCAGGCGGCTGGAAGACAGACTTCCAGTTGCATAGGAACTCTGGCTACCGGCCATGTGTGGACAGCAATGTCCCCTGCATGGGGCAGTAGTGGGGAGCTGTGCAGCCGCACATCTTACAGGGAATATTGCTGCCAAATCTAAAGACCAAGATACCCAGATGACCACCTATGGCTGTATGCTGTTAGGTAAAAACAAAGCAAAAGGCCAAGGTCAAGCCTGGTGGAGTAAGCGATGAAGCTGGCCCAGAGCATATTAAAAAGAGACTACAGAAAGATTTTATCTGAAACACACACAAGTCAACAGGTGAAAACTATGCCTAGGTGAAAAAAAGGGTTAGATAAAATCTTTAACTGTTATCACTGAACTTGGCTATAACTTGATCTGTTTCTGTGAGGGAAAGGTGGATGCAAGTAAGAGGTTAAGATTAAGATACTGAATGACCATGAAGGGTGATTACTTAATTGATGACATTTGAGGTCCCTTCCAGCCCTATGATTTGATTGATTGATTGATTGATTGATTTGTTTACTGGTATAGAAACAGACTCCTATTACTATAATCAAGTACACTCATGTCATTTGCTAACTATTAACATGTATTATTTTATAGACTTCAAATTGCTGTTACTGCTTGTGGTGGCATCACCATCAGAAAGGAATGTTGGTTGCATTGTGTTCACCTAATGTTAATAAACTAAATTAATGTTGATTTATCCTTTATAATTTCTGTCCATGTAGTTAGCAGAAATAAAGCAGACTCAGTTTGTCATCTCTACTGACTCCAGAGTCTCCTATCTTTAAATAATGTGAACAAAACTGGGTTTTAATGTAGTTCAGAAAGCCCTTTAAATTCTTGTTTTATGCTCTCTTTTTGCCTTTACACTACCACTACAAATGTAGTGGAGAATCAGCACCCATTATCCTTGCTGCAGTTATCTAAAAGTACTGGTCCTCAGTACAACCACCATCTTCTTACCAGATAACCAGGCAGAAAAGCTACATTGACTAGCACAACACAAAGCAGACCACAGCTTGTGGGTCCTACACTGATATCCAACAGCTCACAGACTTCAGCAACACAAGACGACCCAGGAGAGGGATATGGAAAGTATCCAGTGATATGACTTCAGGCAGAGGAAAAAGCAGCATGCTCGTAGTGGGTGATTTTATGAGTTTCCAAAGGGATAGCCGTGTTAGTCTAGTCCAGTAAAAAAACAACAAGCAGTTGTGTGGCACTTTAAGACTAACAGATTTATTTTTTGCATGAGCTTTCGTGGGAGAAGATCCCACTTCCTCAGATGTTTGCAACAGCTATATAGAATCAACCAGATGAGCCAAATGGCAATGTAACATACCATGCCTAGGAGTGCAGTCTAAATATAATTGTCCAGTGTAACAGCTTAAATGGTTATTGCCTTTGCTGTGCTGGGGGGAGTGGCGGGGGGGCTAAGTAATATCTTCTACTGGACCAACCTCCACTGGTGAGAGAGAGAAGCTTTTAATCTACACAGAACTCTTCTTCACTGCACATGGCCTGTGCTGTGATGCTGATCACTGCACCCAATCAGGATGATCCAATCCAATTATTTTTAGCTGAGATTTAGCAAACTTGAGAAGTGGCTGGAAGTGAGACAATTAGTAGTTCTTCTGGGGGATAAAAATAGGGCAAGCATCTCTTTTAAAATCTGTCTTTTATGAAAGACAGTTTTGCCACAATGCTTCATATTGGGAATCAAAAGTCCCCAGAGTAACGTAGTTCCAGAGCAGTAGCCATGTTAGTCTGTGTACAGCAAAAACAACTAGAATCCTGTGGCACATATGCTGGCTGACTAGAAGAAAAAGATGATGCCAGGTCACCCTGGGTCTGAGAGCATGATGGCTTCTCTGCAGTCTATCTGATAGTGTTAGCTGGGATGGATGGAACATAGGCTGTTGGGACAGGACAAACATTAAGGAGTGTGTGATAACCGGAAGCTGGAGAAGGAAGAAGCAAAAGATCGTTGCTGCCCTCAAGGAGTAAGAAGAGTCTATCAAGAACTGGAAATGAGGAAGATAGATATAAAGTTTGTTGGGTGATAGTTTGAAGTGCCTGACACTCCTGAAGTTTGCCAGATTTGGGGACTTTTTAAACTTCTTTCTTAAATCAGTCGTAATTAAGCTGGGTGTAAGGCAGCATGGAGTATTTTTAAATGCAGAGTTTGGAAACAAAGGTTCATGTGCTTATACAGATATTTTCAAACAGTACATATTTTTTATGAAGCCAAATTCTATCTTTAGTTATACCTGTGCAACTCCATTTTCATTGGCGTTGCATAGGTGTGAGGGAAAAATTTGGCACGAAGTCTATAAAATTACATTTAACCTTGCACATAATTCTGCAAAATACTAGTTTGGTTAAAAGTGCTCTAAACATAATAACCAACAAAACAGTCCGTATTCTATTATGCACTTGAATTTAAAAATTAATGAAAAACTATTTCCTTAAAAGCATATACGATATGCACAAACAAAACTATGCCTATATCCTGGAAATATATATGCCTTGTGTATTTTCCACAGAGAATTTTTAGTTATTTCATATTTCATGAAATAGTTGAATAGTTATTTATTGTTAGGACTCTAGTTCAATTCAGACCTCACACATTGATCATAGCTGGTGGATTTGTCTGGTTCATTCTGGTACAGTATAATGTACTGGTTGGTGGGAATGTTACATGAGGTTCTGGAGCTGCAATTCAAGAAGTATCTTATTTTAGTCTCATAAAGTTAGCCAGCTAATGGGAAATAACAGTAAACCTTGTCAAAGCACTTCACATAATTTATATAATTATTTTTCTCATCATTCTTTATAGACAGGGACAGTTACTGAGGGTTTTAGTCTCATCATTTTACATACACCCAAAATTCTTATATATGCCTCCCAATACTGAAAACAAGAGAACCAACAAGCCAGTCCTGCAAGTGCTTACGGGTGTGAGTAGTTCCATTGAATGGAAGTATACTTAACCCTGGCCTGTTCTAGTTTTCATACATACATATATTTAAACAGAGCATTTTTCCTATATTTTTATGCCATTTCCTATTCCTATTTAAGATTTACAGTTAGAAAGTTAAAATATACCCCATGAGGCTTTTGTGGGGAGGTAATATAGGTTTGAACCAAAAACACTGAACAATAACAGCATGATGCTAAATGAACCCCACACAGCTATTTGATTATGCAGGTTTCAGATAACCATTTTAAATGCCTGCACCACAAAGCTTCACTTACAAACAACACTGGAGAGGTCACACTAAATAAGGAGTAACAGTCACCTGCATTACATTATCTACCTCCAGGGCCATTGTCAACCTTGATTTTGAGAAGCAACTCTATACCGTAAAGATGAATTATATTCTACATAAACCAATCAATGTGCAAAAATTATAGCACCATCTGGTGTGAGCCAGGATTATTATCACATGCACTGCCTTCACTGAAACTTTTTTAAATTATTCACAGTTTTAGAAAATATTGAAAGTAGTATTTTTAAATTCTGAAACTCAACAGAAACCAGCAACTCCAAAAGTCTCAAAAGACGCAAAAACAATTGTATTTTTCTGATCTTACTATTGTGCAAAAGAAGACTATATGCAAGCAACAAAACAAGACCCTTTTATTAGAACTGAAAGACATACACAAAAGGCATTGTTTTCTAACAGAAACTGTCAAATAGACTACTTTTGTAATCTCTCTACAAAGAAGAAATGAGCTGTCAAACTATTCCATTTTTCTACAGAGTTCTACTGCAACCATACCATGCATTCATGGCAATGGCCCACCAGAGAATACAGTATCTGACTGACTATTTATTGGCAAGAGAAATAGGCTTACCTGAAAGTGCAAAATTATGGTCCATATTAACCCCAAAGTCAATTTGGGATTTCCATCTGTTATGTCATCATTTCTAATATTTACCAGTTTCACCTGCCATTGTGGAAAAGAAAAATATATATAAAAGCTGAAGCAAACTGGTGTTGTAAACATTTATTCCATGACAGAGGTGTGACTGTAAAATAAATGCTCTTTGCATTGTGAACATATTCAGTAACAAACATTTCAAATGCAATCTGTTCTTGCTGTGCTACTCACACAGTGGAAGGGACCTGGCTTCTGGTCATAACTGGTTAGTTTAGAACTATCCTAGTGATGAGAACTCTCAGTTGGAATAAAGCTTCCTGTGCACCCCCAGTGCAGGGACATGATGCTATATTAGAGGATAGAAGTGGTCTGCTGTAAGTCATTCCACAGCTGAGAGCCGCAAAGGACAGCTTTTGGACTGAGGGAACTATAACTGACTCCCTGGCACTCTCCCCTCCACTCTTTCTACTGTTTGAAACAGAACTCAGCTGCAGAAGAGAATCCAGCCTACTAAACCAATGGCAATGTTCTATAATGTTTAAACATCTAACAATTAATAATCAGTAAGTGCATATCTAGCACATCACACTTCCAAACTGTTCCACATATCTTAACAATGAGCAGGATTAAAATAACCACTGAAGTTTCAATATCAATGGACAATCATATTTGCAACTCTAATAACATCTCATTCAGAAGAGGTCAGTGTCACTTTCAGTAACCAATATCTATAGCTATAGGTGATTGTCTATTGATTTTGAAACTTCAGTAGTAATTTTAATATTTGTAAGACATTGGGGGGAATGAAGGAGATGATAGATAGGTAGATCTCCATTTCATCATCTACCTCATTTCCCTATTTAGTTTGTGTTTATATCAATTAACAATTATTAGTTGATGTTCTTCAGGATAAACTCTGTATCAACATTTAATGAACAAGGGTGTACTTTCTTCTAGATCTTACACACATAGGTATAATTACTGTCAGGAGGCATACCACATGGAACAAGGAGACAATACATCCCAGAATTATAAAGAGAGAGAGAGAGAGAGAGAGAGATCCTAAATTTTTCCCTCCCCCTGCCTTATAAAAGCTATTTCATTTTAGCAACAATGTACAGTGCAGTCTGATATGGCTTTAATTTTACTCACTTGTCTTTCCAAAATTAACACTCAGAGTAATAGGATATTAGGAGCCTATCTAACTTAAATCACAGTACTGTACTTCCTTTGGGAAGTCACACCGCCAATCTTCTGCAAAATGTCTTCCAAATATCATTTATAAATGAACATTCAGAGGACTGTGCCTCCTCTATTTCAGGGTTCTCAGAGGCTGCCCCAGCCCCTGGCAAAGCTCCCTTATCCTTGAACTCTGTGATAACAACCATTTGCGTGCAAGTATCATTTTCTTCCAGACTAGCAATCTGTTTGGCAGGGGCACTGAAACCTTACATAAATTAGGGCCACAGTGGCAACATACCAAGAACCCAAGGGCCTCACTTTAACTATACAGAACAGAGCAGCCTACACAGTAGGCACCCAATTTAATATGGACACACAGGATGAAAAGACCATTGATGCCATGATACAATATGCTATCTTGATTAAAGAGTCCTGAATATTCAGATCATAATAGGTCATTGCATGCTGAGGCCCGTACTCTCTATTGGCAACTGCACCTTAGGAAAAACGATGGTGGCTGTGCGTTGCATGTCTTATGGCTTTACTGAACCAATGTTTCCCATTCACCAGTGTCTAAGGCTGCATAAATATACTATTTTGATTGTCAGCCTGAGTGGCCATTTATTTTCTTAGTGCAGATCCTATTCCCCCTGACTCCAGCAGTGCAGGATTTAATCCTTATCGCACAAATGTTACGAGATGACTTAGGAGGTGGTAGTAACAGAGGACAGAACAAAGAACAATGGTTTCAGTTGCAGTTGGGGCGTTTGAGTTTGGATATTAGGAAAAACTTTCCCAGTAGGAACATGGTGAAGCACTGGAATGGGCTACCTAAGGAAGTGGTGGAATCTCCATCTTTGGAAACATTTAAGGCCCAGTAAAACAAAACCCTGGCTGGGATGATTTAGTGGGAGTGGTCCTGCTTTTAGCAAAGTCTGGACTAGATGACCTCTTGAGGTCTCTTCCAACCCTATGATTCTATGATTTTTATTTAAAACAAATGACATATCCATTAAGCTGTGTTGCTATTCTTTCACCTTTCCATTCTTCCAGCAGGCATTTAAGGCCAGCAAAAAGAGTCCTGGTTAGTGAACTTCATAGTGAACTAACCAGTACTGATTGTTTTTTTGTTACAGCTCCTTATGCCAGTTCTGCCAGCATCAGAGGGATGTAAAGCTACCATAAGTGATTACTGGGGAATTCTCACAAATTGCCTGCCCTAGAACATGGAGGCATCATAGGATGTGTGTTGGGGGAATTCTGGTAAAAAAGGGGCATTAGCCAATTTGCAACTGTTCTTCAGCTATTTTCAGCTGCCAAAATTGTCACTAGGACCCCTGTCAGCTCGGTGTAAGTTAAAGCAGCATCTGTGGCTGCCTGACCTTTGCTGAGAGTAGACCACCCAAGAGAGGAGAGGGACAAAGGTGACTTTACAGCTTTACTAGCCATCTCCCCTCCCTCCAAGTGTCCACCACCATTAGTTTAGACACCACAATAAATCAGATCCTTGTTTCCAACCATTTTTACAATGTGCATGTTAAAAAAGAACACATAATAGCTTTTCCTTCTCTCTTCAAGCTTCTGTCTATAAACTGTACAAGTACACCTTTCAATTAAGTTTTATTTATTAAACATATTACCATACCTGGCGTTTTTTCAAATAGTCAAGTGCAATTTGTACATTCTGCAGTCTGTGAAAACGCATCCGACCTTTCTCTCGGGGCTAAAATTGGAAAATGAGAGGTTTAAGATTCTCCAAAGACCAAAACTCCTATAAGGTAAAAAATGTGATTTAAAAGTTTCCATTTCAGATCTTTAAAATATTAATGTTTCAGTATCTCTTACAAAAGTTTAATTGAAAGAAAGCCTTTGGTGAAAAGTAACTAAGCTATAGATTTTATATAATTTGTTTTCAGTGCAGTTGAAATTTATTTGCACAGCTAAGGGAGAGATGAATCAAAGGTCCCTATCCTGCAATCTGATCCATGCAGTAGGTGTCTGTGTCCCCGCTAAATGCTCCTGACAAGGAGGGCTCCACAGAGACATTGGGCTCTACCCACATGAACCAGATTGCAGGATCAAAGTCACAGTGGGGAATAACTAGATACTGTACCATAATGCAAATTTTACAATGCTTCATATAAACCAAACCACAAATAATAATCACACGTATCTCTGAGCTGCCCAATTGATGACTCTGGTTATAATGTGATACAAAAATGTACCTTAGTTTACAGAAGTTTGTGTGTTTAGATTTTGGTCTGTGTTGTAACTACATATTAACTTCAACATTAATAAATATATATTTAGAAACATATGATGAAAATAAACTCCTTCTTCCCAAGAGCATCCTATAACTGCAGCCTTGGAGCCTAACTAGGTACTCCTTCCTCGTCAAGCAGAATGCCCACTAACACCTATAACTGCAGAACTGCCTGAACACTTACAGAAGTGAGGCATGAAGAAAGTTAGAGGATATATCTCATCCCAAAAGAAAAAAAAAACAACAGACAAAACTAGAAAATGATTATGCATGATGTGTTAATGGAAACATGGCAAAACAGCATGCAGTTAGTGTAAAATCACCAAGAGGAAGAATTACACAGAAAAACAAATATTTTACTTAGCTCATAAACAATAGGAAAGTATTTAAGTTTATGTCATCCTTAATGTCTTTCTTCCTTATTTCAGATTTTTCACAAACTTTCACAGTAACATGCTGAAGCAGACTACCAACCACTTCTACAGCTCAGCAATGACTATGAAATTTCCTCAGACAATCTCTGTGAAACAGTGAGACAGTCATAGTTTTTCCTGAGTTGAACTTCTCCCCTCTACGGACTATCATGTTTTTGCCAAGAGGAAATATGACGAAATGCAATCGGATAAGTAATATAAACTAAAACAAGGAAATGGAAATTCAAGTTACCACAGAAGATCTTCAGTGTTTTAAAACAATTTACAAGTTAAGGTTAATCCCTGCATCTTTATCACAGAATAACTTCCATGAGTGAGACTACAGAATTGGCACCTTTCTTTCCAAAACAGGGAGGCTTTGCTGAAGCCCAAACTGTCAAAAAGGAACAATATTGTGGATCCAGGGGTAGAATTTGGCCCTACTATACAAAGCTGCTTTAGGAAACACTAACAGTGTAGATTCTACAGAGGCATGAAATAACTTCTTGGAGCCACTCAGTACTCAACATTTCACAATTTTTAAGTAGGTATTTCCCTTCTGGATGACACAGATCCGTCAAAAAAAAATGGTAGTTCAACATCTGTTGCTATAAAATAAGCTCTACAAGCAATCAATATATTTACTAGCTGAAGCACTACATACATTTATGACAACTACCACACTGCATTATCTACTTTGAAAGGTAACTATATTTTAAAGTCAGATCAAGCATTTTTTATGATAAACTGCAACAGAATGATATTTCCATATTTAAACTAATTTTGCATAATATTGTTGTAAATGGAAGTTTTACCATTGACTTCAATGGAGTCAAGATTTTGCTCTTTGCTTGCATTATTTGTATAATTGGTACATAATTTACAATGACTGAAAATATAAAGAAAGCTTAGTGTAATTTAATATAAAAGAACATCATTCCATAATATTTCAATGGTTTGTACAACTCTTGTAAGTGCAGTGATTGAAAATAAATGGATATTTTAAAGCTTCCAAAAGATACTGAATAAAAAACAAGCTTTGTCATATCTCCATCTTATCAGAGTTTCCCAGAATATGTATATCCTGGTTGACCAACATGAGTTCTTTTGTCCTTTCCACTGAACTACTGCAGAACACCAAACTAACAGGTTACTTGTAAATTAGCAGTCACCACACTTCAAATACTAAGTTAGTACAGTTATGGGGGTCGTCACCTACCCCCTTATCCTCATCCTCCAAATCCTCATGCTGTTCATACGCGCATGCTTCTGTTGAACTCACCAACCGTAAGGTCTTCAAAAAATCTCGCTCCCTTGGCTAATGAATATAACAGACAGAAGATAGGACAGCAAAGACACAAGACAGACCACAAATGAAGAGAAAAGCATGAACAGAAGAACATAATGACAAAAACACCAAGCAAGGGAAGTAATGCTTACAAAGAAAGGAAATGACACCTGAGAAGTATATTGGGGACATTTCAGGGACAGTTTTTGCTTGCTATTTGTTTTCTTTAATGTGAAATAATATTAACCACCCAACATTTTGCTAATGAAAATCCAGACAAAAAAGGAAAAGAGAAGGAACTAGTGCATTTATCTATACAAGGAAAATCTCACAATCATAAAAGACGACTAACAAAATAGTTCATATTCCCATACTGTTCTTGGTGTGGTATATATCCACTGAAACACAACTTACGCCTTTGGCATCAATGGTTGCGTAGTGTGGGATATATCAAAGAGAATCATAACAGCCAACACCTGAAGAGTTAGCAAACAACATAAATGGGTATATAATGGCCTGAAACTATTGCATAGCTCACCAGGGTATCCCCAGAAAGGACTTCTAAAAGGGAGATCAAGTTATGTCCATCCCTCAAATCTTCATACAGGTCATTCACATGCTTGCGAACCTGCAAGAGAAGGAGAGGGAAATGAAATTTACAATGCTGTATCTTTCCAAGGATTCACAATAATATGTAATCTTGTTCTGTAATGTACACACACATCTGCCACTCATAGATTGTTCAGCCCATGAGAAACACAAAAACAAAATTGACAGCAGTGGAAACTTCAGTCAACCTCCACATTCTCCTTACTTGTATATTTTAGTAAATATGAAAAGAAGAACGTGGAAAGGCCCAAAGGTAGCCAACAATTTGACAAAGTAGGCCAACCACCTATCAACTTTGGCCTATGTAAGAATCAAGTCACAAGTCAGAATGAATTGCAAAAAAGAAAGACAAATGTTAAATCTTATTCTGATTTACAGACCAAGGAAACCTGCTGAATTTAGGCAAAAATATATTCCATATTCTGGCTCCTGAACTGAATATATCAAAAAACTAGTAGAAACATACCACTCATTAATCAAGAAAAACATAAAACAGCATAACTTCCCAATGCTTACTCATCTGTCCATTTCATTGTTATCATGAACCACTGAACCCACTGAATTCTAGTGCCTTAAACAGTATTTCTAGCAACTCCTCAGCAAGCAAATTTTTAACTTGAACAAACTCCGTTTGGCTAGATTCTGCCTTCAGTTACACCCATGAAAGAACAATAATGTCAGCTGAGTTGATCCACATAAATGGGGGCAGAACTTGGCCATGATTTAGGATCCAGCAGTTTTGAGAGAACTGTCAACATTTCTGACTACTCTGGTTTTGGATTATTTTGAATTTCAACAAGAGAGGCCTCTAGTCTACTAAATGGGTCAAAGAGGCTCTCATTTCTCAGAGGCAGCAAAATTTGACATTACCAGTTACAGCAGAGGCTGTGGGGCTTTCATCTACATCCTCATTTTGGGTCCCCATTGAAACACCATACAGGATGATTTCCGAGACTGCAGAGTACTGTTTGACTGAGGCATACAAAACAACAGACAGTGTCTCCTTAAGCTGCATGGGACTCCTTGCTTTTTATTTTTTGCTGAACTAGACTAACACGGCCACCCCTTTGGAACTATGCTGACACAGGAGCTAAATTCTTCTGCCAATGTGGGATCTACGAGATTATCTTTCAACTGTGTGTGTGAGAATGGCATCAGGAAGCAATCCAATGCTTGCAGAATGGAACTAGATCTAGGCTGTGGGTGAAATTTCTAGATCTTTCCTAGTAAACAAATTAACTTCACACTGGTAGCTAGATTTAAATAAATATATTTTAGTTCAAAGTATCCTCTACGTCTTGCAATCTACAAAGATCCGGGACTAGCATCAGAAGTACATCTATCTTTATGCTGACAGCTAACCAGAACAAGACATCTAGAAGATTTTTCAATGATGAATTACTCCAGATAATGTTTTCCAAAATAATTAGATATCACACTCACATAGTGAACATTTATATCAAGTTGCATGTATTGCCAATTGTGAAAGGCAGTTATATTCCAAAAGAAAACATTTTGGTAATGCCAAACTACCAAAGAAAAAACAAAAAATGAACAGCTGTTCACATGGTATATCTGGCCCAGTCACCAACAGGAAGTACCAGAAATGTCATTAATGGGGGGGGGTCACAACTTTTCAAAGCTGAAGCTCCCCTCACAAGAAAAATTAAACTAATCACGCCCCCATCATGTGTTTTTAAAGGATTATTCATCAAAATTTATAAATAATCTGAATCCTTCTTTGCCCCTTCCGCTCATTCAACACACACCTTGGGGAACACTGGGGTACACCTTCATGATATACTTCCTCTGCAGTCTTACATAAATTGATAAGCAATGAAATAATTACAATGCAAATATTTAAAATATGGGCACCTGCATCTGTGTTAGCACACTGAAATCAAAAGAGCAGTTCATACCTCATAGCTTCCAGCTCTCTGCAAACTCAGATACTTCTGCATCAGCTACATTTGCTTCATATTTTGAAGGCTCCCCCCCCCCCCCGCCTCATACACACAAAACTGTAACAGCTAGAGACTTACATTTTTATTTTGAATTAAACCTGGGACTCTAGAACTGTTCTATTGAATAGGTGGTCCACAAGATTTGCTTTTATTTATTTACAATCTGTTTGTTGTCTCTGCTGACAGACCTTGCCCTTCTGAAACAAAGGACATTATTCATTTAATTGACTGAGGTGCCTTTCAGTTAAAAATTGTGACTATGTCTACACTGGCAAGTTAGTTTGAATTAAGGAGAGTTAATTCAAACTCATTTTTTAGCTGTCTACATCAGGCTTTCCTTAGTTTGAGCAATGCTTAGCTTGAACTAGTAAGTACTGGAGCTTAGTTCGAGCTAAATCCAGTGGAGACCAGGACTAACCCTTAGTTTGAACTTAGTAAGGGCAGTTAGTCTGAACTAACAAAGTGGACTAGTTTGAACTAACACTAGTTCAAACTAATCCATGTTGTTAATTCAAACTAATAAGTTTGAGGTTAGTTTGAACTAACCTCAAACTTATTAGTTCGAACTAACAAGTACAAACTAACTTGTCCTGATGTAGACATAGCCTGTAAGACTCCAGAGCTCAGATGTCTTGAAAGCAGAATTTAGAGAAGTGGGTCTTTGTGATTTCTCAACTCTATATGCTGGCCAGTTTCAGAGTAGCTAGAATCTAACCATCTCTCTTTTAACGATGTTTGGATCAATGTACCTCCATAAATCAGGGTTTTGTACCATGAACATTATAAAAAAAACAATATTGTAGTCTCCTGATAGATGAGCATCTTCACTAACGTACGTGCCTTGCCCCGACTTCCTCGAAATCACTCTTCACAAAGCTTGCCAGAGATCATCAATGTCACCTCTCCCACAGAACAAAAAAAGGAGTCCTGTGGCACTTAAAGACTAACATTTATTTATCACATGAGCTTTCACGGGAGACTGTCACAAACACAGGTAACAATCTTGATTTATAAACTTCATAAAAAATAGAAATACTAATACCTATATTGCAATCAATGTCTTTATTTATTGGCAGCTAAAGTTTATTTTGTCAGCCTCCTGCACAAATGACCCCCCTCCCAGTGTCTGCCCTAGAGACACTGCAAAGGCTCGTCCATTCCAAGTGTTCCTCATACGTAAGGAATTACTAGAGAACATCATGCCAACAACATGTAACAAGATGTTTGTAACAAGATGTATGAATTTTTTGATGTTTCTACTGAGCTAAAATCTTGATGTTTGGATCACACATACATTATGGACCTCTGAACTTTCCTATGGAGACCAATGGAAAGTCAGTTGACACTTACATTTGGAAGAATGCTTCTGGTCCCACTCTGACAGCCACTCTATGTAGCTGGTGAAAAAGCAGGACCACATAGCATTTATTCCACCTAGGTCTTCTGGCCCATCCTGCATCCTAGCCACCAAAACCTTTTGCAAACCCAAGAGGCAGGAAGGCAAAAAAAACCCCACATTTTGAGGAAAGGCACCTACAAATCTTTAGGATTCTTCCATCACAAGTCATAGTTCACAGCATAAAGCTTATGTTATTTTGGTGCCTCCAAATGTCTGTATTAAAGTTTTCTTCCATTTTTCTATTTCCTTCCAGCAGCATTAATTGAGGAACACAAAGACACCTGTTTTTCCACCTTTGCGTCCACACTAAGAAACCTATGCATGAAAAAATTCTCAAAAAGAATACTCCCATCATGCAGCAGGGAAGATCATCAAAAGACCTTTGGGGAGGGGGGGAGCCCCCCACCAATCTGGAAATACAAGGCCTAATTCTGGTTTCACTTACACCAGTGTAGATCAAGAGAAACCAGTGAGTTATCCCTTGTTAGAACATATTAAACATTAAACAACTGAATTTCAAGTTCAAGCATTAAATGATTTTATTTGCTCGCCAAGATCAAACTGAGCTGCGTCTACCAGCCTGTGAGCTCATCTATTTAAAGAATGTGCTGCAACCTCTCTCAGCTGTTCTCTCACTATCATTCTCAAAATAAAAGATGTTGTGTCTGTCTGACACCAACAGAACATGACATGGACAAATATAAGACAGGGCCTACTGTACCAAAAGGATTTTCAGGGATTTTTCGGAATGCTGTGCTACTCTGCAACTATGCAATGTTCTTTATTTGCAAATAAATCAATATATAACATTGGTTTTTACTTTTCCTTTCAAGCTACCATGCTGGTTGGAAAAAGCTGCTTAATATTGCCTAAGCTGTGGCAAGGATGGACAATTTCTGCCTCATGAAACTCTGGGGAGCCTGTAGCTTTGCAGTTCTAATGGCATAGTCCCACAAGTAACCTCACCTCCCTCCAGTGTACAAACGGCTCTGGGAGAGAGCAGGTCCATATCACCAGCCAAGACAAATGGAGCAAGCTGGGAAGAGAGGAAAGGACCACACATCTGGAAGTCATGGGCCCAAGCATAGATGGTCGCAGTGCATAATCACACACACGCTCAGGTCAATGCTAGTTTGGAGTCACAGGGCTGCCCAGTTTGTAAGTTGGCTAGAAGTGGGACCAGAACATACTGTTGTTAGCTTCTTCTCCTCAACCACTTGCTCTTTTTTACTTAACAGAGAATACTTATGGGTTTGGGGTGTTTGATTATTACAGCCTCTCCTGTGTGCCCAACACAAGCCTCTTTGTCTTTTACTGTCTCTTATTTCTTTTATTTCCTGTGGGTTTCTCTCACCCAGGCTATGCCCATCCGACACAAAGCCAGAGTTTTCTTAACCACAGTCCAAAAGCAGAACTATAAAAGCAAAAAGAGACAGCATGGCCTGCTAGTTAGAAAAAGACAGTGTGTGTCAAAGAGTCACTCCCAGCTCTACCTCAGAGATACAGTGTGATCTACAGGGGAACTCACCTGAGATCTATGTACCCCATTTTCCCTTTCTTTTTGTGTCAATTGTTGAGCTTCTGCAGCCCTTAGTAATACTAGTCTGCTGAGCTCTACAGCGAACTGGCTCAGGCCATGTACATACTAGAGAGTTATTGCAGCAGAAGTATACTTACTGCAGAAAGTCAAGCCCACTGTATGCAGCTGAATGCTCCTTGTTGTGTTACAAATGCCTTGTTATAGTGGAACAATAATACCACGTGTGCAAGAGTCATAATGTCTATTGGGGAACGCCTCTTGCGCTATAAAGTGTGTGAACACTAACAGAATTTTCTTCTGCAATAAGTCACCTCCAGAAGTGTCCCAGAATTCCAAGACTGACCACTCTGGTCTTCTGCTTGGACTCCATTGCTCTGACGTGACTAACACCTTCCTCTTGTGAGTCCTGGGAACATTTCAGTTTTTTTCTGTTATCATTTCCTATTTGTTTGGCATGGAGAACAAGCGTGTTTGCAGCAAACAAAGCCACCTAAATGGGGCAAATGGTCTCCTGCCTGGAGCACAGCTGAGGTTCCAGACCTGATCAATCCCACGGGAACTTGTAAATTTACCTACAGTGCTCAGCACTGTTCTCCTTCTACAGAGGGATCCTAGTGCTGGAAGCTGATGAGTGGCATGGTGGGATAGGTGCCCACAATTCAGTGTTCTTTCTGGCAAAAATGCAAAGAACAGTGTGGGCACTCCTTTGCGTTACAAGGAGTGCAGTGTGAATGAGCATTTGCGCTATAAACATTTATAAGCGCATTTATTATAGTACAAAGACTTATTGTGGAACAGTTTTCTAGTGCAGACATGGCCTCAGACATAAAGTGATTCTTTCCTTCTCTGGTGCCACAGTCACAGATGATGAGAAGAACTGAAACTGTGTTATTCTTTTACCAGAAGGTGGCAGTCCTAGCTGCCTGAATTAAACAGTAGCTAAGGGAAAGAAGAGCATTTTGCAAGATGCAAATAAAATCAATTTTGGTCACAACTGAAGTATGCAAAGCACACATCATGAACTGAGTGATCAGGGAAGGACAGACAAATAGAGTTACCAAAAACTGCTGCTGAAAATAAATGTACATAGTTCTAGTGTGTATTCTGTGTCTTATTCTTATATTTGATACATAAATAATGTACACGACACAATAATTACATCAAAACCCAGTTGTTAAAAAAACAGAAGGCTGAAATCTGGTACATATTTGGATTTTGTTAATATGAAGAGTGGTTTGATTTAAATTATCAATGCAGAGCCACAAGCAATTTGAATCCAGCTGGAAAATTCATTCATGATAAGAGTATCATGAATATTCAGTGCTTCCCATGTAAACCAAACAATCACTCACTCAGCCCTTTCTGAGAGAGAGAGAGAGAGAATACAATCTTGCAAAGGAAACTTTTCCAAAGTACTGCCTTATGTCTCTCAGATATTTCAAACACAGCTTGGCATTGTTTACAAGGGGAGTGTGGTAGAGCTGTCATAGCAGGGAAACCAGAAATCAAAGCCCTGTGTTCTATTTTTCACTCTGCCATTGACTGGCTGGGTGGCCTTGATCAAGTCGGAGCCCACACTAATGTATCTGTAAAAGGAGTTCGATATTACTTTCCTGCCTTAAAGAAGTACTGTGAGGATAAATTATTCAGGGCTAAATGTGGGCTTTGAGATTCACATGTGCCACTGTTGGAGGCAGGATCAGGGAGAATCTCCCCTGCAGCTCAAGGAAGCATCAGGGAGGCAATGATCCTGCACTGGCTGTGCTCTCAGAGCAATATGGTTGGCCAGCTAGCATGCAACAGCACAAGACATGTTCCATCAAGATAACAGCTGCTTCTTTTCAAAGGAGCAGCACCATGTACTCCTCCCTTCCCCGGGTATCCTACACTGGCATCGGAGGACAAATATCTAATGTCTTGTCTCTTCTCAGCTCTGACCAAAACAAGAGCTGCTTCATAAGGTTAGTGAAGAGTTTTGAAAACTTTGAAGTGTAAGAGATAAAAGTCAACTGCATTTCAGTGTTGCTTCAACAATACATTAGAAAAATATTCCAGATTCTGTGCTCTAGCTGGGTGTCCCAGACTAGACAGGGTTGCAAATTGAGCTGTCACTGAAAATAAGAGATCCCCAAGGAGGATGTATGGTATTTGTTCAGTCCCAGGTGATTTTTTTTTTGGGGGGGGGGGTGATGTTTCTGTAGAACAGCAGCAGAATCAGCCCTAAGTTTCACAGGGCCCACCTGAAAATTAAGCTACATATTGCCTCAGGCGGCCTTCCACAACAGTGGTTGTCAACCAGCATGCCGTGGCACAGTGGTGTGCCATGAGAATTGACCAAATATGCCATGAAATTTATTACAAAGATAATCAAAATCAATGTAATATAGACATTGCTTCACCTTAAACAATATTCTATCCAACCAAAATTAAAACTCATGAAAATTAATCAGCAAATTAAAAGTGAGGCATGAGTCTTTCAATTCTAAAACATGAACATTCTCAATGCAGATGGCCAAAGAACAAAACTGAAATGATGTGTATTTTTTTCTGGTGGATTTTAAACATTCACGCATTTGATTCTTCTTTACCTTCTTGTATGAATTACGTCGAAAACCATTCTAATAAGACTGTAACCACAGCAGATGTGATGTTTATGAGCAATCAATTCAGCTGAAAGAAATAGGTGTGCCATGGAATTGTCTGTCTCATTGAAGTGTGCCATTTTACTGAAAAGGTTGGGAACCGCTGGTCTACAACATGTAGAACATATGGAGGGAGGGGAAGGATTGGCCACTTTGGCAGAATGGAGATGTTTTCCATTCGAAAGATCATGTGGGAACTGGCCACTGAGCAAGTGGAAGACATTTGTCAAACTCATGAAGAAGAGCAAACGGTTTTAATCAGCTTAATGGGAACAGGGAGGATTTCAGTTCCTGACAGGTAGTTTAAAAACATCACCTTTCAAGGCTTTATGGCAGGCAGCTATGCAAGACTACTAAGTGCAAAAGCCCAACCACTCCCAAACTGATATATTAAGAGTTAGCCCCATGTACCAGTGCTTTGTGGAGATGCACTGCTTCTGATGATAATGTTATTTAGTATAGAGACACAGACTTTAAGGCTAGAGGGACACCAGATCATCTCAACCAGGAGTCTGCAACTCAAAAGATAAAGAGAGCCATTTTTAAAAATTCCTTCAATAACCAAGAGTTTGGAGAGCCGCAGTGCGTATAACCTCCTGGTATGGGGAGCCCAGAACCTGGAGTAGGCACACCCCACAAGGTCCCCTGGTGGCAGAGTTGGGGGAGGGGAGAAACGGAGATGCAAAGGGGCAGCCAAAGAGCCACATGTGGCTTCAGAGCTACAGGTTGCAGACCCATGACATAGTCTGACTTCCAGTGTATCACTGGCCACCAACACTACCCAGCATCCATACAACTCCAAAAACAGAGATGAATAGACCCCTGCAAATCTGCAGATATCCACATTATATCTGCAGATATAATGCAGATTCCACAGACCATTTCTTGCAGATGCAGATGCAGATGAGATACAGGTCCACATATTTTTATCTGCTCAGAGCAAGCAGCACACAGAACATGCCCTCAGAGCAAGCAGTGAATGGAGTTGCTCATTACAGGCCTGAAACAAAGCCCCGGTAGTCCCGCCCTAGTTACAGCCCTGCCTACAAATCCCAGTCACCAACCAAGACCCCATTGTGCTAAAACAAAAGGACAGCCTCTGCTTCAAGAATTTTACAAGTACCTCCTGCAAATTGCACAGGTTTACCCACACAACCGCTGACAGTGCTATATGTCTTAATCTCCTCAACAGTAAATTCCAGAAACCCATCCATCACTATCAACAAGGTCTAATGTACAATTTCATTACTTTAATTAAAGACTTGACAACACCCTGGAGTTTTAAACACATGCAGTTCCATTCTCTTCAATGGTTTTTATTTCAGATTTCTACTGATGGAGAATCAGTAGCCTTTGTTCCTGCTATGGCACCCAGTAAAAGCTCTCCCCTTGAAAAGGTAAGTTCTCAGAAGCACTGCTCCATACCAAGTTAATATGCCACTGTAATTCAGAATCTATGTAGGGCTAACTGCATGGCTATCTTCATGGAGGTATCAAGCAGTGATGTCTTAATCGCTTTTCACCGGGATGAGGTCTGATCACAGTGAAGTTCTAAAAGAGAGAGAAGTCTAAATGAAGCCTACGCAAGTGCCTTGCATTCTTCCTTGGTACTTTTCAGTTCTTCTGTTCAGATATTTGAACAATGTTTGGCATTTTACAACAGAAAACCACAGCCTACATATGCTTCCATATAAAGTGTTCACCTAGGGACAGACTGCCACTGCTGCTTGTGTGAGCAGAAGAGACTTGAATCTTGCAAGGGAATTAAGTGCTCCAAGCCATTCAATAACTGGGACACAAAGCTAGTGGCATCCATCCCAACCGTACAGGGAATACAAAAGAAAATGAATGTAGGCCCTGTCAGCATTGTCTTTACTCACTCATCCCTTCTGTGCTGTGAAACCAACCCCTAATGAGCAGCAGCCAGTAGCTCAACTCATTGCTAGGCCTTGCTGGAACTGTGCTGCTATAAAGGCTGTGGGGCAACAGTCTAGGGAACAATATGGAGGTGAATAGCTTCAGTGCAGATGGCTCTGGTCTCCAGTGGCTCTTGGGATCATCACAGGTATTGTGGGTGGAACCATGTGGCAGATGGTGTAAATCCCTCAAGAACCAAAAGGGCATAAGAACTCCCAACCTCACTCGACTCTCCACTTCCCTAATGAAAGTAGGGAACATTTATAGTAGATATTATGTGGCCCCACCATCACAGTGTCTGAGCATTAGGCAATCTTTATAGTACTTATCCTCACAATAACCCCGAGAGGTAAAGTACATTTTATAGATGAAGCACAAGGCATAGTCTAAAGACTTGCCCAAGGTCACACAGGAAGTTTGTGGCAGAGCAAAGAATTAAATGAATCTTTCCTAAATTCCAGGCAATAAGTCCAAATAAATGGAGTCCTCTCGCCATGGGAGATGGCAATCTAGGACTCAAAGGATATTCCTCAGGAGACTGAGGAAAAAAAGCAGGAAAGTTGCATCTAATTTTCAGAAACCTCATATAAAGGGCAGTCTCATAGGCAAGCTTCTGGTGTTAATAATCTCAGTCCTACCATGGACTGATCAAATGTATATTCTGCTCACAAACTTCTGTTTTGCTTATGTTGTGTTCTACCCTGTTTGAATGAGCAGCCCAAGGCACAGAGGACCTTTCAGAGAATAACTATGCTAGACTCATTTCAGTTCTATACCAAAAAAGAAACTTACAGGATTGAAGGAATAACTTTAGGACAGACTCCTAACCTGTTCTGGAGTGTGAGCAGGAAATAAACTCTAATCCCCAGGAAAAAGAAAAAATCTTTAAGGCAGGAACTTGCCAATTTTCCAAAGGATAAGTTTGGTAAATTAACCCAGCAAAAAAAAAAAACCACCCCACACCCAAGGAGTCGTGTGGTACTTAAAGACTAACAGATTTATTTTTCGCATGAGCTTTTGTGGGAGAAAATCCCACTTCGTCATATGCTTCGAAGATGGATGAACTTACAGAATGGAACTCCATTCTGTAAGTTCACCCCTCTTCGAAGCATCTGACAAAGTGGGATTTTCTCCCACAAAAGCTCATGCGAAAAATAAATCTGTTAGTCTTTAAGTACCACACGACTCCTTGGGGTTTTTTTTTTTTTGCAGAAACTTGCCAGTTCACTATTCAAGAAAATAGTTTGCCAAGGGAACAATGCATGCATCATGTGACTTAAAATGTGCCAGCAATCATACAAAACTACCCCATCCACTGTTTGATTTACAATAGATTTAAAGTTAATTTTTAATACGCTAATCCCAAATTTAAATGTAAATTTAAGCCAATAAAAAAAAGACTCTCATTCACTTCAGTGGGCTTTGGATCAGGCCCTTTGTACAAAACTCATAACAGCTTTTTAGTGTGATTATAGGTAACATACTGAAGCCGTCCTCCTTTCAGCTACAGTCAATGGCTTTCTAGGAGATAAGGCTCATGTGGATGCTTACAAAAGCTACTATAATTACACTATTGAATATAAAATGTTACCAACAGTTAAGTCATTCTGAAGAGAAACTTGTGTGGCCTTTGCAAAAAACTCTTGACATGTTGGGACTTCTTTATTCCACAACTTATTGGAAAGCCCCTAAACTTATTTCCAACCAAAAAATAATTAGACACAAAATATATTATTATTGTTAATATCACTAACAAGAAAGAGCCAAAAAGAAACATATGATGCCCCCAGCAATGTGGTACAAAGAGCCAAAGATGACAGCAGCATTAAAAATAATTTAAAAGCATTTCCTTTGATATATTTATGTGGGAGAAAGTTAAATCATTCACTTTGACACAATTAATAAACTTAGCATCCTGAATGATTTCAGGGTCAGGGAGGAAACCCAGTGAAAACTCAGATCAAACTAGCTTTCCAGACTAGACAGAATTTATTTGGCATTTTAAAGGAGAGCAGGTCATTCACCAGTAACATTGTGAAATTGGCTGTGACAATCCTTTAGGAAAATTCAGTGCACTAAGTTCAAAGGAAATTTTTTAAAAGGAGGAACCACGTGATACTGAACCATAAGCCAAAGAACTGAATGTAGCTACTGCAGAGTCATATTTATTAAACATTGATAATCAAGGGCCATTAGAAGCCTTAGTTGCAAGAGACTATAGATAAATCTATTTTACATGCATTTAAAAAGGACGATTCTGCCCCAAATAACTTCCTTGATTTTTTACACAAAAAAGGTTTATCATGCTAGGACATAAATTTACCTTATATTATCAGAAAGCTGTTAGCACTTTGTAACAGGGTCCTAGCTTTAAATTCAGTATATAATGTGGGAATATCATACTTGCCAACATTATCCCCCATGGCTAGTCTGTGAGACAAGTCAGTTCCCTTGAACTCGTTCACCGCCGCCCATGTACTCCACGGCTTGCCAAGACTTTTCCAGGTGACAGACACAACTGCCATTCAACAGACAATACCCTATTCCATCCAGATATTTTACATTCCAAAACAATTTTAGAACATCTAAGATTTTTGGCATTTTCCGTGACCACACTGAAGTTGTGCCAAGGAAACCCCTGCTTTCCAACCATCAACATTACAGTGATACTGTCAGGACTGCCTGGCTCCACATTTACATTATTTTTAAAATTAAATCCTTTTTTTTTTATTCATTCCTAAAATAAATCTTCAGTGTTCCTCCAAAATAAATAAATAAACAAATAAATAAATACACAAAACACTGTAGCACAATTAAGCTGCTGCATGCACTCCTGGAACAGCGAACCCAGGGCACTGGATTTCTCCACCACTGCAGGTAAGTAAATGCATAGTACAGGCACATTGGTATAGATGGCGCTATTTCTCCACTTTTTGCCTGTGCTCTAGCCTTACGATAAAAAAGGCATTGAAATAAACACAAATCCTGCTCTCCAGTTCTCCACAGGAAAAGAGCAGACAGGTAGGGCAAAGGAGAAGCAGCAAAAAGGATAGATATGCTCACCTTTTTTTCTGCATGCCTACGTGCTGCCAAGCTAAACTTGATGAGTTCAGTTTTAGAGCTAATGGCCTTAACAATGTCTCTTTAAAATCACTTGCATTATTTCTTTCCTAGACACAGCTGGTAACCTATTACCTACTATTTAAAATACACAGTGAAAATCATTCTGCCTTAATTCCACATTTCAGAGTAATTTTTTTGCTATTTGACTCTATCCTTCTTGTTAAACTCTTCAAAAACATGAATAGTTAATCTCATTCCACTTCACAAAGTCCCTCTATAATTTCAGATATTTTTACTAAGCGCCTTTCAAGTATTCTTGTCTACAAATAAAGCAAATTTAAACTTAGGCCCTTCTTCATAACAATGGCTCTAAGCCAAGAATCTCCAGAGGGGTAGCCGTGTTAGTCTCTTGTACAGTAAAGAAAAAAAGAGATACCTGTGGCACCTTAAAAACTAACAGATTTCTTTGGGCATAACCTTTTGTGGACTCCAACCCACTTCATCAGATGCAAGAAGCCAAGAATAATGCTGGCTGCCTCACACTGTATTCAGCTACCTGAGTACCTTCTACATCAGCAACATTGTATTTAAATTCTATCCTTTTGTTGATCCACCACAGCATTTATGTCTGGATAACTCAAGCTTTTTCCTTTTTACTGAAACTTCTACATCCCTTCCAGGTCACTGTGCTGCCAGACTATTCCATTTTTCTTTTGTTCTCTGTAGTTAGGATTGTTGCCCCCAGTCTTTTTATTTTGCTTTTTCTCTATTACTGTGTATACCTTTTACAAAGTTCTGTTATACAAAATACACAAATCTGTGTACCTTACAATAAATATTCTCCTATCTATTTCCAACACTGGTACCGTTGGCAAACCTAGTTCTCACATTAATTTATATTTTATGAAATGAGTTCAGTCATTCTTGCAGACAGCAAATCAACAAAGCACTTAAGCATATGTGCATCACATTTGTCACTTATGTAGTCAATGGAATATATAGGTGACTGGATAGCGTAGTGGTTAAGAGCACCGTAGTGGTTAATACCGACGCCCTTTGATACGGGAGACCGGGGTTCAAATCCTGGTGGGTACCTGCCTACCTTCCCAGTAGGGGTCCTTGGGCAAAAGACCCCCTAACGCCTCACTTGCCTACCTCGAATATGAGAGTGACACGAACTAGGAGAGTCATGCCGGCTCGGATGTCGCCCGGATTAACAAGGTCCGTGCCAGATGTTGGGGAACCAGGACAATCTGACGATAAGTGGGCTACTGGAACAAACCATGCATGGACGAGACAAGAGAACCTGGAATTGATGGAATGCTACTACAACAGCAGACCTAATGAGAGGGGATATATGAAACGTAGGAGGGAACTATGGATGGACAAAAGACCTACATCCACACTAACCGAGAAACAGCTAGTTACCCAACGCTTCAACATAGTAAAGAGGCAGCTGCTCTCACAACTGGAGATAGACCAACTGCACATTACCTCCCAGACTCAAGAAGAAGCCCCAGAAGAACAACTCGATGTGCAGCCAACACCCGAAGCCGGAACTTCACTGCCACCCCCTCCATTACAGAACACAGCAGCCGATATGAGGCATAAGATCATGGATAAACTAGCTACAGTCAACCCTCAAGACCGATTACCAAGGCTTGTGGGAGAAGTACCATCAGATAGTATGTTAGAAAATGCCAATAGAGCCCTAATGACAATTCCTGCTACCACCATCACTGAAACCAATGAACTGGTATATGCTACAGCCTCTGTAATCCTGGAGATGCTTGGCTACACAATCAAGAAGAACAGCAGTACATACCCTCCCTGGAAAATGAGGTTGGAGGATAAGATCAAGGCAACCCGGAGAGAAGTTAGCCGGCTGGTGGAACTACAGAAGGGTGTAGAGATTAAGGATAAGACTCGGCTACTGAGAAAATAACAAGGGCCTGACTCCATCTGAAGCCCTAGAGACTGCTAAGCAAAGGCTCACAGCACTGGCCACCAGGCTAAGGAGATACACTAGAGAAGCAGAGGCCAAAAAGATAAATGCCCTGTTCTCCAAAGAACCATCCAAGGTGTACTCCCAACTGCAGTGCAACAACACAATAACAGCAGAGCCACCAACAGCAGAAACTGAACAGTACTGGAAGAACATATGGGAGAAAGAGAAGACTCATAACGCCAGTGCAAAGTGGCTGCAGGACCTGAGAACAGACCACAGCAATCTCCCAGAACAGGAAGCAGTCACCATCACAATAGCCGACATCCAACAGCGGGTCAAGAACATGAAGAGCTGGACAGCACCTGGCCCGGACATGATCCACACCTACTGGCTAAAGAAACTAACAGCAGTGCATGAACGCCTAGCAGCACAGATGAACCAGCTGCTAGCAGCAGGCTCCCACCCAGACTGGCTAACACAAGGAAGGACAGTGCTGATCATGAAAGACCCCCACAAGGGAACAGCACCATCCAACTACCGGCCAATAACCTGCCTCCCCACAACATGGAAAGTCCTATCAGGCATCATAGCCGCCAAGCTACAGGACCACGTGGGCCAGTACATGAGCACAGCTCAGAAGGGCATTGGGAACAACACCAGAGGCTCAAAACTCCAGCTGCTCATAGATAGAGCAGTCGCCCAAGACTCAAGGTCTAGACAGACCAATCTGAGCACAGCCTGGATTGACTACAGGAAAGCCTACGACTCAATGCTGCACACATGGATCTGTGAATGTCTGGCGCTATACAAAGTCAACAGGACACTAAGGACCTTCCTCAACAACTCAATGGGACTGTGGAAGACAACACTGGAAGTCAACTCAAGGCAGCTTGCACAAGTGGCCATCAAGTGCGGCATATACCAAGGTGATGCGCTGTCCCCGCTGCTGTTCTGCGTTGGCTTGAACCCCCTCAGCCAGATAATCACAAGGACTGGATATGGATACAAGTTCAAGAGTGGAACTACCATTAGCCACCTCCTCTACATGGATGACATCAAGCTGTATGCTAAGAATGAACGAGACATCGACTCGCTAATCCACCTGACACGGATCTACAGTGAGGATATTGGGATGTCATTCGGACTGGAGAAGTGTGGCCGGATGGTAGTAAAGAGAGGAAAGGTAGTCAAGACTGATGGGGTGGAACTACCAGCAGGCCACATAGCAGACATACAGACCAGCTACAAGTACCTTGGCATCCCACAGTCACATGGGACTCACGATGAGGAGGCAAGGAAGACAGCAACATCCAAGTACCACCAAAGGATAAGACAGGTCCTGAAGAGCCAGCTCAATGGGAAGAACAAGATCCACGCCATCAACAGGTATGCCCTGCCAGTCATCAGATACCCTGCCGGTATAGTGAGCTGGCCAAAGGAGGACATGGAGGCTGCCGATGTGAAGACCCGGAAGCTCCTCACAATGTACGGAGGTTTCCACCCCAAGTCCAACACCCAGAGACTGTACGCCAGCCGGAAAGAAGGCGGGCGGGGTTTGGTGAGTGTCAAAGCCACTGTCCTGGATGAAACCCAGAGCATCCAGGAGTACATCAGTAAGATGGCACCCAAAGATGAGCTGCTGAGAGAATGCCTGAGGCAGCAGCAGCAGACATGGGAGGAAGATCAAGCAGAAGAAGTGCCATGGCAAGACAAGACCCTGCATGGAATGTACCATCGACAGATAGCTGAGGTGGCTGACATTGGGAAATCCTACCAGTGGCTGGAAAGGGCTGGACTGAAAGACAGCACTGAGGCACTGATCATAGCAGGACAAGAACAGGCACTGAGCACCAGATCCATTGAAGCAGGGGTCTACCACACTAGACAGGACCCAAGGTGCAGACTGTGCAGAGAGGCCTCAGAGACAGTCCAACACATAGTGGCAGGATGTAAGATGCAGGCAGGAACAGCATACACTGAATGGCACAACCAAGTAGCTGGCATTGTGTACAGGAACATCTGCACAGTGTATGGGCTAGACCCTCCCAAGACCAGATGGGAGATCCCACAGAAGGTTGTGGAGAATAACAGGGCTAAGATCCTGGGGGACTTCCAGATCCAGACGGACAGGCAGGTACTGGCCAATCAACCAGACGTCGTGGTAATAGACAAGGACCAGAAGACAGCGGTGGTGATAGATGTAGCAGTGCCAAGTGACAGCAACATCAGGAAGAAGGAGTATGAGAAGCTGGAGAAGTACCAGGGCCTGAAAGAGGAACTAGAGAGGATGTGGAAAGTAAAGGCCAACGTGGTCCCGGTGGTGGTAGGAGCACTCGGGGCTGTGACTCCTAAGCTGGGAGAGTGGCTCCAACAGATCCCAGGAACAACATCAGAGCTCTCTGTGCAGAAGAGTGCAGTGCTCGGAACAGCTAAGATACTGCGCAGAACCCTCAAACTCCCAGGCCTCTGGTAGAGGACCCGAGGTTGAGGATGACACATACCACCCATAAGGGTGAGAAGGGAATTTTTTTTTTTTAATATATGAGCATATGTAAGTACCATGCTGGCCCAAGGCCTTAGTACAATTATCATATCTGAAATATAATGCTAAAACAGAAACACTTTCCCATTTGGCTCCCGTATCAGAAACAGAGCTAGTACAATTTTCTAGGAGACCACCTGTGGAAAAAAAGAGCCTCAGACCCACTCAATTCACACATCTTAAATCTTTATAAGTAGAGAGCCTGAAAGACAAATAAATTCAGTTCCTGCTGAACCTGTCACAACAGCAAGTTACAAAGTCTAGTAGTTGAAAAGTTTTCTCAAATCCCATTCTATTTAAATCTGTAAACTTCTAGATTGAGCTGCTCAGCTGATTTCAACTCAGTTGCCTTGAGAAAACTGGCCTCTAATATAACCAGAATGCTAACTACATAGACAGTTAAAGGTCAAAATCAACACTAGGAAATCCTGGGAACCATGGCAGGCTACGCTGGACCATTATGTACAGGGTCACTACATTTTTCATTAGCTAGTTATTGTCAACCAAATAATTTAAAACAATCATAATAATATTCCCAAAATCAACTACAGCAGAACCTTAAGAGTTACAAACAACTGAGTTAGGAACTGACCAGTCAACTACACACTTCATTTGGAACTGGAAGTTATGTAAAGAAACAGTAGAGAGCTCCCCACCCCACCCCCCAAACCGCTGTATAATACAGTACTGTCTTAAACAATAACTACTTAAAAATGTAAAGACTTTTTTTAAATTGACAAGGCGAGGGAATCATTTTTTGTGTGTTTCACTTCATTTACAATTTTAAAAGAATTATTTTTCTTCTGCATAGTAAAGTTTCAAAGCTATATTGAGTCAATGGTCAGTTGTAAACTTCTGAAAGAAGCACTGTAACGTTTTGTTCAGATTTACAGCCACCTCCATTCCAGAAGGATTCATATCTCTGAGACTCTGCTGTACTGAAATACCCCATTTGTCATCCTTTACTTCCCGGACAAGCCGCAATTATAACTGATTGATTTTTAGGTTTTACACAACAATCTCTTCAATCCTTTTTCTGCAACACTTCACCTTAGCACACAGATTCTGATGCTGTAAATTATCAAAGTCTTTTTAAAACACAGCATGACAACAATAATATTCTAAGAATTCAAATTAGTCAACAAGGAATCTTGCTCAGAAATCCATAGCATCTCTCTTTGCAAACGCTATCCACTGGTAGGATAAAATCATGTAATATTGCTTTAGACATTTATCTACATTTGATTTAAAAGAACACATTCAATCTGAAAATTAATTGATCTAAAAATCAGCTTAAAGAAGTTTAGATTACTACACCTGCCTCTGAATCCCACTCCCAATTCTGGCTGTATCACAAACACATTTTCCTATTTAAAGTATTTCTCTCTCACCTCATCGTGTGTGTGCGCGTGGTGGTGGTTGGGGGGGGGGGGTGGACAGATGGACCTGAAATCAGTTAGCAAACATTTCCTTATCCTGTGCAAGGCAGTTTCCAAATAGAGTAGGACACAATCCCTGCCCCAGTGCCTGAATAGGAGAATAATGCTATCAAAAGTGTAATTCTCATATGGTGTTTTATTTTGTATATTTTATTTACTGAAATACATAAAAATCCATAGAATGCTATCAAAAGTGTGATTCTTATATGGTGTTTTATTTTGTATATTTTATTTACTGAAATACATAAAAATCCATAGATAAAGTTTTATAATATTCATTTAGGTTACAGATAGAAGCATCTCACCAGCTCTGGAACCAGAAGATTTTACCAAAACAGTACCAAAATCTACCAACAGTTCTGACTGAACGAGAGGAGTAGAGGGAGTATGCCCGGGCATGTACACTTGGTGACTCAGAGCAGCGGTTCTCAATCTTTTGCAGCTCACAACACACTGTGCTGCGTAATGCAATCTTACAGGACATACCACCCCACCCCTCCAACCCAAATCCAGCCATCTCCCCAGATCACTACGACACACTTACCACTGTGTGGTGACACAGTAATGTACCCAAACACAGTGATCGAGAACCACTAACTTAGTGCAAACCCACCAA
This sequence comes from Podocnemis expansa, assembly GCA_007922195.1. Classification (NCBI taxonomy): domain Eukaryota; kingdom Metazoa; phylum Chordata; order Testudines; family Podocnemididae; genus Podocnemis; species Podocnemis expansa. Next base: position 14,324,030 of record ML681979.1, read on the forward strand.
TGCGCCCAACTCACATCACTAATCTTACACATTGCACCATTTTCTTCCTGGCAGGTGCATCACCTTTGTCTGTTTCCACCTCATAGTCCCTTTTCAAATATTCAGCTACAGATATGTTATAAATCTACTGTTAACAAACTTTATTTCACTTTTAGACTATGAAACTGTCAGCATGGTTCACAATCATCTTTTCACTTGCCCATTGAAAATGTATGTGCAGCATGTGGCGTGCCATCAGGTTCAAGGATAAAAGTGTGACACTTATTTTGCCCCTTATAAAATGTGAGTTAGTCACAAGGGCAGAAATAAAGAGACATAAAAACAGACAAATAAAAAAAGTCAACCAAACATAACTAGGTTATTAAAGCCCAGACCATTGTAGTGGTGTTATAGAACATACCAAAAGAAACTTTGGGACTGGAGATTACTAAAGAGGAGAACTTAACCAGGGCCAATCCAAGCACATATATGAATTAGGGCCTAGGCAATTGCCTAGGGCACTAGGCTTTAAGGGGAGCCAAATTAGATGGAAGTTAATCTTTTTCCTCTATCTAAAAAAAATTATTAATATGTTCATTCTAGACTTTCTCGCCTTTTTCGATACTGAACGGGGCAGAGGGTTGGTGTGCACCAAAGTCACAGCTCAGTAAAGGCACCAAAAACCCTTGGGCCAGCCCTGGACTTAATTAGTGTAACAAAATGACAAAGGCAAGTCTTACAAAATATCTTGGCAAAATTTCTTTGCAGAAAAATGTAGGAACATGCTGTATTTGTCATGTATACTATAACAGCTTGAATATTTACTCTTTTAGTGGTACACAGCATGAGAAAGCAACTGTGAAACTTGAAAATGGCAGAGACTGTAAACATTCCTCACTTTCTAAAAGCTGAACAACATGCAAGCCACATCATAACACCTTGCTGAGGTCTATTCTGGTAAAATGTGAAGTCAATGGACAGGACTTAATTCTGGTTAAAGCGCTTTGCAAATAGTACTTTTGCTTGAAAAATGTACTAGAAATTAGAAGTCAGGCTTCCAATATTATTTATTTTTTTTTAAATTGAGATTCTTATTCTCTAAACCCATAATGAAGCTATACATTTATCAACATATTTAGATATTCAAGTCACAGTGTGCACCCTTTGAAAAGTCAACATATATTTCTACATGGGTTATATGTGTGTTTAATTTTGAGCCTCAATCTCTCCTTTTGCCCAATTCTACAGTCACACTACCTTAGTGTAACTAAGAAAAGAAATGGGCCCTCTAAATAGAGGAGATATAGCTGTGATGTAAATTCACCTGTGATATGGTCAATGTCAGATGTTTGATGTTACTTTTTGAAAAATACTACCAGTAATTCGGCAATCTATGTTATTCCCATTGGCACCAAGAGCACAGTTTATATTGGCTCCCATGGGAGCAGGATCAAGACAGTGTATTTCTAAACTAATAAATAAATGAGTAGTTAAATTTCCATATATCAGAAGTGCATTGATAAAGTATAAATCAATGAATAATTTAACAATTAATTTAAAAACCAACACTTAATTGCATATGGTACAATTATATCTTATTTTTTAAAACTTCGGGAAGATAAATAATTAAATTTTAATTCATTTCCATGCTAAGCAAATTATAACTGAAATTATAAAACCACCAAAAGAGAATAAATTAATACATTAGCTTACTATAGATAAGTGTGTTAGTACTGAGAAAAGTAAGAAAAAAATTAACTTGTGTTTCATAATGGTTAATTTAACTCCCACTAGGAGCTGAACTACTGTACCTAATGAAACAAACATTCTTGTTTATAACATAATGTAACTTTCCAAATTTCTCACTTTTCACCTATATGTGGATAATATGACCTCACTGGTCCACTGTCACTGGCAGAGAGCGGTCAAACTTAGGCTGATTAGCTGAGGCCACAGAAAGGAAAAAGGAGGTATGAACAGACAAGCAACCCAATGAATGAACACTAAAGACTAAATTCTTCCTTTGTGTCCAGCCAGAGAGCTTCATTTAGCCCTTGGTGTCAGTATTACGTAGGATGCAGAAATCTTTCCAGGCTTCTGCATAAGTCATTAAGTATTTTTCATGAGGAAGAATTTATATTCCTTTTCAAAAAACAGCTGTACCCCTTCACCCGGCGAAGTGTTCCATTTTTTACACTAACTAGAGTTAAAATGGAAAACCTTAGATTATAAGAAAGTTACTGACATGATTCTATAATCACATAGCTCTATGCAATGGGTATCTTATATGTTCAAAGAAATTGAGAAGACATAGCAAAGATACCAGGCTAACTGTTACCTAGGAATTTCCCACTCAGGAGCTAAGCACACAGCCAGCAATCAGGTAAAAAATACTATCTGTGCTGAAGGTTCTGCTCATATCAGACTTGAATGAATCACATGATATGCTTTGTATCTAATATACATTTATTCATTTTTGTTAAAGCAACTGAGCACCTATATAAAATTAGTTATTAAAAAAATAACAAGAGTTGTAAGTAGAAACACTCAAAAAAGCGTTGTACAGTTTAAAAATATTTTACACTTTTTATAAGTCTAGCTAGCTTCTCTTTCAGCCATTCCATCTTAATCCCAGTTTCTAGTAAAATTTACATACATTAAAAATGATCATATTAACCTCAGACTTACTGTATATTTAGCAAAACAAACAAGGTGTCCTATGGCACTTTTGAGATGAAAACCTTATTTATTGCATGAGTTTTTGTGGGAGAACATCCCGCTTCATCAGACACTTTGAAGATGGGGAACTTACAGAATGGGAGGAAAATAAATACAGGGAAGTTATGTCAAAGAATCAGGCCAGACTGTTACAGCAAATCAATGCAGTAATTTTTAGATTCAAACAGTGGAGAACAGCATCTAAACTACTGCACTGATTTTCTTCAAAGCATCTGACAAAGTGGGATTTTCTCCTATGAAAGCTCACGTGATAAATAAATCTGTTCATCTTTAAAAGTGCCACAGGACTCCTTGTTTCTTTTGCTGAAGTACACTGACACGGCTAGTTCCCTTTGGTATTGAATAATTAGGATACACAAAATGGTGATGGAGCCTGAGGTCAGTAGACAGATTCGCAGGGAAAAGTGAAAAAGAGCCAAGCAAATATGCCTTACACCAATGACAGCAGATTACAAATTTGCTCAGGAATTTATTCTCACAGTCTTTTGAGGGACAATCACACTCAGAGGAAAAATTCCAGTAGGACAAGTTTTTTGAAGTGAAGCCTAATCACATAACAGATAATGCAGGGAAACTAGAACTTTTCTTCAGCTGCTGAGATGCTGGTAGATCCTGCTGAATTTCAATGCAGGAAAGGACAAAACAAAAGACTGAATTCTCAGCCTTGTCTTGTAAATAAATGGTGAGCACAGTGGAAGGTGATAGCCACAAAGAGAATGTCTACACTGGAGCCTTAGGTCGACTTAATCTTCCATAAGTCGATCTAAGGGAAGATTTGTCCACACTGAGAATTTATTAATTTGACTGAAGCACTTCCTTAAGTCAACTTAATACCACCACCTCTTAAGGTTGACTTAATGCTTAAGTTGATCTCATTAAATCAACTTAAGCCAGTGTAGACGGGGCATAGCCTTTAAGTCAACCTTATTAAGTCGACTTCAGGGCTATAGTCGACCTAGCAGCTACCAGTGTGGATGTAGGCAGACTACAGGAGTTTGGAATGTGAACTCTCTAAGACAACTTAAGAAGGTCGACTTTAGGTCAACCTAACAGAGCCTTCAGTGTAGACATACTCAAAGAGCTGCTTGTGGGCTCTCTTTCCCTTGGATAGGTTTTCAACAGGCCTTATCCCCAACACAGTTTAGAGCAGCCCCAGGAGTGTTATGAATTATGCAAATTTGTGACAGTCCTCCAAAGACTATTATGCTGTCATGGGTTACCAGAACACAGCCACACAGTTGACATCCCTGCCACAACAGTTGAAGAGAATCCTCATCTGCTCAGTTAGGATAGCTTGCTGTTCCCTTTGCATAGCCAGAAGACCATCTTAACACTTTTTCCTCATATATACAAAATTAAAACCAGAATTTATAAAACATGTTTTGAAAAGGACGAGCTGTAGGATGTAGTTTTTAAACATTGTGTTCCATGGTAGGCTAACACAGAGTACTTTGGAAAACCTCACCCATTAAAAAAGTATAATATATATTTGTAAAGACAAAAGGTGAACATTTGTGTTTATCTGGAATTTTCAAAATGAAGCTAACTGCATATTGAAAACAAAATGCCACTGACCAACATTATCCATTTTGATAAGCTGATGCATAGTATACTTACAGAGCAAGCTTTCAGCAAGGAAATGTTTTCACTGTGTTGGAATGCTCCTTATGAAGCTGAATGTCCACCTATACGTTTCATTAAGTTATTGATCCAAATAGCCTTATGCGATTCATGTGCTTTATCACTGATATTAACAAGCACCCAATAGTCAAGTTTCTATTATCTATTCAATCTTTGCAGCACTAGGAAGCACCACTACAATCTCCAAAGCATTTCTTTGTTCTGGTATATTACAAAGATGGCATTTCATAGTATTGTAATATTTTAATAACTATGAAAAACAATCACAGAGCAAGTTTTGTAAGTATATTGTGCAACAGATATATCTGATTGCCACTAAAACCTAAAATAGTGAGTTGTGGGGCAATTTCTCTATCAGATCTGTGCAGAGATTGTAGCCAGAAGTCCAGGACCCTGCTAACTGGGGCACAATCAATGGATAATCGAGAGGGAACACACACCATAGTTCATTCTGTTGTGTACACCTAGTAAATACCTGCTGTCAATGATAGACTGTGTTCTAGCCACATGGAAGCAGTAGTGTAAGGTGTGGTGTTACAGCCATGTGGTAGACAGCTCCCCTCCTAAGCATTCTGCTGCCTTCTCAAGGGTTATAAAGATTCTCTACAATTTCTTCACCTAGTAGAAATGGTAAGACGGAAATGTTTTTCATTTTTGAAGGTGATATTTTGGAGTTCAAATGCTATATGTTTGCGTTTGCTTTGATAATAAGGAGCTCTGAAAATAGTAATCTCATTGCCTTTTGCTATCTCATTCCAAAGCCCTATTTTCAATCTTTGTTATTATTTCTGATGCTGAAACCCTAGACCATCTCATTTAAAAATATACAATTTATGCTTTGTAGAAAAAAACATTTTAAGAAATCTGTGTTTCATAAAGGAGATACAGAAGGAGGGGAAAACTTATTCCCTCATGCTTTTATTCCTTGTTTTAATCCTACTCTCATCACTCACTACTGATTGTTTCTTTCCTTATTCTTTCAACCTTGTGGTATCACCCTCTTTTTTTAATTCTTTCCTGTGCACGTAGACATCAAGGGTCTCAGAACCAATTCTCATTTAAGTCAGAAGACAAGTCTTTGGCTCCAAAGAGAGCTGGCTCTCACCTCAAGTCCTTAGGACCATTTAAACAGATACCTGAGAAGGAAAAACCTTTATCCCTCAAACTTGTCCACTCTGGTGTGTCAGCTGTTTTCTATTCACTATCAAAAAACAATGTGATTTAATGTAGTACCTGTTCCTGTAGAATATTTAAAACACCTGCTGCACCACGAAAATGTTTCTAGAAGTAAAAGCTCAAGATCTTTACCCAAATGTTATACTGTGGCTGGTTTTACATGAAGTAAATGCTCCTCTGAACAACTAACAAATAACATGAGTTTTATTAAGAAACAAAGCTCCACAATCAATTTTTAAACAGTATGGTAATCAGCTTTATCAGACTGATATCAAATGGAAGGGAAAGGAATGTATAATATTTACTAGCAAACCCTTTGGCTACAGTAATTGTGGTACGTAAACATTTTCTATTTGCAATAATACAATTTAAGTTTGCAATACTATAATTATTTTATTCATTAATCTAGATCTAAAGTAGCTAGCTCAGGAATTTCTAAGGTGTCTAAAAGGTTTCTAATTTTAAGCACATGCCTATGATTTCTATTGAATGGAATGTGATTACTCTCAGAACTTGCCCATATGTAGATCTGAGTGCATACATAGCAAGCCTGGGTGTATATTTACAGATCACTAGACCGCCAAGCACTAAGTCACCACTGTGGACCCTGCTGCTGTGTGGCAGGCTACAGTAGCAGTTTTCAATCACTGTGTCGTGACAGAAAAATGTGTCACAGCACAGCAGTGAGTGTGGCATGCACTAAAAGCCTCCCTGTAGGGCAGCCTGCCTGTAGGGAATGCTTGCGGAGGCACATGGCCCAGGATGGGAGACTTAAAAAGCTCCCTGGCCCTAGGAAAGAAAGCCAAACCCCGAGGGGCTTCCATCCTGTTCTGCAGGTGAAGCCACTACTGGGGCATGTGTGTGCTGCTGTGGGGCCATGGGGGTTGCAATCGCAGCTGGGCCCACTACTGGGAGACCGCTCTGCTGCCGGTGCTGCTACTTGGGGGCGTGTTGGGGGCCATGGCCAGGTGCTGCTCCAAGGTTTGGGGACCAGAGTCAGGCCCGCTCTAGGGGTTGTGATCAGACCCAGGCCCCTGCTGGGGGTTGGGGCCAGGGCTGGGGTTGGTCCTACTCTGGCAATCGGGGGCCAGGCCCACTGTGGGGCCTGCGGCCACTGCCAGGGATTGTGGCTGGGGCCACTGCCAGGAATTACAGCTGGGCCCAAGCTAGGAGCCTCTGCCAGGGCCTGGCCCGTGCTGGGGGCTGCTGTTGGGAGATGCGTCCGGGGCTGAGGACTCAGCCACTCTGGAGCCCATGGCCAGGGCCAGGCCTGCTCCAGAGGCCTCTCTGGGGTCCAGAGGCCAATGCCCAGAGTTGCAGCCAGGGTTGGGCCTGCACTGGGGAAAGGGGATGCTGGCTGGGATTGTGGCCAGGGCTGGGTCTATGCCAGAGGCTGCTACCAGGGATGCAATCACACTCCAGCAGACGCTGCCCAGGCACCCAACCAGGGGCTGGAGGCCAAAGCTAGACCTGGGGTCCATTGTCGGGGGTCACAGCCTGGGCCCATGGTGGGGGGAAGAATCGGGCCTGTTGGGGAGCCTTGCTGTGTCACAAGTGGCTGGGAACCCTTCCAGCTGCATCGCAACTCAGGAAAGCTTGAAAACCTCTGGGCTAATGTATTGTTCATTCACATCCTGGCTTGTCGCACACTAAGTCTCCATGCGGCAAGCCCCCAGGCTTAAAGTTCAGCATGTGCTTCATTGCTTTGAATCCAGGCCTAAGTGTCAACATTTTATATACCTAGATATAGTTAAAGGGACAGTGTAAATATTTCACTCACCCTTCTTAGGGTCCTACCAAATTTTCAGGGCTATCCATTGGATGACCCACAACAGGGGTTTGATGTCACATCCCACAGAAAACCCCTAATAGGAGGATAACACTTTTGAAAAATCTGTAGTACACAGAGCAGGTGTAACAGTGTGACATTCCCCTAGGATATTCCTTGAGAAGGAAATAACAGATTACTTTTGTTCTGGGGAAAAAGGAGGAGGAGGAATGCAGGGCAATAAAGCTAAAGGGGAAAGAGGGAAGAACAGAAACAGCAAAAAGAAAAAAGGGAAAGGAGAGAATGATGGAACAGTGCAGCAAATCCCCACACATAACATCAGGATTCCATATCAGTATCACATTCAAACATGTCTCTCGGGCTTTCTTTAGCTTCTGTTTTCTTTCTTTTCAGTTTGAATTAGGGGACCGATATGACAATAGATGAAGTACATAGCTAGCTTCTGCAACAGATCATGAAAGGTGTCTGTAAGCTGCAAGTATATAATACTGAATCCAATACAACAAAAATACGGGTGAGACTCACCCACAATACATAAATAGGTGCAGCTCTACTGACTTCACTCAACATGCATTCATGTAAAATACCAATAAATTTGTCTGTATATCCTTCGTTACCAAATATTTCCTTAATGTATTCTTGGGTCTGTGCCTTCGTAAGAATTTTTATACCTTCATGCAAGCACTTGCTTTTAGAAATACTGAAGTAAAAAGAAAACTTTGATACATTTGATACGTTTATCACTGGACTTAAAGAGATGATGCCAAAAAGTTCATGCACACAGAAAATATATGAGCAACTACTGTATTTCTGTATGTTGCTGTAAACCTGAAGTGAGACAAAAATGAAGGCCGGTGATACACATGTATACAGTTAGACACCTGCACAACTGTTTGCAAGATCAAGGCTTAAAGCCACTGACCTTGCAAAGGCTCTCAATAGGATTTATGAGTCTACTCATCCATATTCCTTTACAGAAGGGGAGCCTAAATCATTTCAATTTACCTTCCCAAGTAGTAGTTTACAAATGTCCTAACAAGGAACTTTGGCCTTCCTTGGAACCTGGGCCTGAGGAAGGTCTAGAACACCCCTTTGGGACAAACCCGGGCGTTGCAGGACTCAGGCTCCAGAAATGGGAGAGGCAGGGGGCAAGGACAAGAAGGGGAAGTATAAAAGACCAGCCCAGCAGCTAAGCTGGGAATAAGCTGCTGAAGGAAAAGGACGCTCCTGACCCAAGGCTAGACCTAAACCTAGACCTAGGCCCCACTGCTAGGCTTCCCCACCCTCACTTTTCAGGAGTCCGGAAGGCCTACCAAACCTACCTGGCCCTAATGACTATGAAGGGATGCCAGGAGCTGTGGAGTGGGAGGGACTTCCCAAGACCCACCACAACCTTGATGGACTATCCATCACCGGAAACCCTCCAGAGCTAGAGTCAGTGGGATGTGGCACCCCAGGAAACTGCTGACCCCTTGTGACCTGGCAGAGCTGCCATCCACCAAGAGCTCCTGTGACCTGGAGGAGCCACTCTCTGCTGACAGGCCCACTGAATTTCCAGACCTACCACCCATGTACAGCAAGGAACTGTTCAGGACTGTCTACCTGCTGGACCCTGAGGACACCTCAGTGGTCCAAGATAGTAGTGCTCTGGGCTGGAGGAAGTAGCCGAGGAGTGGTGGCCTACAGTCCAGCTGACCATGCATGGGCACCAAAGTCAGCACATTGTGGCTGGAGCCCCACTGATGCAGTGGCAAACAGCTCTGCCACGGGTAGGTATCTGGGCTGCAACGCAGAGTCATTGGGTGGGCCTGTGCCCCCCTCACCCACTTTTCTAACCACCCCAAGTGCCCACTTCCTATTAACCTGCAGCCCTTCAGGGGCTGAGTGACTGCCTTCCTACCTGAGCCTGATACTGTTGAAGGGCCCAGGGCTACAGACTCTTTGCTTACCCCACTCTGCCTGGAGACTGGGGGCTAGAAACTCTTTGTCTGCCCTGCCCACCCAGTCTGGGAGCAGGGCAACAGCTTGAGCAGAAGCAGGAGCCATTAACTGTCTCCTTCACTTGATGCTCCGGCTCCCCTGAACCAGATTAGATGAGACTTTGGCCTTCCTCAAAACCTGGGCCCTAGGAACAGACTAAACACCCCTCTGGACCAACCCCCAACCAGCCTACGAACAGTAACAGAAAAGAAAGTAAAATCAGAATGTTTGGCAATAATGGTTGGGTGTGTTCCCGAATGCATTGAAATGCTTTAACTGAATGCAGTATGTATGAACTTTACAGGACCCTGCTAACAAAACTCATACTGATAGAGCATGTGTTGCCTCTCTTAAGAAGCCCTGTCCAGGAAGCAAAAGTTGATTTATAACCTAATTCTGGGAGTGTCAGTTCTGGGCTTTGACAACTCCCCTGTCTGTCTCCGACTTATCCTTTCCTATTCTGTGAGAAGGGCTCCATATAGCAACTTTAAATTGCTTCTGTACTAGGAGAATATTTCCCAGTAGGTTGCAGAATCCTTACGGCCAGAGCTGTGTACAGGTGCTACATGGGGCCCAATATCAGCCAAATTTAAAAAAAAAAAAAAAAAAAAAAAAATCCAACCCCTAAATCTGCTAGCATTGGCATCTCACATAACTAAAACTGAAGTAATTTTTTAAACCTGCAGTTACCTTTTAATCAAGTATACTATTTGATTATTTTGTGCATTTCTCTCAGCTTGGACACTGAAAATGGAGTGGTCTAATTATACTCTTGTTTAGAGCAGCTGAGTCCAAACTACCACCACTGAAATCAGTAGCAAACCTTCCCGATACCATCTATGTCGGGAGCAAAACTAGGTCTAGAGGTCATGACAGGGTGAGGTAAGGCTTCAGAATGCTGCAAGCAGGGGTTAAAGCAGGGGTCTTAAACACGCAGCCACTGAAGCTATTTCCCGTGGCCTACAACAACACTATCATTACCAGTATTTACAATATCATTGTATGAAAAGGTTTCAGTGGTGCGGCCCTGAGGCTAACATACTTGTCCTCATGCAGCCCTCCTGGTGATTTGAGTTTGAGACCCCTGGCTTAAAGTAAGGAAGAACGCACCAGACCACTCCCTACCCCTGGGCAGTTTTAAAAACTCCCAGCCTGCAGGAAACTCCCGGGTAGGGGCTGCAGCTGTTGCACACAGTCAGCAGCCGCCCCTACCCAGCTGGAAGCCAGTCTTCCAGTGGGCAGGGAGCTTCCCCCAGTCTGGGAGTTTACTCCAGCCTTGAGCAGGCTCAGAGTGGAAGCAGCAGCGCAGCCAACTAAGGGGACCCGGGGACGGGAGCCTCCACCTCCACCCTATCTGGAGGCTCCAGTCCCAGACTCCACAGCACAGCAAGATAAATGCTATGGGGGGAGCCTTGGGAGTCAGGCAGGGGTGGGGGCAACTGGCAGTGGGGCTCGGCCCAGCTCAAAGCTTGGGGGTCAGCTCAGGGCTCAGCACAGCCTGCAGCATCTTGGCCCAGCTCAGGGCCTGGCCTGTGGCTTCTTGGCCCAGCCTGGAGCTCAACTGGTGGCGCGGCCCGTGGCCAGATCACGTCCAGAGCCAGACTGGGCCTGGGGCTGCTAGGGGGTGGAGATAGACAGGAATATAGGGAGACAAAGAATGCCACGGGGGGATAGGGGGAGCTGTGTGCCCCAAATGTTTTTTTGGAGCAGCAATGCCCTTGGGGGGGCTGGGGGTTGGTTGGGGACAGGTGGGCAGCTGGCAGTGAAAGGGCGTGGGGGAAGAAGGGGCCAGGCTGACTTAGGGGGAACTGGGAGAGCTGGCTGGTGGGTTATGGTGGGAAAAAGGGGTAGGGATAGGGAAGAAGTTGAGGGGCTGAAGGGGTGTCGAGTGAAGATGGGGGAGATGGGGAGTTAGGAGGGCTGGAGTGGGGACTTGGGGGCAGTGAGGCTAGGGAATGGGGATGGATGCAGAGGGGGACATGGGGAAAGAGGGGTCTGATGCGGGCACTAGTGGACAAAGTTAGGGTTATGTGGACTTGAGGCTGTGCTTCATGTGTGAGGAAAGAGCTGGTGGGGCTCAAAAATGTCTGCCTGGACTGGGGTCTGCACATGGATAAAGGGGGTCCGGACAATACAGGAGATTACAGTATGGGGCCCAGAGATTAGGAGGGTTCTGGGGCCCATCAAATTATACTTTAACCATTGATTGAAAGTGAATGTTCAATTAAAGAAGGAAAAACTCTTTCCACTATTTCTAGCCTGAGTATCTATTACACTAATTCTCTATGTGTGTGCGTGCGTGCGTGATGTGACGTGTACCATGTGACAGGCCATTATGATATCAGAGGTGACTCAACCAATTGCTCCCAAGGATGGAAAGATCACAATGGCCTGTCAGATGGTGCTCCCACCTACCCCTTCTCTGCCCCCTTCCCCTTCCTCTGCCCCCAGCCACCCCTTGAACACCCCCATCTCCTGCCTCTGCTCCAGTGTTCCTCATCCCTCCCTTCACACCCCATGCCCTCATCCTTCCCCCCATGCCCCCGCCCCACACTTTCACTTCTGCCATGCCTGCTACCCCATCCTTCCTTACCCCTCCAATGAATATGGTACTAACAAGTGGTTGGACCCCACCAACTGCCCCCACCCACCCCTTCTCTGCCCCATCTGCTGCCCCTGCCCCTATTCACCAAATGCAGCTCCTGCCCCTGCCCCCACCTCCTGCCCCCATGCACCCCTTCTCTGCCTCCATCTCCTGTCCATGTCCTCTTTCACCACCCTGGCATATCCTGGCTCTAGCCCTCCCCTTCACTCTCCCATCTGCTGCCCCTGCCCCCTTCACAGCTTTCAGCTGTTTCCAATATTTCACAGTGACTCTGCAGACAATTGTATGTGGTGCTCACTCAGGGAAGAAACCACGATTGTACCCCCTCATTTTTGACAGGTTACAGTTAGTCTTAGACTAAAAGCCTATTCATGTATTTTAATTTTATGTTAACAAAATCCAATGTGAAAGCCTTAAACTTTAAGCGCCATTTAAAGAGACAGATGCAGTAAGATACATCTAATTACAATTTCTGAGAAACTTTATTAGACACTGTAAATATACACAGAATTGACTTGAAATTTTGAATTAAAGGATGTACTCTCTCTTTCCCTGCTCCCCCTCAATTAAAACCATATCTTTAAAATGCACCTCTAATGTGGAAAAAGATTAGTAGCCTCTGAAACAAGTCTACAATTTATCTAAAATTACAGGGACAGATGCATGGTGGTTAATCTGAGAATTCCCTTTTTGCTGCCAGCTGTTGGCAGCCTGTTGGTTGCCAACCAATGTATGTTGGTTTCACGTGGATTTGCCAAGACCCAGTGACAATAGGTGTGTTTTATGTAGATTTACATATATATTGAAATCCAAAAAGCTCCCAGAAGGGTGAGTTACCACTCTGCAGTATACTGCACATTCTCATTAACTGGCAGAAGTCTCTTTGCATGGACACATTCTCATTTGGGGGTGTAAGGTGTCAGAGTGACTGTGGAGCAGTGGAGCAGCTGCTATCCATAGCATGGTTCCTTGTTTAAAAAGAGGAAATCCATCTGGAAGATTCTGCTGACATGACCATCATTCACTGTGCCTTCATAATTTCCATCCCACCATACTCAGAAGAGCAATGCACAGCTGCAGAGGAGAAGCTAAAGATCTTGAGGGAGTCATGCAGCCTGGAAGGCCTTACGGACCAACTTAGAAGAAAGATAGATCCACCGGATTTGGATCAGATTTCAGTGTGGATTTCTGGGCTCCACTGAGTTTCCATGGTGCTCACTTGGCAGGAGGTGATGTGGCTCCATTTTTTTTATTAGATACAAAAAACCAGAATTCTGTCAAGATTCAGAGATTCACATTTTCAGATTCACCAGCAGGTTTGGGTTTAGTTGCATCTTCTAAAAACTCAAGGGGCCCAACTGAAAAAATGCAAAGGAAATCTATTGCTAAGATTTATAAAATCCTTTCAATTCTGTGGCAAACAATTCTCTTACTCCCTCAGTACAGCCACAACAAAAAGAGATTAGAATATGACAAAATAAGTCAAACAAAAATGTAAATGATCCTTTTGACAAAACCTTTGCAATGGTATTTCAATTTTACACTCAATAATTAAAGCTCAGTTCCAAAAATTTCTAGGCACATTTGAATTTAATGTGACATATGAATTCAACCTTCATCATACACTAAAAGCAAAACAAGCTACATATAACAATCACACAACCTGTTTCTCCAAAGAAATGTCTGGTCTTGACGGCTGGCAATGAAACAATGGATTGAATTTAGAGCTGAAGGGCAATGTTGTGAAGGTGAAATCACAGCCTTCAACTCAAAGCTGCACATGTTACTAAGATGATACTCTTTGTCCCTGAGGCTAAGTTCTCTGCCATCCACAAGGAAGCTCATGAAAAAATATTTTCATCTTTAGAAAGCGTGCATGACCATGAACAGCACACCAATGGCTCTTGACTGATCCAGATTCATAATGTTCAAGGTCTCTTCCCTTCTCATAAATTAACTAACTTCAGGGATGAATTTAGGCACAAGCCAAGTAAGCCATGGCTTAGGGCCTCAAATGTGTAAGGGGTAACAAAGAAAATTTATCATAACTGAAATTGATAATGCAAGTAAGACTTTTTGCAAGATGTATGTTTTATTTAGTTGGTTTCATTGCATCTTTGCCTATGCATATATGCAAATATAATGGTTTATCATTTATTTTTCCATTACCCTTTCTGTTATAATACATTTTTCTCTCCCTCTCCTGTGTGTGTGTGGGGGGGGGCGGCTTCTGAATCTTGACATAGTTTAGGGCCTCAGAATGTCTTAATCTGGCCCTGACTAACCTAGTTCCTTCTCCAGAGAAAACTGAATAATTTTAATTTCAAAAATAAACATGCACATAAATCTCCTTACCCTGTAAGACACTCTAGCACTTAATGCAAATACATTTGCTGGCACCAAAAAGGTTAATGCAATGATACTTAATTTTCTCCATTACCCTCCAAAACCTCAGGCCCTTCCTCTCTTGAGTTCTTTATTCCAAAGAAACATTTCTGCAGTCTCTAATCAAATGTTTAGCAAAACCCACATTCATCCAACATAATATTCCACATTACTGGCATGACAGAAACATAAACTGACCTTCATGAGGTGTTGATTTATCCATTTTGTGAAGGTTTTCTTCTGTACTTTGTCCCGTTCATCTGGGGAGGGAAAAAGGGAAAAAAGACTTTTCAGTGGCTCTAAAAAATAGTGTAGCACTGCAAAAGATTCTGCAAGGCTGATTTTATTGATATTTACAAATAAGCAGTCTGGTAATGTTAGAAGAGAGAAACAATCTGTGAGACACAAACTTGAACTAATCTAAGTGGCACCATATACAACAGCATTAGTTTTGTGTACAAATGTTATTGCAACATCTCATTTTAGTACAGCGGTGAGCAACCCCGGCATGAGTGCTGACAGTGACACAAGAGCCCATTCAGAATGGCACATAGCACTCCCAGAAATGCCACAAAAATTGTGGCTTGTGTCACTGAAAGTCACTCTGGGCAGCTTCTTTCAGGGGCAGCTGGGGCACGGGGGGTCCCAAACATGCCCATGTTCCAGACATGTTGCAGAAAGAAGATGCCTATAATGGCTTCTCTCCATGATGTGCAGCCACCAAGAAGCCCCTCTGGGTAGCTTCTTTCCTCAACATGCCTGGGGACCCCCCAAGAGGAGCTGCTCCATGCAGGTTTTTTCCATGGCATCCCTGGGGAACCCTGTTCCCTGGCATGCTGCCAAGAGAAGCCACTGGAAGCAGCTTCTTTCTGCAAGTGGCTCCTTTCAGCATCATGCCAGGGAAGCACCCCCATCCCTCCCTGTCCCCCAACCTCCAGCCATGGCTGCCACCAAATTTTCAGACAGACACCACTTTTATCCCTGTGGAAGGAGCCCCTGGCACTGGCTGACAGTTGAGGAGGAGGGGCCAGCACAGGGGTCGGCAAAGGTTGCTGACCCCTGTTTTAGTACAAAATATTTGCCTATGCAGAGTCAAATTAAAGCTTTTTGTATGAAAAACATCAGGTTTCCTCTTCCATAAAATCTACATGTTTTCTTCTGTTCTGTTTGTAATACCATTGGAAAGATCAATCCCCAGGACAAAGACTTTGGCCCTTCTGCTCTCATGACGCCACTAAAGGGATTCAGGTGCACTTAATAAGAGCCATGACTACTTGGGCTAGACCCTTTAAAATCTAATTAATCTTTAAACTACTTACCAACAGAAAAACTACTGAACAGTTAATACTTTTTGGTCAACCCTTCTATTCCAATATCTAGGATTGAGAGGTCCTTATCTTTAAAGGTGGAGGAATCTTGAATTCTTCCATCCCTAAATGTGAGTATGGATATTTTTCACCCTGCTAACATGAGGCCCACTGTAACTGCTGGTACTTTCTTAGGTGGGAGCAGTTAGTATCAGCAGATTTCCCCAATTGTGATGAGACATGATGGAAGCAAGAAAATAAAACAGGGAGAATTTGTTCCACCTCTGCTTATCAATGGAAAGCATGTATAGGGTGCTCTAAACGGCTACATTAAAGAATCGGGATCCTTTATATTGGGCCACAATAGAAAAAAAAGGTATACTGGTGGCAAAAGGGTTCCTAAAAAAAATAGCAAAACTAAATTGTTCTAATCTCATTTTGTTTGCTCCCTTTCATATAACTAATCAGTACAGATTTACCACCTCTATGCTTGAAGTGCAAGATAAGGTTTCCCAGTTCAGTCAGGGAAAAATCTGACCTTAGCAACCAATACAAAATAGAGTTCAAATCCAAGAAGAAATCTAATATAAATTGCAGACTCAAACATATTGTCTAATCTAGAGGTGGACAAATTATGGCCTATGGGCTGCATAGAGACTGTCTTTCATCAGGCTCTCTAGCCTGGTTTGGCAGGAACACAGCAGCTGCTCCCCCCCACCCCATCCAAACCCACCCATTCTCCCTGCCCCTCTCCTACCACGTGGGCCCATTGGCACTGTGGCCAGACCACAGCTCTTCCCTCCCGCCAAAGCATGGTGGCCACTCCTCCCTTCTGCCCCGCCTCTTCCCCCTTGCATCCTTCTCCCACCACATAGGCCCAGTGATGCCCTGACTGGAGACACTCCTTGCCACAAGCAGCACCATGTGATGGCTACTCCGCCATGCAGTCCTGCCCCTTCCTCTGCCCACCCCAGTCCAGCCTCTCCGTATGGTCCAGTTCGCCATGCAATTTCAATTTGAGATGTGACACTCAGGCCAAAAATTTTGTCCACCCCTTGTCTAATCACTAGGCAACTTTTTTATAAATTTAAGGTTACAGTTCCTGCGGTGGCCTGAAAAATGAAGGAACGTTCCTCGAGCCTATACCTCTTTTTGCAGTTCCTGCCCAAGATAAAGAGTCAGTTGTTGCCCTTGTAATAACATTCAGGCAGCAGCTGTCCTCTTCCAAAAGATGGGAGAAGTAGTGAAGCTGCCCTCTCATGCCTCAATCACTGGAGCTGACCTACCAAGGGAGGAGCAGGTTGCATAGCAGTTATGCTCCTGTTGGCCTTTCCGTTAGTGTAAATTGGCTCTTCACCATATCCTACTCAAAGCTTGGCATGATCTGATTTTACTTTTACCACTATAAATCTACAGTAACTTCACCAGCTTCAACTGGCCATAAAATGATATGCTGGTCTGAAAGAATTTTAATTACATGACCTAAGATTTTAGATTATTGGCTTGATTTTCAAAGCAGCTGAGCACCTCTAGTTCCCACTGGCATGACTGGTATTTGTCAGTGCTCAGCAACTCTGAAAATAAAGCCATATACTAATAAATAACGGCATAACCAACGCATACACTGTAGATAATCTTGTATATTGTGTTGACAAGTTCCAGAAGGGTAGCCATGTTAGTCTAGTTCAGAAAAAAAGTCTCGTGGCACTTTTAAAGACTAACAAATTTATTTATTGCATGAGCTTTCATGGCAGTGGCCCCACTTTTCAAGCATCTGATGAAGTGGGATCTCTCCCATGGAAGCTCATGCAATAAATACATTTGTTAGCCTTTAAAAGTGCCACAAGACTCCTTGTTTATTTTGCTGTATATTGTGCTTACCTCTGGTTGCAAACAGGAAAAAATAAAATGTATATGTACAGCAGAATCTCCTTGTTCCTGAAAATAATAAACTATACAATTGAAAAACAAGGCATCAGATATGTCTAGTTTCACCACAGCTCAGACCTTGACCTGTTACCATCTCAGTTATTTTCTACTCTAGGAAAACTGGACCCTGTCTGGAAATTGGGAGACCTGGATTCTAATTCTTACACGTCATATGACTCTGAACAAGTCATATACCTATGTGTGCATCAGGGTCCGTTTGCATTAGAAATCATAATACTTATCCACCTTTGTAAGTGTTTTAGGATCTTCACATGAAAGATCCTAAGTAAGTTGCAAATGTTCTTATCTATTGCAGGCAAGTACTGCTTATAATGTCTGGCCTAACGAGGTGGCCCACTCAGGAGGTGAAGAAATCCCTCTCCACTTTCAGAAAACTGAAGAGCTGTCCAGCAACCACGAAGCTAGCTTTAGGGCTAATGTATCGTTCACAGCCTTAATGTGATATCAATGGTCAGCGTATCTACTAGAAGTGGATCCATCAGCCCAGCTTACAATCTAACACAACAATGGGGACTCCCAGAAGACAGGTTATGCATACCACCTGTGTAAACTTCAGAAATGCTCTCCCTCCAGCCCCCTCTATAATGTAACTTCTACTTCTTCACTAATTGGGGACCATTCATAGTGAGTGTGAGGGCATGAAGTAGGCAAGGTCAGATATCAGAGCAAGGTTTCTTCCTCATCTGCTATCATAATCAAGAAGGCTAATGCTGACAGTTGGCTATAGAACTGACATATAACCAGTTATTTAACATGTGAAAAACAAAATATTCCACTTGGACCACAGCAACCCTAACAATGAAACACTCTGAATGTTGAAACAGATACTGATAAATGGTTATGGTGGAGTTTGAAATGCAATGTAGCTATAATATATAGGTGGAGTTCACTCAAAGTTCTCAAGCTTTCCATACCCTGACGTGCAACACAGGCCCCCAAATGTGTGATGAAAGCAAGGGACACAGCAAGCAGTATTCGAGGAGAAATAACTAATCAGTCTGTTTCAACATATAAAGCTTTTTATAACCTTCATTTAACGATTCAACATTCCTGATGTCAGTAATTTACCAAAATAACAAGATGTCCTGGTTTGGTAAATGTAGAGTATAAAAGACTATATGTCCAAGAAATGAGAGAAAATCCAAAATATTAAAAGTTTTAACTGTTTCAGTATGTATAGGTATTTACAGTTATGAGTTCTTCAGATTACATGATTTTATATTCCAGTTCCCAGATTAAAAATGCATTTATGTTTTGGTTGCATCAGTCAGTTATGACTACCACAAAAGTTTATATTTTACAGCAACACTACCATGACAACAAGAAAGACAAAAAGAGTACTTTGTTCCTTGTTAGACTCCGTACTACCTGTTTCTTTTAAGTCTATTTTCAATATTAAACATGTAAAAGACAGCTACAGGTAAAATACATGCAATTTTGTACATTGCCAATTCACCTATGATAAACACAAAAATGTAGCATGACAGAAAAGCTGTCTGGTGTTGAAGATATGAAAAAGACAGAGGCAAACAACTGTAACATAGTTTTGGTAAAGACCAACCTGTCCAGAAATGCATTTAACATGACAGATTTCAAAGCAAAATGTAGCAGACTAGGCATACTCTGTGGCAGTGGCTCTCAACATTTTGCAACTCACTACATGCTTGGTGGCATGTGCAACCCTACAGGACACACTCAGACCACCTCCCGTCTGAATCCAGTCCCCCACTCTACCGCTTCCGGCTCACCACAACACACTTACCACGGAGTAGCAACACAATAATGTATCCCCACACAGAGGTTGAGAACCGCTGCTCTATGGAATGATTAAAGACCATGACAAGTTTAAATAATATGATAGAAATTCAGAAATGAAACCCAGCCTACTGCATGAAAGTCTCTAAAGAGTGATAGCACTTGCCCTTTCTTGATTTCTGAGACATTTCTCAGAGTGAAAACAGCTCTGCTAGGCTACCTAATGCAGGTCTTACAACTTTCCTTTCCAAAGCAAACATGTTAAGTCTGGAAAATGCAAACCATATATTGTACTACTAACCCATACAACACATTAGTCCCAGCAGTTTTGTATTCCATTCATCCTTGTGCTTAATGAGTTGCCCCATCATTCTTTAGGAAAACTTGCAGATAAAAGTCCGAAACTTCACTTTCGAACAGTGAAGGGTTTCTGTATTTTCTCTGCAGGAAAGAGGAGTCAGAGTGACGACAGGCTCCTCCTAGCAGAGAAAAGTAGTAACTCCCCTTTTTTAAACAAACATTAGCAAACATTCACCCTAACTGATGTTAAAGCAGGGAAAATGCTAGTCCTTTGCATTTCATTCATAATAAAAGCACTGCATTAAATATATTTTTCTTATTTTAACTTTCAATTTGTAGTTACAAATGAGAGTTCAGTTTGTGAGCTCTTTCAAAGCAGGGGCTGTATCTCTTCCTGTACTATGAATATCGCCTAAAAACTTGTGAAAGCTACCACAATATCATTAATAGTAATTAATTAATTAAAATTAGTTTCTGCAAATTCACCAGTTTCGATGGACAGATTTTTACATGTCCACACCAAAATCAGGCATCTAGATCAAAAGTACCTGAGTTCGAACAATTTCTTTCCTTCTTAACTCCAGGAAAAATATTTACAGAATGAATCAACCAGCATCCATCTTAACTACCCTAGGCTACAATATACAACTATTTTAAGTAGGTTTCACATCAGGAGAACTATAAAAGCCCCAGTTTTTCCAGTTAAGAGGCATCCATTTCTGATAATCAAATACACTAATCCATGTCAGTAAAATGTAAGAGCCAGGTCTCCAGGTACACCAGTGCAGCTTTCTGCTATCTTTTCACCCCACGCCAGCCCTCATGGAAGCTGCCTAGGACACCAAGAGCTCCAACTGCAAGTCTGAGCAACCTCCCAAGAAGCTACTCCACCACAAAGTTCACCCCCACTTGACACTTCCCAAAATACCCCTACTTCCAGCACAGAGAAACAGCTGAGGATTCCCCTACATGTTAAATCACTGTTGTAGCAGTGTTAAGGGCTTACCAGAAATCAGGGATCTGACCCTAAATATTCTGTAGGAAGAAAA
This sequence comes from Podocnemis expansa, assembly GCA_007922195.1. NCBI lineage: Eukaryota > Metazoa > Chordata > Testudines > Podocnemididae > Podocnemis > Podocnemis expansa. The sequence goes on from ML681979.1 coordinate 14,344,685, forward strand.
TGGAGAGACAACTGCAGACCTAAACTAACTGGCAATGCAGACAACGTTACAGCACTCTGTAACCGTCTCCAGTCACAACCAAGAATACATCCTATACTGCTTGCTATAGAAACAGGCCAAATTTCTCGATCAGAAGAAGATTCTGAGCTAATCCAAGATGTAGCTTTTCCCCAAGAGTCCACATTTTCTGCATGGCAGTCCACATTTCCTGACAGGTTGCAATAATTTATCCACAAGCCTGTTGAGTGATGGGCCAAATAATAAACTGATCCAGGATCTGGGACAACCTGGGCAGCAGATTGGGAGACTGGGACAGAGGGTTTGTGAATCAGATCCAGCTGAGGTAAATAAGAATAAACAGTCTTATGTTTTCAAAGACTATTTCTTTAGAAAGGGTGAGGAAGATATAGCTAACATGTGCCCCTCTACCTCTATTTTTCAACACTGCTGCAGTATTTCTCTAACTCCTTCTTCATTCTACCAGTGAAGAGATTGAAAGCCATGTGCCACTCAGGCCAGTCAAAAGATTTACAAACAAAACCCCAATCACTTCCCAGACAGTTCCTTGCACCACTCATGTCCACTGCTCCACTTATTTTTTTCTCACCTGTAAGGGTGTTCAGATTGAAGAGACAATGTTCTGCACTCATCCAAGTGATGCCAAGAGCTCTTTCCCCCCTTTTCTTCTTATTTGCGCATGACATCACCACCTGCTCTACACACACCAACTTAACTAATCATAGATATGCATTAACACACACAAAAGTATTAAAAGAACACTGTAAAGGTTGCAAGGTGAAACACTCAGAAGTTAGGAAATGCTCCCTGTGCAAGCAGCATAGGATCCCTGCCTCTTTCAGTGCTCTGCTCTGAACACAGAATTGTTAATGTCCATATTGGGTGCTCATCACTGAAGTATCTGAATGGTTCATAAACTTTCTCTACACAATGAGGGGATATTATTACCCACTTTCACAGGTAGAGTGTTAAGGTAATAGAGAGATTAGTGTCAAAAGTATCTATTTGTTTGGGGTGCCCAATTTGAGACCAGTATCTGATATTTAAGAATACTTCATATGTAATACTTTATGCTTTCGAAGCACACTTCTCCACTGACTTCAGCTCCAGCTATGAATGTGCAGCAGTTCTTCAAATCAGACCCCATGGCAACACATAATTGTGAAGATCACAATTAGTGACCACCTGTGAAAAGTTTGGTTTAAGGGACTTGATCACACAAGAACTCTACAGCAGAACCACTAATACAATCCAATCTCCAGGGCAACTTTTAACTGCCTTAACCATAAGACTGTCCATTCTCTTCCAGCCCTAACCTGACTCATTCACTACACAATTTATAGGGAATTAGGATTGTTTTTACTCTTTGGCAGAAACTACAAAAGTCATAGTGGAAGTCATCTTGTTCCAGGTGAGGTCCACACAGACAGATATGATCCAGCTTATCCAGACCTCCACTGTCATCTTGAATAACCTCTGCCTGGTCCAGGACCTACTCCATTCAGCATGTAAAAAAAGGCTAGTCTGCCCTGGGAAGCTTTCTGAAGGTTCGTATAGGACAAACCCCAGGAATTACCCTGGCAAGTCCTGTAGGGCCAGCCATCTCCTTTCACCTACCAAAACAGACAAATGAATTACTGAAATAACTGAGCCACTGTAGGGAGAGTCTGTTTTCTAAAGCTCCTCCAGTGAGCACAGGTGTATACCTGGAATAGCTCATAAACTCCCATGACACATGTCTCTTCTGCAGCAAGAAACAGACCTTGGCACACACCTGTGTAAAATGGGTCAGACTGCAGTCCCAATCCCATTTTCTCTAAAATCTCTTTATTGAGATTCTAGCTGCACTTCTCCCCCCACATGTCCTTATTCACACACATCCCCACCCATGGCACCTATGAAGTCATGAAACTGCCACACCAACTTTGTTCTGGTTCTGGCCAAGACAGTTATCCATTCACCCTTCCAGGAGGAGGTTCTAGGTTGGTAGTCTCTAAGGGTATGTCTACACTTAAAAATTAGTTCTAATTTAGGAGTCTTAATTCAAACTAACTTAGTACTGTCTACTCTAGGCTTTCATTAGTTCAAATGAAGGAATTCCTTAATTCGAACTAATGAAAGCTTAGTTTGAATTAGTAAAACCTGCTGGTTAGTTTCAACTAAGCCCTTAGCTCGATCCTTAGTTCAACCTAAGGACAATGTAGACTAGGATTACCCCTTAGTTTTAAATTAATAAATCTGAATTAAGGGCAGTTAGTTCAAATTAACAAAGTGGGCTATTTCAACTTAATATTAAGTCGAATTAATCCACTTTGGTAATTAAAGCTAATAAATTCAAGTTTAGTTCAAAGTAAACTCGAACTTATTAATTCAAATTACTGAATTCGAACTTACTTTTTGTAGTGTGTAGACACAGCCTAACTGTGCAACTTATTTCTGGTCCCTTACCCAATCACAGCTCTGGACAAAGTATCTCTGGGTATTTGATCCTGCCATGAGTGTGGGGAACTGGACTTGATGATCTGTCATGGTCCCTCCAGTTTCTACAATTCTATGAATACTAGTTGCCTTTGAGGACCAATGGGTGCTGTCAGGGGCTCTCTGCTCACTGTCCCCCTCCAGATCCCTGATTTTCAACATTTAACCTCATTGCTGTCCCTGTTCTTAATTTATTGTCTGCAGTATTCAGACACAGCCTGGGTCCAATGGCTCCTTGGTTGAAAGGGAGGGCCTATTGCTTTGGGCGGGCCTAGACATCCCATCCTAGTACCCACAAATAGTACTCACCTTATAGCTTTGCAACAAAATGAGACACTGTCCTCCAAACAACTGCCTTCTTTACTCTGTACAGTGACTAAGGCAGGGGATCTGTGGAAAAATGACTATGTCATCCTGCAATTAGTGGGTTCTCTGATGAAGCATACACACAAGGGCACTGAATTACCATTGTACAATCTTAATACTGGCATTTCCTAACTTTTAAGTGCTTGACTTGGCAACCTTAACACTGTTCCTTTCAGGTAGTGTGTGTGTGTGGGTGGGTGTGGGTGTGTGATATCCTACATTTTAAAAGATCAAACTGAAAAAAACAGACATTCCATTATGTGGCATCAACTCTTCCCCCTCCTAATTCCTTCTCACAGTTTTTGTCCAGTAGGTCCAAGTTCCTTCCCTCCACAGCAGCTCCTCATCAGACCTGTTTCCCCTCACTCTTGCCTCCATTCCTTCCACTGCTTCCCTTATCTACTTCTACAGCCAGTCCCCACCATTTCCTCATGACTTCCCAGGCCCAGACTCACCTTCTCCCCACAATATCTCCATTCCTCCTGGTCCAGACCTTCCAAAAGTTCCAAGTTTCCCAGGACTATCCTTCTTTGACTCATAAAACTTCCTTCCTAGCTAAAGTAGCACCTGTCCTGTAGGACTGGCTGGGCCCTGGTTCTTGGCATCTCAATGCCATCTAGGATTGTTCCAGCCTCCCAAAGGGTGAGGTATAAGCCAAATGTGAGGGAGTGCCATTGTGACCCTATATGCCATTAGAACTTAGCCAGTTAAAGTTAGGCAAACTTAGAAGCACCTGAAAGCAGGGGCTTATTCTTGGAAAAATTTAATAAAGCAGAGCAAACATTCCTGTGTATTTTCACTTTGAGAGAACTTTCAATTCTAGAATGGATTTTACTATGTACTGCCTTTCTACATGTCTTGCATGTCAATTCCTTGGACTGAAAATGTACTATATATCTGCTAAGATCCAGAGGGGTAGCTGTGTTAGTCTAGTTCAGTAAAATAACAAGGAGTCCTGTGGCACTTCAAGACTAACAAATTTATTTAGTGCCTGAGTAGAGCCCTGCACAGATACAAATACATGGATCCATACCCGACCTGCATCCGCAACAAATGGCCCACGGATATCCATGTTGTATCCACAGATGTGGACATAATGTGAATATCTGTGTATATCCGCATATTTGCAGGGCTCTAGCTCTGTGCAGATAAAAATATGTGGATCCGTATCCAATCTGCATCCACAAGAAATGATCCACAGATATCCATGTTGTATCCACGAATGCAGATATAATTTAGATATCCGTGGATTTGCAGGGCTCTATGCATGAGCTTTCGTGGGAGAAATGATTCAAATAAATGATTCAATTAAGTGATTCAGTTAATCTTACCAGAGTTATGAAGTACTGGAATCATATTTATTTCCATATGCTATTCTGAACTGGACAAACTTGAAATAAATTAAAACTCATTGAATTACAGCCACTGAATGGTAAATAAATATATATTTGTGCAAATTACAGCAGTGTGGTACTACCATACCAAAGTACTACTCTAAGCACATATGGACCACATCCTGTCATTTTTGCAAAAATCAAAAACTGTATTATACACTTGCTCATTTGTAAATTCTGAGCTAAATTGGGATTCACATACCTACTAAATTTATAAATGACCTCAGATTTTATGGAAAAAGCTCAAAACTTTTTTCTGAAAATAAATTAGGAGCCTGATATGGCAGTCCATGCACATCCAGTCATCTCATCAGCATCAAAAGTAGTACTGAGCAGGTAGAGGTTGCATGACTGTTTCCTCTCTGGGTAGGTTTAACATTTGCTATACAGAATACGGTGTTTTTAGAGACCAGAGTTATGGGACAACACAGAACCACATGATATTTTCAAATTAGTTTCTACCTCTATAGTATATTCAATTGCTTAGTCATTCAAAAGAAAGAAACAAGTCCATACAAACAGAATGTCTGTCACAGAAAATTGATTCTCCTCTGAAGAACAGCATCAGCCAGTTCTTTTGGGGATGTTCCAAAAACAACATGAGGTAAATATGACATGTTTTCAAAATGTAATTATCTAATTCGACAGTCCAATTTTCTGTTCAGTGTCTGGTTCTTTTAACACAAGTGAATTCTGCTTCAGGTGCTGCCTGATCCTCCAAATTTCAAAAGGCTGCTATTTGCTACATTTTTATATATATAACATTACTTAACTCTTCTATTCTTGCAGTACAAGAAGAGCACTTTGAGCTTAAAAATAACATTTTATTTCCTAATATGTTTTCCTCTTGCATCTGAGCAGCTTTCCTCCCCCAATTCCCACCCCCACCCTACACAGTTCTGCTTTATGGAGTTGGAATTCATAAGGTTGTTTTTTCCCTCTTTGTGTTCCAATATTACCAGCACAGCTTAGAGAACAGATAGCTAGGGACAGGACCACATACTTCTTTTTTACAAGGATTCAATGGAAGAGAAAGACAAAAATTAAGTGCAGAAGGCCACTGGGAAGGGGAATTCATTTGCCAAAACAGAAAATTAGCATAGAAGAACATGGAATAATGTCCTTGCATTAGATTAAACTGGAAGGAACATATTTTGGAAAATGAAGAGAAAAAAAAGAGGGCAAGGAAGAAGAGATGGTGTGGATGTGAAAGGCAGAAACTGAGGAGTCAGAGATGACATCAAGATTATGAGTTTGCATGATGGGAGGGTCTGTAGTGGTGAAATTAAATATACCAATTTTGATGAGATGTGAAATCTCCAGAAGGAACTGTCAGCAAGCCACAGAGATGTAGGACTAGATAGATGGCTATTGTGCAGGCAAAGAGACTGCCTTACTAAGCACACAGGTGCACAGAAGAATCAAACGGTAATACTTTGAGCACATAACACAAAAACATACCATCTAATGTAGGTACGTATCTTAATAAAGAAAAGTGATCTAACTCTAAATTTATAGATCAGTCAGATAAACCTCTTCCATTACACTTCCCTTCACCTTTTCTTCATTACTGTCTCTTCCTGTTTTATGGCTAGTTTAAACTCTAAATTCTTTGGGACAGGGATCTGCCCTTTTCATTTTTCTTTAAAGTGCCTTACTCCCATTGCATTGTAACTATAACAGGAAGAAAAATTAAATTAAGAGCAGGGACAACAGTGAGGTTAAAGGTTGAAAATCAGGGAAATTGCTTTTATCAATGTGCCAGCTAGAAAACTGAGCCTCATGTAACTCAAAGTATCTGAAATGACAGCAAATGTAATGGCATATGTGAAATATGAAGACCTCCCACCACCACTGAAAAGACCAATGGAACTGTTCTCATACCACAAACATACACTCCTTATATATAAATGCTGTAAAAATTTTCCACACTGAAGCCTGGCATCTCTTCTTTTCATGTACCACAGTCAACTGCTACCACTATACATAGGGCATATTTGGCAATTACCAAGATCTGGCAAGTACCCTCCTAGAAAAAGCATCTCAGACATTTATTGTCTCCAAATACTGAAGTGTGCATTAATTCTTCATTGCTGTGTTAAAGGGTGGTACACAGTGCATTCCTGTGTCATTATGAATGACCAGGTCTCACTGGACTTCATTTTACAAGTCCTCACCCTGACAGGATGATCCCAAAATTGTGTGATGGGAAGTATCTGAAAATTATTTTTCACAGAAAGACACCTGATAGATTCCTGCTTTTTAATTATGAATCTAAACAAATTCAACACCCCTATAATATTCATTAACACAGTACAGGTACTGGAGATGATTCAAACTTACTGCCTTCACAAGGTTTCCTTTCTTTGATAGCTTAAAAAACAACAGAACAGAAACCTCTGCTCAAGTTTTTTCCTGAGTTTGCCTTTCCTCAGACTGCTTCTTGAAGGATCTTATTGTTCCTCCTCCCTAGTACCATCTGAGTCAGAGAAACAATCAGAACTGTATATACTATAGGGTGAAAGCTATTAGACACATGGATTTCTTCTACCCTGATATATAAGTCCCACAGCATGACCACAAATTGACCAGGTCAACTGACTTGGGCTTGCCAGGCTAAACATTGAAATGTAAACACTCTGACTCAGGCTGGAGCCCAGACTCCATGGGTATGTCTGTACTAGAACAGGTAGTTCGAATTAACAAATTCAAACTAATAATTTTGAGGTTAGTTAAAACTAAACTGAAACTTATTAGTTCGAATTAACAACGTGGACTAATTCAAAATATTGTTAGTTCGAATTAGTCCATGTTGTTAATTCAAACGAACTGCCCTTAGTTCAAACTTATTAAACTCAAACTAAGGGTTAATCCTTGGCTACATCATCCTTAATTCAAATTAACGATCCAACTTGATCGAACTTTACAGTTTGAACTAACCAGCAGGTCTTACTAGCTTGAACTAAGCTTTCATTAGTTGGAATTAAGGAACTCCTTAGTTCAAATTAATGAAAGCCTAATGTAGACAGGCACTAAGTTAGTTTGAATTAATCCTCTTTAATTTAAACTAACGTGCAAGTGTAGACATAGCCTATCAGCCTCCCGCTTCATGGCATCTCAGAGCTCAGGCTCCAGTCTGAGCTCAAATGTCTTCATAGCAATTTGACAGCTTAGCAGCCCAGTCTGCTGACCCCAATCAGCTGTGAGCGTTTAATTGTTGGGTGGCTGTACCATGAGCTCTGGTTGTAAGGATGAGTAAGCAGAAAAGCTCTACATCTGTATCCTGGAAACTGACACTCTTATACAATCCTTATATAAACTGTATGATTAATCATCTGTGGTTGAAGAACTTTATTAAGTTAATTAGAAATGACAATCACTTATTTGTTCCACAGATTGAAGGATGTCATACAGGACCAATTCCTGAGCTCATTAAAGTTAAAGCAAAACTCCTATTGACCTCTATGAGACTTGGATTGTCCTCCACTACATAAACTAAATTTATATAAAAAATTCTTCCAATAACACATTTCTATAGCCTCTCTGTCATTCATAGATTTCTGTACACCATTTGCTCTCACTAAATCCTATTACACTGATGAATGTTCTATTTATAAGATGGTCTCCTGAGGTATGTTCAGTGCAGCACCTATTCTTGTAAAACACTTTGTAAAATACAGTATGCAATTTGTTACTGAGCTATAAAGTACAATACAATGTAATAGTCCCATTTATATAACCACAAAATATGTATTAACTGACTGGATGTGCTTATTAGGATTCAACTATTTAGTCAATGTAAAAAATACAAGTCAACAACATGCAAGACTAGGAATGCATTCCCACCAGCTGTATTATATATATACTCTGATTACTCAAAGATCAATTCTTAAACAGAGTGCTAGAGTCTAAGCTGACATAGGATTAGCATGGTTTCACTAGATGTACACCAGTGAAGGATCTAACACTCTAATTATAAGTTAGGCCTCCAAAATTACCCATACTTGTCCTAAATGACATATTGTGGAGTCTAGTCTGCTGTCAACAAAGATATATACTTCTGACAGTCACTGGAATTATATATATGTACTAACAGCAGTGTTTGCATACAATGGAATATCCATATTCTTAATTGTTCTCTGTTGCCTCTGTAATTAAGTACTAAGTACTGTAAAAGCAAAAGAATATACACTCCTTCCTCCTAAGGAGTTAGGGAGAAATTTTGACACTGAAATTCAATGGCAAAGCTCCCATTGACTTCAGTAGAGTCAGGATTTCACCCTTATTCTCAAAAGGCAAAACAAGCAGCAAGACAAACTATAGAGCAAGGGTCTCAAACACATGGCCTGCAGGCCACATGTGGCCTGAGGAGTTAAATCCTGCGGCCCGCAACAAGAGCCAGAATTCAGGGGGTCCCAGTCCCTGGCCAGTTTTTCGAGTGGCCTGCACCCCACCAGCTGGTATCTGGCAACCACGCTGTGGCCGCCTGCCTCCCATGCAGGGTCCAACCTTTTTCTTTACGAAGACGACTACATCATCATCAAAAGCTTTCATGGACCACCACCCTGCACTCCCTGGCCCCAAGCCCCCCATTGCATCTGTCACCCCGTGGCCCTACACTTACTGTGACCCCCCTTACTGTGCCCTCATCCCCCACAGCCCTACACTCCCTGGCCCCTGGGCCCCTTACTGTACCGCTGTCCCCTGTGGCCCTGTACTTCCTGGCCTCCAGCGCCTTACCGTGACCTTGTCCTCCCCACTCCTCCCCCCGGCTACAAGACCCTTATGCCCCACCCCCATCCTCCTACACTCCCCAGCCGCAAACCTCCTACCAGCCACTGCGGCCCTGTGCTCCCTAGCTCCACGCCCCCTACCACACCTCCGTCCTCTGCAGCCCTGTGCACCCTGGCTCCAGCTGCACATTTCCCAGCCTGTTCCCCAACAGACCACCTGCAGTGCCCTCACGGACAACCAGTTGTCCATGGACCACAGATTAGGAATCGCTGTTCTTAGGCATTTGAAGGGATACAGAGCACTTTATCCCATGCCATCAGTGTAAAAGAGAGAAGTAAAACCACACTTCAAGAAGTACAATCAGTCATGCCACCCACAATATTTGCTACTTGCACATGCATCCGACCCAAAATGAAACTGTACTTATCTCTACTTATCCGGTTTGGACTAAATTCTCACATAGGCCTAATCCTGTAAACACCTGTCACACTATATGCATAAAAAGACTTCAGTGGAACTACCTGTGGGAATAATGCGAACAGGCTCTGCACTGAACACACAACAGGTTTACAGTAACTGATCCTTCATTATTTATGCATGTAGTATGAAAAGAGCGAGACCTATAAAATGAAGGCAAACGATTTTACCTGGATCTTCAGCCAACAGAGCCACAACCAAACAATGGGTTAAATACTGATCTGAATCACATGACTGCAATTGTGATACTTGCATGTCCCTATGTGAGAACTAATGTTGTCAAGCTAGGCAGAGGTACATGAAATTCCTCAGAAACAGCTTATGCACATCATAAGCAAGTCAAAGTCTACCAGCCAGATAGATGCATTTGTGCCAACTGCAATTCTATTGTGCCAAGTACAGTAGCTAACTGTCATCTAAGTACTAATTTCTAGTAAATTTCATGTCAAAGGTGTAGGAAAAAGACTAATCACAGAAAGGACGAGGTGGACTAGGACAGGTGTGGCAGACTGGGGCGTTGAGAGTAAAAATGCAGACAAACTCTAAGAGTATGTCTACACTTGGGCGCCATCTAATGCCAACATCGAGAAGTCTACATAATAAAACCAGAGGGGAATGGCCACACCTCACAGCAGCATCTTGCTTCCCTCAGTGCAATGAAGCGCTGGTGCTTGTGGGAAGTCAGCTGTCATACCATGGTGCAATGTCCCCCTCCCCTCCCCTTCTCACAGAGAAGCAGGAAATGCTTTTCCTGCTGTGTATCTGCTGCAGGGATGGAGCCTGCTCAGCTCCTTCACAGCATTATTGACAGTGTCTCAAACATATCTAGGCTTTTTCTACAGCAGGGGTGTCAAAATTCCAGATCAGGGGCCAGATCTGGCCACCAAGGGCTCTTATCCAGCCCCGCAGCTGCTGCCTGCTCTAGTGATTCAGTTCCACAGGCTGTCTCTGCTGCCTGGAGCTACATGGGCAAACCCCTACTGCTGCATCACCTAGCCAAGGCAGAGAAAATTTTAACTCCTCCCTCTCCAGTCCAGACAGCCTGTTCTCCACTGCAGACTGCAGTACGTAGTGGCCCCAATGGGGAGGGAAAGAGCTGAGGTGGCAGCAGTTGCTGGGCCCTGGGAAGGAAGCCAGAGCTGGGTGTAGGTGGCAGGCTCCCTGGTGGAAATGGGGGGATCACAGAGTTTAGGGGGAGGGGAGCCCTGAGCCAGAAGCAGACTACAGAGACTCTCAGTGGTGGAGGGAGGACCCAGAGCTGGGTGAGGGGTTGCACAGCATCGTTCACCAGGGGGGAGCCTGCTGTGCGGGGTGCAAATTTCACAGGGTCTCACAGCATCAGGCGAGGGATCAGGCCCAGGGTCAGTGGGCATGTGGGGGAGGCTAGACTAGGTGGGCCCTGGCAACAGGTGACTGTGATGGGGGGTATGTAGATGTGGGGGACTTCCATGGCAGAGGGTGGTGGATTCAGGGGGTGAACTTGGCTGGTAAGTGGTTTATTTGGGGGCCAAGTATGGCTGGGGGGCAAGGGGTTGCAGGTCGTGGGGATGGAGTTTTGCCCTGAGCAGCAGTGATACCTGAGCCTTCTGTCCCTGTGCACTCATTCCCCATCACACTCACACTCCTTGACAACCTCCCTTCTGTCACCCACAAGGCATTGTATCAAGGCACCAAAAATAAACACACATGTTGAAAACTAGTATTGCTTCATTGTGTTCACACTTCTGCGCTGGGGAGGCTAGGTCTTGGACATTGCATCTCTTACAGAGGTTTGCTGCAAAGGTATGCCTGCACGCAATGGTGTGGTAGCAAGCACATATTGCACCCTGCCCCTTTTTGTCAGTGTATTGAACTGGTTATCACAACCTGGGCTGCTGTCTCCAGGGCCTGTATGGGGACCCTGTCTGAAGAGTGCTCTTCCTAGAGCTCAACAAGGCACAGAAGAATGACGGACTGATTCCTCATGACCTGCAGCATCTCTGGCTGTGTTTTAGAGTCCTGCTCCCTTGCTGCTCTTCTGTCCAAGGATCCCCAGCACGGGCTACAGGCTGCCTTTTCTCTCTCTCTCTCTCTCATTCTCTCTCTCTGCTGGCCAGTTCACTCTCCCCATTCCCCGTAATACAGTACATTATTCTTTTAACCCAAGGATCCCCAGCAAGGGCTACAGGCTGCCTTTTCTCTCTCTCTCTCTCTGCTGGCCAGTTCACTCTCCCCATTCCCTGTAATACAGTACATTATTCTTTTAACCCAAGGATCCCCAGCACGGGCTACAGGCTGCCTTCTCTCTCTCACACACACACATATACACACAGAAACTCCTGACTACACAGGCTGATCAGATCTAAGATCTGAGGACAACTCCAAGCTGGTGCACATTTGCTCTGCTTGGCTGACATTACCTGCTCAGGTAAAAGCTCTCCATGCTGCCTAGTCAGAAAACGAAAATCAAACCTTACTGGGGATGCAGGCAGGAGAGGAGCTTCCTGCTGACCATGGCAAAGGAGCAGCATATCAGCCAAAACAGACCTGAAAGAACAGAGAATTCTGGGACAGGTCACCCAGCGAATTAAAATCTGATTCGGTACACATTCATGTAAACCTGGTTTCTTGAGGTTGAACAGAATCCTATGCCTTTTGCAAGGGTGAAGTTACGACACACCGACTTCCAGCCCCACTTAATGCACGTTTTCACTCACCTGAGTATGTAAGCACACGGCCAAAGGGCAAGGTACCTGCCAATAGGCCGACCTGAGCCCTCAGTTTAGCCTAACCCTAAGATTAGAGAATAACAAGATAACTGCTGTTTTAGCACAATACTCTGTAAACAAAATTCCTAAAGCTCATAGACTTCAAAGGAGATACAGATACCTTACAGAGGCTCTGTCCTTCTTTCTTTGGCATAATAGGCCTGGTTCTCTGCTCAGTTACACCAGGTTCACATCAGCAGAAGTCCACTGAAGTCAGTGGAGTAGCACCATTGTAGTACTGCTGTAAAATAATGGCTCTCAAACCTGACCTCAAGGAGCAAGGTCAGGTCAGTTTTACTTCAACTCTACTTGTAAGATCAGAGGCTTAGTCCATGTGAAAATGTCAAGACTGACTGCTTTCAGAACAAGGAATGCAAGGTACATATGGGTGAGATTTAAAAAAAAAAAAAAAAAAAAAAAAATCAACTCTAGGAACCAAAATTGTTCTCTGACATAGGGGTGCATATTATTACTTTTTTTGAACTGCACCCATAACACCTTGTCAAACAACCACAAGGATCAACACTTAGAGAGGACTAGAAGAGAGTACTTCAGGGTAGATTATTGGAACCTAAAAAATCAGTTTACATGTTAGTTTGAGGGAGTCTCCCATGGAACATTTTGAAATTCCAGATGCTATTTTACATATTTTAAAGGCTAAGTACATTTTTTAAAATATTTTATGTATACAATAAACAAGTGAGCCTATTTACCTAAAACTCTCTACTAGAATCACTTGAACTTAAACTGCTCATAAACAAACAATCCACCAAGAGTCTAACTGCACTGGCCAGTCCTCACACTCCACCAACCAGTTGATGGTGGTCAGATAACTCCCATCCCTTCCTCCACTGCCAGTCACCCAATCAGAAGAATGGCAACTGCCACTGAACAGCCAGAGACTGAGTAAAAGTTGTTCAGAGAAGGGCTAGCAGAGACTCTGAACAGCACTGGGAGCTGCTAGCAACGCCTTCCCCTCACCCCACCACCCTAAGCCTCAGCTCAGTAAAGCTGTGTTCAGCCTCTGTGGCTAGTCCCACACTGATGATGATGGGCAGCTGCTCCCCCCTTCCCCACCTGCCAGTTACCCCATAACTGATTCCAGAATGGCAATTGCTTCCCCCTGAACTGAACAGCTCAGTGGTCTTAACCCCAGCTTCCCGGGGCCAAAACCAGGTGGAATAACAACAGTCAGAACCAGAAGAGGTTCTGAACACATTGGGAGCTGCCAGCTTGCACAGCCACCCAACAACTGAATGATCCAAGGCAGGACAGGGCAAGGGGCTGAGTGCCATCAGCTGTTTAAGGGTTGTGGGGTGGGATCCGCAACTATTTGGGGGTCAATCCAGGTAACAGTGGAGGTCAGCTGTTAGGGGTGCAGCTGCTGCTTTGTAACAGTCCAAGAGCTGACACAGGCAACCATCCCAACAGTCACTACGGTTGCACCACCAAGATGTTATGAGTTTGCATAAAATTTATGTTTAAAATAAAAACAACAGTATGGGCACATTTATTAAGTCCCTGCTTTCTTGGTTATGCTATGTTGCACAGACAGGCAGCACCCAGACAAATGCTGCCCTCAGAGCAGGAGCTGCTGCAAGGAGGGGCATGCAGATACACATAAAACCTGGCATGCAGATAGCAGAGCAGATACATACTGAAGCCGATCAGCTGCGGATCAGATCTGGATCCACATTTGTGTATTTGCACAGAACTCTATTCCCAACACCAAATGCATTAGCCAACTTCTGATCTTCCAGGTCCATGGTGAATATGCTCACCTCCAAGCATCCTTCAGACATCAAGGGAGGAGATGGAGAGAAAACATGATTCCCGTGTAGCGTGTTGCCCTCTCAGAACAGCATCAATTTCAATCACACTTTCACGCCACATGCAAAGTGTAGCAATTTGCAGAATGCACATGCAGAGCGTAACAAATCAGGGACAGGAGAGTGATACAGCTTGAAGAGAAGGGGTCAGGCCATACATCCATGGTGTTAGCACTGATTAAATTAGTGAACCTTTTCCTCTCCTCATTGCATCTCTCCCTGCTCTTCTGATCTTCAAAGAGAGATGATATAGCTGTAAGGTAACAGTCAACGTAATTCAGGTTTAACTTATTTTCAGAATATAGTATCAAGATAATTAGGACACAAATCAGAGCCACTGGACATAAAAATCACATCAGCTGACATTTACCCCACAGACACATCATTCCTGCAGCACATATCTCCATCAACACACTTCACTCTTTGTTCTCTAAGCTTCACAAACAAACAAGGATTCTGCTGTATCACAAAGCAATGTAAAAATAAATACGAGGGCTGTCTCAATGTCAGAGGCAGACAAAGAACACATACAATCTGAAACTGTGATCAGAATCACATGGATGATAAAGGTCCATTCTCAGAGGAGTCTACCTGCAGAAGAAATTTCATTATAAAACGCTGCATGTAATGCATTGGAAGTTGAGTTGTAAACTCTGACACAAAACTAATGTGAACTTTTTCACTGATCTGAAATGTTTCAAAAACAGTTTTTATTTCACAGGAAGTATTTACAAACTCTTAATCCACTTTACAAAGAACACATCCATTACTTATCTAGCTCCCCTCATTAAACAGGAACCAGCTAATAGAACCATCCAAAGGCAATGGGCAAAGTGCCTCTGCAGAAAGAACAAATATGTGATTTATTAACCGGAAAACTGAGGAATGATCACATACAAGTTATGGCATGAACACAAAGTGTGACAGCACTGACTTACAAACACTTCAATAAGATCACAACTGTCACCAATCAGTGAGCCTCCTAAGAAAAGTATATATAGTCATACAAGTGCCTTGACTGAAACCAGTAGAAAACTGCACACATTTACAGAACTAAACAAATATAAATCAACATAATTAAAATCACAGCACAAACATGCTCTACAAAAAAAAAAAGTTCTACTCTAGCAGGCAAGTGGACCAGATGATCATTTCCATTTAAATTTGCATTCAAGAATTCCAGGTTGTGTAAGTTGTGATGGACAGATGTTTTCAAGAGTAACAGGAGTATAGGAAAAATTTAAAAGAATTTTGGAGCATTAAGACGAAAGATCTGATGTGGAGTTCAGTTTTGAAATGTAAGTGTAAGACATCCAGAGGTATCACTGAAAAGATGGCTGTCATCTTCACCAAGATGGCAGATGATGCCATTTCAGTGGATGAAACAACCTAGAAATACTGAAAGGGAGAAAAGAGGGGGGTCCCAAAATTCAAAGGCTGCTTGAACCCAATAGAAAAAGGAAGTGGGGAGGAGGATGAGGTCCCAACAAAAGAAAAAGTTGATGGAACAACTAGTGAGGAAAGAACAGAACTGGGAGAAGAAAAAGGGTATAAACAATTTTCAAAAGTAGCAGTGAGGTCAAGGGGCACAAAGATAGAGCAGGAAAAAATCTGAATCATCACGTTAAAACATTCAGTGACATCAAACTAAAAGTTACAGAGAAAATTACATCTAAGCCTGGAGTTTTCTAAAAATATATTTTACCGTTTAAATAAAGAAATTGATGAGTAAGAACACATTTAGTTTGCTTAATTTTTTTGCATTTTTGATTAAACTGCTAAGATGTAAATATTAAAAGACCAATTTCCCTTCACAGAGAGCTCAAAATTTACCCTCACTGCCATATTTGTCTAATACTAGCAACTTCTAAAATGAAGAAACAAGTTACACTTGGAATACTAATATGGTTTAAAAACTAGGATGCATACAAGAGATTTCATGGACTTACACATTTTCCAGTACAGCAGTACAACCAAGTTGTCACTTATTGAAATAAGCTGTCTATATTACAGTTAAAGAGTCATAAAAATTTGGCTATGGTAAATGTCATCACTGTCATTTTGACTAACATTTTTGTACTGTTATTTCTCAACTAATTCCATTCCTACTCTCCCCCCCCCCCAGAGGGGGGGGTAAAAAAAAGGTCCGGGGCTCGGTTCTGGTACGATGGCTGATGAAGCACTGACGTAAAAATCAAAGCACAGTCTGAAAAATGAACCTAAATTTGTTTTCAAGGTATGGAACCTTTGCCTTTGTAAGAAGTTTATGTACGCCACAGCATGACACAACTACAGCAGTTCCCTCCCCAAATGCTGTATAATTTCTTCAGAACTCATTAATTTTTGCATAAATCCAATAAAAAACAAGACAAAATAAATATTACTCCTTTCTTATATCAGTTTAGTTATCAGCCTTAACATATGTTTCCCCAAATTACTGAATAAAAATATAAGACCACAGTAACTTCCTAAACAGCAGTACAGAAAATGGATGGACAGCAAAATAAACTCCATGTTTTACATAGATAATCAAGCTGTGTAACATACTGGTTTCTTTCCTGTAGCCTGTGTATAATTCATTATATTTCTCTGGCCTGTCTCAGGTAAAACAGGTGAAAGACTGATCCTAAGAGTGTAAAACCATTCATTTCATATATACTAGAAATTCATATAGATACAGCAAATATTCACAAACGTGCTAATTCTGTGCTAATTCATTTATACAACAAAATACCTAATACTCACTTCAATGGGAAAACAGTTACTGACAGCTCAGCGCTAGAATCAAAATACCCTTCACTTAGCATACTGCCAAAATAAACATAGAGAAAGTAATCTAATACTCGAAATCTAGGACAGAGAAAGAGAGGTCACCACTGTTCAAAAAAAAAAAAAAAAAAAAGAGTCTGATGAAGTGGGATTTTCTCCCACAAAAGCTCATCCAATAAATAAATTTGTTAATCTTTAAGTGCCACAGGACTCCTTGTTTGTTTTACAAAGGCATCCCCATTTTACTCAATAAGATTTCTTTCCTTTTCTGTGCCTTCTTTAAGGAGCAAAAAGATTAACCTGGATTCCCAAATACATTCATAAACACGCTGCTACTCCAATAAACATCTGACCACTTAATGGCAGCATTAAGTGTGCCCATGGAGGCATATTTAGTTATGCAAGCTCTGGGGGTGTTGAGTGAAGAAAATAATCAGAATTTAATAGGCAAATAATGCACCAGTAGAACTCTGAACACTTCCATACTTGGGAGGTCCAGGAGCTTACCACTGACTTCTAATGGCTTTGGGTCAACTCTTAGAGTTTCTAATTGAGTAACTAGACCTTTTCCTACACTTAACTATGCATCATTTTAAACTAAAAATATACAATGGATCATGTCACAAACACTTCCTGAGTCTGTTTCAACAATGCCAGAAATCTCATATATAAGAATGCTCTAAACCATCCAAACTGACCACAGATATGCGAACTGCACTGGGGAATGGCAAATCCAGCACATGCGTAGATTCCTTAAGTGAAATCCTGGTCCTACTGTTGTCAATGGCAAAACACCCACTAATGTCAACGGGCCCAGGATTTCACCCTATATTTCAACAATTTTACTCACTGAATGAGTTTGACATAGTTCATGTGCAAGTATATAAACTGCATACATCAGACAACACAGAAGTATCACTTTTAAAAAGGTGTGATGAACTGAGATAAACTATACAGAAGAAGTTTTAACATTACAAAAATAACTGCAGGTTCTTACCTTTTGTTTGCAAGTTCAAGAGAATTTGGAAGCTAAAATGGTTTAAAATGATAAATAAAAGATGTGTGTGACTTTACATGTGTAGGTCTATCCCTTTACGTATCACCACTTTTTCATACCAAGCTAATCCTTGTTCTGGTATGTGACCAAATGAGTCTGCAAAAAGCAGGTGGCAGGATGGCACTCTATAACAAGGGAAATCTGGGTCACTTAACAGCTACTGTAAGTGCAATAATTAAGGTATGCAATCACATAGCTAAAATAAACTAGAAAGTGGCTTTATCTACACATTGAGACCCTAACTGTTTTCTTCTAAAGAAACAGTCTAACAAGGAGGACTCTTTAAAAAGCTCTCCCCTTGACGAGCTGTCATCAGTGGTTCCAGTGAAGGCAGAAAGCGTAAAGTTTCAAAGAATACCTTTATGGTCCATCTTCTGTTCCTTCATGCTGATTCAGAATCACTAGTTTCCTGACTTGCAAGCAATACCCCACCTATATATTTCATAGCGTGAATAAATAACATGCCAAAAAATTACTGTTTGCATTTAACAAAATAAAAATAAAAAATCCTGCAAAATCCTTCCTCAACACCTTGAAATGGTGTGGCAGTGAGTCTGGCTTGTCCGACAGCAGAGTGTATCTCCAGTTGGTTCTATCATGCTATTAAGGGTGTCATACTGCCATCCAAGGGAGAAGACAGTTGTTTTTCTTCTTGAGGCTAAAATGCCACCTAAGCTGAGAAGATAAATATGCTACTGATGGCATAGCCAGTGAGTGGTGAAAGAAATGGCTAAAACAACATGCTCTGGGGTGGCAGTTAGGAGCTCAACTGACAAAAGGTTACTAAGAACCTCAGGAGCTAGGCCACCAGAGAGAAAAAGGACTTCCCTCATGGTCTGTACTTACAACTGAAGAACATTGACAGGGATGACCCAATCAACCATCTCAGTGAGGAAGAGGCAATGGCAGTTTGCAGTGTCTTTGGTCACCATGAAACACGATAAAGAAAGGAGATGGAAATACCATCTTGTTGGGAAAAAGGGACAGTGTGAGGACCATTGGAAGAATTGGTTTTATCATCAACAAGGAATGGTCTTCAAAAATTGTCTCCTACAAGTTTAAGTCACCACACACTGCAGTACTACATTTCCAAATGAACAAGAACAGCATCCTCAAGATTATCCAGATCTATGCGCCCACAAGCACAAGGGAAGCTGATGCTGTAGAAGAATTCTATCAGGACCATCAAGAGACTCTTCAAGGCCAAGGTCAGTAAAGGAAAAGAAAGTGAAAAGTTAATTAAAAGATATGGCACCAGCAGATGGAATCTGCAAAGTTAGGGACTGGGAACTTTGGCAGAAACTAACAAAATGTTCATTGGCAACAGTTGGTTTAAGAAGAAGGCCAAGGGAATGTGGAAATGGATCATGCCAAATGCAAAGAACAAGAACAAGGTTTACTGTATTCTCACTGATAGGCGCTGCATTATTGAAGACATTCAGTAGGGCCATAATTTAACACCAGGAGTGACCATTACTTATACAGAGCAGGCTTAACTTCAACAAAAAGATTGAGAAGAACGTGCTACATACAGCTGGCAAATCAGAGACAATGGCTGAAAACGTATGATGTAGTAATTCTGAAGAAAGGCTGGTTTCTCACAGATATCTGCAAGGAGCACAATAAAAATGTTGCTAATAAGCTAAGGCAACATGTGAAAGCAGCTGAGAAACAAAGTCCAAAAAGAGGACAGGAAGAATCTTGGAGAAATGAAGAACTTGCTAGAGAAGCAGAGGAACATGAAGTGAAGAGGGTGACAAACTCAAGTACTCACTTGCTGTATTCTGATAAGAAGAAGGCTAAAGAAGGACTTCAAGTAGTACTGAAATGAAACACTGCTAAAGATCACAAATAGGAACTGATGCTATATAGGTAGACACCGAAGACCAAGGATGGGAAAGCAGTAATAGACAGAACAGGGATTGAAGTGGTCTACAAAGGACTTTATAATGAACCATCTGCATCCCAAATAAATGTCCCTTTACCGACATTTCAACAGACCAACAAACATGTACTCCTGATCCTTCACGCTTAAGACATGCACTTTACCAAATGAAAGAAGGAAATACCACAAGAAAAAATGCTGTTGACAACTGAATTGATAAGAACTGGAGACCAACACCTCTGGGAAACCCTTGCTCAAAAGTTTAGGCCCTATTTGCAAATGCAAAAGATACTATCTAGCTGGAAGGAATCTAACACCATTCTGCTGCACAGGAAGGGTGAACACAGAGATCAGAAAAACTATAATCCAATATACCTACTCACACACATCTACAAGCTATTCACTAAAATAATAACAAACTGACTACCACAGAGTCTGGATGAGCACCATCTGATAAAGCAGACAGGTTTTTAAAGGAATTTCAGCTCAATAAACCATATCTTCACTATAACTGAGTTATTGGAGTGCCCATGTGAATACAAATTTCCTTTAGGCACTAGCTTCATCAACTATGAAAACGTGTTTGACAATACTGAGATCAGTGCAATGCTGAAAATTCTTGCAGAGCTGGTCATTGACACAAATTTCATCCAATTACTAAATGATGCAAATTCTGATTGCAGTACAAATATAATTGTTTGACACTCTTCTCCAATTCCCGATTTAAAAAGGTGTGATGCAAGGAGACATGCTTTCACCAAAACGCTTCACAGATTGCCTTGAAATGGTAACGAGGTAGATGAACTACTAGAGAAGAATTGATGACACGAGAGAAATTAAATCATCTCAGATTTGAGGACAATAATGTTTTGATTGCAGAAAACACTATCAAAATGCTGAAAATGCTATGAGACCTCAGAACAAAAAGCAGTCAAGTCAGATGAAAGTGAACCATTCCAAAACTAAATTTATGCAGTTTGATTCCCTGCCAAAATCCCAAACAACAATTAATGGAGAACAAATAGAAGGGGCTGAACAACACATTTACTTGGGCCAAGAAATTAATATGCATCACAATCAGAAAGGCCAATTCTCATGAAGAAAGCAAGCTGATTGGTGTACATATATTCTACCAAGGATATCCTCAAAGAAAGAATAAATAAGGCAACATGTGCCAGTCTCCTCCACTCAACAATACTGGCAGGAAAACACAGGAGCTGACAAAGACAGAGAAACAACACCGTCTGCCATGGAAAGGGCAATGCAGAGAAGTAGTCTGGGGATTTCAGTCCATGACTGAATTACTAATCAAGCGATCAGACTGTGAAGGAGAAAGCAGGTTGCCATTGTTGAAAGCACGTACAATAAAATGTGGTGGGCTGGGCTTATAGCTAGGCTCATTGACAGGTGTGGCCAAGTTCTACTGATGGAAAATGAAACGACCACTTGGCTGACCTCCAAAGAGATGGGATGATTTTGTGAAAAGACATGGCTACACATGGAAAATGACAGCCAATATAAGAGACAAATGGAAGACATGTTGTGATTAGTGCAATCTATACAAGGGCTGAAAGACAAATTGATCAAGGCAGTGAATATGAAATACATGAAACACTACATCTGTAAAAGGAGGCCATGTTAATGTGCAGGAGAATCAGTAACTAGACATTTTCTGACTTCTGAAAGATTTTGCTTTAATACTGGTATTTCTTTTTATTTCCCTAGTTATCATTTCAAGTATTTTTTAAAAAATCAAAGGAAAAATGTAGCTCTGTAAAACTTAACCAAGAGACCTTATCTGAACCCTGGTTAACTAAAATTCTGATATCCACAGGTTGTGTATGTCCCCAGGGTTTGACTGAAGCTCGGATGAAGCAGCACTCCTCAATTCCATGGGACTAGAAAGTCAGAAAAAGAATTGCAGACCTTATAATATATTTAGTGTAGCATTAATCAGCTGGCAATGTTCATGAACTGCTTCAGTTCAATGGGTGAAATAAATAAAAGCAGTTCATTGCACCTAATTGTGTTTCTCACATGATATCTTTGGTGGCTTCCCCAATACATCTTGATAGCTCCCACTTGGGAGGTAGCTAGCAAGAGCACGTACACAAGTTCTACACAGAACTAATGCCATTTCTTTGTACAGCTATTTGAATCTATATTTAATAAGTTCCAGTGGTTTCCTCGGCAGTCATTAGCTGGCCCTTTTTCCATAGCTTGCAGAGTAGAAAAGTAAGCTACTTTTTTTGTAAGTTACGTAGTTGTTTGCAATTTCAAGCTCCTCCTCCTCTTGCTCTGAATCCATTAAGCCTCTTGGCTATGTCTACACTAGAGGGCTCAGGTAAGTCAACTTAGAGAGGCCCCATTTCTTTAAGTTGACTTCATAATTTTGACTTAAGCTAGGGGACCCATTTAAAGTCGACTTAATAAAGTAGACTATAAATGTGGCCCCGGCTTAAGTCGACTTTATAATGTCATCTTAAATGGCTCTCCTGCCACATTTTAAGTCGACTTAATAAAGTCAACATAACCCTTAAAGTTGACTTTAAGGGTGAGAGTTATTAAGTTGACTTAAGCAAGTGCTTAGGTTGACTTAGTGAACTCTAAATGTGGCCCTGGAGTTGCTTAAGTCAACACAAGCCTGGTTAAGTTGACTTAAGCCTGCAATGTAGACATACTCCTTGAGCCTATAGTCTCCTGCTCCTGCAGCTAAGCTTGCAGATTCCTGTATCTAAATTTTATTCCAGCCCACAGCCTCAGTCACATGTTTTAGAAACAATATTTGCAACTCAGAAAAGTATATATTGTTGTTACATGCCAAAAGCCAACTTCTGTTCTTACAAAATTAACAACAAACCGGCAGTTAACTTCAGAGGGAACAGAATGGCGTCCCAATGGTGAGATTTTAAAACTTCACATTTTATTTGAACTATCCTCATGAAGGAAAGCATGTGGCCAGAAAAATATCAGAAGGTGAAAAAATCTTTTCTAACTCTCAGTAACTCCAGACAGTTATAAGAATGTAATGTACTTTTTAGACAGAGAGCAAACAGAAATTTTCAGCTGAAAAGGTGATTATTTCAGGAAGTTATGATCATGTAGCAACAGCAGCTCAGGACAGAAATTGTTCTTAAACACTGACTATGGGCATCACAATCAGTATTATCACCACAATACAGTTATTTTGTGCTCCACATGGCTCTCTGAAAATGAGAGACCTACATCATAAAAGGATATTTGTCAT
The DNA here is from genome assembly GCA_007922195.1 of Podocnemis expansa. NCBI lineage: Eukaryota > Metazoa > Chordata > Testudines > Podocnemididae > Podocnemis > Podocnemis expansa. The sequence continues at coordinate 14,367,686 of ML681979.1, forward strand.
ATCAGAGAGCATAAAAAACAACCCACACAAGTCTAATATGCTCTAAGACACAGCCAGACAGTGAAAGAGATTGGGTAAAAGTCATAGGTTCAGATTCACATACATGCAACTAATCTATTTCAGACAGAGAGACTGATTACAAGTTAGGTTGTCAGACTGAAACTGAATCTCTGTCCAAGTTAAGATACATTTTTAGTCTTTGCAAATACCACTGAATTATATGTAGATTTTGTTCTAATAGCTTTTATTACTACTCTAATACTGAACAGACACGTTCATGTGGAAACATATTTATGTGGACTTAAGATAAATCTTACACAAAGATCTTTTTTCCATTGAAGTCCACAGCAACATGCCATGGGACTCCAATGGGAGTAGTATTTGGCCTTAAGTTTTTAAGAATTTTTATCAGCTCATCAGTAAAATCCAAACTATTCATTTACCAATGAGATTTAAAGGGAAGAGGATACTCATTGAAAAGAACATGCAACACCAGAAAATAGCCTCATTTTGGTGTGGATGTCTATATGATCTTCCCACTTGAAAAACAGCAGTATACCTGCAGTCAACATAGCGCCAGACACACCAAATATGTTTCTGGAATACAGTGCTGCAAAAAAAGATTGATTCCAAAACTCTAGTGAAGCAAAGAAACTGCAAGTAAATAGAGCTGTGGGATTATCTTGAAGTAGATGCTTAAAGATGTACTGCAACCACAGGGTATATTTCCTGTGACAGAGGGCACTACTCACAAGTGAGTTCCAAATATAATGTCCTCCAGAAGTTCAAAATTTATTAGTACCAGAAAAAAGCTGATCAGTGTGGGGACTTCAGGAAAGAACAATACACATAATTATGGGGATGGAGGTGTAGACTTACGAGGAGATGTACAGAACATAACCCATACAGCTAGTTTAAAAGACAAAGATTTAGTAACTATCTACAAGCATTTGATGCGTACAACAACAACAACTGTTTAAGGTGATGAGGAGGTAGAAAAATGAGCAATGGGGCAAAAAATATCCTGTGAAAATATAAGCTTAAAATAAGGGAGAACATCTTAATAATGTGGTTTAGTAGCTTGTGGAACTGACCCACAAAGCAAGTGGTGGAAACCGCATGGCTAAGGTCATTTAAAATTAGATTGGACCAATTATTCTACAACATACTACTGGGCAAACTAAAGCTGTTAATAAGATGTACCGGCAATCACAAGGCAGTGAGATGAACAAGATGATCTTCAGTGACAGAGCCAGATCCTCCTCACTGAAATCGGTAGCAAAACTTCCACTGACATTAGTGATAGTCTGAAAATAAATCTTTCCTATCTCTATTTCCTGTGGTCCCAGATCTGTAGCTCATCTAACTTTAATGCCTGATTATGGATTGACCTTATGTAGCCATGCAGTGTAGAGAGGATGTAAGGAAATGCACAGCCCAAGCACAGCCTGTGTAAAGCCAGAAGTCAATAGTGCTGGTGGTTCTCAGGAGCAATTCAAGGAGCAGAGGATGGGGAGATACATGGAATAGATGGAACCATGGCTCCACCCACACGAGGCAACAATGTGTGTGGAAATACACACAACCCCTAAAAGAGATGAAACAGTGTGTGGCTCTCACAGACACCAGGAATTCCCCTAAGCAGGATCTCCACGTGTACCCAGTGAGGCAGTGCACCCTCACTCTAATCCCCATGCCATGCTGTGGTTATATGCACAATCTAGCCCTTAATCAGGCTGATTGATTTCAGTGAGTTTACTCGCATGAGAAAGAGATTCAAAATTGTGCACAATGAATTTTCCTTTAAAGGGAAGAGACAACATTACTTAATAAGTTGGTAAAAGGCCCAAACTTTAGCTTGTATGCCACCAATGGCTATTGTACAAAACGAAAGAATAAAATTAATTAGCCCAAAATTATTGTGACCAAAGAAGCTACAGTCTACTCAGCTAAAAGATGCTGACAAGTTATGGACTGGCTGATTTTACAGTGTTGTTACCTTGTGCAGAGAACATTATCAGCTGCATTCAAAACTTTACAACATTCAAAACTTTAAAACTAAGACTGAAAAAAAATAATTTCAATGAGAGCAGCCTTTGCAATCAGCTAGTAGGGAAATTGATTGGTTTCACACTCAACAGGTCAGATTCACATTGATGAACATTTGCCCCTTTATGTTATTAGATAGACTATAGCATGGAAGAAGTAGTTTCAGTATCACTGCTTTGGCATGCGTCAGTGAGGTTTCTGCCAAGACAAATAAAAATATTTGATAAAGAGTGAAATTTGTCCACTGACAGAGATACTTTATGAACCAAGGATGGAATCCATTTGGGCAGAGACTATGCACAGAGAGGTTTTATACTATGGAGCCAAAGAGGAGGACTCTGTAGTAGCTCCATACATACCACTGCAGAGCAGAGTTATCTGGCATGAGTCAGGAAAATGAACGCTTTATCCACACTTATGCATGGTATTTCTGAGCCTCCGAAAAGAGAGCACATAGGAGCAACTACAACAAGAGTGATGGATGACATGCCACTGTGCTGGAGTATGCTTAGGTTGACCAGATTCTCCAAGGCTATGTTCACATGGGGCAGGCTTGTTTCGAAACAAGACATTTTGAAACAAGCTGTTTCGAAATAACATGTTATTTCGAAACACCTTATTTTGCAGGACAAAAACTTTGTCCACGAAATAAGGGAGCGAAACAGCAGGTCCACTGGGGGCGGGGCCGCAGGGGATGCCCCGGCCCCGCCTCCGGCAGGAGCGGGGCCGCGGGGATTCCGGGGGCAGGGCCGCGGGGGATGTCCCGGCCCCGCCTCCGGCAGGAGCATCAGTGCCGGGGATTCCGGGCGGGTGCTCACTCCGGCCCTGGCAGCAGCAGGCTCCAGCCGCGCGCTGGGGCCGCACCCCCAGGTTTGGGGGCAGCGGGGGCTTTAAAGCCCCTTGGGTGAGGCACTCCCCCACGCCTGTCCTGGCGGGTGCCTGCAGGCATCGTCCAGGTGAGGCGCGGGGCTGCACCGCACTCCACCGGTGCCTGCAGTCCCCTGCAGGCACCGGCGGCGTGCGGCTCAGCCCCACACCCCCTCCACCCACGGACACCCCTCAGCACCCTGGCCAGGGTGCTGAGGGGGCAGCCTTTCCTCCCAGGGTGCTTAGCACCCTGGGAGGAATATCACATGTTGTTCCGGAACACTTTGTTCCAAAACAACATGTCCAAACAGGGCTGTTTCAAAACCAAATGAGGTTTAAGGTGTTTCGAAAGGACCACGGCCATTTCGAAACAAGCTGTTTGCTTGTTTCAAAATGGCCATGCATCGTGTGGCCATTGCACTTCTTATTTCGAAACAACCTGTTGTTTCGAAAGAAGAAGTGTGTGTAGACATACCCCAAGTGAAAAACTGAGACATCTGAACTGGAAGCAGGTTTTTGGAGCAAGGGTTCTGTGCGATCAGGGAGGTGCATTAAAGGCAGGTTTTAGCAGCTGAGCAGGGGAAGGGAAAAAATAGTGCCCACTCTTCCTAACACAGTGGATTTGAGTCAAGCCTGATCTGAGTGGGAAGCTTCAAAAAGAGCAGGACAGCAATATCTCCTTTCATTAGTTCTGAGACAAAAGAGACCAGTGTGATTATTCAGTCTGCTTTCCCAGATAGCTCACAGGACTCCCTGAAACAATTTCTGCTGAAACTACTTTTTTTTTTTTTTTTTTTTTTGTTTAAGGAAAAAAAACTAGCTGTGATCTGTCAAAACTGATGAGGGAAAATCATGGTTTCTTCCTTGAGTGAGCACCGCATACAACTGTCTGAAGAGTCAGCATGAAATATTGGAAACAGCTGAAAGCAGTGAAGGGAACCAGGGGCAGCAGATGGGGGCAGAAAAAGGGCAGGTTGGGGCAGGAGGTAGGGTGCAACCATTTGTCAGTACCATATGCATCGGAAGGATAAGGAAGGACAGGGTAGGAGGCGTGGCAAAAGTGAAAGTGAGGGGTGCAGGGTGGAGGCATGGGGGGAAGGATGAGGGTACGGGATGTGGAACAATGGAGCAGGGACAGGAGGTGAGGGTGTTGAAGGGGTGGCTGGGGGCAGGGGAAGGAGAAGGGGGCAGGGGCAGCAGATGGAGGCAGAGAAGGGGTGGGTGGTGGCAGGAAGTGGGAGCCAGGGGCAGGAGGTGGGGGTGGTGAAGAGAGGTATGGGCAGGAGATGAGGGCAGAGAAGGGGTGGCTGGGTGCACCATGTGACAGGCCATTGTGATGTCAGAGGGGACTCAACCAATTGCTCCTTGCTCCCTCCCTGGAGCAATCCTTGGGTATGTCTACACTGCGGGGCTTTATTAAGTCGACTTAGGGAGTCCACACTTCTCTTAAGTCAACTTAAAGTTGGTTAAGTCGACTTAATGCCTAAGTCAGCTTAAAGAGTGAGGGTTATTAAGTCGACTTAAGGGACCCGTTAAGTCAACTAAATGATTTCTAAATGTGGCCAGGGCTCTGCTTAAGTCAATTTAAGCCTCCTTAATTTGACTTACACCCCTAGTGTGGGCATACCCCTAGGGGGCAATCGGTTGAGTCACCTCTGACATCACAATGGCCTGTCACATGGTACACTTCACATCACACACTCACCCGCGCACGCACATAGTGAATTAGTATAGTAGATATCCAGTCTTAAGCATTGCCAGTGGTGGGGAATCTACCACAACCCTTGGTAAGTTGTTCCAGGATTTAACTGCTCTTTGCAACCTCCCACCTCATCCTACTGCCCTCGATGCGCCCTCCTTCCCCCATCTCTTCCCACTGCCTTGGGTCACACATTCTTTTGTGGAGTCTCTTCAGTACACCACACTGGACTTAGCTGTACTGGCGGTTGCTTGGTACAGTGCTACCAAGATTGCTCAGCTTCCACCTGCACCTCATCGTTTCCCCAGTGTTCTTCCTCCAGAAGCTAGGCCAGGGGTCGCCAATCCACAAGATAAGAGTCATTTTTTAAAATTCTTTCAATAACCAAGTGTTTTGAGAGTTGCAATGGGTGTAGTCTCCTGGTGGGAGGAGTTGGGAGCTGGACCAGGGTGACTGCTGCAGGGTCCTCTGGTGGGGCAGGAGAGGGTGAGGGGGAGCCTGGAACCGGGAATGGTCCCCCTGCAGGATCCTCCTGTGGCCAGCAGAGCCTGGAGTGGGTTGCCCACAGTGTCCCCGGGTGGCAGGCAGCACCCAGAGCCAAGAGTGGGCCACTTGCAGGGTTTGCCAGTGGTGGAGGGGACCTGGAGCCCAGAGCCACAAGGGAGGAGCCTAACAGCCACATGTGGCTCCAGAGCTGCAGATTACAGACCCCTGAGCTAGGCAGAGATCAGATTACATCACCTTCCTCTAAATCCACCAATGCTAAGTGAGTGCTTCCTGCATGAGAGTGGCAGGATATGAAGCAACAGTAGGGCCACAAAAGGTTTGGGGGCAGCCACTGACTTTTGTAAGGATGTAAAATTTGTGCAGCTCCACGCTTGATGGTCCTCAGCAGTGATTAAGTCTTTTAACATTCCTGAAGTGGTTGTCTCCACCACAAATAGTGGCAGAAGACCATTTAGGGTAGAATTTTTTCAAAATGTCCTGCATAGTGGCCCAAACTTTGGCAGCTATGGAAACAGAGGACTACCTGGGCCTAAGAGGGCAAGAGAAAAGGAGTGGTACCTGCACACTCAGCTACACAATTTTATAAAGATAAGAGCTCTTTCAATTATTGTGACAGTTCCAAGGGCAAGAGCCAAAATCCTTTTCTTTATAATAAGTATGCCAGATGAGGCACTACTGTGTTCATCACAAATACACTGGGCATAAGCAAAGGGAGATCGTAAATCAGAATACGTGCTAAAAAAAAATCATGATTTAATCTTTCATTAGAATCTCAAGATTTTTAGGACAAGCTCTTGATTTTTCAATTGCTGGGGTAGGCAATTCTGTGAATCCTATGACTGCATCAGTCGATTTGGGTTCTGAGACTTGCTACAACAGATAGCCAGTTTTTGTTTTGCTATGCAGACACACTTAGCAGTTAAAAACTTGCACCTTATTTCCAGTCTTTGAGGTGGCCAGACTGTAGATGTAACCAAAAACACTGTTTTTGTAAAAGTAAGAGAGTTTAAAGGCAGGTGAGAAAAACAGAAATTGGGACAGGTTGTACATAGTCCCTGACACTTATCAGGAGAACTTTTGCCAAGGGCAATAATACTCCATTCCAAGATTGCATCAAAAATCCTTGCACAACATAAGATACTGAGAGAGAGGACCAGACTTCCTTAAGACCATGAAAAGTAAGACAAGCTTGGAAATAAGCTTTACAATGTCAGTCATGTTAATGTTCCTTGCTTCTGGGATGGCATGATTTATAGTCCAGGTACCCTATAAAAATAGCCTTTTATATAATATTTGGAGAAACCCTGAGAGAGCCAAGCCGTAGTAAAAGTCTTTCATGAAGTGTAAGGCCAGTGGACCTCCTTATCTATTCATTTAATTCTTATAGTTTGTAGTGATTTGGGGACAGCCACTTCTAAGGAACCACAAGCAATCTGTGTTACTGGGGATACATTTGCAGACAGTAGAACTTTTCTGTTCACAAGTTTCTGTTTCAAATTCATTCCTTGTTATTGTTTAAAGACTAACACATTTGCAGGCTAAAGCACCACAGGACTTTTTGTTTGTTTTGCTGAAACAGGCTAATGCAGCTTCCCCTCTGAAACATACATTTTTGTTCCAAAGGAATAGCCGTGTTAGTCTAGTTCAGCAAAACAAACAAGTCCTGTAGCACTTTCAAAGACTAACAAATTTATTTGTCACATGAGTTTTCATGGGAGAAAATTATTGTTGGTTTTCAGTGGCACAGTATCCCTGCAGGTGTGATCAAATCCCAAACAGGACAGCTCAATAAAGCCTCCTCGTTTATGTTGTGTGAAAACATCATACTGTGTTAACAGGTATAACACAAGCTCTAATTACAACACAACAAAACTACATTTTAAAATATTGAAGAGCAGTAGCCAGCATTACAGAAATATAACTAGGGTCTACACATTTAGGTTAAAGAATATGAAACTGTTAAAGGCAAAAAAAAAAAAAAAAAGAATAGCAGTTTATAAACTAGACATTCCTTTGAAATGACCTGAAATGTATCACTTTTCAATGCTCACAATTCTGGAGAGGTATCAGTAGTAGCTAACAATCCCTTACAATCACTGGAAGTTCATGTTTTTGATGGTGAGAATTCAGAGATCACATTTAAGGAGAAGATATATGTATATAAACATAAAATTATATTTTCTCCTAAAAAAAGAACCATAATTTGACCCAAAATAAACACAGAAAATTGGGGAAGGAGGGAGTAGAGTAGGACCAGAAATAAAGTGTATAACTTAGCCAACAATCTACTATTTTAGAGGAAAATAGCCATTTACTGAACAAATATCCAACCTGTTATAAGTACTAAACATGTAGGAAATTACTGGTACAACAGCACAAACTAGTGGCTATGATAAATGTTGTTATAATGTTTTGTCAAAAGAATAACAAGGTGACAGGTTTTTGACAAACGACCAAGGAAAGAAAATATGTCAAGATTCTCTCTTCTCTCCATTTATAATAGGCTCATTCTTGCTATTGATGATAGGCTCAAAAATTCATTTATTATTATTAGCTTGATATTAAATTAAACAAACAGTACAGAGACACACACACAAATTTATTGAACATTTTCCAGGAACCCATGCTGGCTATATTTAAGGAACCCATGCCTGCTACATACATTATTGTTCTTTTACGGTAACTTTAACTTGTCTCCATCAGTTGTTTCCTTGTTAGGCTCAGTTCTGCGGAACACTAAAGCATATATTTCCTTTAACACTTGTTTTCATGTAACTTAAAAAGAATACTATTTTTTAAAGTTGGGAAGAAGCAAGAAGGAGGAACAGAGGTAGCAAGGTTATTATTAAAAACTTATTATTAGTTATGTATTGCAGTAGCATCTAGGAGCTCCAGTAATACATCAGGATCCTATTGTGCCAAGCAATGTGCCAACACAGAACAACAGGGCTGCTCCCACCCCAATCAGTTTTTTTCCTTTGGCCAAAAAATGAGTTCTTAAGCCAAGGTTCTTCAAGCCAAGTCCACCAACAGAACAGGCTCAATATAGATGGTTCAATACATTCATCTCTTTGTTTGGCCGTGCTTGATTATGTTCCTTTTTATTATATGACAGATTGTGCAGTGGTTTTGTGGTGAGTAGTATACCAATAGAGACAGAAGATCATAGAATACAGAAGGAAACATGAAAGGTCATCAGGTCCAATCCCCTGCACTTATGGCAGGACCAAATACCCTCCTTAAACCATCCTTGACAGGTGCTTGTTTAACCTGCTCTTAAATACTTCCAGTGATGGAGATTCCACAACCTGCCTAGGCAAAATATTCTTGTGGTTAATCACTCTGACAGTTAGGAATTTTTCCCTAAAGTTTAGGTTGGACATCAGGAAAAAAAATCCTAATTGTTAGAGTGATTAACCACTGAAATAAGTTGCCTAGGCAGGCTGTGGAATCTCTATCATTGGAAGTGTTTAAGAGCGGATTAGACGAGCACCTGTCAGGGATGGTTTAAGAAGGTACCTGGTCCTGCCATTAAGTTCAGTGGACTAGACTTGATGACTTCTCCTGGGCCCTTCTAGTTTCTATGAGTCTATGATCTCCTAGTCTCCACTGGTACTTGCCACAAAACCACCACACAATGTCACATAAGAAAAAGGAGTATAATCAAGCATTGCCAGACAAAGTGAGATAGCATAAAACTACATGTATATTTTAACATCTTGGAACTACCTAGTGGCATCACACTGGCTATAGCTACACTCCCAAAGATATTTTGAAATAGTTATTTTGAAATAACTCTTTTGAATTTATTTTGAAATAATAATAATAATATCACTAGACTCTCTATTTCAAAATGGAAAGCCAGGGAAAAGTATAGGGCCATTATTTTGAAAAAAGCCAATTTCATGGCTTGGAATGGCTTTTTTCAAAATAATTGCTCTTGCAAAACAAAAACAGGTTTAGTTATATCAAAATAGTGCTTCATTTTTTCGAAATAATGAAGCACTTACTTCAGAATAACAAAATGCCTGCATAGACAGGTAAAAAGATTTTTTGTCCCCCAAAATAAGCCTCATTTCAAAAAAACTTTTCAGTGTAGACACACCCACAGAGATATACAGGGAATCTTTAATTGCAGTGTGCCTTCCACATTAAGATCAGTGGCAAGCAGTGAAGGGCTTTGCCTCCCTAAGAACTATAAACCATTTGACCCAAAAGCCAAAATTTTTAAATCTGGCATCTACGGAAAATAACCTGATTACCAGAGATACTGAGCACACATCCCCTTTTAAAGCTAGCATGAATATGAAACAAGAGGCTCCATTCTGTTCTGAATGCTCCTCTTGGTTGAGGGTAAAGGGCAAACAAGCCAATGTGGCCAAAGGTGCTATATACTCACATCCAGGGTCGGCTCTAGCAATGAGCCAGCATGGCACCAGCTCAGGGTCCTACAGCTTAGGGGCACCACCACACCAGGTACAGTGTGGGCCGGCTCAGAAGCTGGACGCTGCACTCCCTCCCCTCCTTTGAGCCAGCCGCTCCACCACCGGGGGGCAGAGCAAGCTAACCCATGGGGCAGACTCCATTCTCTCGCCCCACCTCTGGGCTGGCCCTCCTCACCCCTAGGGTGGAACAGCCGGCTCAGGGGAGGGGCAGGGTGGGAGAGCAGACCCCAGCCTCTGGGCTGGCCCACTCCGCTCCTGAGCCGGCTGTTCCCCACCCTGGTGGTGGGACGAGCCAGCCCAGAGCTGAAGCAGGGTTCTGCACCCTACTCCAGGGGGTACAAAAGCAAAAGACAGCTTGGAGTGCCACGACCCCTTGAGCCAGCTCTGCTCACAGCCCCGGGTCCGACGACCTTCATGACAATTGGATACTGCCACTGAAGAAGCAACTGACGCAACTTCAAAATGAGGTGTCAGAGCCTCTTCCAAGCTCCTGTTACAAATATTCCTGGAGGTATTCTGACCACCTCAGCTGTCAGCAGGCAGAATGCCTTCAGCAACTGTAGCTAGTCTGCCCCAGCCACAGTTCAGACACTGTAATTCTGTCTGTAGAGTAACAGAGGTCTTAACATTAATTATACCAATATATGTTGCAGATCTACATAGCTTGCTGTTACTATTTCAAATAACTTCATCATTAAGTCTGTACTGATCTCCATATATGTGTATATAACCCCATTAGCAGCAATCATTTCATGTCATAGTCTCTGATGACTATGTTATACAGAAGAGCTACAGATCCACTGCTCTGGAGGATGTTTTCATCCAGTTTTACATCAGGAACAAGGCTTGCTGGACACCAGAAGTATCTTTATAAAAACAGCTTCCAGTGTTTTAGAAATCTGGGTGTTGGGCCATCTTATTACCTTCAAGGAATTTTCTATCAGGTAGAACAAAACAAAGGGACTAAGTTTAGTTATTTTTTTTTCTTGTCCCCAGGAAAAGTTAAAAATGTAACATTTTTTTCCATCAGCCTCTACCCACTTCTTTTGAATCAGATCTCAACATCAGTACTGAGATCTTTATTTTGGGTCTTATAATATTCGATGTTTTCTAGAACTCCCAGATACAAAAATCAAGAGACTGCATGAAAATCTCAGCTTTGATTGCTTGCAAAAGTAAATTTCTATCCCTCATTGTTGAAAATACTTGAAAATCTTAAGCACGGTACTCTAGCAGATCACTGATCTAAAGATATATACCTTCATTTTTAAAAAAATTACTTTAAAAAAATTAAGCCAGGTTTATGAGTTTGGGAGCCCTGACCCCAAAGTCTTGGGCTTGGCAGTGCTGCTAAATAGATATTTTGATTTAATTCCTCTGTTTTCTCTGTGACACTGGCAAACCAGGTGCCAGCTCTTGACAAGCTTAGGCTTCAGGTGAGCACTGACAAATTCATTGCCGGAACCTGGTCCATTGCACGTGTGCGTTAGTATAGTTACAATGGATATCAAACTTTTAACAGTGTGTTTAGTGTTTAAATGTTATGAAATGCTTGTAAGTTCCTACATGCTTTAATCTCACTTTAACATTATCATCACATGCCATAAATAAGGTAATAATTATATTTATAACTCTAAAAAATGTGAATGTGTACCCAGTCTGGAGGAATCATCTCTTGCTTATCAAGAAGGCTTATAAAAACTAAACGTAACATTGTGGGGCATTCAATATGGAGACGTTGTTGATCGTCCCTTCACACCCAGGAAGAGGCTAAGTGCAAAATGATCTCCCATCAGCTTGAACTCTGGAAGAGGAAATCAAAACAGCTGACAAGAAAATTCTTCATCTCTCTTGTTGCTGTTTGGACTCTTATAGGGCTGGAGCAATACAAAAGAAGGAGATTCCCCTAAGTAGCTTTGGTTAACCCTAAAAGGCATTCAGAGCTGACAGATTACAGCTCTGTCACCTTTTAAAACTATAGAGCAGGGGTGACCAAACTTATGGAACTCAAAAGCCAGACAAATTGATTATTAAACCTTCGAGAGCCACACTGAGGCATATAGCCATATACTTTTACCTACTCCAAAATTACTAAATTTAAAATTCATTGTATGCTTTAATTGTATTGTAAAAAGAGAGCAAATATTGAATCTCCTAATGTCAGATTCTAATAATTACTTAAAATCACCATGAAAACTAGGCCTATACACTGAACTAGCTATTTTCTTCTTTGTATTTTTGTGTCTTATTATTCAACATCAAGTTTAGAAGGACTTGTAAAACACAATTTTATTTTAATGAGTAAACCGCATTAGGGACTATGAGAAAATCTAAACATGCTGCTGCTTCTACCTGCCTCCCGCAACTACACCACCACTTCTCCCTGCCACCCCCAACCCCCTCCTTGACCCCCCCCCAAGCCCTGATGAGAGCGCCTGTGAGCCGCCCCTGCCCCCCCCAAGCCCCTTTACCTGGCCATGCTGGCACCTAGGTACAAGCCGGGGCTCACTCTCCTTCTTTTAAGCCCTGCCTGGGATGAGCATCCAATATGGCTGGCTCTGGTGGCTAGGCAGAGGCTGCCCCCCCCCCCATCCCCAGCATGCTTTGAGCATGCTCAGGGTGGGGGATTTAAACTCCCAGGCTAGGGCTGCTTTCCTCTCTCTGACCTGCGTATAAGCCGAGTTCTTCTGCAAGCCATACTTTTTCATTCAAGAGCCGCATGCAGCTCCCAAGCCAGTTCATAGACTGCCGCTTATTTCTGTATGCATGCTTGCCTGCTTTAACCTTGTAATAATGCTCTCATTTATTTTTCTTAGTTGATAAATCTTTAGTTACTTTGTTACAGGATTGGCTACAAGTTTGCCTTTACTGAGAATTCTAAGGTACAGACGAACCTTAGGGAAGTAAATGGTATCTAGGAAAAACCTAAATATTTTGTGATCTTTGATGTACAGAAATCTACTATCAGTAACTCCATCTTGCCTTGATGGCAAAGTAAACCGGGATGCCCAAGGGGACTGCCCATGACTGCACAATATGACTGTTATAGTGCTTCAGACGTTCACATTTGTTACTGTATTGGTACAGTCTAATCGCAGAACATGCAGACAGTTTGGATCTGTGCTCTTCTTCTTGACAGTCTACCCTGAGGCTGGCACTCACAGTTGTGAACCACTCCCAACAGCAGGACACTGTCCCACATTTATTTTTGACTTGATGGTATCCACAGAATGTGGCTATGACTTGCTTGCACAGGCTCTGGGCTTGTCATCACCTGAGACTTTTGAGCTCAGCTGTGGGCTCTCTCTTTAATACAGTCCACATTCACACATCTGCATGCTTCCAGCAGCAACCTACAGCAGCAGTTCTCAACCACTGTGTCATGACAGAGTAGTGTGTTGTGAGGAACAGAGAAGTATGTTACTGGGAGCCACCCAGAGCCAGAGCGCAACAGCAGCCACTTCTTGGCAGCTGCAGTTTCCCACAGTGAGATTTTGTTCAGTGGCAGAGGGAGAGAGTTTGGTTGGTGGTAAGGGGGGGGGGGTGTTGGTCGGAAGCAGGGCGGAGGGAGGGTTGTCCAGCGGCAGAGACACTGCCTCATGTACAGTTGTGCAATCCACCAGCCATACTGCAACACAAAATTCCTTAATAACCCCAGCCCTGAAGCAAAGTAACCACCAGAGTCTGAGTTATTGGACAGACCTCAAGCTAACTGTTAACTCATAACAGCAGGAAAAGTCATGCTCAGTCACTGAGCCTCGGGACGCAGCATGGTCTGTGCAGATGGAATTAAACAGTAATAAGTCACCAGGATTGAACGCCATTCACACAAGAATTCTGAAGGAATGTGAAATTGGCAAACTATTAACTGTGTATGTAACCTACCATTTAAATAAAAACTTCTGTACTAGATGACTGAGGGATACCTAATATGATGCCAATTTTTTAAAAAGGCTCCAGAGGCAATCCTGGCAATTCAGGTCAGTAAGCCTAAAACTCAGTACAAGGTAAATTGTTTGAAACTGTAGTAAAGAATAGAATTATCAGACAAAGAGACAACTAAAGGGGGATATGGAAAAGATCTATAAAATCATTACTGGTGTGGTGAAACTAAGTAAGGAAGTACTGTGTACTCCTTCTCATAGCACAAGAGATAGAGGTCACCAAATGAAACTAATAGGCAGCAGATTTAAAATGAACAAAAGAAACTCTTTCTTTATACAATGTATAGTCAACCCGTGGAACTCTTTGCCAGAGGATATTGTGAAGGGTAAGATTATAATGGGGTTCAAAAAAGACTTAGAAAAGCTCATGGAGGAAAAAAGCTCTGTTATTTGCCATACTGGCAAGGATTGTGGTTTGCCAGAAGCTGGGGACAGGAAATGGGATGGATCATTTTCTGATTACCTGTTCTGTTCATTCCTTGTGATGCACCTGGCATTGGTCATTGCTGGAAGACAGGATGCTAAGCTAGATGGACAACTGGTCAGACCCAGTATGACCGTTCTAATGTACTTACGTACTGCACTGTGCAAACTGTCAATAGTCTAGTAATAAATATGCCTAGTTATGGCCAATAATAGTAATTAGCACTGCTCCTATGCATCCTTGCAGTGCATCAAGCAATTTTAAGCCTCTTCTCCCCCCGCCATTTTGACATCTGTTCACTTTCTTTTTCCATTTCCTGTAGACAGTTTAAGTAATGTTTACTGGAAGCTCTTGAATGTAGCTGCTTGTAAGAAAACATCAGCTGGGAATTCTTGACATAATGCTATTAAAAAGTGATTAAAACAGAAGCATCAGGTTTCAAATGGCAAGAGTAAGCTGTTATTTCATACGGATAGTAGTTTTATCAGCAGACTTTGTGACCTGGGTCAGTTGGTTTACTACTTTATTTCTCAGATTCCCTAACGGTAAAATAAGCTAATAATGCTTCATGAAAGTAGTCCTCTTTCAAGGCCAGATTCTGCCAGCCTTACTCAAGATGAGTAGCATTTTACTATTCTAATAGTTCCATTAATTTCCATTGGACAGTCTGTGGAGTAAGGCATTACTAAGTGTAAGTAAGGTTGGCAGAATGAGTCCTTATGTTCTTACACTATCAACATCATAAACTCAAAATATTGTAAAAAAAAAAAAACAACAACAACAAAAAAACAAAACAAAAACAAAAACAAAAAACAAAAAAAACCCCACCACATCACATAAGCTAAAACAGTTTTGCCTACCTGACCATCACTTGAAAGAAAGACCCATACTTACATCCATATAAGAAGGGATAAGAAAAAGACACATTTTACTATAGCCAATTTACTAATCTACATATAGCCATCAGGGATCATCTTCTTTTCTTCTCAAAGATTCACGGAGAAAGCCTCAGTTAATATAGTTTGCAGGTGCTAATTCTGCCCCTGAACAAAACATGCAGGCGTCTCATGCTTTACACAGTGATTCTGACAGAAAAACATAAAATTTAAGAAACCAGTGGGGTATCATCTGGCCACAGGGGTCCACCTGAGCAGAGTATCTTTCAGGATTGGGACCTAAGCTCTCCAGTGACATTCCTATTAACCAGAGGTGGAGAGGATATTTCAGATATTTTTGCAGATAAAATCACCAAGTCCTTTTGACTATGATTCAGGGAGTCAGGTACTCAGAGAAGCAATGAGCATTCCTGAACCTTGCCAAGAATCCAGAAAGTGTCATGTATTGTACCACACATAACTATTTATCCAAAATGCATACTGCAAGGTGACTGTTTTTAAAAGTCAAGAACATGTCTAGACGACCTCGTGGGGTCCCTTCCAACCCTATGATTCTATGTGAGAACCCAAGTTTATATTATACACTATGGACTAAAAATTTGCTGCTGTCAGTTCAATTGTTCCAGATCAACTGAGCACTCATTGAAGACCCAATCAATCAATCCAGAAGTTGATGCAATTAAGACCACCCTCTCAAAATGAATAGCACTGAGTCAATAAGAGGGCATTTCCCATTAACTCAGCACAGTGGAGACACTGCAGCAAGTAGGCATTAGGAAGTCAAAGGCAGATATGAAAGTTATTTTATGTAGTTCACATATCTCCCTTCACCTGCTGCCAAAATCTATGCCTCATGTAGACATGGCCTAAGTAACACTACAAGTAGTTTACTTAATGGACGAGGGAATCAGCCGAAGAAACTTAAAATAAGGAAAACAAACAAGGAGTCCTGTGGTGCTTTTAAAGATTGACAAATTTACTAATCACTTGAGCTTTCATGGGAGAAACTCCCACTTCGTCAAATGCTCTGACAAAGTAGGATTTTCTCCCACGAAAGCTCATGCGATAAATAAATTTGTTAGCCTTGAAAAGTGCCACGGGACTCCTTGTTTGTTTTGCTGAATTAGACCGACAAGGCTACTCCCTTTGGAGCTTAAAAAAGAAACAAGATCTACAACCCTTCAGCTGTTGCTCAAGCAAACTGCCTGTTGCATTCCCTAGGCAGTTTTGCCTAAGTCAAGATTGTAGGATCAGAAGGAACAATGACAGCAAATCTTGGATTAATCAATTCTGACTTAAAAATCTGGACATTTAAATGGCAACATTGAAGTGTAATGTGCACAATGATTGCACTTAAAACTGAACAGTAAAAGTACATATATGGCAGTTTAAAAAAAAATACAAAATCCCGCTGAATCAGTTTTTAAAGCATGAAAACAAAATCATGCGTTACATGACCTTTCCACCAATTTAAATGACACAGAGTTATTTCCTATGGCTTCCAAACCTCATGGTTAATAAACAACCTTCCACTGATCACAGGAATAATGCAATTATCACAGTCATATAAACAGCAACAAGTCACCACAGATTATAATACAGATAATACAACAGCATATTTCTTTTGTTTGTGGTGGTGGTGTTCTAGTTTTCTGTGGTCTCAAAATGCCAAATACCTCATGAGGAATATTTAAAGCTGGAATACAAAATATGTGATGACCTTTACTATAGTTTATAAATATACATCAGTGACTGAAATGCAGTATTTATAACTGTCTTATGTTATCCAAATAAAGAAATTTTCATCTTTATGTAACAGATGAAATAGGTTTGCACACCAGGACTCCTGGAATGTATTAAATAATATATTATGATAAACCGAAAAGAAAAAGTTGGGTACATAAAAGGTATATTGTTCTGGTATAGTGCTTGCAAAGTTTCAATTTCTACTTCCATCCAAAGAGGAGTTCATCTGTAAGCTCATCAGGCCATGTCTTCATGTCTGTTTTTATAGCATCTGGTACAGTGGTTTTCAAAGTTAGGTTCGGCATCAGTACTGGGTCACAGACCCTCAAGCACTGGGTCACGGTATCCCCTACTGCTGCTGCTAAAAGATTGGAATGCATTGTTCAAAGATGTAATTTTTGGGTCACAGGCATGAATGATTTTTTTCAACTGGGTCCCGAATAAAAAAAGTTTGAAAACCACTGATGTAGTACAATGGGGACCTCTAAAAGTTACTGTAATAGAAATATTTACAAGTAATAATTATGGATCTGATTCACCACCATTTTTCACAGTTGAAACTCTTCTTACATTACTGGAGTTACATTGGCATGACTCTGAAGTAACGAAGTAGTAAATCATGCACACTAAGCACATAACATCTGCTCCATGACTATACCCCATAGGCACAACTGTAATACATAAACTTAACTAATGACCCATGAATTTCTCAGCATTGAAATCCAAGAAGAGGAGAGTACTTCCAAAAAACCAAACAAAATCCTTGATGTTTCTGTCTTGTGCTTCCTCAGCTCTTTGGTGTAGTAGGTACATGCAATGGTTATATCTATGGAAAAAAACAACAAGCAGTTGTGTGGCACTTTAAGACTAACAGATTTATTTTTTGCATGAGCTTTCGTGGGAGAAGATCCCACTTCCTCAGAACCTTCGAAGAATATCTATGGAGCAGACTTTAACACCTCCTCCCATCCCAAGTTTTCTTCACACCCATCTGCACTAGCAGACTAATTTTTTCATGAAATTTATAAAGGATCCTCTATTGCAGAATCACTAATGAACTTTCTGACAGAGCTAAAAGAGAGTACATAGGGGAAAATACTTTTTCCCTTAGCAAGAGTAGCTTCTGCACCCATTTCCTACATAATGTAGGCAACTTTGCATGTGATAAACATGCCATATATCATCATCCCCCAACTGACAGCAACATACATGATCCAGCATAAATACCAGGGTACAAAATATATAACAATGACAGAGTAGCCTATGCTGGTGGATAAGTGGCACTGTATAGGAAAGAAAGCAGAGACTAAAACACAATAAAAAAAATTAAATGAATCACATCATGCCACGGAATCTGTATTGATAGAAATTCCATGCTTGAGATACAAGATTATAGTAGTAGAAACATACTTCCAGCCACTGGGATGGTGATGGTGATGGTGACTGTGAAATACACAGGAACACTAAAGAGGCTACAAAAACAGAAAATCCAATAATAATGCAGGATTCCAACTATCCCCATACTGACTGGGTACGTTAACTCATGACAAGATGCAGAGATAAAATTTCTAGACACCATTAATGACTGCTTCTTGGTGCAGCTAGACCTGGAATCCACAAAAGCAGAGGCAGTTTTTGATTTAGTCTTCAGTGAAGTACAGGATCTGATCCAAGAGGTAAATATAGCTGCACTGCTTGGTAACAGCAACCATAATGTAATTAAATTTAACATCCCTGTAGAAGGGATAATGCCAAAGAAACCCACTACACTGGCATGTAACTTTAAAACGGAGAGCCGCACAAAAATGAGGAAGCTAGTAAAAAAGAAAATTAATAGGGCGGTCACAAGAGTGAGATGCCTACAAGCTGCATGGAAACTATTTTAAAACACTGTAATTGAGGCTCAAAGTAAAATGTATTCTCCATATAAATTTTTTAAAAAAATCCCCCACCAAACAAACAAACAAAAAGAAACAGTGAGAAGACAAAAAACATGCTATCATGGCTAACCCAGAAAATAAAAGAGTGGGGTAGAAGCATAAAAAGTATGCTTTATAAATTGGAAAATCAATCCTAGTGGGCAAATTGAAAGAAGCATAAACTCTAGCAAGTCAAGGGTGGAAATATAATCAGACAGGCCAAAAAAGAATGAAGAGTAACAAGAACAAAACTAACAGAAAAACACATTTTAAGTACATCAGAAGCAAGATGCCTGCCAAACAATTAGTGGGGTCACTGGATGACCAAGGTCCAAAAAAACTCAAGGAAGACAAGGCCATTATGGAGAGACAAAATCAGTTATTTACATTCAGTCTTCACTACAAATGATGTGATGGCACACCCACATTTCTAATACTGTTTGCCGTTCTGGTTGCCACATCCCACAAAAATATATTAGAACTGAAAAGTTACAGAGAAGCGTAATGAACATGGTTAGGGACAAGAGACAACTTCCATATGAGAAAAGCTTTAAAATATTTTGGAATGCTCATCTTAGAAAACAGACGAGTAAGTGGGGATATGATAGAAGTCTATAAAATCATGAATGGTGTGGAGAAAGTGACTGAGGCCATGTCTACAGTTACCAATACACGTGTGCCACTAAAAGACCGCTTGTGTAACCACATTATGCCAACAAAGGAGACTTCTCCCATTCACATAATAAACTAGCTCAACGAGCAACTGTAAGTGTGTCAGCAGGAGAATGTCTCTTTCCGACACAGCCTTGTGCAGCCATAGTGCTTATACTGGGAAAAAATTATGTCTTTCAGGTGCCTGTTTTTCTCACACCCCTGTGTGACAAAATTTTGGGGACATAAGTGCTAGTGTAGACATAGCCTAAGTATTATTTGCCTCAACATCATACAAGAAACAGCAGTCACTCAATAAAATGAGTAGGCAGCAGGTTTAACACAAACATGAAGTACTTTTTCAAACAACACAGTCAATCTGAGGAACATGTTGCCAGGAGATGCTGTGAAGGCCAAAAGTATAACTAGGTTCAAAAGAAAATTAAGTACATTCACGGAAGATAGGTTCATTAATAGGTGTTAGTCAAAACAGTCAGGGATGGAATCTCTTTTTATGGATATCCAAACTTCTGACTGCTAGAAGCTGGGACTGGATGACTTTGATAATTGCTCTGTTCTATTCATTCCCTCTGAAGCATCACACTGGCCACTGGGTCATGGGCTAGACCTGTGGTTCCCAACCTGTGGTACATGGACCACTGCTGGTCCGCGAGGATACTGGAGGTGGTCCGTGGGAGTGGGGCAGAGAGATGATTACTGCAGGTAAATGTACAGTGATGAGTGCAATATGTTTGTGAGTGAGGATAATAAATTATTAGAAATAGCTGTGTTTTCAATACTCCTTGATATACAAGCTTGATTCCCATCAGCCATAGGATATGTTAAAAATGTTTAACATGGTTTGCTTACATGATGGTCCGCAAAACTTTTGGTGACAACCACAGATTAAAGTATAATATGGCAGGCCTCAGAACCCTCCTAAATTGGTGGACCCTCCTCACGCCAGTCAGGGCCCCCCTCGTGCACCCCGGCTACTGCTCCCAACATGCCTACCCCCAACCCCAGCTCCTGCCCCCCACATGCCTACCTGCCACACCAGCTACTGCCCCCCCACACGCCCACCCCCAGCCTAGCTACCACCCCCCACACGCCTACCCCACCACCCCAGCTACTGCCTCCCTGCCCCAGCTACTGCCCCCCCCCCACCGTGCCATGCCACTTCCCTTGCTGCTCTGGGCCAAACCCCTCCTCCACGCCCTTTCCCCACCAGGCCAACTCACCTGTTCCCGGACCTCACCCCCTGCCAGGTCCCCTTACTTGGCCACCATGTCACTGTGGAGTCGTCCCAACCCAGGCCAAGGCTCCAGCCTAAGCCTGCTCTGACTGAGCATGCTCAGAAGCCAGAGCCTCAGCCCGAGCCAGGGCAGCTCCCTACCTCCCAGAATGCAGTGCAACGGCATTCCTGGGCCTGCTGTTTTTAGAGGGTCAGTGTCAGGGGCCCCTAAAAACAGAAAATGGAGCCAGAATGCCACATTCAGGGGCTCACTATTTTTAAATAGTGGGCCCCAAAATGCAGTGTTCTGGCTCCATTTTCCATTTTTAGGGGGCCTGGAACACTGACCCCTAAAACAGTGAGCCTCAGAACACCGTTAGTGTGTATTCCAGCTTACCTTAACACCGGATGATGACACAGGGGTCCGCATAAAGGAAAAGGTTGCAAACCACAAGGCTAGATAGACCATTGATTTGATCCACTATGGTGGTTGTTATGTGTTGCACCTTTGGCACATGAATTTTGCAAAGCGGCTGGTGGCAACTATACTATGCTTGAGCTGACACCATCTTGCTGCCTTTATTCTCAGTCTGTTCTTCCTTGGCCCTTTTTTCATTTTGTCTGCACCCATCTACTCCCTTCCATATAATGTAAAGAAGGGGTACATACAAGCAGTAGAGGCTCTATGTATTGTTGGTGCACTCATAAACTGGCCTGAGATACCCTGTGTGCATGGTAACATACGCACTTGTAAGATAATACTAGATTTAAAAGCACTGAAGAAATTTCTTGTGACTAACAGCTATTAATTCAGCGTATTGAAGTTTAGTGGTGGACATCTGCAGTGAGAGAAGGTTTAATAGAGCTTTTAGCATCCATCAGTATAGCTGAAGAGCTGATCACAGAGTAATATTGTTGGAACTTTAGGCATCCTTTCTGTTATTCCAGCTCTTACACCAACAGGTACGTGTTTTAATAGCTGGGTGAAATGACAAGTTCATTTTGCTTAGTAACTTGACTATTTTGTACTATGCCCAAAAATTCTTGGACGTAGACAATGGGCCAATCCTGCTCCCACTGAAATAAGCATGAGTCTTCCCATTGCCACCAGCAGATTTCATGAGTCTTCCCATTGCCACCAGCAGATTTCTGAAACATGTACTGTTTCTCGTAAATCTGCTTCTGAATTAAACAACTATATAATGATATAATAACTGAAAATATATTGTGTATTCTTTTCAACCTACATCTCCCCAGAATCAAATGTTTTGTAAATTTACTGAATTTTTAAATAGTTCTTTTCACTTTACAAATGAGTAATAACAGTGACAGTAAAATCACTATATTGTTTATATTCACTTCCAAATCCAACGCTGACTCTTCTACTCTTCATTGTGTTTGGAAAATGCATGGGAGTAATATTTGGCCCCAAAGTTTAATGGAGATATTAGACTGGTTCCACAGATACCCTCAGATTCTGCACACAGCAGGAATTCTTTCAGGCCAAATCTACACTACAAACTTTTGCCAGCAAAACTATATCAGTCCAGATATGATGATGTGTGATCCGTGTCCAACACAAGTATGCTAGCAAAAATGCCTGGTGTAGAGGCAGTTTTGCAGGTATCCGCTTATTTCACTCAGAAGGCCTAAAACAAGCCATGACGGCATAGCTATAAAATGGCAGTCTTCCAACCATCAAACCAGTCACCTTAGAACGTCCCTGCTCCTCCCCTCTGACTCTCTAAGTTCTCCTCTTTCCCCCATCCCATCTCACCCCAAGTTCACACTCCTTCCCACTGACACTTCCTCTCCTCCCACCTTCCAATCATTCACTAGCAGCAGCTGCTTTTGCTGGGATCCCTTTCTGCAACTTCATTCAAACACTCCACCTCTCTGAAGCTCTCAGAGTATTTGGCTTTATCATTTCAGAATCATATTAGATCCTTCAGTACTACCACTACCAAGTATTCAAACCTGAAAATCCAGAAATTAGCTTAAAAGTGGTAAGATTTTTAAATTATTATTTTGGGGGTTCCTTTTATTTGTCTTCTGGCATTTGAGCCTGTGGGGTTTATATTTTTAGGCTTTTTTCTGCAACCATAAGGGCTAGAAACTAACTTTTTTAAAAACATAAGCTAACATTCCCCCATAATCACATCACTCTAAGAGTTCAAGATTTAAGAAAAAATACCTAATATTGTGAGACTTGTGCTAAAATCACAAGTGTTGGCAACAATGAAGGCAGAATTAGTAAGAAAACTGAAATGATGGAGCAAGAATTAGGAGCTTCCCTCCACCATCCACAGTTGTATTCATTATGTATATGCAATAAATAGCAAGATGAAATATTCAGAGCTTGATTCTCCACTGTGTTAATATCCATCTCATGCTGGGGTGACCCTGAACTTCTGTGACGTCACACTAGCATAGAACAGTTGTAACATTGTGGAAAATCACTCCTCACTATCAGCCTCAATGCTGAACAGAAGCATTCATATCATCTCTTTTATTAACAGTTGCCCTTAAACCCTCACATGGAGAATAAAACCCTCCTATGAGTCTATAGCCTTAATATTAAGACCCTGATGCATAGCCCACTGAAGTCAATGGAAAGGGTTCTTGTGACTTCATTTGGATTTGGACAAGGCCTTAACTGTTCTATATAGAAAAATATCTCATGGAAGCTGCTCACTGAGACGTTACCATTTTACAGTGACAACAGCTGCATAACCACAAAGACTGAACCCTGCCTACAGCAAATTCCATGCTTATATGGCCACCAGTATGATAAGAATGAGACAAATTCTGTCACGGCTGAATGACTGTCACTAAGACCAAGTCTACACTAAACAGTTTTGTTGACAAAACTCAGTTTTTGTCGACTGAACAGTGGAGGTGTACACATTCAAATGCTGACCAAACAGTGCAATACAGACAAAATCACCTCAACAAGAGGTATAGGGCTTATGTTGGCACAGATAGGGTGACAGTGTCATTGTAGACTTACATTAGCTGATAAACTGTATTTCTGGTCATTTCTGGAACCTTGAGATTGACAAGAAGACAGCTGGACCCTGCCCCAGCTTTAGTCTGGGAACAAGGCAGAAGATCAAAGGTGGCTGGACCCCTGCCTCTGGCTGTGAGCAAGGAAACAGCAGTCCTGGGTGGCCTACCCCCAGCTCCTAGCAGACAGCAAGGGGAGAAGCCCAGGTAGCTTCTCCGCAGGTTTGTCAATTTCACAGCTGAGCAGTGAACTGACAAGACTGCCCAGTTCCTGGTGAATAGGGGGAACAAAAAGCCAGGGTAGCTGGACACTGTTGTTCTCTCTGGGGATGTGGAGTGGGGCTACTTCCTCTAGCTCCTGGTGATGAAAAGGGAGGGGAGAAGCCCCAGGCAGCTTCTCCCTGCTTCCAGCAGGTAACAGGGAGTAGGGGAGGAGGACAGCCCACCCACAGGACAGCCAATCTCCCAGCAGGGAGCTGCCAGAGCAGCTGACAGACTAGTCTCTCAGCTCTGCACACTGCTTCTCTTAGATCAGTGAAAGTGCTCCTAGTGAGACACACATCACCACTGTAGTAATTAACTTTCTAGTGTAGACAAGTCCTAATAATAAAACATTTTCAAAGACGCCAGAGACACTGGTTTTCTACAGCTTTTGAAAGGACCTGACCCTGCTGAATGAAAGGTGTTGGTAGCCAGAGGAACAGAAGGAACTAACCAACATGAGCAGAAGCTCAATATCGCTCCAATGATACTGCTTCTGTTCTTAAAATAAAGAAGACAGAGAAGTATTCTTTTAGTAATGGGAACTAGAAAAAGCATATTGTGATAATTATTAACTGTTTCAGATCCAGCCTGTCAGTTTAAGTTCCTAACTTCACTACACCCTGAAAACCGTGTTCTTAATAAATACAATGGATTTACCATTGTTAACCCACTACCTTCCATTTTTTTGTCCTATGACTACAGAAGTGCTAATGAGCCATTTCACCTTGAATTGTCCCTTAGAGTGTGTGTTAACAACTTATAATAAGCCATCTTTTTCACCACCTTGTATAGCTATCAGGTTTAGAGTACCTTCCCTCCTCATCTCCCCCCCCCAGTGCACACACCTGAAAAACAAGCAAGGAGTCCTGTGGCACTTAAAGGTTACTTGGATCCCACTTGGATTTTCTCCCACAAAAGCTCATGTGACAAATATATTTGTTAGTCTAAGTGCCAAAGGATTCCTTGCTTGTTTTGCTGAAATAGACTAACATGGCTACCCATTTGCCTGTCCTTCAAACCAAGGACAGGGAGCAAAGGCGCCATGCCCAGGCCTCCAAGCAGGCTCGGCACTCTTCTCCCAAGGCTTCGGGACCTCCTGCAGTACCGCGTGCCAGTTCAGCACCGGAACCCGCCCGGCACCATGCCAACAGGGGCCGCAGGACCAGCTCAGTTCCGACCTTGGTACCGCGGTGCCAACATAGCCCTGCGTCTTCGACACAGGGCTTCCCGTGGGACTGGTTGGGGTCAGTACCGATCCCGACAACCTCGGAGGCAGTGGAGGCTGCAAGGGCACTCCTTCTGCTACCTACACCTCCCTCTCCGGTGCCAGCTAGAAAGGGGAAACCGGCCTTCATTTCAAAGGTCTGAGCGCTGCACAAGCTGCACCACTCCCCTTCCCCACCACTGGCCCCGGGCTCCCAAGATCCAGAGCCTGTCACCTCCTTACATCCCGGTACTGTGGAGCTGTCCCCTCAGCACCATATCACCCTGCTGTCCCCGGTAGCGCCCCGAGGGTCCCAAGATTCTTCCCCCTATGCCAGCCTGGGGGAGGGGCTTCAAAGAGTTCCAAGCGGCCTCGGCGCCGGGTTTCGGCACTATCACCCTTCCGGTACCGCCCCCACGAATGCTCCCCGCAGGAGGCCCCTGCAATCACGCCAGTACCGCCCCCGCACCGGGGAGAACCTTAAATCCGGTGCTGTGCTCTTACACTGGCAATTTGTCGGTGCATTTTGATCTCCTGCACCGTGTCTCAGCCCACTTGGGAATGGAGGTCCAATCCTCCAAAGCACCCTCCAACACCTTATTCAGGCCGGTGTTCTCTTTGGCAGAACCAGTCATGGTTTCCCTCCACCCTAGCGTTTGGGACATGGCCTCCTCCTGCTGGCAAAACCCGGGTTCCATCTCCTCAGTCTCAGATACAGTGGGACTCAAGTACAGAATCCCAGGGTTAGAGGTTCCTTCTCTCACACACCACCCAGTCCCACCATGTGCTGTGGTGGAGGTGGCCTTAGGGCCAGGACAGACTCCCCGCAATCCCCTCCCAACATCGAGGGACGTAAGGAAGTTAGAGTTACTGGGTCGAAAAGCATACTCCTCTTCAGCCTTCCAGTTGTGGGTCGCGAACAATCAGGCCCTAACCAGCAGATACATGTTGGACGTATGGGAGTCAATAAACAAATTTAGACATCTACTTCCACCAGAGGCCAGGGAAGAGTATGATGCCTTTTCCTGGAGGAGGGTAAAATAGCCTCCCAGGACCTCTTCCTGTCAGCCTGGGACGCGGTGGATATGGCAGCCCGCACAATAGCCTCAGCAGTAACGCTGTGCCGCACAGCTTGGCTACAAGAAGCCAGAGTACCCCCGGCCTCTCAACAGGTGGCCCTCGATCTCCCCTTCAGGGGCGACGCCCTCTTCCCGCCGGAGACCTTGGCCGTCTTGGGTACCGCCTGTGACCCCCCGGGGGGAGTTGAAATACCTCAGCCTTGTCCTGACGGGGCCCCTTCCATGTCCTCCAGCCCCATAAGGCCTATAGTAAACTGACTTCCCCCCCTCCCTCTTCAATAGTTACTGGTGAGGACTTAATCCTCACCACCACAACTTCAGTTTGAAACCCACCTTGGGGACCCTCCTGGCAAGGCCCCTCCCCCGCACAACTCCAGGGAGGGATCCCACCTGGTTAATCAGCACTTGATTATAATCATCGGTCTCGCTGTCAATCATCCAAACCCTGCCCTGGAGTGCCCACCGCCTGAGGACCACTCCTCCGAGCTGACAGACAGCCCTTACCTCCCTCTCTCTCTCCTTCTCCCTCTCCTTGAGAGTGGACAGCTCAGAAGTTAAGTAGCCTCTCCTTCTTTGGGTAGGATCAAGGTTTAACCCATAGCCTCTATTGACCTAATGCTCCCAACACCTGAGAGGTCTCGGCCCTCTCACTATCCAAGCCTCCCTGACCACCGTAGTGGTCACAACGGAGATCTGCAGTCTGAAACCCCACATGCAACAATTTGACTCCCAAGGGGCCATCACGCCCATACACAACAGTTCCCCGGCAGAGGGACAGCCCCCCCCGAGCAGCAACTCCCTAACCCTTGTTGGGACACATAGGGGTTCATGGAATACACTCCAAACATTGAAGAGTGTATCGTCCCATCAATCCCAGCTCCCTGTTTAGTGCGGCCATTTCCACACCAGGAAGCTTCACTCATGCACGCTTCCCCGTGGACAAAGCCCTACCATTCTACTCTCCAACCAGACGGTCAGAGACTCCTTTGTCAACTCTTGTTTCCCTACCCGCAGAGGGTGTTCAGTCCCCTACCCCCAAAAGCTGGGGGGGGAGCCTCCCCACCCTTTCTTATATGCCATCCTAACCAACCTTTTTCCAACGTCACCAACGGAAGTAGCTGGTGCTTAAATACAGCTTGTGTCCGATTGACCCCATCCAGCATCCTAAAGATATATGCTTTCAGCTCAGGATACTTCAACCCCTCCTGAAGCCACAGAGCAGGCAAATTGCTCCTGCCGGCTAAGTACCAGACACAAAGACTGGAGCCTGGCCCCTAGACGCAGGCATTTGGCCAATCACTCGCAGTTTCCCTGTGAACGATGAAACCCCACCACTCACTACCACTAGCTGGTTCACAGTCTGGTGAACGCCTTGGTGAAGAGTCGCACTACCTAGGCCTCCACCTCATTTTCGGCCTACTCCTCCCCGTATGGGAAAGGGGCTACCCTAATGAGCAATGGATCATTTTCCCTTCCCTAGAGCTGTCGATCACAGCTACCCGGGATGTGCCATAAAGCCTGAACCCCTGTATATGGGATTTTTACCCCTGACAAACTGGACCAGTTTCACTTTCCTGTTCTCTCTCTCCCCTCCTCTAACATGGCCACTCCCTCCCACTCAAATCAGGAGACCTCAGGTCATGGACAACCAGAGGAGGTGACATAGTAATACTAATATCTCTTGGATTCCACTCCCTTCCCATTCAGTCAAAGGTGGAGAAACGCACCCCTCTGCTTTCCTCCTTAACGTCGCAGCCAGAACTGCCTGGATAGTTTAGTGGGTAGGCAAGGTGTCTTTAACCTTGGAGTCCACGGTGCAAGACCTGAAAAAGAGCACTTTCATCTAGGTTCCACCGGTATGGCCTGCAGGCGGAGTTCTAATCTGGGCCGAGTCATCGCTTCCTAGAGTCTTATCCAGTGGTGCCCCTCGTGTAGCTCATTCTCCGGGGATGGCCATAGTGCCATGGTTATCCTAGCCTAGTGCCGGGACACCCTCGCTCGGTGTCCCATGGGTTCAACTCCCTCTCCCCATCATGTTCCAAAGGTCTTCCAGACCTTGCAGTTGCAACCTGGCATATTATGCTTTTGTCTTAAGCAACTACTAGGTGTCTTCGCACTCGATAGAGCTCCCGTTAGACCCACCCCGAAATTCCCACCAGTGACTGGGAATTCGGGAGCTAGCTGTCCCCTGATAAAATCCACTCTTCAAGGCAACATCTAATAACAACGATAGCACGTTCATAGAGGACACTTCAGCTAACCAAAAGTGTCTTAAAGGAGACGGCTGGATGTGCACCATCGGGGTGGCATACTCTCGTTCTGCTTCCTTGGGGAAGGCTATTTCCTCCCTCTGTACATCTCGATTCTCTCTAGGGGCCCTTCTCTCGGGGAGCCTCAATCCTGACACACACCTCTACGCGTTGCCAGGCTTAAGGTCAGTGCCATACCAGGTTGGGCTCTTCCCAGTAGTACGAGGTCTTGTAAACCAATGTGAGTTTTGTCCCATAGGCCACGGGGAACTGCCACCCAGGACTATCGCACCCATGAGCTTACCCTTGGGCATCGCCTTACTGTGATCAGCTCCTCGCCTCCTATACTCCTTCGGCTGATTGCCAGCCAGCTGAATTAAAAAAAGGGGGGGTGGAGGGGAGGAATAACAATAATACCACTTCCTTGTGTCTTCACAACCTTGTTGATACTGACAGTGCTCCTTAAAAAGGGGACTGCCACAGCGTTATCGGTATGCCCATGTAGGCCTGGGATATATTCATCAGGCTCATGGGAAGTTTCCTCCTGGGCCTGTCTTATACAGTGCCATTGGGTAGGTCAGGCACCTGGCTTTCCCCATGCCCATCCAGGTGCATCACTTGGTAACTTCCTATGCGGGCAATATCACTTGTAAGTGTGCTGTATGAGGTCATCAGCTGCTGCCTTCAGTCTTTCGCATTTCCCCTCTAATCTAGGACTAAGCAAACTCTCCTGGACTCTCCCCACCCGCCCCTGGTAGCCCACCCCTCCAACAGAACACCAAATGCACCAGATTCACGTCCCATCAGGCTCATGGCCTGCAGGTGCTTACACTTCCGGACCAAGGGAAACAGTCTACCTCCCTTCCACTGCTTCTTCCAGTGTTGGTAACTGCCACTGCCAGCCCAGCAACCCTAGGCCCTTTCTGAATTCCCTCATAGGAATTATGCCATTGAGTGTTGCTGCCAGACCACTAAATCCTCTGGCCTTCTCATGCCTCTCCCAATACCCTTTCAGGTAGAGCAGTTATAGTCGCATTCCTTAACTATAGCCACGAAGCGCTGGTACCATGATTATGCATAAGGTGACCTCAGGCCCTCTTGCCCACACGCGACAATCAGTGCCTGAACAAACTGAGCTTATTTCTCTCCACTGGGTTAGGCCCTACAATCCCAAGCTACCATCAGCTGGATGAAGGTCCTTAGTTCAATTACTTAGACCCATCGAGGGCCTTGTTTGTTGGGCAACTACCCACGTCAGAGTTATGCTGGGCTGAAGGCAGAAGAACCAATTCCACCTGCCATCCATCAGCATGACTAGCAGTCACCTATTACTGAATGTATCTGAGCAGCGCTCAAAGAACGGTGGGTTACTTACCAGTAACCGTCCTTCTTAGAGATGGGTTGCTCGGATTCATTCAGAACCATCCCCCCATCTCTGCATTTGGAGTCAGCGACTCTTAGGAACTGGGGAGGGGTCAGGCGGCAGCCACATATATAGCCAAAGGGTGGCACAGGGGGTGACGTCCGCCTTCCCTCTTCTGACAGGCTAGGGCAAAAAGTTCCAACCAATCAGGCATTCCAGCACGGAGACACCTATTACTGAATGAATCCTAGCAGCCCATCTTGAAGGAGGACAGTTACTGGTAAGTAACCCGCCGTTACCTCACCCACCTTGTCTTTTTCAGCTCAGTCATCACATACATAGCAAAAGATAATAGTATCAATTATACTATTAGTGACGGGCAGACAATAAACCTTTTTGAAGCAGCTGGAAAATGGGGTTCAGACAAGACTCATCAGGTCAGAAAGGATGATTAGAATCACTTAGCCTGGTAGTTTTCAAAGCATAGGTCAGGTTCCAGTACTAGGTAGCAGAACCTCAGGTACTGAGTCACAGACACCCCTGCTGCTGCCACCAAAAGACTGGAATGCACTGCTCAAAGATGTAACTGTTAGGTCACAGGCATAAAATGATTTTTTTTTCAACTGGGTCCCAAGGGAAAAAGTTGGAAAACCACTGATCTAGCTTGACCCCCTGCATAACACACGCCACAGAAGCTCACCCAACACTCTTGTAATCAATCTCTGACCTAAGATAGATTTACTGAAGCCCAAATTAAAAATAATAATTTAAAGACTTCAAGGTACAGAGAACTCGCCAGCAAATGACACATGCCTAGGGTTACCAGACACCCAGCAAAAGGAGGACATGTCCTCATTTTTGCCCTGCTGTCCTCCATCCTCCAGGCATTTCAAAAAAAGCTGCTTTTGTCTGGCTTTTTGCTGGACACTGAGGCAACAGTCTAAAAATATATGCAGGCATGAGCATGCCGCGCTGAACGTGTTCCCCTGCTGGCTCAGGGGGCTGCGGTGGCAGGGAGCAAGCCCTACCATCCCTCCCCTCCCTTCCCTTCCCAGCACCTGGCCTGGGGAAGTCCCGCCCCTACCAGCTGGAGAGGTGCTTGCAGAGCGTGTCCCCTCTTGCTGGGGCCAGTACCATTTAGCCTCCAACCTCAGGCAGGCTCCCTGGCTGTGAGTTCCTGCCATTGGTCCCTTCCTGCCCCTGCCCCTAACGCTGAGCTGCCTGCATGATGAGGTTGTCTGGCTAGCTTCCCTGGCTTCCTTGCTGTCTGTGTGGTAAGTACTGTACACCTGTGACCTGTCTGACTCCTGAGAGATAACGAGGTAACCAAGCTGCAGCCACATACACCCTGAGATTGCAGTTCAAACATGTCCTGGGCTATGGCAAAAGAACCAAGGAGTATGGTGGCACTTAAAGACTAACAATTTATTGCATGAGCTTTTGTGGGAGAAAATCCTACTTTGTCAGACACTTTGAAGATGGGGGAACTTACAGAATGGGAGGAAAATAAAAGAAGGGGAGTGTAAGTCATGGCCAGGGTCACTCATGGTTTTGAGCCCTATATTGGGGGCTTTGACTTTTGGCCTGTTGCTCCCTCCAAAAGGGCTAAATTGGAAGCAAAAAATAGAGCAAACACTAATAAAATGAAGGAAAATAAAAGTATACCATGAACAAAATTACTAACAGGAACCAGTTAAGTAAAACAAACAAAGGGGCACATTTGAACTGGCTAGAAGCAATTCAGGACAATTTGTTTAAAAATTGTAAAATGGGCTACCATGGAAAATGAAAAAACGAGAGGCAAGTTAACTGCCCTTTTTTTTTTTTTTTTTTTAACTTTTTAAGGTGCTTTTTAAGTTTATATTT
>ML681979.1:14405599-14528695 GCA_007922195.1 Podocnemis expansa
TCCTCTGCCACTTCCCCACTGCTGCCCCCCTGCTCTGACCTTCCCTCACTGCTGCCCCCCTGCTCTCCCCTTCCCCACTGCTGTTCCACTGCTCCTCCTACTGCCCCCAGCTCATCACTGATGCCCCCCTACTCCCTTCTCAGTTCCCTGCTGTTGCTCCCCTGTTCTCCAACACCCTTTCCCTGTCACCCCTCAACCCCTCCTGCTGCTCTTCCCAGTCTGCCAGCCCCCCCCCCAATCCCCAGTCCCTGTCACTGCTTCCTTGGGCTCCCCAAAAACCCTGGGTCCTCCTGCCACTTTCCCCAACTCCCCAACCCCCCCCCACCCACCAGTCCTGGCCACCGCTTCCCTGGCCTCCCTGAATCTACCCCTCAATGTCCAGGCCAACCCCCCTCCCTGGACCCCCTTACTTGGCTGCTCCAGACGCCGGGGTCCGCTCCTCACTCCAGCCCCAGCCCCGGCTGACTGCCCAAGATGGCCACCCGGCAACACTGGGGCTCTGGCTTGTCACATGGTCTGGGAAACTCCTGGGCTGGGGCTGTCTACCGTATTCTCTTGAGTATAAGCCGAGCACCTATTTTCAAGCCAATTTTCAGGCCCAAAATTTTCAGCTTATAGGCGATGATATACAGTAGGTCCCTTCCAACCTTAATCTTCTCTATTGTTCTATGACTGAAGATGGTGGTAAAACAACAAGATCGAGATTAATAAAATCACTTTGCATATAGCCTTACTCATAGAAAAGCAACTTGTGAGGTAAGACATACCTCCTAGGAAGATAATGGTCCCTTTTGAAAATGAGAATTTCAAAAATTGCATTGTGCATTTTAGCTTGTACTATTCTTTCAAAATCTGTTTGAGAAAACCCATTACAAGAAGGGACTGTGTCTTACCGTGGTTGTACAGAACAAAGTACAATGGGGCCCTAATTTTGGCTGGATTGTTTATGGACTGCTGTATTAGAAATAAACAACAATACCAAGAGTAGGTTAATGTCAACAGTCACTTCAGGCTCCATTTTAACTCTGTGTACAAGAGAACAAACAACACATGACAAGTAAAGTGTTAGGGGAAGGCACTCAGATGCTATAGTGATGAACATGGTATAAAACTTGTATAGTATCGTAAGCTGTAACACATCAGGGGAAAATGACAGGGGAAAATCAAAGGAGAATTTATGACATTTATTTTAATCAATTAACAGCTCTTTAATTACAACATTTTTTGCAAATGTTCTATGGTCAGTTAAAACTTTTCTTTGGTAATTCGTATCCTTCACATAAACTTTCAGATTTTCATGGTTTCTTCCGTGAGTGAGCGCCACATACAACCATCTGAAGTGTCAGTGTGAAAATACTGGAAACAGATGAAAACATCACTGAGCACTTTATAATTCTCACAAGTTCCAAAGGGGCAGCGATTTCACCAGAGTGAACCATTCCTGGGTTTCACTGGCTGTTACTGTACAATTATTAAATCCTCAGCCATTTTACCTTTATGAATTACAATGAGTTGTTATACAGCTATAATAAGGTATATATCTGTGCCATGCCAAGACTCCTAGGCCATCGTGATGTCAGAGGTGAACTCAACCAATTGTTCCCAAGGAGCAACTGGTAGAGCCACTTCTGACATCACAATGGTCTGTCACATGGTACACTTCACATCATACATACACACAGAGCAAATTAGGAGAGTTGAGGGTTAAACACTTCACAAAAGAAATGAATATTGATCATGGCTTTCTCTCTGAGTCATTTATTGTACATTGTGTAAGATAGAAATAAATCAGGTGCAGAAGATGCAATATCTGAATCCTCAGATCGATGATAACAGACTATAAATGATTTCCCAGATACAGTAAAAGTCCTGTCCTGCATCTAGTCAACAGAGTGCTTTCTCCAAGGGTAGGGAGGAAGTGATTTCTGCTTGACAACAAGCTGTATCTGGCAACCTCTCTGCTTTCCAGTTTTAAAGATTACTCTTTGACCCATGTGTAAGACCAAAATACATTTGTCCTTAAAACTATCTGCCAACTTCTGCTTTAAAATATTCCTAAATTTTTCATGAGTGTATTGAAAACTCACTACCCCAGGAAAGCATGACAGGAATTCAGAGCTTTAATGCCTTTCCTCTTTGCCCACAAAACTTTCAGTCCATTTTGCTGCCTCTGTAGCAGGTAATACATGCAGATATTTATAGTGGATAATATATAGTGATCTTTATCATTTTGCTCTGAAAGTTACATAGGATATAGAGTTAAACAACCCATCTTACAAAATTACCTCCATTTAATGGAACTTCGGAACTACAGAGCTGCCATATTTTGGGGAACATTTATCCAAAAAGGAAGTTTATAATGGAAATAAACTGGTTTGGGAATTGAATTATTGATAGTGATTGGTACAAAGACTGAGCAATCACACCGCAGCTTTGCTGCATGAAGCTTCTAATATTTTCTGCTTTTAAATACTCTTCCTTAAAATATGAATTTATGTAGAAACATATCACCAACACTTAGGAAGCGGAGAACAAAGAATAGCTAGCAAAGCGAACTGACACTCTCCCACATAGAGAAATTTGTTATTATTCTAATCAAATCACATGAATGATGTGATTGCATGGTTAGTGGTCTCATTTGAGTCTCCAGTAGTCATCTGTCCTCCTGAAAAGCACCCCACAACTCTTTAGGACTGGCAGCATCCATTAATGGGATCTTCAGAGCTAGAACAGCAAGGGTGTAGTGCAGCAATCAGCAACCTTTGCTGGCTTTCATGCCAGCCGCTCCCCCCCAACCCTCAGCAGGTGCCAGGGGCAGGGCTAGCAGAGAACAGCATGCTGCATCAGCGCATTTCTTATAATCCCAAAACCCACAGTGGGCAGGGCCAGCAGGGGGGAGGAAGTTTGAACTAACAGAAGCAAATCTGCCACCATTAGAGAAGTCTAGCCCTCTGCAGATTTAGAAGAGCCCCGGCTCAGTATTGTCCTGTAACCCATTCAGGCCTAGTACTGGGTTTGTGGATTTTTTTTTTTATTCCCCCCACACACACACAAATATTTCTCAAGCTCCTGATACAGCTCTGAAATATTATTTAAAACATCCTTTAAAAATAAAAGGAAAAGAAAAGAAAGAGAACCTCAAATAATCTTTGTGTTTATGATAATCCTGGATAACACACTCTAATTCTACAATCTGATAATACAGACTAAATAGGTCAGTGTAGTCCAGAGTCTCTGAATTCACTGCAGTATCTTGACTTATTAGAAAGCTATCTTTCAAAATATCAGCCTACAAGAGCATTTGTTTAAAAAAAGTTATGCCATCTCTTTTCTCACTAGAAATGAGAAAAATCTTACTTTTTCTGTTGATTGCTATCTGATTCTCTGCCAACCCAGTGCTGAGAAACTTCAGTTTTATAATGAAATCCAGATTTTAAAAGATCAAAATTCAGAGTCAAAGATGGAAAATCCTAACACATCTCCCTGACAGACACTATGCCTCATTTAGTATTTTCCCTCTGGTAATATAATTTTAGAGTAATACAGCTGCCGTAAAAACATATACTGAGTATCTTGACAACAGGTAATAGAAAATTAATGACCACTAGAAAATGGTGTTTTTCTTTTACTAGAGTTTAACATTTAAAGTTCTGTGTCCTTCTTTTGATTTACTTGATTCTCCTTCCTTCCCATAACCTCTGCAAATTTCTTCTCTAATTGGATTGTTTCAATTTTTGATGAAAGTAGAAAACTATTGTTAAGACAAATCAGACACAAATTTTATGGGTGTCCTTTTTTCTATATTGTATTTAGGTATACATAATGAGAAAATAGTGAAGCAGATGCACACAAAAGGCTACAGAGGAATCTACTTTAGATTTTAAGCGGGTTAATTGTGACTTTGACACAAAACTTGTGTACGGAGCAGTATTTTGGTCATTAATTTATTCCAGAGTAATTGAAATCCTATTTCAAAAATACTGTCAGTTGTGATTGTTGCGCATCTTGTTTTTTTCCACTAGGAGGGGTGGCAATGAGGCACTGGAATGGGTTAACAAGGGAGGTGATGATGGAATCTCCATGCTTACAAGTTTTTAAAGTGTGCCTTGACAAAGTCCTGGGTGAGATGATTTAATTGGGGTTTGTCCTGCTTGGAACAGGATGTTGGACTAAATGCCCTCCTGACTTCCCATCCAACCTTAATCTTCTACAATTCTCTCCCTCTCTCACTACAGAGTAAAGTTTATTTGTCAGGTGAATTTAGCAGTGGTCCTAACTTGCCAAAGCACAGTTCTATGGATGGTGAAATGGTTTCTGTAGATTTGTGAGAAATCTTGAAGTCTGATATAAAGATTACTTATTTCACATTCATGTAGATAGAGAAAAGGTGCTACACTTTAAATCTTAACTGAAGTCACTGAAAAATTTCCATTTAAGCAATTACAGATAAGTCTTCTGGTCCTGTTAAACCATACTCTGCAGGGGACCAGATGGTGGGAAGCAAAGGTACTCTGAATTCTCCTGA
Organism: Podocnemis expansa; assembly: GCA_007922195.1. Classification (NCBI taxonomy): domain Eukaryota; kingdom Metazoa; phylum Chordata; order Testudines; family Podocnemididae; genus Podocnemis; species Podocnemis expansa. Next base: position 14,410,125 of record ML681979.1, read on the forward strand.
TCCAGGGACAAGCCCAGAACTTGGCATAAAACAGAGGCCATTCCAAAAAGGGAGATCACAACCATATCATGTCCATGCCCATTTTTCCAAAACAAAGCCTCTATACTAGGCGCCATTAGAGAATGACCAAAAAAGTCATTAATGGAACTCAATGTTATCTGGGCATTTCCATGAACAGAAGTAATTCTTAGTGGGAAGACAGCTTTCCAACTTTCCTGAGTGGAAAATCAGGCCCTTTGAGTTTAAATGGGGCATAAAAAGAAGAGATGAAACATTAATTAAATCAAAGAGATGAAAAATGGAATGGTCTATTATCCAGGTGTTGTGTGTAAATAGCTATAATTTAAGTTTGGAAATAGTCCTAAAGCACAGTACTCCCATACAACACAAGTTCACTTAAGCACATAGTTTCATCCTCCTTCAATCTTTCTCCCTTTTCTTGACCTTTATATTATGTTTTCCTACTAGGGCCTGATCTCACTTCCACTGACAATGAGAACAGTCTCCTACAAAAAATGCAATACTCTTTCTTTGTACAGTTTGTGATGGTACTAAACAACTTAACAGTATGCTGTATTCTGGCCAGAATGTTACTAGCTTCTTCTCTGAAATTCTGCCTTCAGCATACCGCAATTCATAACCCCAAATATTACAATGCTTAACTAAATATTTTTATTATAAAATATAATAGAGAAGACAAATGCTGAAGATGTGCTTGTTTAAATTCTCTGGAACGTTCATGATACTTTCTCTGACTACTTGCTTTTGGCTGCCAAATGTACACTTCAAACAGCAAAACATTTTCAAGTCCTGCTACTGAAATATGTAAACTTTTAATCAAAGACTAGTTATTAAGAAAAGTAATGTCTGCTACCAGTTGAAACTGAAACTCAGTATGAGACAAGTGGTTTCATATTTGCTGAATGAACGAACATTATCTTAAGTGACATGTAGAGGGTTCCAATAAGTGCTTCTGACTGGTGCAAGTCAGAAAGCACTTTGTGAAGTCAAAGCAGGGAAGAAAAGCAGAAGAATTTAAGGCTGTTGTCTTCAATATTAATCATGGAAATCTGTATAGAGCAAAACAAGCAAGGAGTTCTATGGCACACTTCAAGACTAACAAACTTATTTATTGCAGTAAAGTTATGGTAGTTAGTCTTTAAAAGTACTGCAGGCCCCTCGTTTGTTTTGCTGAACTAAATTAACATGGCTATCCCTTTGGAACATGTATAAAGCAGGGAATTCATAACTATCATGCTTATTTCTTAAAATAAATGGGATAAGTTATCATCACTATTAGCAAAATCAGACAAAATCATGTTAGACTGCAGGGACGATTCAGCACTTGTATTCTGGCTGCTAGATGGAAAAAGAGTTTAGGAAAAAAAAAAAGCACAATGTGCCTCTTTGAGAATTTAAGGCAAAAATCTGGCCTCTGATTTCTGAGATCCCTCAAAACTATTTAATGGTTTAAACTATCATTATTTAATTGGCGTGACCTAGTCAGAATAATGTTACACATGTGCTTGTGGCATTATTTCTTTTGTCATTTGCACATAAAGGAAACAAAATTCTGGGAAAAATTAGGGAAACATGCTTTGATTTGCTGTGTGACCTGATCCCATGACCTACACTTCCCTGAATTTATTTTCTTCCCATTTTGTAAGTTTTCCCATTTTCTAAGTGTCTGATGAAGTGTGATTTTTCTCCTACGTAAGATCATGCAATAAATAAATGTATTAGTCTCTAAGTGCCACACGACTCTTTGCTTGTTTTGATGAAAATCAGAGAAGCTTCTAATCAAGTTGACAGTATTATTAATAGCCTAATAAAAGGGTATTGAATGAAAGTTACTCAGTGCTGTATTTTTATTATGTATGACATTTATGTTTACTGCTGCTTCTTCTAATGTTCAGCTATTGGTCCTGAATTTTAATACTGAAGACTACAGTCATTTAGGGCTTAATACTGAAAGCTGCTCAGCATTCCAGCCCCAATCCAAAGCATTTACTAACTTCAGCAGTGTGCTACTCACATGCTTAAAATTATGCATTTTTTAAAAAATGTCTTAAATGGTGCCTCCAGACCCATTGTGGGGGAAACCATCCCTATTTAGGAGAGCACTTATGAATGACTATTATTAACATGTCTTGCAGTAGTGCTAGGAACCCTATTTGTGGTCTGAGACCCCATTGTGCTAGGTGCTGTACAAGCAGAAAAAATGATGGGCCTTGCCCACCTGTCCTTAATTCCTACTGCAGTGTCAATGGGCCTCATTTTCCTAAGAGAAATACCAAAGGTATCCTTTTTTTTTTTTTTTTTTTTTTTTTTTTTAAAGAAAAAGTCCTTTTAACACACATTTGTTGGTCTAAAAGTGCTACCTTCTTTCTTGACTATGATTATTAGAAACTGATTTTGTTTAAACAGAAAAACAAGCAAGTAGTTCTCCCTACCCTCAGTCTCCTATGCCACCTCTCAGCATACAGGTACCTGAACAGTCATAATTTAATGACAAGCTAGTAGAGAAAAATGCTGTGGGAGCTCCGTTTTCAAATATTCCTGACACATCACTGTCAGAGAGAAGCATCCTGGCCCACATAAGCTGTTTTTCTCCTACATTTTCTTGAGATGCCATGGTCTCAGAAGGCAGTTAAAAATTTCAGAACGAAAAACTCTTTCCTTTGGGGGCATACTTTCTCAGACCACAAGGAAAATTTCCAGTTATAGAATTGAATTCCTCAAACTTTTTCATGAATTATTCTGTTTTACGCCAGAAAGAATATATTGCACTTCCAGAAACCAATTTTATGCAAGATTATCTTCCACAAACCATTTTTCTTCTACTGATGAATGGGTACAAACAACTGGGAGTAAATATTCCAGGCAACTCTAGTCAGCTCCAGGGGAGAGGGGCTTTTTTCCAAAACAGATTTATCCAAAATAATGAACAATCGTGTATACGCTAATCCTGAATTTTGTCTCTCAATGCAGACTCTCTTATACACACGGCGCAACCAATTTAAAGTGAAGGGAGCTTGTTAAAAAATGTGAATTTTGCACATCATATGATTCTTGGATTGACAATTATTGTGCGACTAGGAGATTCCAAACAGTCTTCTGCAGTCTACCACTATTTTAAATGGATAGCAGGGTATGTTCCCAAAGACATGGAGCCAAGTTCGACCACCAGTTACATCAGTACAATGTTAAGGCTTCAAAGTGACCAAATACATGTAATGAGAATAAAACTGTTAAACTGAATGAAAATTCACTGCCTCTCAAAGGTTCGCCACCTCTCCATGTTTTTCAGGATGAATATTCAGAATATTTTGAGAGAACAAAAGTAGATTTTCAAGCCTCATTCAAGATAATATAATGAAAAAAAAAAACCTCACTGAAAAGCCTTGTGAGGATGTGATATTTTCTCAGGAAGAAGAAAATGTGAAAAAGAAAAAACAAAGTACAGTTAAAAACACTTGGCAGCTGGAAAGGAGAGATCTGCAGTGCACAGAAGCCAGTAGTAAAATGGCCCCTGGAGGAATGCAGCTGCTTTTCTCCCGCAAATTTCAAGGACAAGGTTCTAGAAAGAAAACTTTGAAAAGTCCTATAAGTGGACAAAGAATTCAGTGATAAGAAAATGTTTCTAATGAAGGGACTGAATCCACTCCTTTAGGACAGTAAGGACGGTGGGAGTGAATCTGGGGTTTTCAGGGTTGGAGCCTGCTATATCCTCAGATATTGTGTTTCTATAATAAATATCTAGACACTTAAGATGTCAGCTGCTTCCTGTGCTTAGTGTGTTCTACCATCTCCTGTCCCTGGATCCTGCTCTCTAAATTCATGATTCTGGGGTGATGAATTGTGAAAACATCACAATTGATCTTCCTTTCTGCTATTTCCATAACCACGTTTCCTGGAGATAAGTAACATAACTGCTACATTATATCATTTTTTCCAAATATATGCTGTCATTTGACATGGTTACCAGCACACTGTAACCAAGTATTGTTTGACAGCCATTAAACTACCAAGTCCATTAGTGATGCAAGAGACTTCATAAAGTGTCAAAGTCTAAAATCTGTATTTGAGGCACCACCTTTTCGGGGGAAGGCTCATAGAGTAAGTTGAAACAGAAAAGCGTTGCTGTTTGTCACATCATCTGCCTCCAAACTCATGCTATTGTTCCCCAACCATCTTTGTCTGCATTGTACTACACGCTCTCAAACAAAATCTTCCCAAGGAAGAGCATGTACCTAAACATGCACGGAAAGTCGGCAAGCACATGGCTCTCATAAGAACCTAAATGCTAAATGGGGGCTTGGAGAACACCATGCAGGTACTGGACCACTATACCAAATATGCTAACCCTCTGCGTAACCCATGATAACTTTGTGATTTTTTCCATTGTAGCAAGAACTGTCGTCTCCCTTGGAGTTTGGGCCCAAGGAAGGGTCTGAACACCCCTCCTGGACAGATTGGGGAACTGCAGGGCTCAGACCCCAGAAACAGAAGGGGGGACCTCAACCAGGAATAGGGTTACCAGATGTCCGGCAAAAGTAGGACATCCTCCTTTTTGCCTTCATGTCCTGCGTCCTCCAGGCATTTTAAAAATAGATGCTTTTGTCCGGCTTTTTACTACTCAGGAATAGAATGTTAAAAACCTCTCTAACAGCTAAATTACGGAGTGGCTGGACCCTGTGGCCTGGAGAAGTTGCCCTCCACTGATGGACTGGAGGAGCTCCCAGACCTGCCACCTATGGACACAGAGGGTTTCGCTGGGACCATACAGGCAACATACCTGGAGGATGCCGATGCCCTACACCTTCTCTGGAACCAGCTGAGGGATAGTGGACTGCCATGCAACTGCTTGTACAACAGAGCGGTATCAGTGTGTTGCAGGAGGAGCCCCACTGAACTAGTGACTGAACCCTCAGTCACTGCTAGGGCTCTGGGCTGGGATGCAGTGGAGACGGGTGGGCCCGAGTCTCTTTCCTTACCCCTTTCCTTTCCCAACCACCTGGAGTGCTTATCCCTCATGCCACAGCTGTTGAGGGGCTCGAGCCATGTTCTCGTTTATCTGGGCTGGCTACTTCACCCAGATTGGAGCCACTGACTCTCGTGCCTGCCTGCCCCACCTGGGGGACAAGGGCCACCAACTCTTGTGCCTGCCCACCCTGCCTGGAGGGCTGGGGCCACCACCTCTTTGGGAACCAGACGCCCTGGAAGGGGAGCACCCAACAAGCTTAGCCGGAAGGCCAAGACCCACAGAGGGACTTAGAGTAGAGTCCAGTTTGCATGAGGCGAAGCACCGACTACTTAGGATGAATTCCCCAGTACCACCAGCAGGAGACACCCCCCAGGTAGGTCTACTGCTACAATCACCTATACCCATAGTACTCAAAACAGCCACAGATTCAAAAGGCTTTATACCTCACCTGCTCAGTGCAATATGGAACAAACCTACCCACTCATCCCTAGAGGATATTTTGAAGAAAACCCTGTGGCCAAAAGGCGTTAGAATTTTCCACCTTAATATTGTGTTCATGTGGGATTTGATCTTTTTTCTCTGCTACTTTGCATGTTTCTTAGATGAAATTCCTTAATATCAAGCCAACAAAACTTCAGCTAAGCCTGTAATGATACTATAATGAAAGAGAGTCTCCTGAAGTATCTACATTTATTTTTAAGGGGTAGTATAAAAATAAACCCATTTTTTCCGGGAGGAAATGTGCAATGGAATTATTTATCGTTGATTTTTCTAAAACAAGTAGCAAAAGACATATGAAAAATCTAGATCTGAAACACTGCTGTTTTATTTGTTATGAGTAAAGACCTTCAAAGACTGTGTACATCTCAGCTATAATCTTTTAACATACATACCTCTGAAATTCATTTGCACAGAACACAGCTCTCTACTTTGCCCCCAAAAAACCAATGTGAAGGAGCACAAACAAAACTGAACTGACAGTAACTTTTTTATGAAATACGCCTACAGCAATTCTGAAAAAAAGCTTAGATCTTTAGGCACACATCATAGTAACTTATTGCACAGAAATACCAAAGACAAGCAAACATACTTGCACAGGGCTCAAATATTAACTAGGAAAATCCACTGCTGCCATAATGCCTACAAAAAAGTCAGCCAACATTTCAGTAGCTGGAAGCAGTTGAAGCAGGCAGCTGAGGGGCAGCTGAGAAAGCTGACCATTATCTACCTATTTAACCACAAGTATTTTAATGTACCTTAAAATATATCAAAATTTTATCAATATCTATATGGATATGATAAGTCTCCCTCTCTTCAACTATTTGACAATTCCCCCTCTTGTTAAGGCTGCAACCTCTGTAGGGCAGGGCCCATGTCTATTTCTGTTTGGGCAGCACCTGCATAACAGGACTAACAGGACTAAGGGCTGGTCTACTCTGAACACACTGAACACTTAGGTGGATGTAATGCCACTTACATCAATCTTGTGCAGCCCGTGTACACACTCACTCATGTGGCTGCAAAGTCGAATTAACCGCTGCTGCAAATCGACATTGTAAATCTATCCCCGCACGAGGCACAGGGTTTAATGCAATTTTATTAATGCGGTTTAATATCAGTATTACAGAAAGCAGTTTAATGTGATTCTAATGACCTCCAGGATCTCTCTCAAAATTCCCTTTTCTTACAATTCTGTCCTTCCTGGAACACTGCACATTGGCCATGTCATCAGCATATAGCTTGGGGGAACTGACAAGCAGTGTGGAGCCAGGGAGGGGGTGGGAGAATCAGGCAGCAATGTGGAGACAGCGTGGGGGGGGTGGAGGAACAGGCTAGCGGTGGGGAGCCACAGTTAGGGATAGGGGAACCAGGCAGCAGCATAGAGACAGGGTCAAGGTGGGCACTTCATTGCATTGTGGGACACCTACCCACAATGCAATACCTCTAAAGTCCAAGTAACAGCTAGCAATGGGGACACAAGAAGCCAGAGCATGGAATTTACAGTGAACACTCTCCTCTGGTTTTATTAATTCAACCTATCAACATTGACCTTAGATCACACCCAAGTGTAGACATGTCCTATGATTCCACTCATGCCTTCTAGGGATTACAACAATTATAATAATAGGGAAAACATTCCAATTGTTTTCAAAATCTTCAATTTAAAAACTCTGGTACATTTATTAAAATGCTCTTAAGAAATTAGCAGAAAATCAGATTTGTATTCAATAAGTGCATGAAAACCGTTGACCAGCACAATACACAACTCTCCTTAAAATGAACTTTTTCTGCCAAGCATATCATCCAATCAAAGATGTCCTCATGTTTTACCCTAAAATACCACCAAACAACATTAAGTAATATAAAATGAAGCTGTCAGCAGGTTGCCTCTCGTTCACTGCTGATACCTACACCAACAAGAGCATTCCCCACCTCCTCTTAATATCTGGTGTCCTGCACACATTTCTCCATGTCTGACACTAGTTCTATCTCTTCTCTAAGGTTGTACTGTATGGAAGTTCTCAGAACCATGACTTTGCATTTATTTTTTTAAAGCACTGTCCACTCTTTTGGTTCTCTATAAATAGTATAAGTTCAGTGGTTTACACTATAAAGGAAATACTGATACAGTTGTTTTGATATCTGCTCATTGTGATGTTACATTTAGGAATAAGAGTGTCTTGGTTCTTATGGTGATAAGGTTAATACTGCAGCAAGATAAAACTTCAATTCTAATATAAAGCATTACACTATGAGGCTAGAACCTAATTTCTAATTCTAAAATAAAAATGAATTGCATATTTTTTCTTATTTTACTCCTTTTTCTGGAAACTTATTGTATTTCACTATCATATTAACTTTACATACTTTAATATTTTTTGTGTGCACGCTACATGCAGATATGCATTTGCTTCTTTTTCAAATAGTAATCTCAATGCATAACTATCAAGTATGCTCAGCTTATTTTTCCATAGTTCAATGGTCCTCCACTACTTACAGCACCATCTGAACATTACATGGAGATTTCTCAGATAAGCACCTAATTGTGTGTAACTACAAAAGGGAGCAATGTCAGACAGAGATGACTGGATATGTTTACTGACCTATAGTAATTTATACAGAAGGGGATTTAAGTCATTTTGTCAAATCAGTACTCACTAAATTGCCTGAATTTTTATGCTGCTTCTGTTGGTTTCCTATTACTGTTACATAAACATTTTTTCAGGTACTTTGTTTTAATAAGCAGATATTAACTGATCAGTGAACACCTTATTCATATTTAGAGGGAATATCTTAACTGACAACTGGAGGACATGTACAAGAATTTACTGTGACCTCCCTAATGTGAGGACATTTGGTTTGTATCTGTTATAAACTCTGGTTAACAGTATAGTTCTGAAGCAGTATTCTGGTGAAAAGAAGAATTAAGCATTTGTGTAATCACAAATGGGGATGCCCTCTCTGACACATTTCTCACAGACATCTAATGTCTTTTCTGAAAATACAAAATTTCTGATGAAAGAATTAACTCTGCTGAAACAGAAATCCATAAAAGCTGAGCTACAGTATGTTTTTCACTCTTTTGGATTTTTCTGTTATTAATACCTGCAAAATTCCAAATACAACTGCAATGGACCTCTAGTAAAATACTTTGCCACGCCTACTTTTATACACACCTGAACAGTATTAGCCTTTTTTTGTGGAGCAAGGTACTATTACATTGGTCAGCAACCCCCAGAACATGTGCCAAAGATGGCATGCAGGCTGAGACTGAGTGGTACGCAGCGCCGCCCAGGCCCCTCCTGCTGCCCCCCCCCAGCACTGCACGGCTTGGGGCCACAAGAGCCTTATGCCATGGCTCCAGGCCCCCGCTAGCCACGCTTCCTTGCTGGGGAACGCGGCCAGCAGGGACAAAGAAGCTGAGGCACATGGGACTCCCGGCGCCTGCTGGTCCTGCCTCCTGCTGGGCAGGGCTGCTGGAGGGGAGAAGGACAGGTTGGCCTGCCCACCCAGAGCCCTCACTGCACGCGGGAGCTGGTCCAGAACCCGGGAACCAGAGACCTCCCACCAACAGGTGCCAGTGCTGGCCCCAGCCAGGAACCAGAGGGCTGGCCCCGCCCCCTTCTGGCCTGCCCCTTTGGCCACACCCCCGGCACCTGCTGAGGATGAGGTGGGCGGGGCTGGCACAGGAGCTAGAAAGATTGCTGCTCCCCGATTATATCATAGCTCCATATCCTCTTTAACTCTCAAATCCTTTTTTCTGTCCGGCTGCTCTCTTAAATGCATTTTCTCATTTTAAAATTCTGCTTCCTGTTTATTCTCCTCAAAACCATTAATTTAACATTAATCTAAATCTGGTCTCTTGTCTGTTTTGCAATTTCTGTACATTTTGCACAGCATTGGTAATTCTTTCTAATTTAGAGCTTTAAACTCTTCATGGGAAAATCAGCCTACAAATCTCCCAAAAGACAGTGAAATCACTGTACAGCAGCAGTGCTAGAGAAGTGAATCCATAGCTTTCCGGAGGCTGCCAGGGGATCAAAATTCAAACTACAGTCATTCAACAATCTGGAAGTAATTTTTTAACGTGTTTCAGATACAGGTATTGTGTTTTGGTCCAAAGGGATAGCCGTGTTAGTCTAGTTAGGCAAAAACAAACAAGGAGCCCTGTGGCACTTTTAAAGAGTAACAAATTTATTTATCTTGTGAGCTCTCTCTTCTTTTCTCCCAATCTTCAAAGCATCTGATGAAGTAGGATTTTCTCCCAAGGAAGTTCAGCACACATCTATTATGTACTGTTTAGTTAACAGTCCTCCACACTCAATTAGTAGGTACTCTTCACTGCAAGTTTAACTTGAGTTCTAACTCAAAGGTTGCCTCCTAACCGTAATCCCATCCACACAAAACAACCCTGAACTCAAACATGGCAGTTCATTTAACTCAAGCTGATGGGTCTGTCAAGACATGAAGGATACAGGAGTTTAGCACAACTTCTCAGGTGCCACCACAAACACTATGAATTCTGTGTAGCTCAAGTGTTAATTTGCAGTATTGTTATTCTCATTTGAACCAGGCTACACTCAAGTTAATTACTGTTGAACTAACCAAGTTAACTCCTCAGTGAAAACATAGCGTACATACACCTAAAACACATGTTACTTGTGGTTAAATAAGGGAATCAGCAAGTACAATTAGAAATATATAGTGTGATGTCATTATAAAGAAGACCTTTGTATCTTTTATTCCTGATTAGGCAAATATACAAAAGTACAGTACTGTATATCAGGTACAGTCACTGACATCAAACATTTAGATCTCTTAGCTGAAAACCTGACATTAATTATTGTGCATATTTCAAACAAACAGGGGGAATCTCAGAAATACAGTCAAACATATTGTGCACCTCAAATCAAGTAACATTGTTCATATAAACTAACACCATGATAACACAGCAAGCAAACATTTGCCCCAACACATATCAGCAAGGCCCTTTGCCAAAGAAAAGAGCCTATTCTAATTCATTCTTCAATTATATATGGGTACACACACATACATGTGCACATTCTATATAATGCTACTTTATTAAAAAATATTAATTTGGCAAAGATGCTCCCCAAAGATACCAACCATTACAGATGCATCACAAAAAGTGCAAGTCACACCATTTCTGCAGTTTAGTAGAGCTACTTGAAATTCTTCTGAAATTCAGAGTCTATCCAAATCACACAGCAGATATTTTTCAACACATGGTTGAAAACAGTAACAGTATATATCAGGTCTTTTTAAAATGACAGGGTCATTCGCACTGCTTTAGAAGTCACTGTGTTCTCTGTGAATCCATCTCAAAGTATTTCCTCATTGAGTGTTTGATACTTTCAAAGGGTCACAATGCTTTTGAACACAAACATACTGTAGCTTATAAAACAATCTATGTGCCTCCTGGTATGCATGTTATGCAGCATATCACTGACTGGAAATGTGTGATTTCAGTTTGTGGTATTCTGACCAAGATTTTACATTCTACAAGTTGTACATGACTTGGTGAAACTAACAGTTTACCATGCAAGGAAAGTCACATTTCAGGAGTGTTACTATTTCTTTGCATTCACTGGCACACATGACACATTCCCCACAGAAACTGTCTTATTACCAATGGTTTTTGGGATAGGATGGGGTTCCCTCAGACGGAGTGGCTAAAAAGAGTTGCTGAAAATAGGCTGCTGTCCCTATTTGGCTCTCACTAGGGTGTGAATATTTCACTGATGATGCACATTCATTTTTTATCTACAGCTCTGAACCACTACATGCAAGAGGTAAGTAAGTGGGTATTTCTCAGTGCCAGTGACATGAACACAAGCATATTTTACAGCATTTTCACATGATATGACAGTTGTCTTTTCTCAGACAACCAAAATAATTTTTGGAGGTAGGAAGAAAAAGAGGGGACAGGTATTAGGGAACAGGGAGTGCCCACCATCAGTTTTATGTTCACTGTGTATGGATCACCATCAAATTAAAAAAATCACACTCCGTCATATTTATTTAAACCTACTGTTGTTACAACTTCTAAGATACTATGCCTAGAAGATTTAATATGTAATATATAGACCAGGCCTCAACAAATCAATGTTTCTGGTCACCATGGTGACCAGTTTTAATAGCCTGTCACCTAGCTCCACTGAAAAAATGTAATGGAGGAGCGCTCTCTGGCAACCAAAAGTAAAATTGCTGGTGGCTAGCTGTGAGCCAATTTTGTCCACCCCGATACAAACTGTGTGTATTTATGTTATGCACTAGACAGCACTTTGAGCATAATAATTTTCACTACTTCCCCTGTACAGTTAATTAGTTAGAGAGAAAAATCTTTTTTGCAGAATTAGACAGGAGGACTAAGGACAAATATATAGTACCTAAGATTATATTTTTGCTCTCTGTTAAATAACTATGTTTGAAGATGAAATAGTTTACTTACTGATTTTAATATGACATATCTATGGGCAGAAGAGTAGCTGGATATGTAGCCACGTGATGAAGTGCCTAGTTTCTCTGTCTTTGATTAGCAGTTTTTCTATTATAAAGGGTAAAGGATTAAAATTCTATTTTCACCAATTTAGAAAAAGCAGGATCTGTTATCGATTAGGCTGTGGTCCAAAATCTCCTCGTATGTCCACATAATTGCCCTATTTGGAGATCAGCCTGCGCTAAAGTACCAGTATGTGTGTTTTCCAAATTGCAAAAACCTCTGTTTGCAGTATATGAAGAAGTTACACTTCTGCATAACAATCAAGATAAATAAACTCATCTGTTTCTTCACTAGCATTGACCCTCTGGACCTCACAAAAGGATACAGACCTCAGTGGTATGAACATATCTGACTGATAACCATTTTATGATATGAAGATACTGGCCTGATTGTGAACGGTCAGCTCAATGGAACTCTTACCTCCTTTGTGCCAGCACTCTTTAAGAAGGATCTCTGGTACCAGATCAAAGGTCACTTTCAGAAAGCAGTGGAGAAATATCCCTTCTCAGCACTGTGGAAAAGGCTGAGGCTGGTGAAGGAACAGTATTTCTTAAATGGCACTGCCAAAGGATAATGTCTCAGCTATGATTCTGAAGACTGGTCCCACATCAATATGGATGCAATGGGGGTGCAGCATCAGTTCTGTGAAGAATATCAATTCTCAGAGCCCTTCTTTCTAGTTCACCACTGTAAGAAAGAATTGCCCATGTCTTGGATGGTCTGTGAGTCCTGGGTTTGAAATTAACTAATTAAATGTTTTGCCAGTTGATAATGTATACACATGATGCTATCTTGGGAGGAATTTGTCTAGTTTCATTAGTTTTGCATATCTTTCTGTTAAAATTAGTCTTACTAAGAAAGATGAAATTGTCTTGTTCAAATCTAAAGACACTGCTTCTCTATGACTGTCTTTGTCTGAAGCCATGATGGTCCACTACTACAAACAATAACATTCATTACCTTCAACTAAATTTTCACTTGATCTTTTTGTTAAGCCCATACACAAGCTTTTGGTGTACTGCAGACTGTGCTTTATCAAAATGTTGCAATTCCTCCTACACTAACTGCCTTACATATATTCTCAGTACCTCCCCACAGATCTAAGCTTCTGGAGTGAAACACTTCATTAATGCTGTTGTGTTTTTTTCATTCTGTACCACACAAAAATATTAACATACTTTACTGAATTCTGGTTTAGCATTCTGGAAATTGCTTATCAATAATTGTGCCCAGAAAACCTAAAAATTCAAAAACCACAAGAGCTGTTTAATACATCTGCCCTCCCCACCAGACAAGAAAATGGGAACAGCTGTCTGCTATACTTTTAGGAGAAAAATCTGTTTGTTTAATATGGCAAATTATTATTGTACCTAGCCTTTGTGAGATCATAGGTATATAAACATACTAACTAGAGATAGCTAAGCAATGCAAAAACATATGCATAAATTTATTTGACTAACAAAAAACACTGATTAGTTTATCTGGTTGATATTATCTGATCCTATTGCTAGAGGAAGGTATGCCTTGAAAGTAAGAGATGGCAGAAAGCCAGCAGGTGCTGGAATGCACTCCAGTGTGCAACTACTGTGCATGAAATGAGAGGCCAGAAGAAGTGAATTAATTAATAACTTAAAGGCAATTTAAAGAAGACACTCAGGCACTAGATAAAGCAAAAATAGGACAACACAAAATGAACTTAATAGCAACAGCCTAGACATAGCAATAGAAATAAAATGTTCATGTCTTTTCACTAATGCCATAAGCTTAAATGCCCAAATGGTTGAGACAAAAAGCTTGGCTTGTAAATAAGAAATCAAATACTCTATTTTCATGACTTCAAGTAATATGAATTAATAATTTGATACAGAAATTCCCCGTGTACAAGTTCGGACATAAGAGAATGTCATATTTACCATTCAGCATGTATAGTCATTACATGTAATAAATATGAAAACTCTGTGTTGTGCTACTGGCTTACAAATCATAAGAGTAATAAATAATTTTACTAATTTTAATGGAGCAATCTTGAAATCCCTATTCAGTTTGTATTCAGACTTTTACAGAATCAAACTGCTATAAAAATTATTAGCATAACAAACTTAACAAAAAAAAATGATTTACATTAACCAAGCCATTGTTTATAGTTCATAACTGAAATGACTGATTTTGGAATAGTTAATTTTGCAGCACATTAAAAGGATGTTTTTGAGTTCCTCTTGGATGGAGTCTAAGAATTGGTTCAGGAAACTTGTGTGTGAGGCAGCCATTGGGCACTGGCGACCACATGGCAATCAAGATGAAAAGCTTAATAGAACTAGTTACCAAAGAATAAAAAAAGGTGCTGAATTTCCAAAGGGCAAACTTTTTTTTATCTACAAAATTGATTATTTAACTCTCAGCCAAAACAGATGAACTTAAAGCACAAAAGAATAAAATATAGTACAAATGAAGCGTCGCTCATAAAATAATCAATAGAAACTATTAGTAAAATAACTCTGCTCCCATGTGTATGTGTGTGTGCACTGCCACAAACGAATTTGCAAGGCAGAAAACAAAAGGCATGAATATTTCTTACTGCTCAAAGAAAGAGAGGTACCCTCAGGCATCAGTACTGACACCAGTGCTATTATCTATACTGATGATTTGATGGAAGTAAAAATGAAGCGGTAAAATTTGCAGATGATAAAAATCAATTCATATTGGGAAAATATGTACTGTAAAGAACCAATAAGACTCTAAAAGGATTTGCCTAAATTGGAGGATTGGGCAGCTGCAAAAGAAATTTAATTTAAATGCAAAATAACATCTTGGAAATAATCTAAATTAGTCATAAAAGCTCAAACCCATATGGGGTACCATAAGCAATTACAACCCACATTCAGTGGTGTCCACATACTGAAAGTCATCTTTCACAACCCCCTCTTCTGATTTTTAAACACTCCAATCTTGCCAAGCTCATCAAAAGCAACCTTCCAACGCATCAATTCCAAGCAGCACAAGACCCTGCTAAAACAAGTATAACCTGCAAAGATATTTCTACCACCACAGTAATCAATCAATACCCTGCACAACATACCTTTTAAAATCCAAGGGTCCTACATAAGCTTATCACAACATGTGGCGTACCTTACCCCATGCATTAAATGCCCCATTAACAACTAGGTGATGAAACCAGACAATCACTATGTTCATGAATGAACTCACACACAAAAACAACAGAAAAACACAGCATCATTCATGGGCAAACATTTTTCACAAAACAATCACACCATAACTGACTTCTCAGCGTTCATCCTCAAAAGAAACAGGACAACACCTTCAAAAGCTGATCCTAGGAGATAAAATTCATAACTTTAGGAGACACTAAAAATCAGAAGCTCAGTAAAGACACTAGATTTGTGGCTCATTACAACTATCTGTAATCCACTAACTCTTTTGTCCTACCATTGCAAAGACATTAACTGATTACTATACCTTGTATGACCTCATGCAACATGTGTTAACATCTTATGCTCAACAATTTGTTTCACCTTGTATTTATTTAGCAGTGATTCTCTGAGTATCTTCTTCTATATTTGAAGAGGAGTTCTGCCTAAACTTGAAAACTTCTCTCTTTTACCAGTAGAAGTTGGTCCAAGAAAGTTATTAGCTCATTCATCTTGTCACTCAGACAAACTGAGATAGTCTGTGAACTAACAGTGTCCTGATTGGAAAGGCATCTAATCATTGCATCTAGATCTGTAAATCTGACCACCTAATGATACAAAACGCAAATACAATATTTGAATATATTTCAAAACGATTTAAAAATACTAAAACACAATACTGTTGTGTTATGGTATAAAATAATAATAATAATGCTTCAAGTACTGTATTCAATTTGGTTGCCTCACACCAAGAAATAGGTATCACTGAGAATAAGAGAGGTGCACAGAAGAGTAAGGAAAATGATCATCAGAAACTTTCCGTGAGTGGATTTACATATGTGAAGAGACTGCAAAAACAGGTATTATTTGATCTTTAATGGAGAAGAACCAAAACACTCCTCAGTCAAACACAAACACACACACAAAAGCTGAAGAAAACTTAAATCAGACAATTTTTCCTACTTCATACCATGATACAAAAATATGAAGAAAACAAGCTGTGAACAAAATACAATTCTCCACCCAGCATATAATCAACCTGTGCTACTTACTACCAGGAGGGGGAGATCACTGAGTTAAAATACTGTAATACTGGATTTCTTAAACAAGTACATGATTTTAGTAGCGTTAACATGTTCAGTTACTAAAATAAAATCATATCTTCAAGGCTTAAGATGACAGCCAACAGAATGTATTTTTCTATAGAACATTACACAATTGACAAAGTTCAACGGGGTGCAGTGAGGACGTACATTTTCCTCTCATGTATCAGATACAAAAAATTTTAGATATTAGACTATACAGACCAGCTGTTTGATTCTTTATTGCAATCCTACATTTGAGTCACAGAACTAAAGCTGTGATTGGGAGAACTGTGTTCTATTAAAGAAAGAAGAGTGAGAACAAGCTCCCCACCTTACATTTCCACACGTAAGTGCTGTGTTGCACCACCTTTCTCTGAACAGAATTAAACTCTGTAGGGAATGATTCTTCAGAATGTAACTTCATTCAGTACTGCAGGAGCACATGGGCAACTTGACTGCAGTCCCAAGACAGGGCTAGATTTCCACATATATACACACACACAAAATAATGCCACAATATTCGCTTTTACTTGTACTGTGTTCTTTTTAGAAATGGAAATTGCTTCTTCAGTTTACTGCTAGCTAATTTATTCTATAATCAGATCACATCCATGCCAATATGTGGGTAAAGCAGTGAGGACCCTCTGCTGTCCTTCATTACATCATCCAGACAAAAACGCAACTACTGTAATTAGCACCTTCAATCTTGATTTGGGCACCTTATACTTAAACATTGTATCAATGTTTCATTACATGATCACACACTTTTCTTCTACAACATCCTGCCTCATTAACTGCACAAGATGGACAATGCTCTGATAATGAACCTGAGCTGTGCTATGAATAAGGTTGTCGTCTGCAAAACACCCGACCCATTGTTTGGAAAAACAAACAAGGAGTTCTGTGGCACTTAAAGACTAACAAACATTTATTTCATGAGCTTTCATGGGAGAAAATCCCACTTCGTCAGATGCTTTGAAGATTGTTTGGTAAAACTGAAAGATGTGTAGTAAATAAGACGGGACACTTACGGAAAGAAAGTTTCAATGGTTGAGATGGAACGTTAACAATATATTTACTAGCTAGTAATTACTAGTAATCACCCTGACTGATAGCAACATTTTTAAGAGCAAGATAACACCACCACCTTTCTTTAATTTAAAATCCTTCACCTCATTATCGAGGTATAGGGCAGCTGAATGCCATCCTAGAAAACTGAATTCTACTTCTGCTTCTTTGTGATAGTCAGCAACTCAGCAGGTAGGGATCAATGGCTCAGTGTCTAGTTGGCAACCAGTAACAAGCACAGTGCCCCAGGGGGTCAGTCCTGGGGCTGATTGTATTCTGCACCTTCATTAATGATCTGGATGATGGGATAGATTGTACGCTCAGTAAGTTTGCAAATGACACCAAGCTGGGGGGCATGGTAGATACACTGGAGGATAAAGATCGGATTCATGGAGACCTAGACAAATTGGAACAGTGGGCTAAAAGAAATCTCATGAGGTTGAACAAGGACAAGTGCAAAGTCCTGCACTTAGGATGGAAAAACTCCATGTACTGCTACAGGCTGGGGACCAATCAACTAAGTAGCAGCTCTGTAGAAAAGGATTCTGGGTTATGATGGACAGAAAGGAAGCTAGATATGAGTCAACAGTATGCCCTTGTTGCCAAAAAGGCCAAGGGCATATGGAGCTGCATCAGTAGGAGCACTGCCAGCAGACTGAAGGCCATGATTACTCCCCTCTATTTGGCACTGGTGAGGCCACATCTGGAATACTATGTTCGGTTTTGGGCTCCCCACCACGAAAAAGTTATGCACAAATTAGAAAGAGTCCAGCAGAGAGCAACGAAAATGATTGGGGCACATGACTTGTGAGGAAAAACTGACGGAAGTAGGCTTATTTAGTCTGCAGAAGAGAAGACTAGGAGAGATCTGATTAAAAGAAAAGAACGAGTCGTGGGGGCCATAAAGGCAAAAAAAAAAATTTAGCCTTTAAGTTGCACAATTTTTTTTTTTTTTTTTTTTTTACTGGACTAGACTAACACAGCTTCCCCTTTGGGGATTTAATAGCAACTTTCAACCACTTGAAGAGAAAACTAACAAGCAAGGAGTCCTGTGGCACTTAAAGACAAACAGATTTATTTTTTGTGAGAGATTTCATGGGAGAAAAACCCCACTTTGTCAGATGCTTTGAAGAAGTGGGATTTTCTCCCACAAAAGCAGATGCAAAAAATAAATGTGTTAGTCTTTAAGTGCCACAGGACTCCTTGTTTGTTTGTTTTATTGAACTAAACTAACATGGCTACCCCTTTGGCACTTGAAGGGATGCTCCCAAGAGGAGGGAGCTAGGCTATTCTCAGTGATGACAAAAGACAGAACAAGAAGCACTGGTTTCAAGTTGCAGCTGGGGACGTCTAGGTTGGATACTAGGAATAACTCTCTCACTAGGAGCGTTGTTAAAGCACTGGAATGGGTTACTAGGGAGGTGGTGGAATCTCCATCTTTGGAAGCTTTTAAGACACTGTTAGACAAAACCTTGGGGGGGGGGTTGATTTAGTGGGAATAGTCCAACTTTTAGCAAGGAACCTCATGAGTTCTCTTCCATCCCTAATATTCTGTTATTCTAACTCACTTAAAGTGTTCAGTTAATCACTAAGGTCTTGGCTACACTAAACAATTTTATCAAGAAAAATCAGCTTTCATCAACAAAATAATGGACATGTGCACACTACAATGTTTCTCTCACTAATTTAACTCTCCTGCTATACTCACAAAACCACTTTAACCAGCAGCATAGTGCTTTTTTCAGCAAAACTATTTCAATGCACAGCTAAGTGTAGACACTACATTTGGTTATTGTGCCATAAATGACCTCCAGGACATGTCACACAATGCCCATCCTGGACTGCTCTGGTCAGTGGTTTGCATTTCACTGCCCTGCAGTCAGCTAGGTAGGCAGACATCTGCCCTTCCCTCTTTAAAGGACTAGGAATTTTTGAAATTCCAGTTTCTGTTTGCTCAGCATGGACTGCTCACCTTGCATCCTTCCAGCCAGCAATGGCAGCTCAATGCACTAAACCATTCCCCATGCAGCAAACAATGGAGTTGTTGGACCTTCTCCTTCTGGAGAGAGGAGGTTGTCCAGTCCCACCCACTCTTCCCTCTAATTTTTCATAGGCTGCGTGTGCAAAAAATTTCTTTTGTGCAAAAATTTGTAACCAGTGTCCAAATTTGTGTGCACTGCAGCGAGTGTGATCAAACTTGTGAGCCCAATGAAGCACATGTGTATGCTGTAAATAATATCTAAATTTTATTTTGATATGGTGATGAAAATGATTTGATAAATTACATAACCTTATTTGAAACATGCTACTTGAAACCACCTTCTTAAAGTAGCATAAAAATATTAACACCGTTGATTTTTTTTGTGCACACTTTATTTTGTTGTGTGCATAGGTTTCATGATCCGTGTGTGCGCACATGCACACAGCTTAGAGGGAACATAGGTCCCACCTATACTCCCAGTCATCAGAACTTCAGTACCTACAGGAAGACTACTTGTGGCATGTTGAACAAGGACGATGAACAGGACTCGCATCAGTGCCATGCAAAGATCAGAGGGGAGCTCAGGAAAGTACTAATTTTGATTTGAGACTGCTCAGTTATATGCGGTAGAGCTGTCCTTTGCATTATTATGTACTAAAAGTGGGTTAAGAGAGAGAAATGAACAATATTAGTTTTATTGAAATAGACTAACACAGCTACCCTTCTGAAATGCTATCTGTGTTTCTGAATCACCTGTACAGCTACACAGCGGATATCCCGTGGAAAAATGTATTAGTGTAAACTGAAAATGTATGAAAATTCTTCAGAGAGATCTCTAGGAAATTTTCATGGAGGTACTTGCCAGTGCTCTACAGAAGGCTCCCTGGAAAGTTAATTTCTTTCCCTGCTATAGGAAACTTTGCTGTGCCAATCAGCAATCACTTGTCCAAAGACCAAAGTGGAACACAAATGAGGGGCACAGACACCCAGTTTGAAACCTTATATATGCGGGAGATGCACCCTTCCTTATCCTCAAGTATGAGATGTCATCTTTAATGCCCCCCGCCTGTGGAAAATGATAAAAGAATTTACAATGTTATCCCTAATCGCTGCAATAATCCCCTTAAAATCACCTAGACTCTGTACCATCTTGAATGCTCCACCCCTGGCCAAATTCACCATGTTTAAGGTGTTTGCCAAGCCACCTGGCTGCCAAGGGATGGTGAGAAAGATGTGTGTTGCTACTATGATTCAATGCTGTGAGTTCACAACCAGCCATGTCTCTGATTGTTGTTTTATGTGCTTCTGCAAATGTGTCCTTGAAGGAAACCCCCTACACACTCGTGGAGCACCTCTCCCAGATAAGGAAGTGACCCAGGAGGAGCAAGGAGGACACATTTAAGGAGGTAACCTGATCCTCTGATGCCACAGATCAAGGACACAGGACATGGAGAGACACAATAAATGAGCAGACAGCCAGGAGAGGAAACAGCCATGAGTAAATTTAGGAAAGCCAATATCAGATGATAAAAGTGATAGAGGGCTAAACAGAGATGCTGAAGTCCCTAATTATATTGCATACATAACACAGACACGGTCTCCCCCTTCCCTGGCAGCCCATATAGAACTGCCTGCCATCTACTCCGCAGATGCCACCCATACACACCTTGTTTTTCTCCGCCCACCACAGTACCTTATTCACTCCATCGCTTTGGACAGATTCCACAATGACCTGCACGATGCTATGAGAGTGACCCTCCACGTGTTTTATCTCTTAACAAAGAGTTTTCTGGGGGTTGGTTTCTGCTGTTTAATAATACACTCTCTGAAAGAAAATCAATCATTATTTGTCTACTATATGTGCTAATTGCGGCTGGAATTAATACATGGTGGCAACTGGCACCTTTACACACTACAAATCAGAGTCAGAAAGCACTTATCAAAATTTCAATTCAAGCTGGCAATTCAATAAAGCATGGCAGAATGCCTTATTAAAAACACATTACAGGTGCTCATTGTGAAAATGGTGCCTCATAGCTGACCTGATTCAAATATTGTGCCCAACTACTAGCCCTAGTATCTGGCTGCTCAAAATCAACTACCAGGCAATCCACCTCCATGCCTTACCCCTGGGGAAACTTTTTACCCTGAGCATCATAATTGTTATGCAGCACAAAGCAGGCTGTCATGACCATGGAAATATTTTCCTCACTGAGGTAGGAGTACAATAAATCTCCACTTACAATCACTATTGGCATTTCAGCATCCCCTGCTAGAATCTTTGGATCTGGGGGAAAAAGTCCCTGCTTGCAGCTTTCTGTACAGTCCAGTGCACCTTCCCTGATCACCCCACATTACTATCAGTGATCCACAACACCAGAGAAATATCCCTTTCTGTTGATGTAGTCTATCACAAGATGATCTGGGACCAAAATTGGTGTATGCATTCCACCTACTGCCCTGCTGCATTCAGGGAAAGCCATTGCCACAAAGCCAACCACTATTTTATACACATTTCCCCAGGTCACAATCCTTATGTCTTAGGATGCCCACTTGTGTGAATGCAATCCCTGCAGTGGATTTCCCAACTCTAAAATGACTCACAACTTGACTGCTAGTAATCCAAAGTTGCCAGTTTCCATAAAGCAGTCACCACATACTTGTCATAGGCTTGTCTGGAAACCAGTAGCTATTAATTTTAAACCTGTATTTTGGGCCCTGCTCCGGCCATAGCCCCCCCCCACACACACACACACACTACAAGCGCTGCTTTCAGCTCTGTGCCAGAGCAGCAGGGAGGAGGCAGGAGATAGCGTGGCCAGGGGGGGCGGAAGCAGCACATGTGGCCAGAGAGGACTGGCAGTGCCGAACTGAGGCACCACTTTTGGCCAACTCACCCAGTCCCCGGCATGAGGAAGGCAGCAGTGCAGACCCCGCCAGACCCCACCAAAGCACAGGGCCCTGGGTGGCTGCTCCTCTAACCCTATCCTTGGCTGTGTTCACACAGCACTCTTATTTCGAAACAACAGAGGTTGTTTCAAAATAAGAAATACCCTGTTCACACGTTGTTTCGAAACAACTTAAACCCCATGTGGGGACGAAACAATGTTGTTTCAAAACGATTGTTTCAAAACAATGCCATCCAAACATGTTGTTTCAAAACAACAGTGACTTGTTTCGAAATAACTGTTGCTTGAAACTGCTATTTCGCTTTGAGCTTTTTTCCTTAATTCGAATTAACAAACTGTTAATTCGAATTAAGTTATTTCGAAATAAGGCATTATTTCGATACAAGTTGTTTCGACACAACTTGTATCAAAATAATGCCTGTGTGTCAACACAGTCCTAGGGACAGCCCTGAGGCCACACACTGAATGAGGATGAAAAGAAATATTTAATAATTACTCACTCAATGAGCGAGACAAAGTCCTGGAGCAAAAAATTATATCTGATCAAGGATAAAAAACTGAATCATAAGCCAAACACACAAGGGGTCTGTATTAAAGTTGCACAGGCATCCTTAAACCTGAGAACTTCTTCTGAATGTTTGACTTTACAACGTCTCACATTCTAACAGTTTTTCTGCATGTGTGTGTTTACTGTAATTATCTGTATAGTTCTAGAAGTGATAAACCAGATTTTGATCCAACAGGACATGGGTAGATGTGGCACAATTACACTGAAGTCAGTGAAGTTACTCCAGTTTTACACCCATGTAACTAACACCAAAATCCGATCCAGGGATCTTAAACTGATGAGTTTACTGGGTTGCACCCAACCCTTCTGTGGAGGCACAAAGGGAAAAGGAAGAGGTTAAAAGCTTCTCCTGTGGCTGGACCCACCATCCAGAGACTGTTCAGAATGTCACCAAAAGTGTACTTTCTGCTCTCTCCTAGCACTCCAATCTGTTGAATGTATTACAAAGGGCAGGAAAAGGAGGAGTGAGGGTATGATCATGGGTCTGCTTCTTTCCCAACCAACCACCATTGCAGAGGGAAAATATGCTACATGCTCTCCAAGAGATAAGGCTGAAACTGGTTAGTGGCTGAGTGAGCATACCACCAGTATGCACTAATTGAAAGCTACCATGGGGAATCCTGACTGATTTTGCCCCTTCTGATGCCCTTGAGGGGCCAGTACAAAATCTACCCAAATATAACTTAAAAGTATTTTCATTATCCCAAACCTGAGTAGAAGGGAGAGTGGAGGATGATGATTGTAATGAGGTGTCACACTGTATCTTAAATGCAGATTATCAAAGTCCAGTCTCTTGTTTGTTTGTTGCTTTTCAGGGCTCTTTGTGTTTTGGGGTTTTTTATAACATTATTAATCCACAATCTATTTAAATAATTTCGAAGAGCAGACTGAAGTATGCAGGCTTCACAAAGAAATCTGAAGACAATAGGATGGAGGCATGGCAGAGTAAATTAGAGAGAAGCATATGTTGTTTGGTAGAGATGTAAGCAAAAACATCACTATCCTTAAAATATGCAAAGATCCAAGGACCATTTAAAGTTAGATGTCCAAATCTTCAAAAGGCTCTTTATAATGTTGTATACAAGTTATCATATAAAGCCAAGGATGCCTCAGCAGTACAACATTTCTGATACTTAATTCCCCAAATTTAGAAAGCTTTCATGGTTAAAATTTAAAAAATCTCTTACTTTTTCATGTTATTTGATTTAATCCATACATCTGGTATCAGATTCCAAGTCAGTGTGGACATAAATTTACTCTTAAGTAAAAAACTGCATTCCTTAAGTTCCCTTGGGTATTACTTGGTTATCAACCTCTAGCAAATGTTTTAGTTTGACACTCTAATATCAGGCCATATAAACAATGCATTGTTTTAGACCAACTAATGTAATCTTCACACATGAAAAGAACGCCTGATATGTAAAGCAGCTATCAAATGTTCAACATGTGATTGTAAACCCACTCTGAATCAATGTCAGAGCACTGAATTGGTTTACAACTACAACAGTTTGTAGCTTTCAATTTAATATACACCTTCCTGAACCACAGCCATGAATATTAATATAGAAGCAAAAAATACTATAAATTAAACATATAATGATTATATGAAGAAACATGATAAGCAGAAGAAGTTAACTTTCTCAGTAATTGAACTGTTAAAAATAGAGCTAAAAAAACTCAGCATTGAAAATGTGTATGGGTTGACATTTTCAAAGATGGCTAAGTGATTTGGCCACACGCTAAATTAATTAGTTATGTAGCTAGTCAGCTTTGAAAATACCAAGCATGGAGTTTTTTATACTAAATGTTAACTATGAAAAATGGAGCTGAAGAACACCAGGCATGTCATTATGATGAGAACAATCAATCATGTTATCAGAATTTTATCAAAGAACCTTATCCATTTTGATCTTCTTCCAATAAAATTAGCTTTGTCCATTCCTCCTTTAATTTTACACATTAAGCTAAATCCTGCTCTCACCTTTGCACACAGATACAAATGAAACAACATAAGCAAAAATCTGCTTCTCCACATTTAACTATTTTGCTGTAAATGTAGCAAGTGGTTAGAATTCATAAAGTCTTGTAATGAGAAAAATGTTGGCTCCAAAAAACATCAAGTAGAATTCTGATATCATTTTTCTTTATGAAATCTACCATCCTTTGAAAATGTTCATGAATTTTCCTCCAAAAGGAAACTTCAAATTAAAAACCATCCAACAAAGTTAGCCTTAAATGCAGACTGCATCAGCAAAGCAGAATATAAACACATTTTCAAACATCAGGTTCTAATCTGAACTATGTATACTTCCTGGAGGCAAGTAAAAGCCTGACTCCTACTGAAAGTAAATGAAAGCAGGGCACCAAACTGATAATTCTGCATGTGAAAATATTCACCTGTGTTACTAGAGTTATCTTGATAAAATACTCCCATCCCCATAAATACTGGATGACTACAGAGCAGTGACTTTGGAGAAGAATCTTTAGGCATTCCCTGATTTCTAGTGTTACCAATCTGTAGATTAAAAAGTTGTCTAAAAATTTAAAAGTCAGGGGCCCAGTCCAGCAATCCTTACTCCCACTGAAATCAAAGTTTTGCCAGATGACAGACAGCAGGATCAGGACTGCCATTTGCTTTACTGAAGTTGTTGTGGTCATACTTTTTGGGTTGTGTTGTTATTTTAAACTGTCTGTCCAAAATATCATAGTCACTGGTCAATGTTTAGCTGTTTCTGCTCTGCTGAAGAGATCTGATCACAAGGGACATTTTGACTGTAACCTGACCGGCCAGAGCAAAAGTTCACAAATGGAATGAAAGGATACTCATTTCACTTCTATTGTTTTTATGCCCTTTTCTGTTCTACTATACGTTCAAATGTTATTTGTTTGGAGGGAGAGTTCAAGCATGTTCAGAGGAGTCTGGTTTTTACCTAGTTTGTGAACCATGCCAACAGACACACTTCTGCTAATCCCAATATAGAGGATATCTACTAATTTTAGATCCAAGTGGTGAAAAGTGCCAGCTGGCAGATAACTGGCTACCTGAATCTCAGTCTAGAGCAATGAAGTCTTCTAACACAGAGTACTAAACCCGAAGGACAGCCAATTACTGTTCTATTTCAATGCATGTGGTATATTGACTGAGTGCAAAAGTTATTTTTGCACATAAACTATGAAATGGAACTATTATAATAAACTGACAACAAAACTGCAAGTTCAACAGGGTGCAACCAATAGCTGATTTTGGCCCTCTCTGTTCAAATGCCATACTTGACCGTCAGACAGACAGATCTCATCAGAAGCCTAATCCTACTCATCTTATTCCCACAGCTGCAATTAAATTGATGAAAGCACTTGTGTAACTACAGTGAGCAGAATGTAACCCTTAACATACTTTTATCTTTAAATAACTTAGTTCTACTTGTTATCAGCAAAGCTGTACTTGTACTTAATATACCCAGGATTTTAAAAATTGCTTCATTATTTTATCAAAAGACAAAAGGACTTGTACATAAATGCTATTATTATTAAATAATATTATCACTAATGTTAGAGCTATCAATGTGTTTCAATTCAGTTAGGGTCAAATTCCAATATCCTGAGGACAAGTAATTTCAAAGAGTTTTTATGAATATGGACTTGAGTAATAATTTAGGCCCCAATCTGAAAGATCATCTGCACAGACAGATTTCAGGGGACCCTGGGGCTTTCATATAAGAGCATGTCTGCACAAATCAGCTTGCAGGATCTGGCTCTTCACATGAACTTCAGGATTTTACTTCAAGACTGCAATGTCTCTGTAACTGTCATTCTACCTGTCTGAAAGCCTGGTTGACTACAAGCATCCATAGATGAATATTTTCACCCACTACAGAAAAATCAAGGCTCTGTTAAATTATAAGCCACTGACGAGTCTTTTCAAGAAACATTTCAGGCATGCAACAATGAGGCTGCATTCATATCTGACATTTAGAAGAAAAAAAAAATTTCTTTAAAGCCATTCAGCCAAACAGCTGAACTTAATTTTAAGCAGTCTTATTCAGTAACATACTTAAGCATGTGCATATCTTTAAGCACAATGACAATTAATGGGACACAAGATCATTTTGAAATTTACACATGCTTTAACCAATGTAAACAAAGAAAATCACCCTTGTTTCTTTTACTGAACTAGACTAACAAAGCTGCCCCTTTGGAACTTGATCCACAATTAGGAGTTGTATGAAAAAGGAAAGAAATGTTATCATTAGGAATCAGTCAACTAGTCATAAAAAAAAAATCAGCCAAAATTGTCATCCAAAGTGTGCACTGAGCCCAACCAAACCTTTTAAGAGAACTTATGATTAAGTTATTTTTCCTTCTTCACATGCCTCTCCATGTCCTGTTTTCAGTCACAAGCAGAAGACAAATACTTTCAATAATTTTGACTCAGTTGAAATTGGGCAGTCCTAGAAAACCTATGACTTTTATTAGCTCACCAGCCCTATTTATATTCCAAAGATATTTACATAAGGGCCAAGCTCTGATTATCTTTCTCATGCATGTAGGCCCACTGAAATGTGGAGACTTCTGGCATAGTGGACATATGAGAGTCAGTTGGTTTCACCACATCTTCTTGTGCAAATGTAAACTCGTGAGAGATCTGCAGATGCATCTGTGTGATGAAGTAAGAAAACCTCTTGGGTTACTGTGGTTCTTCTTTCCTGCTCCTGTTCTTTGGCGATGGTATTCTGGTGATGGGACACAGGGGTGTGATAACTATAGGTACCACTGGGGGGGAAGAGGCTTTAGTTCAACCTTACCTGGACCCCCTGGGGGTGACAGGTTGTGGCCGGTTTAGACCAGGGGCAGGGCAGCTGGATAGAGAGGAGAACAAAGGGGAGAGAGGGGAAGAAGGAAGATGGAGGTCGGAGGGGCAGGACCACTGGAGCTCACCCTGGGGCTTTACTGTCTGCCCTCCTGGTTGATCTGAGAGCCAACTGTCTTAGCTGCTGTGGAAAGTGGATTGCTAATAAACCCTCTGACTGCTACACTGGCTGAGTGTCACTGCTGATTGGGACGGCTGGGACCCTCGTGGAGGGAGGAACCCCCCGCAAGGGAGACCAGACAGACCAAGGGTTGGACCCTCTGGGCCTAGATTTGGAAACTGGCTACAGGTAGCGTGGAGACCCGGATGAACGGGAGAAGGCTCCTCCATAGCAGAGTCCTGGTGGGCTGTGAACAGAGGGGATCCAAGAGGCTTTCTGGGTTCTCCGTGACAATCTGCATGTCAGACAGACATGGCCACATTCTTTACACAGACTGCTTTCTTTGTTCACATTTATCTTTGACTTTTGCCAGGGGTGTCAAACACGCAGCCTGTGAACCTCTTCCATACAGCCCATGACTGCACTCGGCAGGACCACACTCTTCCTAACAGAATCAGGTCTTGCATATCCAGTGCCCTGCAATGCCCTGAAAGTGCCAGGTTGCACTGGGTATGCAAGAATGTGCTCTGCAAGACCACACCAAGAGAGAGTGAAAGTGGTATTGCAGAGCACAGTTTTGCATACACAGCACTCCCTGATGCAATGAGAGTGCCAGAATATTTTGATTTATGCTACACAGGGCCCACCTGAAGTACATTTAAGTCAAATCTGGCCCACCACAGCAAATGAATTTGACCCCCCCCAGATTTTTTCTGTTTTACTATACGACTTTAACCCCAGACCAACAAGTCTGCCACCAATCTGACCTGTCAGCAGCTGCGGCTTCCCCTGTATTTGGATCGATTTGACCAGCTTTTAGGTGAGCTTTGACAGTATCCTTGTATTGTTTTCACTGGCCCTCCAGCATATGTGCTTCCATTTTCCACTGTCCATAACTAGAGCCCTGCAAATCCACGGGTATCTGCTGCAGATCTGCGGATATCCACATCCGCGGGTGCGGGTACAGGTAACCGCAGACCCATTGCTGTGGATCAACTCATGGATGCAGCTTCTATTGTTACCTTATCATACTGCGATCCATTGCTGAAACTGCTGCACTGGTCTGTGTGAGCACCACACAGGGAACCAGGAAGCCCTCTAGCCAGTCCTAGATTGTCATCTGCCAGCCAATCAGAGTCTCAAGGCTCATTCCCCTGGCCACTTCTTCCTTTTCTTGCTTCCACTTGGCAAGCCATTGCTGTCCATCAGAGATTTCATAGGTGGCAAAGAAATCTGATTGATAGCACAGCATGCGAACCACAAACAAGAAAGGAAAAAGTGAGTGGGACCCATGTGGGGAATGAACCAATCAAAGGCTGAATAGTTGTATGCGAGCCCAAGCTCGGTTGCAGCTGCGGTTACAGATGCTGCTAAACCCTGGCATGCGGATTTCGGATTGAATTAATGTCATCACCGAGCGGATGCGGATCAGATGCGGTTCCACATTTTTGTATCTGCGCACGGCTCTATCCATGACCTTTGGCTTTGGGGAGACACATATCAGTCACTCTTAAAAGGTGACCAGACCAGCAAAGTTGAGCCTATATGATTAGTCATAAAGCACTGGTCCGGGACTTTAGTGTTTGGTTTTCTGTCTGACCACGTGATGTTACAGCTGACATGCAGACCATGCATGTGTAAATATCCTAGCTGCTTCAAGTGCCATGTTCAGACAGCCACAGAGAAGAGTTCTTAACAGGGCTTATTAGGGTGTATGAAATACCATATGAGGAAAGATTAATAAGACTAGGACTTTTCAGTCTGAAAAAGAGATGACCACGCCGCCGTATGAGAGAAGTCTAGAAAATCATGACTGCTCTGGAGAAAGTCTACACAAAAGTGGAACACAAAAACTAAGGGGTCACCAAATGAAATTAACAGGCAGCAAGTTTAAAACCAACAAGAGTAAGTATTTCTTCACCCAACACACAGTCCACCCGTAGCCCTCCTTGACAGAGAATATTATGAAAGTCTACAACGGGGCATAAAAAAGAACTAGGTAAGTTCTTGGAGCATAAGTCCCTCAATGGCTATTAATCAGGATAGGGCAGGCAGAGACTTCTTTGAAAAGACTGGGGATGGGTGACTGGATGGAACACCTGATGATTATTCTTTCATTTCACTCCCTCACCTGACACTGACAACTGTCAGAAGACAAGATACTGGGCTAGATGGATCCCATTAACTTCTTGAGCACTATAAGACAGCCTTAACAGAGTCCCATAAAATCCCTTTTGGGTACTCCAATTAATTCTTCAAAGCATCTGGTGAAGTGGGATTTTTCTCCCATGAAAGCTCATGTGATAAATAAATCTGTTAGTCTAAGTGCCACAAGACTCCTGCTTTTTTTGCTTTACCAGACTAACATGGCTGCCCCTTTGAAACTATCCAATTATCTTGAGATCTAGGTTAGCTTACCTTTGTGAGATGGTTCCGTATACCAAAGATCACAGCCATGGTCAAGTTACTCCCATTCCTAAATGACCAGTCAGTTAGTCCACGTCAGTTGCACCTGAGATCTCACACCAGAGACACCACTTGTAACCAGTCCCGTAATAAACTATCTGAAGATATGTTACAAAGACAGAAGATACAAACTATCTAAATGTATAATACAAGGTAAAAAGCAGGTAAACCTATATATCAGGGGTGGCCAAACTTATGGATCTCAAGAGCCACACAAGCTGATTATTAAACCTTCAAGAGCCACACGGAGACATATAGCCATATACTTTTACATACTAAAATGATTTGCTGATGCTCTTCCACAAGCCACATTTTTTCATTCAAGAGCCACATGTGGCTCCTCAGCCACGGTTTGGTGACACCTGGTATATACACACAGATAATTTCCAACCCTAAACTTCAAAAAGTAATAGAAGCATCTATAATAATCAAGTTCTTTATATTCTTTAGGGCTAATTCAACCCAGGGGATCTTTTCCTTATGCTTAACAATCCTCGCCCCCTCAGCCTCCAAGAAACATAAAAGACCCAGTTGCTTCTCGTTAAGGCTTTGTCTACTGAAGCTTATGCTGGCAAAACACTGAATGACATGTTTGCTGACAAAAACACTAGTAGACAGCACTATGCTGACAGAACAGCTCTATCCTACCAACATAACATAGCTTAATCTTATGCCAGTAAAAAAAACTTACTTTGCTCAGCAGAGTGTTTTTGTCACACCTGACTGAAATGTTCTGCACACAAAAGTGCCAGTGTAGACAAGCCCTCAGTTAGGGCTTTTTATTCCTTTCCCTGTTTTGCTTTGAGTTCCCTATTCAGCTTAAGAACAATTCATTATACATCTTCTCTTCAAAGAGGGAGGAGTGGGGCACCAAGAGCAATCAACAGATTCTTTTGTTCTCTGATATTCCACAATGGTTCAGCTGGTATTGATCAGCCTTCTTTTGTTGGACAGAAGATAATACCTCCTGTGGCAACATTATCACATATTTCTCACTTGATAATGCTTCTCTCCTGTCTGGTGATTTACAGCTACAAAAAGCAAACACTTAAATACTACCTTATAGGATGGATATTGTCAGTATGATTAATGGAAGCAGCAGTTTACAAGCATTCCATGAAGTTTAAACACATAACAAAATTCTATAAGTTTAATACCTATTACAACAGTACTACAACAGGTGAGCCAGATTGGTTCCAACTATGTATTTGTCTATGTTCACTTGAAACTTCGGAGGCCTTGGCATGAGCCAGCATCCGGACTCCCTGTGTTACAACTCCAGTCACTGAAAAAAATCTAGCAGTATAGCAACAAAGAGAATGCTAAACATGACAGGAAAAAGCACACAACCCTGCTTAATGGAGTTAGTGACAAAGAAATAGCTGATGAGGCACCATTTTCCAGCACTCTAGCCAACACAGAATAAGCACACAATGGTGATGAATTTGTGCCAACACGGTGCAACATCCACCAGGGAGTCTTCCAACTAACATTGTCAAAAACCTTCATCAGGTCTAAGAATGCCATATATAAATGTCACAGGTTCATTCCCAGAAATTTCCTGTATTTGGAGAGCAGCAAAGATTACGTCCAGTGTTCCGCATCCCATGTGAAAGCCACACTGCCTTTTTGTGAAGATATCATTTATGGTGGGGACTCTACTGAATAAGACATAAGACAAAATCTTCCCAGCGATGGAAAGAAGCATACTGCTACAAGGGTTGTCACAGACTACTTGGTCAACTTTACATTTTTATACATATAGACAACTTAGGCATCTTCCAAAGTGGTAGCTGTGTTAGTCTAGTTCAGTAAAACAAACAAGGAGCCCTGTGGCACTTAAAGACTAAAAAAAATATTTATTGCATGAACTTTTGTAGGAAAAAAAATCCTACTTTGTGAGATGGTTTGAAGATGGTGGAACATACAGAATGGGCATTTTGAAATCTTGAAGCATGGTGTCATCAGCTTCCAGATGATGAATCTGATTAATCTTTGTTTTCAGATATTACATTTTACCAATAGTATTCCTATTTTAAGCTAGGTGATGTAAAAGGTAAAACCTATTATAGGAATAATCCATTTTCTCCACAGTAATTCACAAGGATATTAAAGGAAGTAGTAATCAAATGCAGAGGGCCTTGAGACTGTATTTAGATGACACTACCACCACCCAGCAAATTCCAGTACCAGAGCAGCAGAGCTATTTTTCTATGGATGGCCACATCAAGTTGAATGTTCTGTCAGAGTAGCTTCCTTTTGAGCAAAGAGTTGTGGCATTTTGGACTCTGCATGGCCCAAAAAGCTGTGTATATTTATTATGTATGATTATGAAGATGTTCCTTTATATTTATGATGTATTATGAATGTTTAATTCTAAGAATTTTCTCTTTATTTCAGAACACACACATACACACACTAGCTCTCAGACGAAATCAACTCAATAAGGATATGAGAGATGAAACTTTCTTACACAGTTGTAAAAACTAGACAAGGTTCATTGTTACTAGATGATTAGAATTAACATAGGAAAAGGAAGAGTGAAAGACACTTAAAAGCTAATAAAATATGAGGGATTACAAATGTAGGGCTTGACTATCTGTTGCATTACTCCAATTTTACTTCAAGTAACTCTTTGAAAGCAATACCTTTAGGGAAATGGATTTCATTTTAAAAAGGCTTTTGCTGAATGGAAAAATCCCCACAATTGACACTGATACACTGCCTGATAAAGTAAAACAAAATACATCGGAAATATAAATTGTTATGCTTCTCATTAAAAAAGAAAATGATAGAGGTAAGACAGGTAAAATCATCATGGCAAATGTTAAATATGTATGATTAGTACTGATGTACGATCAGGCGTGGCCAAAATGTGGCTCGGGAGCCGCATGTGGCTCACGGAAGAACAACAGCAAATCAATTTAGTAGGTAAAAGTATATGGCTGTATGCCTCAGTGCAGGTCTTGAAGGTTTAATAATTAGCTTGTGTGGCTCTTGAGTTCCATAATTTTGGCCACCCTGGTACTAGATGGTGAATCTGACCAATCTTTGTTTTCAGGTATGTTGGTAAGATAACATAAAAGGTAAAAACAGACCACTTTTGCAACTTCTCTGCATATGAACCACCCACTAAATCAATTCTGGATTATAGTATAAAGCCTATAGCTATAAATAATTTCATTAATCCATATATACACCCTATCATTCTGCATCTTCCATGTTAAATCACAAACAGAGCAAATACATATGTTTCCATATAAAATGCACTGGATATTTTATATCCACTATTGCAACAAAAGCATTGCCTTGACCATTTCCAGAGGAACTACTAACAAAGGAGCAATTTTTCTCATGAATAAGTGTCTTTATTCAACATGATTTCTGTATCAGCTGAGGTTACGAGCTTTTTCATCAGAAAGGCCTTAGTAACTCTGCTGTGAATCAGCTGTGTAAGGATCAAGGGGACAAAAAGGATGGTCAAACAACTGAATTCTCAGAGACCGAACTGACCAAGAATCAGAACACAGCAACCTTTTCTCCCATAGCAAACAGCTCTTCTGCACTACCTCGGATTTAGTGACCAGCTGTCCAGTTATTTACTGTTGCATACTAAAATGTGGTCAGCAGCAGCTTTGCAGACACACAAGATACCTTGGTTTCAACTGTTAAAGCAATCAAGTTCTTGTTTGTGTAAGGTCCTCCACAACTGTGGTCTATCCTACATATGTAAAAAGGTGAAGATAAAAACTTCACAGCAGCACTTTTAACAGACCTTACTTTTTGATTGATTTAGAAAAAGAGAAAATAGCCAGAATTTCTTAATGATATGGCATCATGTGATCCCATGCCTTCCAAGACAGGCAATGCATTTTCTACAGCTGACTCTGCTAGTTACAGTACTCAACAGCTGAGCCACAGATAATTTGGCACCGTTGTTAGAACATCCCGGATATACACAATATTCTGTAAGCCACAAAAAATGTTTGAATTAAAATAAGTGATTAAGATTTTTCACTTTGATAAAGCAAAAATGGAAGTTATTAGACACTGAAATCAACAAAAGCAGCTTCTTTCAGAGTTTGGTGAAATGGCACTCCCTGTCTAAAGCATATATTCCAGCAATTCTTTTCTGATTAGATCAGCCTCCCATAGCAAGTCATCAGGATAACAATCACTGTAGTGAAGTCATACTATTGGGACTCTGATGGGAAATCATAACTGGCTTGAAAACATACTGGAAAATAATGTACTTTCCAGTTTTCCAATGCTTTATCATTAAAACAAGCTAAGGTCTTTACTCGTTTCCCCTGTGATTCAATGGAACATAGCTCATCAATATTTTGTCCACGACAGTTTGAAGTATGCCACCAAAAAACAGAAGCAAAAGAAACCAGATATTTATGGAAACATTTTGAACTGTCTGCCATCTTTGAAAATGCAATATGAATGTGCCCTATACCCCTCCCCACTGATACAGTAACAAACTTCAACAATTATAGAATACATCTTATGTACTAATATTTAATACTAACATAGCTCAAAAAATATATTATTTAGTCCATGGAGTCTATTGTATCAACATCCACTAGTTCTGTCACAGATAAGAACCAAGCTTTTTAGGCCTGAATCAGGCAGACCTCCCACTGAAATCAGGAGAGGTAGGCCTACAGGATCAATCCCTAAAATAATACATCTATTATGAATTTTCCTGATATAAGCTCATGCTAGCCTGAAATCTAATATACATCTGTCTCTGGGAGGAAATTTGCTTTAATAAATTTAATTAAAATCCATTTAGCTAAATTTTAAATCACAGCACAGAAATACGCATACACTTTGGGCTTTTTAACATTTTTGGTATGAGAATCTGAACACATCCTGCTGGCTTTAAAAAAAAAATCAATATTTGGAAAAAATTAGTTTGAAATATGTATAAATCACTTTTGCTGATGAAAAACAAAGGATCTAATCAGCACAATGATCATTTCTCCTTTAAAAGGTTCTAATGCATTTTAGTGCATATGTTCGCTAGATAACCTGACAATAGACTATAGACACAAAGGATTAATTGTTAATAGATATTAATGACACAATTTGCAAGTGAAACAGGTACAAAATGCACTCAGATTGGATAAATCTCATTTAAAGATAATAGCAAATTTAAAAACAAAAATGCAGTTGACAAGCAGGATCAAATAAAAATCAATTCAGACACTTTCAAATAAAACTGATTTAACTGTGCTACTCCCATTAAAGTCACTGAGAATTCCTTGGCTAAAACCCTTACAACTTTTGGGGTGTCTTTAATTCACAAAAATCAGGATTTCTTTATGTAAAACTGAAACCACCTAGTCCACATTGTGTCCAGCCAGGCATGGCAAGAGGATTCCAAACAGAAAATACCAAATATCCTGTAACATGCACATAAGGACTATTTTCAGGATGAAAATTCAATATGTTTTATTTCCACCTCCTATTAAGATCAGATCTTATTTGTTAAAAACTAGATCAAAATAATGTTAAATATTACCAATACACTGACATACCAAATAATGAATCATGTATCCTACATACATCTTCCATAGGACCACAGATAACAAAATAGTACATTTCCAACAGTATCAAATAAACTGTGTGTGTGTGTGTGTGTGTGTGTGTGTGTGTGTGTATATATATATATATATATATATATATATATATATATAACCTTGCGTCATTAAAAAAAATGATAAAGTTTCATGATGTCGCACAAAGCAGTCGTTCTGACATCACTATAAAGGAACACATATAGAGCTCTAGGCACAAACTGCTCTTTACGGTGGTATGCTTCATTATTTAAAGCCCATCTCTGCAATGGAAATAAAAACACTTATTTCACTGGATTTATTAGACTCACAGAATAGTTTTATTTATTGCAAAACTAACAGACAACAGTTCTCATCCCAGACAAACAACAGGCAGGAGAGCCTTACAGTAATCTCATTGAGATGTCAGCCGTGCCCTCACACTCAGCGAGAAAAAGCCAGCGTCCCTTAAGCGCTTTAGGGAAAGCAGGCACCAGACTGACTGCTCCATAAGGAGGCGAGGGATCCTGTCGAAGGACATTTCTGTCCCTCGGACGGTCCAGGAGCGGCCCGAAATAGCGCAAAGACCTGATCCTGCCCACGGCTGCTCCTGGCCCCTCTTTACTCGCCGCCAGCAGCGCTCACTATTTGCGGGAAGCCCTAAAGCCCTGCCGCAGCGCTAATCCACAGTACCTTTGTATCTCTCCAGGACATCTTCGTAAGCCTGCAGGTACTCCTGTTCCTCCGCATAGTGGTAAGCACCAGGGGAGAGGTAACCAGCCATGGCTGGAGGGGGAGACTGAGCAGTTCACGGCAAGGCTGCAGACAGCAGGAAGCCTTGGGAACTGCAAAAAAGGCTGGAGGGAGGGAGGGAGGAGGGTGCTGAGACGGCGGCCGAGGAAACGCCCATGCCCCCTCCCGAGCGGCGGGCGCGCCTGTGCGCGGCTCCCACGGCCGGGGAGCAGCAAATCGGCGGCAGCAGCAGCCCTGGGACAGCAGCCGGGCGCCGGAGGCGACCCCTGGGGTCCCCCCAGTGGAGACATCCCCCCCTCGGGGCCGGCGCCCCCCGTCTGCGCCCCCTTGCAGCGCTGGGCAGCCTGCCGCTGCCTCCGCACTCCCCTCCCCGCAACCCCGCCGGGCTGCCAGCAGCCTGCCCCGCACCTCCGCGCCCCACCCACACCCGCTGCTGCAGGTGTCCCCGCCGCTCACGCGCCGCAACAGCGCCCACTGCGCCTGCGCACCCGGCCCCGCTCAGCCCCCCAAACATCCCCCTTCTAGGGTCACCTGATACCGAAGTAGGAAAGGAAAAAATGTACTATTCATGCAATAGTCTTCCATTTCTAGGGGGCCCTGGAACGTTTCCCCCCAAAATAGGGTGTCCCAGCAGACTTTAACCCCTGTAAATAAAAAACCAGACCAAATCATATCTTTTTTAAATGCCTGCTGGAAGGAGGAGGTGAAAGTAAAAGAGGGGACGTGCCCTCCTTTTGCCTAGGGTTGCCAGATACCAAAGCATGGAAGGGAGGACAGGGAAGAACAAAAAGGAGGCCATGGGAGGACACATGGAGAAATGCAGTGTTAATGTAAAATTCTTCTGTTTTTAGGGGGCCCTGGAATGCTTCCCCCTAAAAATAGGGTGTTCCAGGTACTTTAACCCAGAGGTGTTGCTGGAGGGGCAATCGACCCAGCACACAGGCCCCGCCCCCTGGGGAGAGCCCCCGCCCCTGGCCAGGGATAGGGGCAGAGGGAGGCCACACCACTGCAAGTGGCGTGGCACGGCCAGAAGTGGCTGCTGGAGGGGGCTGGCCACGTGACCCTGCGGGTGTGGGCGCGGGCGTGGGTGCGGGCCTGGCCTCCAGAGGCCACTTCTAGCCACGCCGCACCGCGCCGCGGCCTAGCCGCTCACAGCGGCATGGCCTTCACCTGGCCCTATTCCCTGGCCAGGGGCGGGGCCTGCCAGCCAGCCAGCCAGGCCCTGGATACCTGGCCGGGGACGGGGCCGCCGCAGCCGCAGCCGGCTGGGGATCGGGCTCCAGATCCCCGGCCCGACTGGGCTGGAGATCCGGGGCACTGGCGTTGGGACCCAGGGCACATGCCCCGGCGTGCCCAACGCCAGCGACGCCACTGCTTTAACCCCTGAACGTAAAAAGCCAGACTAAATCATGTATTTTGAAAACGCCTGCCGGACGGAGGACGTGAAGGGAAAAAGGAGGACATGTCCTCCTTTTGCCTGACATCTGGTAACCCTACTTTTGCCTGACATCTGGTAACCCTACCTCAGGGTCTCCCAGCCTCCCCCTCTCACAGCCCAGCGCTGCTCCCCGCTCCCTGCTGCAGCCCTGCACAGAGGCACCTCCCTCTGTCAGGCAGCGGGCGAGAGAAAGCCTGGTGGACACTCAGCTAGGGCTGTGCAGCCATTAGCAGGCACAAGGTGCAATACAGAGCCCTGCCCCTGGGCTCAGCACCATGCCCCATCACGTGCCCCAGGGATTTCCCTCACACACACACCCCCCAACACTCTCCCAGTTGTCAGCTGGTAACAGTGTTATGCCAATTTAGTGAGCACTCCAATACCCCTTACACTCCCCCTGAATTTCCTAACACTCCCCCCATCCCTTGTCAGCTGGTAACAGTGTTACACCAATTTAATGAGCATCCCCCTACACCAGGGGTCTCAAATTTAGGGTTACCAGAGCATGGAAAGGAGGACAGGGAAGTCCAGAAAGGAGGCCATTGGAGAACACACGGAGAAAATGTAGTATTAACAGGGGTGTCTCTGGTGCCTGGCACACAGGGCATGTGGCCCCAATCCTGGCACCAGTGCCCCGAATTTTGGGCCGCCAGCCTGGCCCCAGATCCCTGGCCAAGAGCAGCAGCACTGCCGTTCCCAGCTGGGGATCTGGGGCCTGGCAGCCGATGGCAGCACTGCCACTCCTGGCCGTTCCTGCTGGGGATTTGGGGCCACGCCATTCACCGGGGCAGGAGCCCGAGACAGCATCAGGCCTGGCCCGAGAACCAGGGCAAGGGGTTGGGCCCATCGGCAGGGCTTGGGGCCTGGGTTCTTGAGTATTAATGTAATATTCTCTTTTTAGGGGCTGCTGGAATGCTTCCCCCCTAAAAATACAGTGTTCCAGCATACTGGAAGTAACCCCTGTAAGTAAAAAGCCAGACAAAATCATGTATTTTTAAAATGCCTACTGGACAGAGGACATGAGGGTAAAAAGGAGGACCTGTCCTGCTTTTGCCTGACATCTGGTAACCCTACTCAAACTCAAATCACGATAAGGGATGCATGAGGACAGGACCAGCTCTTCTTTGAGGCAAGAGACAGACATGGCTGCAGGTGACAGTTCTTAGGGGCACCTAGCCCCCCTGAAGATCAGGCTGGCTCCCGCCTCTTCAACTCTTTCCTAGCAGCTCAGGCACTGTCAGTCAGCCTGGTGGAGTGCATTTTAAATCCCTCTGAGGCAGATGCTGGAGACTGATGCACTTTGGAAAACCATTTTCAACCTCCACGAATGGAGGAGGGGGTGGCACCAAATCAAAATTTGGCTTGGGGTCCCACAACCCGTTGAGCCGGCCCTGCATGAGGACTAACTAGTAGGTTAGCTGGACGGCGGCACCACTGAAACCTTTTCATACAACAATATTGCAAATATTGGTAACAATAGTGTCATTGCGGGTCGCAGGAAACAGCTTTAGAGGCCGCATGTGGCCCTGGGGCTGCGTATTGGAGACCCCTGCCCTACACCCTCCCCTCATTTCAAGCTGCTGCCTGCCCCCTTGGGTGGAAACAGCTCTGAAATGGAGGAAGAGGGGGAGGAAGGACACACAGCCCCAGCCCCGGTGGAAAGGCAGCTGATCCCCCTGCACCTCGGGCAGCTGCTGAGCTTGGAGAGGGGAGAGAGACCAAGGGACCCGCCCGGCTCCACGCCGCTGGGGGCGACCCTCAGACCCCATGGGGCCACCCTCCCTCGCCTACACGCTTGCACCCCTAAGGCCACCCCGCAAAGGGCCGGACAAAGAGCTGCTCTTCCCCCACAGCCCCAAAGGAGCCGGAGCCTGACCCTGGCCCCCAGCATGAAGCCCCCCCGTGAAATCAAGCGGCGTGCTGGCTAATGCCTTTCCCCACGAAAGTTTAATGGGCGCCCCTGCACGTATCTCACTCAGCCGCTTCTCTCTCCCCCAGGCATGAATTGCCCCGGCCAGAAAACGGGGCCGAGGAGCTTAGGCACCACCCCGCGGATCCCAAAGCCCGCGGGCGAGCAGCCCCTCTCCGCCTTACCGGCTATCCTCAGCACCGCCCTCTCGGCTGGGTCCAGCACGGAGCCGCCTTGAATTTTGCGCTTTGATCTCTCGTGTTTCGGCAGGTTCCAGGGCAGCGTGTCCCCCGGGGCCGGAGACGCCGAGCCGGATTTCTGGCTGAAATCATCCTCGTCGGAGAAATCCGCAGAGGAAGACATGGAGCATCGGTAGGAAGCGTTTCCAGAGCTCTAGGGAAAGAGAGAGGACATGGGTGTACAATAGGGCGGCATCGCCTCCCCAGCCGGCGCTACAAACACACACCCGACCCAGAAATAAACAGCTGGCGGAAAAACAGCTCGCTCACCATGGTTGCGTGTGTGCGCCTGTAACTCCGCAGATGGCACCCTCCAAATCTCCAGATTTAGTGACAATGCAGTTTAGGATCTGTGCGGAGGAAGTGTGGCCTGCGGTCAGGCAGCCAGCTCACAAATGATCCTCGGACTTGCCCAACAATAAACCCACAGCAACAAAAACCTTCCCGGTTGCGAACTGATAGCATTTGGCTCCCCCGCCAGGCCAAGTAAAAGATTTACCATCCCCGGGCTGCTGGTTAAATCATTAATGTAAGTCTGTCTCAAAACAACACCCAACAAACGCAGGATGCTGAGTCTTTGTTACTGCAAGTAGGTTTCCGAAGCCACACCCTGGTAAGTCTCCTGTACTTGCATTTTTCCTGACCTCCCTTTTCTAGCCCTAGTTTTCTTGAGAGCAGCCAATTTGCAGAGGGTGCTCCGAGAGGGAAGCAGGGAGGAAGTGTGATTGTCAGAACAGCCTCTTCTCAAGACAGTAGGTGCACAAAAGGCTGCTTTCAGCAGCTCTTTGCCGAGACAGCTCCCATAAACAAACGTTTGATCTCGGTTTATATTCTTTATGCCTGTTTATCCTTTCCAATAAACAGAGCAGACAGCAGCTGCCCAGAACCAGATCACTGCCAAGAATAAGAATGATGTTGTGCAGAGACATGACGGCGGTGCCATTGCTGGGTTCCCCGTCCTCTTAGGATGGTGGGAAAATGAAATGCTTGAATGGTGGCACTTTACTCTGTGCTTGGCGATTTGGCAAAACAGCTCTTCAAGGCTGAAGGTGCCAGGGAGCTAATGCAAGATTGTTTGTCTTCCTATTTGTTTCTCTGCATTTCCTGCTTGTGGATGTTTGGGACTTTGCCAGTGCACCTGATTGGAAAACAATGCCTATTCTTGCTCATTCAAAATGGTGATACAATAGTCTTTGTGGCTGTGTAATCTGGCTACAACCTGGAGGGAGTATGATCTTAGTGACATTAATTTTCAGGGGCATGTTATTCTCAGTCTGGTTTGTTATATATTAGTATTCTTTGTTTTTGTGGAGTCCATCTGCAGCCTTTCTAGGCTCCACGGTTTCTTGGATCAGGAAACTGTGAAGATACAAATGCCAGCTAAGATTTTAGACTTGTTTTGTGGCCCATCTGCCTCCTCTAGAAGGGCTTGAGCTGTGTCTTTATTGAATGAAAACACATTCCATTGTGGCTCATTTATTATTGGCGATAATCCTTCTGTCACTTTCTGAAGTGTTTTTCTATGGATTTTCACAGTATTCATGCTTTGCTTGACAAGATATATTATTCAGACTAGCATTTCAAGCATTTTTTAAAAATGAAAACTGCACAAGCCAGAATGGTAACTGATTGAATAATACAATGAAAATGTTATGTTGCAGCCTAAACTGCAGTCATATACAGTTGAATAATCATCTAAACAAAGGGCAAACAACCATTAATGACTACATTCAAATAACTCTAGTCCCCTTTTCTATCATTGTACAGGTTCACATATTAAAGGCAAAAAAACAAAAAAAACCCGAACCCCCCCACCCCCCCAAATCCAGAGCAATAATGAATAGTTCTCTCATTCCCTAATCCATGATGTAGAGACAGCATGGTGAAGGGGACTGACAACAGTACTGGGAGTCAAAAAACTTCTTCTGTCTAATAATGGGTTGGTGCAGGGGAAATCCTAAAGTACTCATGGAGAATGGAATTATTTCCATATGGACAAAGAGTAAAGGTACCCTACTGTTTATGTGCCCCCCACCCTTGCAGGTTTATGGAGGTTTAATCAAAATTCCTGGCAGACACAGATTTAATCAACAGTTCTATGTCGACCTGAGTTTAGATTCCTCTGCCTGACCTTAGCATCAGAGGCTTTTCTGCAACTAACATGGAAAGAGCCCTCCAGAGGCTGGGCTCCATGGAACCTAAGTATCAATATGCTTTTTTCATGGGGTCCATATATTTTCTTTCCTACTACACACACTGGGCCTGCACAAGTTTTTCTCTGTATTGAACCTCAGACAGCTATGGGGATGGGGAAGGTATTTACAGGAGGCTAGACTGATTTAAATCACCTATTTTGATCATGATTTAAATCAGCAAAGAGGAAATATTGATTTAGACTTTTTCTTTGAATCATATTATGCATTTGTACTTTTTAGTCATTTTGCAAAAGAAAGGTTGATTCTTATTGCTTGCTAAAACAAAAACATGTTGATGTGCAATTAAATATAACACTTCTATTAAATCTGGTACTTCCTTTGCTAACCAGGATGATAGACATTTTTTTAAGCAACCATAATTTAACTTAAGTTTGTTCAGATGCTTAATTTTTAAATTTTTATGATGTTACAAAATGGTGAATGATTCATTTTTTGTGTTAATCTTATGTGCCAGATGACAAAATTTTAATTTTTGTCAAGTTTTATTTGGATACAAATCCAATTCAATTAAGATTCACAAAAACAGCAATTTAAAATGTAAAATTAAATAAACTACCTTAAATGTTCTGGAGATATACATTATTATTCTCAAACTATGTTTTACATTTAAAACTGATTTATTAAACAAAGGAAACATTATCTGTGGTTAGTGAATTAAACAAATAGTTTCTGGTTACCATGTGCTTCTAGATTTTAGAACTAATAGATCCTATCCTTTCCCACTTAATTTTTATTCATAAATTGGAAGAGGAAAACAAGCTTTCCTGCTATCTCAACTTCTGTTTGATTTCTGACTTATGAAAAGGGAACTACACAAAAGTGCAAAGGCTGGTTAAATGGAAATGAGGGAAAAAAATACAAAAGTGAAATGCCTGCAAATTGCCTGGAAACTATTTGAAAATACCATAATAGAGGCTCGAACTCAATGAATATTCCAAAATAAATAAATAAATAAAAAGAGTATGAGAATTTTTTATAAGCCATCTTTTCTAAATAACAGACACTGAAAGGCAGTTAGTGGCAGAAAGACATCCTTTAAAAATTGGAAGTCAAATCCTAGTGAGGAAGATAGGAGCATAAATTCTGACAAGTCAAGTATAAAAGCATATATATGTATATAGCTAGGCCAAAAAATAATTTGAAAAGCAACTAGCAAAAGACATAAAAAGTAACAGCAATAGGGTTTTAATGGAGGAGGTGAGGAGGCTGTATGTTTTTTGGTTTTTTTTAATTTTTATTATTACATCAGGAGCAGGAAGCCTGTCAAACAATCAGTAGAGCCAATGCACCA
This sequence comes from Podocnemis expansa, assembly GCA_007922195.1. Taxonomy (NCBI): domain Eukaryota; kingdom Metazoa; phylum Chordata; order Testudines; family Podocnemididae; genus Podocnemis; species Podocnemis expansa. Next base: position 14,453,739 of record ML681979.1, read on the forward strand.
TCAAGGAGTATTCAAGGAAGACAAGGCTACTGCAGAGATGCTAAATGAATTCTTTACATAAGTTTTCACTGCAGAGTATGTGAGAGAGATTCCCAGACCTGAGCCCTTCCTTTTAGTAGACAAATCTAGGAACTGTCCCAGACTGAGGTTCCAGTGGAGGAAGTTTTGGAAGACACTGATAAATTAAACAGCAATATGTCACCAGGACCAGATAATAGTCACCCAAGGTTCTGAAGAAACTCAGATATTAAACTGCAGATCTACTATAATATGTAACCTATTACTTAAATCAGTCCTTGTCCCAGAGGACTGGATGACAGCTAACATAACAGAGTAAAAAAAAAAAAAGGGGGGGGGGGCAGATGTGATCCTACTAATTACAGGCTGCTAAGCCTTGCATCAGTACCAGACAAACTGTCTGAAGCTATAGTAAAGAACAGAATTTTCAGACATATAAATTAACATGACATGCTGGGGAACAGTCAACATGTTTTCTGAAAAGGGAAATCATGCCTCACAAATCTAGAATTCTCTGAGGGGGTAAACAAGCATGTGGACAAGGGTGATCCAGTGAATAATTTACTTACACTTTCAGAAAGCCTCTGATAATGTTCCTCACCAAAGGCTCTTAAGCAAAGTAATAAGTCATTGGCAGGGTGCAATTAATGCAGGAGCTTCAGTCCAAGGCCCTGGGCGAGAGCACACAAAAATCCTGGCTCAGTTGTCTGTCCTTTGCTCCCAGGGAGGCACTGCTTGGAGGGAATGTAGGAGAGACCTTCCTATTCCCTGCTTCAGGTAGCATAGCCTCTTGATTACTCCCCCACACCCAGCTGCAGGGGGAGGACTTGACCCCAGGTTGCTTCCAGCTGTGCTCTGATTATCTCACCCCCACCCCAGAAGCTGCTGCTGGCTGCCTTCATGTGCAAGGCAAGGGACGCAGCCTGTTCCAGCCTTAATTCCTGGGAGCCAGAACCACAATGGGGCTGGAGTGGGAGGGGGAACGAGCCAGAGGGGGGGAAGAGGGGTGTGAGGGACTGGAGAGGATGAAGGGGGCAGGACAGGACAGGAGGCGGACAGGGTGACTGGAGGGGGGGTGAGACAATGCAGAGGAATCAGGGGATGGGGGCTAAGGGCAGGAGGCTGGAACAGAGATGGATGTGAGTGGGGAGGCATTGTGAAGGAAGGCAGGATGTGGGGAGGGGAGGCTGCAGGGATAATTTGAGAGCAGAAGCCCCACTGCCCAGGGTCTCACAGCTCACAGGAAGCCAGGGGGTCCCCCAGCCCTGACCTGGGCATAAGGAGGGAACCGCAGACAGCCTGTCATGGCTGCCCCGCAGCAGGTGGAGAGTAGGACATAGGCTCACAGACTCTTCCCAAATTTGTGGGGTACTGCCGCTGCTCCTGATGGGGGGAGTGGCATGAGTGGGACATTGGTCAACAGACCCCTCCCACAGCATGCTGCTGCCAATGAGAAGAGAGGGGTGCCAGTGTACATATGGTTCCCTAGGTGCTAGAGACTGCACTCTCCTGTCCCCAGGCTGGCCAGGGGCCAGCCAGGAGCCCCACAAAATCTTATAGCCCTGAGCACACATTAATTCAGCCCTGGTCATGGGAGAAGAGGAAAGGTCCTCTGGTGCATCAATAGTTGACTGAAAGATAGGAAACAAGGGTCAAAATAAATGGTCCATTTTCATAATGAAAAGGGGTAAATAGTGGGGTTTGCCAAGGGTCTGTATAGGGCCTGTGTTGTTCAGCTTAATCATAAATGATCTGGAAAGGGGGTACAGATGATATAAAATTAATCAAGATAGTTAACTCCAAAACCGCCTGTGAAGAGTTACAAAGGGCTCTCAAAAAACTGGGTAAATGGGCAACAAAATCGATCCAAGGGAGTAATTAGTCATCAGTGTTGCACAATCAAATTGGAAGAGCATATCAAGTAGGGTCTCAGAGGGATTTGTCCTGAGTCCAGTTCTGTTTAATATTTTCATCAATGATTTAGATAATGGCATAAAAAGTACACTTACTATGTCTGCAGACTATACCAAAGTGGATGGGGTTGCAAGTGCTCTGAAGGATAGATTAACATTCAAAATCATCTGGACAAACTGGAGAAAAGGTCTGAAGTAAACAGGATGAAATTCAATAAGGACAAATGTAAAGGACTCCACTTAAGAAGTAATCAATGCACACATACTAAATGGGAAATGAATGTCTGGGAAGGAATACTATGGAAAGGGATCGGGGGTGGGGGTGGTTTCCAGTGGCTCACAAGCTAAATAGGAGTCAACTGTAACAATGTTGCCAAAAAAAATGGAAATATCATTCTGCAATGTATTAACGGGAGTATTTTAAAGAAGACACAAGAAGTAATTCTTCCATTCTACTCCATGCTGATTAGGCCTTAACTGGAATATTGTGTTCGGTTCTGGACACTACTTTTCAAGAAAGGTTTGAACAAACTGGAGAAAGTCCAGAGGAGAGCAACAAAAAATTATGAAAGGTCTGGAAAACATGAAGTACAAGGAAACATGGGAAAAAATGATTTTTTTTAATCTGAAGAAGGGAGGTGGAGGACATTATAACAGTTTTCAAGTATATAAAAAGTTGTTACAAAGGAGGAGGGAGAAAGTTTTTCTTGTTAACCTCTGAGGATAACCTCTGAGAAGCAATGAGCTAAAATTGCAGTAAGGAAGGTATACGTTGGACAATAGGAAAAAGTTCCTAATTGTCAGCGTAGTTAAACACTGGAGTAAATTGGAATGTCCATCACTGGAGATTTTTAAGAGAAGGTTAGATGAACACCTGCCAGGTGTAGTCTAAAACAGTGGTTTCCAACCTTTTTGAGTATGAAGACCCCTTTGTAACATCAAAAAATTTCATGGGCCCCCAAATGCTAATAGTTGTTAGCAGGGATGGACTGCAGGCAACAGTGCAGCAGAAGGGCAGTGGAGGATCTGGCTCCTGCTTGCTCCCAGGCTGGGGGCATATCCAGGGTGAGGCTCCGCACAGCAGGCAAATACAATTCATTTATTGTAGAGGTCTCAAACTCATTCAATGTGGGGGGCCACAATGGAAGGCAGGCAGGGGTAGCTGAAGGTTTTTAGGCTCCCTAGATGCCCGAGATTTTGGTGTCACCCAACCCCCTGTGGTCTGGGCTGGCCTGAGTGGCGGGAGCCCCTCCAAGCCTGGCCAAGTGGCGGGCGGGGGCACCGTGCAGGCTGCCACACCAAATTGCAGTGGCAGCACTGCGTCCCTGCTGGGGCCGAATCTTGACAGTGGTGCTGCTCCTGGACCACATCCTCCACTGGCGGAGCTGCTCCCCAGCCAAGGCCGGATCCCGGTGGCGGTGCCGTTCCTCTGGTCGTTGGGGTAACCACTACCTGCCCTGGCCATGGTTGGCCTACACCCAAACACACACACACCACCCATCCCCTCGCACTTACCTGGAGTAGAGCCAGCCAGCCAGCCAAAACCATAGCTCCTGCCTTGCTCTGCCCTAGGTTACATGCGGAGCAGGGTGAGATGGGCTTGCTGGCTCCAGCCCAGCCCTGTGGTACCCCCTAGCTGTTGGTGCCCTAGGTGAATGCCTAGGTTGCCTCTATGGACAGACCAGTCTTGAAGGCAGAACGCCTGTCATGGGCCATGTGGCCGCACAGGCTCCCCAAACCCCTCCCCCTCCAATTTCAGAGCAGCATGGGCTCCCCTGACTCCCCTCCCCGACTTCCTGGTGACAGGCAAAAAAAATTCAGTCTCAGTCACAGACAGGCTGAGCTCCTGCCTCTCCTGCTCCCGGCCCACTCACTGTCAGTTATTGAGAATGCTGGCCTTTGGTTGGCTCCATCCCAGCTGGCCTATGATTGGCTTGTTCCTACATGGGCCCCAACCACTTTTTTCATTTTTTATTTGTCATTCATGCTATGTGCTGTCAATCAAATAAAGCATGCTGACTGACTGACAGCGAACAGTTGGGATGAGGGGTAGTGCAGTGGCTAACCAGAGCTGACTTAGCCTGCTGTGACTGAGACTCTGCTTGGTTGGCAGACCACAGCAGAGCTGAGCTGGGATTGGCTGGAGCACTTTCTTTGTTACCCTGTGCTCTGATTCAGATCATCTGAGTGAGTCAGAAGCATGTCTAGCCCTGCTGTGCTGGAAGCCTGTCTTTGGAGTTTGCTGCTGCAGACAGCTTCCAGGCACAGCCCAGGCAGCACCTCCGCAAGCCAGACTGGCGCCCTTGGCAGACCAGATCCTGCCCTGCCAGTCGTAAGTTTGATACCCCTGATTTAGAGCCCCCTCCAACATGGATCACTGTCCAGCAGCTGTCTGGACCAGATGTATTCATGGACCTTTGCAATAACTCCACAGACCCCCAGTGATCCCCAGATCACAGGTTGGGAGCCACTGGTCTAGAGTATTAGTTCTCAACCTTGTGCAGGTCATGACATGCTTGGCAGTGCATGGTAACTTTGCAGTACACACCATTTACCCCACACACACACTCCCCCGGGTGAATCCAGCCATCTCCCTGGCTCTCAGTAATGACCAGTAATTACTGGCTAACAGTAATGTGTCCCAACAGTGACTGAGAACCACCAGTCTAGAATATTTAATTCTGCCGTGAGTGCAGGGGATGTACGAGAAGAGTTCTCAAGGTCTCTTTCAATCCTATATTTCAGTGATTCTATGAAAATGGCATATGTTGATCAATGCGAAGTATGCACATTGGGAAAAACAATCCCAACTATACGTACAAAATGATGGGGCCTAAATTAGCTGTTACCACTCAGGAAAGAGATCTTAGAATCATTGTGGTTGGATTTCTGAAAATATCTGCTCAATATGCAGCAGCAGTCAAAAATCTAACAAAATGTTAGGAACCATTAGGAGAGAGAGAGAGCTCATAAGACAAAAATATCATAATGGTACTATTCAGGGATGTCAAAGTAATTTAGCCTTGGGGGCCATTTCTGTCAGCAGCTCAGTTTGGTGGGTCACTCATGCCCGCTCCCCTAATACCCCCACCTCCCACTCTTGTCCCCAGTCTCCCACCTCCCACTCTGGCTCCCAGCCCCCCACCGCCCAATCTATCCTCCAAGCCCTCCACTGGGCCTCTCTAGTGACCTTTGCTTCCCCAATCTCCTACCAGGCCACTCTACTCATCCCCAGCCTGACTCCAGGGGCCTGTCCTTGCCACCGCTCCACTAATTGATCATGACCCTGTCCTGTAGTCTATAGGTGATTTGGAAGAGCCAATCCAGGGGTGGACAAAACTGGCTCACAGCTAGGCTCAAGCAATTTACTTTTGGTCTCCAGAGTGCACTCTTCCATTACATTTCTGCAGTGGAGCTAGGTGGCTGGCTACTAAAACAACATAGATTTGTTGAGGCCTGAATTAAACACCTTCAAAAGGGAAAGAGGAGCCTGCCCCTAAATGCCTACACCGTCCCCTCCCTGCTGGAAAGGGCTGGCCATAGGGATGGAGGGAGGGAGGCACCACCCAGGGAGCTATTCTCAGGGAATTGCTACTGCTGTCTCAAGGGCAGGGGTGTGCCTCCTCCCACCATCCTGCTTCACTGCTGCTTCTGCCTTCCCCCTCTATCAAGCTGCCTCTGGCCAAGCTGCTCCAGATCAGGAGCCTCTCCTCCTATCTGGTGTGCAGAGCAGGAGGAGCTGAGGTCAACATGTCCCCTCCCCTGACCCAGGTACCTGACTGAGCTGGGGCTTCAGAACAGGATTAGCCTGTCTGTTGAGGCTCTGTGCTGGACTTAAGGAGACAGCACTCTGCCAACACATGCACGCACACACTTCCCCACAACACACAAACTCTCTTACACCAAGCCAAAATCTGAAATTAAGCCTATGATGAGCCAGGAGTGGCCAGAGGCCTTTGAGATGGCCCTGGGCTCTGCCAAGATGCAGCCTCTGTGCAACAGCACGAAGCCCATCTTGAGCTGCAGGCAACATGAGCCACAGCAGCAGCACAGAAGTAAGCGTGCTATACAGGCAATATGCCATACTATGCCACCCTTACTTCGGTGCTGCTGCTAGTGGCAGAATTACCCTGAGCACTGGCCAGCCATCCAGTACATAAATTGTCTCTGTCAATAAAAATGAAGCACTGAGAGGAAGCAAGACCTGAAGGTGAAGATTGGTCTGCCCACAGAGCCCATATTGGCCAGGGGCAATGGAGGGGTGGGGACCCTCCAGGGGCTGGAGCAACTGGGGAAGGTGCCGATGGGAGCCAGGCACACCAAAATACAAGTACACCCAGGGTGCCATTTTCCCTAAGTTCCTACTGCTCAAGACTGCTGATCTTCTGAGGTAAAAACCCTCCTGCCTTCTCAGATGCCAGGACTCATTAGGAGGTCAGACTAGATGATAATATTGGTCCCTTGGAGTCTATGGCTGTGTTCACACACAGGCATTATTTCGATACAAGTTGTGTCGAAACAACTTGTATCGAAATAATGCCTTATTTTGAAATAACTTAATTCGAATTAACAGTTTGTTAATTCAAATTAAGGAAAAAAGCTCAAAGCAAAATAGCAGTTTCAGGCAACAGTTATTTCGAAACAAGTCACTGTTGTTTCGAAACAACATGTTCGGGCGGCATTGTTTCGAAACAATTGTTTCGAAACAACATTGTTTCATCCCCACGTGGGGTTTAAGTTGTTTCGAAACAACCGTGCGTCGTGTGAACTGGGTATTTCTTATTTCGAAACAACTTCTGTTGTTTCAAAATAAGAGTGCTGTGTGAACACAGCCTATGAGACTGCTGAGAGGGATGAGCAGGGAGTACCCCACAAAGGCAGCCTTAGGCAACTGGGGGCCCTCAGCAAAGCGCCATCATGGTGCCCCCTTGGGTCCCCACTGCCACCCTCACCATGCCCCCTGCCACAGTCCCAACTCCTTGCCTCTGGCTCCCCTCTCTGTAGCCCAGCCTTCCACCACCCCCCGTCTAAAGGAAAGCGCAGCAGAACCTAGCACTTCTGTGGGGGCCACAGACTGCTGGGGCCAGAGACTGCACCACCCGTCCTCCCTCCTCTATGCTCCACTGGAAGGGCAGAGCAGCACTCCTCACCTACCCCCAGCTGTCTGCACCTCCCCAGGGGACGGAGAGGGCCTGCACAGAGCTGCAGCATGCGGCAGGAATGTCGCTGCCCTAGAGAGCGACCCGGGGCACAGGCACGGGCCCCACTCCCTGGCCATGATCCAGCGCCCAGGCCTGGTCTGGCATCAGGCTCCTTTCGCTGCCAGCCTGGCCCCAGATCCCTGACCAGGGATGCAGATGCAAGACGTAGATGCCACCACCTGTGGCCCAGCCTCAATCCCAGGCCAGGAGAGGCAGGCGCTGCTGCGGGCGGCCTGGTCCTAGATCCCTGGTTGGGGATGGAGCTGGGAGAGGCAGGGGCCACCCCAGGCACTCAAGGAACTTGCACCGGGATTCAGGGCGCGTGTGCCAGGTGCCAGCGACACCCCTTGCGTGCAGGGATGGGGCCCTGAAGTGGCCCACTCCAAAGAGTCCAGGCTGCTTTGCCCCTGGCTACCCCAGGCCTGAACAGAGGCCACCTTGCCCCAGGGACCTGGATCAGGCCTGTTCAGCCCTGGGGTGGCCAGGGGCAAAGAGGCCTGAACTCTTTGGAGCAGGCCACTCCAGGGCCCTGTGCCTGCATGCCGCAGCTCTGTGCCAGCCTTCTCCGCCTCCTGGGGAGGCACAGCCACCTGTGGGTAGGCAAGGAGCACTGTTCCAGCCCTCCAGCAGAGCAGAGAGGAGGAAGGGAAGGTAGGCTTTGCAGCCTCTGGTGCTGGAGGTTCATGTCCACCGCTACCCTACCACTCCAGGAGTGATAGATTAGATGAAGCAGGCGACTGCTGCGGGGCAGGTGCCCCTTAATGCTTGGGGCCCTGGGCAGCCGCCTGCTTTGCCTACCCCAAAAGCTGCCTCTGGTACCCCAGAACAGGGTCCAGGTGAGCTCCCTGCACCAGCCTCTCCTCTCCTGCCACCTGCCAAGTCCCTCCCTTGCAGACAAGGTCTCACTCAGTTGAAGGCTCTTCACCTACTTCAGTAAAGGCAGGCAAGCCCAGCACATCCAGTACCCAGAAACCATCCTTCCAAAGGCAGCAGGAGGCATCTGTTTAAAGGAGGTGCATTCAAAATAGCACGTATACATGAGAAATGCTAGCAGCAGGGGAAAAAAGCTTCCTGCACAATTCACTCTCTTACTGAAACATAAGAATACCTTTTAGCATTGCTTCCATCCTGAGAGAACCAAAGCCATTTTAAAGATTATAAATGTGGCTCTCCCACACACAGCATTGAAATGGTGCCACTCCTGGGGGGAAATATGACAGTCATCCTGCATTAGTAACCACACATGGGGCAGCCATATGTAGGAGGCACCAAAATCCAATGTTACTGCACACCCTATAAACACGTGTGCTGCTATTCTTGCTACCAGTTTCTGACTCAGCAGCAACATATGCATATTTCTCAGTGTGGAGAATTTTTTTAAGGTAACTTTAAATATTCTGAGTACTTTTATCATGTAATAATGAACAAGCATCTTTAACATCTCCTTTGAGGAAAAGAACAGCTTTGGTAGGACTCTATACTCATTCAACTTTTCCCTTCACCACAGGCACTGTTTCGCACACTCAACACATTTCACTGGACTGTTTGTTCCCAGTAAGCACACTTTTCTTGGCATAGCAATAAGTCTTGAATAAACGTTTTGTACTTATTTTAAAAAAGCTGTCTGATCAAAAAAATTCAACAACACATTTTAGTTGTCTTGAAAGAAGTCCCTTGGACATCAGAACAACAGAGGGGCATAGCCATGGGTGGGTCACGGCCCACTGACTTGGAAACCTACCAGGTGCTGCAATGGGCAGACCTGATCTTGCCGCCTCTCCCTCTCTTTCCTCTTCACAAGAGCTCCAGTTGCTGACTAGCAACTGGAGCATCTCAGGCAGCTTCCAGTCACATTACCAGAAGCTGCCTGTCGCAGGGTCCACCCTGCAGACTAAGGGAACTGGCCAGAAAGTGGGGATTGACTATGCTCCTGGAATAACTTGAAAAAAATCTGAAGGTCCCAGTAAAACCAAAATGTATAGTTACTTTAGTTATTCTATATCTGTAAAATACTTCGCTCTGTACAAACTGGAAACAATAATTATAATAATTCACACTATTTTAGGTGGATCAGTGAAATATATTAGGATTTCCGATAAAATATTGACTATGAACATCCTTGCTTGACTTAGTTTTGAAGATATAACAAAGACCAGACCCTGACCCTGCTTGACTTCAGAGCTGATTGGAGTCATAGGCCAAGGTGATATATGACTGCTTTATTCTATGCCTCCAATTATGCATTCATTCTGTTCATTAAACTGAAGACTTATCTGGTGTCTAGTGTTGACAGTGGTGAAATTCTGAATTTGCAAAGCTCTCATTACATATCTAATATCTTACACATCCAGTTTTGCAGTCCATACACAAGCAAATCTGATGGGAGTTTTGCCTGCATTAAAAGCTCATGGTTGATTTCAATGACTCCATACATCTTCACTGACACAGGTGGATGCAAACTGCACATACAAACTCTGAGCTGTTGCTTCCCAGGGAGGATTGTCCCATGGGCTAATAAACATTTAGGATTTCAATTCTCAGCTCAGGAGTGTTTCTCTGAAATCACGTGCCTAAGAACGACTCCCTGAGAACAGTTATCTTTTCTGGGACATATAAAACGGAGCTCATTTTCAGTAATGGAGAAGGCTGGGAAGAGTGTTCCTGTAACCAAGGTTTGGGGAAAAGTTCCCTGTGGGAAGGAAGAAGGACAAAGGGCCTTGGCAACACCTCACAGAGGACTGTTTGGGAAAGGTCAGATAAAAGGCCTGACCAGGGAAAGGCACTGTAGAAAGTGTCTCTAGGAAACAATAGAGCAAAGTAATTTTGGGTTTAGGGGCTGAGGTTGGGGCTTGTAGATTGGATGCTTCGCAATGCCCAAGGTTTCATCGTGTCTTTATTGACAGGGATCTGAGGACAGAAACTAAGATCTTGGTTTACAATCCAGTAGTCATCTTCATTTTCATTTATGGGTGTGAGACATGGGTAGAGTGACTAGATGTCCTGATCTGATAGGGACAGTCCCAATATTTGGGGCTTTATTTTACATAGGTGCCTACTTACCCCTCTCCCGCTCCCGTGTCCTCATTCCTCAGACTTGCTATCTGGTCCCCCTAGACATGTGTGACATACAGAAGCCATCTAAAGGAGTCTTGAATGGTACCAACACTGCTGCCTTAAAAGATTCTCCGTATCAGATGGGAAAACCATTGCAAGAATGCCACATTCTTTCTGCAGCTAACATCACCACTGAGGCAAAGGTGGCTGCTACTCATCTTCCAAAGCAAGTTCTCTTTTCTTGATTTAGTCATGATAAAGGGCCCCACAGGGTACAAAGGAAACACTACAGTAATCCCTTCCTTCCCAAGGTTACTAGAACAGTGACACATGGAAAATATATTTTCAAAAGGGTGGCATTGACCCCACGAATTTGGAAAAGCTGGCTGGCAATAGACTGTAGTGGTGTTACATCCTACATCAAACCTCAGGCCATTCTGAAGAGAATAACCTTGCTCAAGAAAACAAGAAATGGCAGAGGAGGAAAGAAAGTGTATAACATACTGACCAGTAGTTGTGCTCTTTCCAAGCAACAGGAATGGGTCAATACAGGGGTTGTATGGGCTGAACCCTGGGCCCAGGCCTAAAGGGGCCCTGAGCTCCAGTCTCTGAGGCCCCTGCTTGATCCACCCCACCCTGCTGCCCTCCAGCATTAGGAGGGGTAGGGCTCCAGGGCCAGAGGCCGGGCTCCATGCTTCTGCCCCCAGGGCTGGCTAGTCCACCCCTGGGGGAGGGACAGGCCCATCCGGCACCTATAGTGTTTGTTCCACTCTGGGGGCAGACCAGCTGGACCAGGATCGTGGCAGGAGGGCTGCAGAGAGCGGCCTCTGGCCCCAGGGCCCATCCCCAGTGCCAGCCTGCCCACTGAGGGGGGCAGGGCCTCAGACAGGGGCCCCAGGCAAGGGGCCCACAATGGCCACTTAATCCAGCCCTGCCAAGCAACCACATGTCACATATATGACAGAATCTGTAGAGCACAATTTCTCATCAATGGGTAATGACTTCCATCTGGAAGACATCATCCGCATATTTTAGAGCGGGGCTCTCAAACTCAAATCACCACGAGGGCCGCATGAGGACTAGCAGAGGGCCGCATGAGGACTAGAATGTTAGCCCAAGGGCCGCACCAATGAAACCTTTTCATACAACAATATAGCAAATATTGGTAACAACAGAGTTGTTGCGGGCTGCAGGAAATAGCTTTAGGGTCCACATGTGGCCCACAGGCCACGTGTTTGAGACCCTGTTTTAGAGGGACAGGAAGCAATGAATACCCACAAACAGGTGGTGCAGAAACCTTTGCCCTGCGGCAAAGGAGGGCAAATTTAGCCCGCCTGTGAAGGTAGAACTTGTTTCATTTAGATTTCTCTTTGTTTTGACTCCTTTTTTCCATCTAGATGAGGTACCAAAGAATCAAAATCACAAACATCCACCCAGCCAGCCACAGAGAAACTAAGGCCCAGCAGCACAGGCTGTCAAAGAGATAAACCTCTCCCTCAGAAGGATTAGCCTTCCAGAAAGCAGATGGGTTTTGTACGGCTGTTCCCCTGGGGATTCTGTGAAGGGAGAGGAGCTTTAAATTCTGGCAGGGAATTCTGCTGACTGAAGCTGTCCAGGGCTGTATTGATTGAATGCAACCATCAAAGACCCCATTCTTTGATAGTGTCACCTGCTTCTGGGATTGTGCTGGCTAACTAAAGACTCATTATGGAGCAGGTGCTGTGTACATTTTGCACCTTCACAGCCTCCTTCTGAACACTTTCCACCACCGTGGGATCCGTGGAGGGTTAGGCTGTTTGTTCCCAGCTGAGAGCACAGCTACACACTGCCCCTCACTGGGCTGAGGCTAAAACATTAATCTAGCCTTGTATTATTTATATTTAAATAATATTGAACTGAGAATCACTACCACACATTTTATTTTCTTTTGCCTTTATTTTGTCAAGTTCTCTAAGGCCAATAGATAACTATGAACAGAAATAAAGGGTTAAAATAGAAACAAATTAAAAAGCTGTGAGATACGTAATACAAAGGAAATTAATATCTGAATAATGATTTTAGGAAATTACTGTATTTTCATATGATTCCGGCTGTTTGGAGAATAATGAATCCATTAGCATTAGGTAAGTTACTTTTGTCCATCTTATTTTAATTGAGATCTCAATCTGAGAAATACTAAAGTGGAATAGCTGTTAAAGTAACTTAATAAATATAAAATGAGACCAAGAAGGACTGAGTGTCCCTGGTGTTAAATATTTACTACATAAATCCTGCCTATGATATGCAGATGTAAAATATCAAAGAGCAAATGTATATAATCAGACCTTGTGGACCACATGGGAATTCTGCATATCACGAGTAATTACAGTATAAAAACAGGCACACAAACAGGAGCTAAAAACAGAGGCATTGTAAAACCAAAAGTGTCATTCTTAAAAAAGCATAGTTAAAGCTCTGAGTGGTGAAACTTCACGTTTGAGACTGAATCATGTTAGATCAGTGGTCAGCAACCCACAGCACGTGCCCCAAAGGTGGCACACAAACTCACTCTGAGAGATGCACAGGGCTCCTGGCACTGCTCTCATCTGAAGCAAGTTCTGCAGGGGAATCTCTCCACCGATTCTAACCCCATCCTCTCTCACATTGGCCCAGGAGTGCCCTGGGCACCAAATATTTTTCAGCTGTGAGGGGGCTACCCTGCATCTCAGTGGTCACTGGGTACTGGCGCAGCAGCCTGCCTGTCAGGCCCCATGCTCACCCATGAGTACTTGGGAGCTGGGGCTGGATGTGGCCTTTTTAAATCTCCCACCCTCTGCAGCTGCAGGAAATTTAAAATGCCACTCTGGCATGGTGGCTGGGGCCCCCTGATAAGTGTGTCGAGGTGCTCTGGGGGAGTGAATTGGGGCAGAGACAGAGGATTGGGAGCAGGGAGGCAGCAGAGCCCAAGCCGGTGCAAGCCATGAGTTGGGGCTGTGGAGTCCGAGCTGGTGGGGACAGCAGTTCAGGCGCAGGAGGCAACGGTTCATGGAAAGGGCCACACTGCTCCCCACACTCTGCTGCCACCCTTTTCATGCTCCCTTGCCACTGCACCCCTCTATTCCTTTGGCACCTGTGCCCTGCCATGGTCTTCAGCCCTGCACCAGCCACCTCTGCCTTGCCTCAGTCCCCTGCCACCACACCCCTTTCCTCCCTGCTATTGGTCCCTGCTCCTCCCCACCCCCATCCCTCATTGTTGGCACTAGCAGAGGGTCAGGGAGTAGAACTGCACCTTTCAAACAGGTTGCCGAGCCCTGTGTTAGATGAATATCCATCTATTTTTCTCCTGTATGTCCTGATTGTTCTAACAGATCCCCAGACACAGATTGGCTCTAGAATCAGGCCATATGGCTCTGTCTACAGATTTTTCCATTTTATTCAATAAAGGAACAAGCAGAAAGACAGAAGGAAAATATGCTAAGATTAAAATTCATAAATATCAAGCTTAATTCAACATTAAATTACCTTCATGTTCACTTAGGCTCATCGACTATATGCCAGTGCCTGCAGCCCCCTGAGGAAGCGAAATAAATAGCAGATTCACAGTGTGAACCTGCTATTTCGTTTCCCACTTTTTTCTTATTTCGAAATAACATTTTGTTAATTCGAAATATGTTATTTCGAAATAAGGCGTTATTTCGAAACAAGTTGTTTCGGCACAACTTGTTTCAAAATAACCGTGTGTGTGAATACAGCCAAAGACACCACTAAGCAAGCTCAAGGAGTTGCATAGGCAGAATGAAGAGATAGGGTCTTGCCTGGATGGTATCAAGACAGTCACCCAGGAAATAATCTTTAAGGCTATGTCTACACTAGCAAACCAGTCTGGACTAAGCAAAATTTTCCGTTCAAACTAGCCAAAGCTTAGTTTGAACTAGTTAGTTTGGCTGCTTAGTCCAAATTAATTGCATAGTTTGAACTAGCCACTTTGGCTAGTTTGAACTAGCACAATGTAGACATGCTAGTTCAAACTAAATAAGTGTGAACTAGTGGTTAGTTCCAACTAAGTGCAGTTTTTCAGTTTGAACTAACTTCTAGTTCAAACTAGCCGCTCTGTTAGTTTGAACTAAAAAGTTAGTATGAACTAAAAAAATCGCAGTTAGTTCAAACTAACTTCGAATTACTTAGTTTGGACTAAGAAAATCCGAATTAAGGTTTTAGATATAGATATACTCCAAGAGGCAACCGTTCAAAAAGTAAATAGTCGCTTGCGGGTATGAAGCCTACAATAGACAGAGACTCTCTATCTCCACCTGTAGCAATCATATCAGAGCAACTGAGATTTAGGAAGGGATATTTCAGTGCCAGGAAACACTAGGGGGTTTTCTTTGTGGAAATCCACTTCAGAGTTAATGCCGCTCCAATGAGCAATCATGTAGAGTCCAGAAATCCATATGAGATTGTGTGAACAGAATGAAGATAGTTCTTAAACATGTCACTATATCTGGAAAGTCAGTAATCCACAAATCGATGCAGAGCATTGACTTAGTCCTCTAATTTATGATTGTAATTGTTTGGGTTGCCAATGCTGCATTTACATACCATTCATCTAAATATGCTATCAATTGTCTATACTATAGTGATCCCACACCCTGTGAATTCATGAGACAAAGTGAGAAAGGCAAAAGTCAAGCAGAGCTGGACCTTGCAAAGGGAATTAAACCAATAATAAAAGGCTCTTTAGCCATATAAATAGGAAGAAAACAAAAAAAGAAGTGGAACTGTTAAAAACTGAGGATAGGGTGGAGGCCAAGGATAATCTAGGCATGGCTTAATGTCTAAATAAGTACTTTGCATTTGTTTCTAATGAGAGTGAAGGTGAGCTGGGGCATAGAGGTAGGGTAGCTAATGGGAATGAGGTCATGAAGGTGGAAATTACCATACCCAAAGTAAAAGCCAAACTCGAGCTGCTGGATGGGACTAAATCAGGGGGCTCAGATAATCTCTATTGGTATGTCCACACGAGTCTTTTATTTCAAAACAACACTGGTTGTTTCAAAATAAAAAACTGAATGTCCACACGACATTTTCTTATTTCGAAATGGCAGGCTCTGTCATTTCGAAATTATTTTGAAACAGCTTAAACCCCATTCATTTCAAAACGGCTGTTACTTCGAAATGGTTATTTTGAAATAACGCCATTTGGACATGTTGTTTTGAAACAACATGTCCGAACAACCTTATTTTGAAATAACCATTTCGAAATAACAGCTGTTTCGAAAGCAGGCTTTCCCTTAACTCGAATTAACATTTTCTTAATTCGAATTAACTTATTTCAAAATAAGGACTTTATTTTGAAATAACTCATTTCAAAATAATGATGTGTGTGTGGACATAGCCTATCTGAGGATATTAAAGGAATTGGCTCATGAAACTGTCAGCCCATTAGCAAAGATTTTTAATGAATCTGTAAACTTGGGGGTTGTACCATATGACTGGAGAATCACTACTATAGTTCCTGTTTTCAAGAAAGGGAATAAAAATAATCTGGATAACTACAGGCCTGTTAGTTTGACCTCAGTATTATGCAAAGTCTTGGATAAAATTTTGAAGCAGAAAGTACTCAAGGATGAGGACAGCGGTAACTGGGATAAAATACAACATGGCCTTACAAGAGGTAGATCATGCCAGACCAGTCTGATCTCCTTTTTTGAGAGCATAATAGATTTTTTAGATAAAGGGAATATGGTGGACTTAATTGACATAGATTTCAGAAAGGTATTTGATACAGTTCCACATAAAGAATTATTAGTGAAGTTACAGAAGATGGGAATTAATATAAATATAATAAGGTGGACAAGGAATTGGTTAAAGGGGAGGCTACAGCAGGTCATGCTGAAGGGTGAACTGTCAAGCTGGAGGGAGGTTACCAGTGGAGTCCCTTAGAGCAGAGGCGTTGCTGGCGCTGGGCACCCCAGGGCACGTGCCCCGAACCCCAGTGCCGGTGCTGCGGATCTCCAGCCCAATTGGGCCAGAGATCCAGGGCCCAGCCGCTGGCAGCCACAGCTGCCCCATCCCTGGCTGGGGATCCAGGGCCTGGCTGTCCATGGCTGCGGCAGCCCTCTCCCCGGCTGGGGATGCAGGGCCCAGCCTCCTGCGGCCGCTTCCGGCCCCATCCCCGGCCGGGGATCTGGGGCCCGGCCACCCACAGCCACAGCAGGCAATCCAGGGCCCAGCAGCACGCGCTGGCAGCAGCCCCATCCCCAGCCAGGGATGCGGGGCCTCGCTGCCTATGGCGGCACCTGGCCCTGTCCCTGGCCAGGGGGCAGGGCCTGCGGGCCAGGGGCGGGGCCTGGGCCCGTGCCCCGGGTCCCTTCCCCGGCCAGCAACGCCTCTGCCTTAGGGATTGGTCTTGGGACCAATCTTATTTAACTTTTTTGTTAGTGACCTTAGCACAAAAAGTGGGAATGTGCCAATAAAGTTTGCAAATGACACCAAGTTGGGAGGTATTGCCAATGAAGAGAAAGATCAGGATAACACACAAAAAGATCTGGACGACCTTGTAAACAGGAGTGTCAGTAATAGAATGAAATTTAATAATGGGAAATGCAAGGTCATACATTTAGGGACAAATAACAGGAATTTCTCCTATAAGTTGAGGACGCGTCAATTAGAACAGACTGAGTAGGAAAAGGATCTGGGAGTACTGGTTGATCACAGGATGTCTCTGACCTGCCAGTGGGATGTGGCCATGAAAAAAGCTAATGCAGTTCTAGAATGTATCAAGAAAGGTATTTCAGGTAGAGACAGGGAGGTGTTAGTGCCACTGTACAAGGCACCAGTGAGGCCCCATCTGGAATATTGTGTGCAGTTCTGGTCCCCCATGTTTAAAAAGGATGAATTCAAATTGGAACAGGTGCAGAGAAGGGCAACAAAGATGCTCTGTGGAGTGGAAAACCTGCCTTATGAGAGGAGACTCAAGGAACTTGACTTGTTTAACCTAACCAAAAGAAGGTTGAGGGGTGATATGATTACTCTCTATGAATATATCAGAGGGATAAATATCGGAGGGAGAGGAATTATTTCAGTACAGCACCAATGTGGACACTAGAACAAATGAATATAAACTGTGCATCAGGAAATTTAGGCTTGAAATTAAACACAGGTTTCTAATCATTAGAGGAGTAAAGTTCTGGAATAGCCTTCCAAGGGGAGCTGTGGGGCAAAAAGACATAACTGCTTTCAAAACTGAGCTTGATAAGTTTATGGAGGGGACGATATGATGGGATGGCCTATTTTGGAAATTGACTGATCTTTGATCTATGGCTACTGGTGGTAGATATGCAAGTGGCCTAAGAAGGGAGGGTTGATGGGGTGGTTTCCAAGTTATTACAGATAATTGTTTCTTGGGTGACTGGCTGTTGAGACTTGCCCACATGCTCAGGGTTTAACTGGTCATCATATTTGGGGTCAGGAAGGAATTTTCCCCCAGGGCAGATTGCCTAAGGCTCTGTGGGTTTTTCACCTTCCTCTGAAGTATGGGGCATGTCTCACCTGCTGGTGAATTCTCGATACTTTAGAGTCCTTAAATATGGATCTGAGGACTTAAATAACTCAGTCATAGGTTAAAGGCTTACTGCTGGAGTGGGGGAGTAAAGTCTTGAGGCCTGCATTGTGCAGGAGTTCTGACTAGATGATCATACTGGTCCCTTCTGACCTTAGAGTCTATGTGTCTATGATGTTGATGGGAACTGATCTGTAACAGTCATAAAAGCACATTTAGAGTATGATCACTGGAATTGTAAATTAATTGAAAAAAATGCATGAAATTTGAATTAGTAAGTAATAATGACAGATGCTCTGTCTAAAAGCAAGGTGCTGGAATATCCCTGAGGTACCTGTCAACTACCCTGCTGTGTTTTAATATGAGGAAGAAACATGACAATTTGGGAAATCTGTCTGTATAATTTATGAATTCTCTGTGAGATTATGTGTATCTTTTTCAAACCGAAAACTTTGTTTTGAATGTGGGGACTAGTTGCCAGGTCTGTTACCTCTTTACCTCCATACTGGACAGAAATTCCAATGACTAGTGGTATAAGGCTGACCATGAAGAGACATCAATCTTAAAAATGAAATCCTGACTACATTATTGTTGTGCTAAGGAAAGTGCCTGAGTTGAGCCAAGTTAAACTACTGATTTGGAAAAGTGGAAATTGACCAAGCAGGACAAAAAGACACAGATTACTAAAAAGAAGACTGCTAAAGGACTAACATAGGAAAGACTGTTAGAGAGACACACAAGACCCTGAGATAGCTGAGAGGAAGGGAATGGGCAAGCCAGCCAAGGTCAGGAAAGAAGAGCTTGGTGGAAAGTGCACTATTTCAATATACACGCAATGTACTGCAACAAAAGAATGCTGGATGAACCCAGGCAAAGTTGACCCCAACCCAGAGAATGCTCTAGAAGAGTGGTGAGGAAGGTGAAATAGGAAATGAATGCAGGATTTATTATTCTAGAGCTGTGCATTTCTCAGGTGATTCAGAAAACAGCAATAGCATTGTAGAATCCGGTGCAAAGTCTGTCTGGTTATGTTATGACCTATTGCATGGTCCTTGAGAAAGTTAAACTGTAACCCAGAAGGCTCACATCTTCAGTGGGATTCTAGATAGGTGTGTGCTTAAGGTACAGGAGAATATGAGAGGACAGCACTAATTCCAGGGAGTGGGCTACATTGTCTAAGCAATCCAGAAGGGGTAACACATAGAAGATCTGCACCCCAAGAGTTTGCCCAGGGTCCCCAAAGGGTGCTGTCTGTGCTGTCACACTCTTTGGCTTTAAGTGCTTCTTATTATGCAGGGTTCAAAAGGGACAGCCCTGTTAGTCTAATAAAGCAAAAAAAGCAAGGAGTCTTGTGGCACTTAAAAGACTAACAGATTTATTTGTTGCATGAGCTTTCATGCACACACGCATTTAGAATCCCATGAAAGCTCCTGCGATAAACAAATCCATTAGTCTTTAAGTGCCACAAGACTCCTTGCTTTTTTTTTTCCCATTATGCAGGGATTCTCAAACTGGGGGTCGCCACCCCACAGAGGATTACAAGGTTATTAGGTGTGGTCATGAGCTGTCAGCCCCCTTTGTATGTTGGTAAGGATGGCCTGGCATGGAACAGTCATCACTTCTGGAGGGAGGCAAGATCATCATAGCCTGAAATATTTTCAAAGGGGGGGGCCAGCAAAAAAACTTGGAGAACCCCTGATATACCGGATTTACCATTTGGTTCAGTGGCTCTTTAGCACCCTTGCCATACAAATTGTTCTAGTATAACTTCAGTGACTCAACTCTGCTTCGACTCTGGACGGTTAAAACGCACAGGATCCACAAGCCAGGTCCCCTCATACCAGTTTAGTACATGGACAAGAGGGAATGCTCAACCAGACATCTGAGGGAGAGGTGTCAGGGTTTTCAACAATGTCTATGCAAAAAAGCAGTTACTGACAACAAAGAGAAGGTGTAAGAATTACCAGTAAAAATTTAAAAAATGTATATAAACATAAATTATTTCTCTCCAAGATAATCTCTATAGTAAGATTCCCAAATTGTCACTCTGCCTGTTTGTCATCCTGAAGCTAAAACATCTGTTCAGCCTGAAGTGCTGGAAACATAGTTGGGAACTTTTTTGGTTTAGAATTTCACCCATCTTATAGCAGCTTTATCCAGGCTGTACGTCCCACGTTTGTTAATGAGAAGGTGATGCGAGACCATGTCAAAAGCCCTACCAAAGTCTAGATACACCACATCTACTGCTTCCCCTCTATCCACAAGACTTATTACCCCATCACAGAAAGCTATCAGGTTGGTTTGATGAAATTTGTTCTTGACAAATCCATGCTGACTACCCCTTAGCACATTATCCTCTTCTAGATACTTGCTAATTATTTATTCCATTAATTTTCCTGGTACAGAGGTTAAGCTGACGGGTCTATAATTCCCTGGGTTTCCCTTATTTCCCTTTTTACAGATGGGCACTACATTTGCTCTTTTTCAGTTCCCTGGGGCCTCTACAATCTTCCATGATTTTTCAAAAATAATAGCCAATGGCTCAGATATCTCCTCTGTGAGCTCCTTAAGTATTCCAGGACATCATGAGATGGCCTCTCAGCTGCACAGAAAGAATTTAGAATCCTGGACAAAATTATTAGGCTGATACAACTGTGTATGGTTCCAAGTGTAGAATAAAAAAAGGGAGTAAAATTTCTGCCCCTTTTGACATCGATATTGGATTAAGGCAGGGAGGGGCACTATTCCTGGAATTCTTTAATGTGACTGTGGAAAAGGTGATAGGATCATTGTGAAATTCTTGGGTTGGGGTGAATGTAAATGGCTTGTACCAACTTTTTGGATATGCTGATGACCTGGTTACTGAAGGAGAGAAAGATGCAGTGGTTCAAAGGATGACTGGGGGAATAAAGGCAAGAAGTTCAAGAAAAATGGGACTTAATATCAATGAAAATAAAACTAAATATATGGTTGTAAACCAACAAGAAAATCTGGGACAAGCCTATCTAGCAGTCAATAACCATAGACAGATAGTTTAAATATGTAGCAGTATTAATTCCTAATAATTTGGGAAGGAGGAAAATTTAGACATGATTATAGAGCATGAATGTTTGTTATTTTTCTCTTTAGAGAATTCTCAGGTCCCGACAATTATTGAGAAAGGCCAAGCATCAGATACGTGTGACCTTTATAATGTTTGATTCTTTAAATAGGTGTGAGAACTTAGAACTCACTAAGAAAAAAGGACAGCTAGATGCCTGTGAATATTAACATGAATAAAGTGTTTAACTGAATTTTTGGTATAGTAAGGGTGAAAAATGTGTGACGAGTAAGACCTAATAGGGAGCTGTGGGAGGTCCGTGAAGAACAAAATATAAATGTACTGAAATCCTAATGACTTCACTAGGCAGATTGTAGTCTTAGGATACAGGAGACAAACCAAATAAGGATTTCTTGGAAGGACATCCCCAGGGTGTCTTATCTTGTGCCTGGGTGAGGAAAAGATGAAAGGATAAGGAGCAAGATTTAAGTGCTCTTAATGGCAATGTCTACATGGGGGGGGGGGGGGTGCCTAGGAAGTCCACTTAACAAGGTCGACTTTAAGTTGACCTTGTTAAGTCAATTTCAGGGTGTATCTGCACTGGACATAGTGCAGACATACCTGGGGGCACCCCACCCCCTGACCTGGTCCCGATTCGGCACCCAGAGCCCAATCGACTCTGGGGCCTGATCTGGCCCAAGCCACTGCTGGCAACCTGCAGCAAGCCCAAGCCAGCTCCCAGCCACTTGCAGCAGCCTGTGAAGTTAGGAGGCAACTCTTCCCGCCCACGGAGAGAGGGTGGGAGCCTGATCTGGCTTTGAGCCCTTGTCAGTGGTGGCCAGAGACTGGAGCTCAATCTGGCCTCCAGCCACTTGCTGCCGCTAGCAAGCAGCTCAGAAACTAGTCAATTTCACAGGCTGACTCTGTGCCCCTTGCCGCGGGGGGGGGGGAGGTTAGGAGCCAGCTCCTAGCCCCCACAGCCTGCGGGAATGGGCTGGTGGCCAGATGGGGCTCCCAGCCCCTTGATGCCGGCAGCAGAAGCTGGCAGCTGACTCCTGCCGTGGCCACTTGCAAGAAGCCAGGGCAGAAGCTGGCTCTGTGCGCCCCTGGGCACTTGCAAGCGGCCAGGGCAGGAGTCAGCCTCAGAGAGGGTCTGGGAGGCTTATGGGTCTTTCAACCCCCCTTTGCAGGCTGCAGGAACCAGCTGCTGATTCCCACTGCCCACGGAGAGGGGCTGGGATCTGGATTGGCCCCTGACTCCTAGCCACATGGCAGGAACTGGACTGGGCCCCCAGGGTCCAGATCTGGGCCTCAGAGCCCCGGAGCCCAATCATACTCTGGGATGGGAAAGGGGTTGGGCCTTGCCCTGTAAAGTCAGCTTAAATGCTTAAGTCGACTTACAGGGCACGAGTTAAGTCGATTTAAGCAATTGCTTAAGTCAACTTAATCATTTCCAAATGTAGAATGGGAGTGGTTTATGTTGACTTAAAGGGCTTTAAATAGACTTAGTCCCATAGTGCTGACATACCCAATGTGGACTACCATCAATGAGAAAACTATGGCCTTGACAAAAAGAAATGAGGCAAATTCTGCAATGAGCTTAGGGCCTCCATGCTCTGTTAATGAAGTCATAGAGTAATAATGTTGTGCGAATGAAGAAACTGAGGTCCACATTTTCAAAAAATAATCTCTAATTTCAGATGCCAGTCTCCTGTAGGGAAGTCCATACTCTCTCTTAGGTGGCACAGGTGCTCCTCCTACGTGTGGCTATAGACCAGGAGTCGCCAAACTGAAGCTCGGGAGCCGCATGTGGCTCTTGAATGAAAAAGTGTAGCTCGCAGAAGAAACCCAGAGGAAGAAAGCAGCCCCAGCCTAGGAGTTTTAAATCTCCTACCTGAGCATGCTCAGAGCATGCTCGGGGGGAGCAGGGGTTACCTGTGCCTAGCTGCTGGAGTGGCCAGGTAAAGGGGCTCTAAGGGGGTGGAGGTCAGCCCAGGGGAGCCAGCATCAGGGCCTGGGGGTTAGGGAGGGGGTCGGAACGGTAGGGAGAAGCAGTGGCGTGGTCAGACAGGGCAGGGAGAAGCCACATTTTTGCTATACAGATAGACCCAGTTTTCATAGAATCATAGAATCATAGGGTTGGAAGGGACCTCATAGGTCATCTAGTCCAACTCCCTGCCAGAGGTAGGACCACTCCCACTAAACCATCCCAGTCATGGTTTTGTCCAGCTGGGCTTTAAACACCTCCAAAGATGGAGATTCCACCACCTCCCTCGGCAGCTCATTCCAAGGCTTCACCACTCTCCTAGTAAAAATGTTTTTTCTAATATCCAGCCTCGACCTCCCTAACCGCAACTTGAGACCATTGCTTCTCGTTCTGTCCTCTGTTATTATCGAGAACAGTCAAGCTTCATCTTCCTTAGAGCATCCCTTCAAGTAGTTGAAGGTTGCTATCAAATCCCCCCTCAATCTTCTCTTCTGCAGACTAAATAAGCCTAATGCTTTCAGTCTTTCCTCATAGGGCTTGTGCTCCAGCCCTTTAATCATTTTGGTTGCCCTCCGCTGGACTCTCTCTAGCATGTCCCTGTCCTTTTTGTAGTGGGGAGCCCAAAACTGAACACAGTATTCTAGATGTGGCCTCACCAGTGCAGAATAGAGTGGAATGATCACATCCCTTGATCTGCTGGTAATACTTCTTTTGATGCAGCCCAGTATGCCATTGGCCTTTTTGGCAGCAGGAGCACACTGCTGACTCATATCTAGCTTCCCATCCACCATGACCTCCAGGTCCTTTTCTACACTGCTGCTACTTAGCTGAATGTTTACCAGCCTGTAGTGGTGCGTGGTGTTTTTTCGTCCCACGTCCAGGATTTTACACTTGTCCTTCTTGAACCTCATAAGATTTCTATTGGCCCACTGTTCCAATTTATCTAGGTCTCCCTGAATCCTGTCCTTGCCCTCCAATGTGTCTACTGGTCCCCCCAGCTTCGTGTCATCCACAAACTTACTGAGAGTGCTGTCTATTCCATCATCCAGATCATTGATGAAAATGTTGAACAGAACCAGCCCCAGGACCGACCCCTGGGGCACACCACTCGTGACTGGCTGCCAGCTAGACATGGAACCATTCATTCCTACACGCTGAAACCGTTGATCTAGCCAGTTTTCTATCCACCTCATAGTCCACCTATCCAACCCATACTTCCTTAATTTGCCAATGAGAATGCTGTGGGAAACTGTATCAAAAGCCTTGCTAAAATCAAGGTATATCACATCAATGGTTCTTCCTGCATCCAGAAAACCAGTCATCTGATCATAGAAGGAGATGAGATTGGTCAGGCATGATTTACCCTTGGTAAATCCATGCTGACTGTTCCTGATCACTTTATTTTCCTCTAAGTGTTTGAGGATGGATTCTTTGAGAATCTGCTCCATAATTTTTCCAGGGATTGAGGTGAGGCTGACTAGTCTGTAATTCCCCGGATCCTCCTTTTTCCCTTTCTTGAAAATAGGCACTACATTTACTTTTTTCCAATCCTCTGGCACCTCCCCCGTTCTCCATGAGTTTTGAAAGATAACGGCCAGTGGTGCTGCTATCTCATCGGCCAATTCCCTTAGCACTCTTGGATGCAGTTCATCCGGCCCCATGGACTTGTGCACATCCAGCTTCTTTAAGCAGTCCCTAACCTGACCTTCAGTCACCAAGGGCCTGTCTTCCTCTCTCCCATCTGCCACACCCATGGTAGTTGGCTGGGAGCTGACCCTGCCTGTGAAAACTGAAGCAAAAAATGCATTGAGCACCTCAGCTTTTTCCTCATCCTCTGTCACAAGGATGCCTGCCCTATTCAGCAAGGGGCCTACACCATCCTTGATCCTCTTCTTGTTATTAACATACTTGTAGAACCCCTTCTTGTTATCCTTTACATCCCTCGCTAGCCGCAACTCCATTTGTCCTTTGGCCTTTCTGGTTTTATCCCTGCAGTCCCTAGCAATATCTTTATATGCCTCCTTGGTCATCTGACCAAGCCTCCACTTCCTGTAAGCTTCCTTTTTATGTTTAAGCTCAGAGCAGAGTTCCCTGCTAAGCCATTCTGGCTGCCTCACATGTCTGTTCTTTCTCCTAATTGGAATGGCAACTGCCTGTGCCCTTAGCAGGGTTTCTTTAAAATATAACCAACTCTCTTGGACTCCTTTCCCCTTCAGATTAGCGTCCCAAGGGATCCTGCCCATCAGTTCCCTGAGGGAGCCAAAATCTGCTTTTTTGAAGTCCAGGGTTTTTGTTTTGCTTCTTTCCTTCCTTCCTTTAATCGACATCCTGAACTCAACTATGTCATGGTCACTACTGCCTAGTTTGCCATTTACCGCTACGTCCCTGATCAGTTCTTCCCTGTTTGTGAGCAGCAGGTCGAGCGGTGCAAGGTCCCTAGTTGGTTCCTCTAGCATTTGTACGAGAAAGTTGTCCCCAACACTCTCTAAAAATTTCCTGGATTGCCCATGCACTGCTGTACTGGCCTCCCAGCAGATGTCAGGGTAACTGAAGTCCCCCATCAGCACCAGGGCCTGTGATCTAGAAGCTTCCGCTAGTTGTCCATAGAACACCTCATCCACCTCCTGCTTCTGGTCTGGTGGTCTATAGCAGACACCCACCACAACATCCCCCTTGTTGCTTTCCCCTCTCAATGTAACCCACAGACTTTCTACTGGCACGCTTCCACTTCCATAATGGAGCTCTGAGCAGTCACAGAGCCCCTTTACATATAGTGCTACTCTTCCCCCTCTTCTTCCCTGCCTGTCTTTCCTGAACAGTTTATAACCATCCATGGCAGAGCTCCAGTCATGCAGACTATCCCACCACGTCTCCGTTATTCCTACAATATCATAGTTTCTTGTCTGCGCTAGTATTACCAATTCTTCCTGCTTATTTCCCAGGCTCCTCGCATTAGTGTATAGGCACCTAAGATACCCGGCCGATTGCCCTACTTTGTCGTGTTGATTTCCAATTCTATTACATAATCCTCCTTGCATTTTTTCTTGGCGTTCTCCTCCCCCACTCTCCTCCCATATTGGGGCTTCAGTAGAGCACTTAAGACATGTATTTGATTCCCCCCCATGTTCCAACTGCTTTGTCTTTTATTGCTGGTGCTACAGTCCCAGCCGCCCCCCCCCCCAAGTTCCATCCCTTCCCCCAGATCACCCACATTGTCACTTACCTGTGGGCTTTGGTCTCCTTCCCCCATTGAACCTAGTTTAAAGCCCTCCTCACTAGGTCAGCCAGTCTGTGCCCAAATACGCTCTTCCCCTTCCTGGACAGGTGAAGGCCATCTCTGCCTATCAATCCTCTGTCCTGAAACAGTACTCCATGGTCAAGGAAACCAAATCCCTCCTGATCACACCATCTTCGCAGCCAGGCATTCACCTCTAGGATGCATCTGTCTCTCCTCAGGCCTCTAGCCTTGACTGGAAGGATCGAGGAGAACACCACCTGTGCTCCAAACTCCTTCACCCTCGCTCCCAGAGCCCTGAAGTCACCTTTGATCTGCTGAGGATCACCTCTCGCAGTATCATTGGTACCCACATGATAAGAAGCATGGGGTAGTAGTCTGAGGGGCGGATGATTTTAGACAATCCCTCTGTTACATCTCGGATACGGGCACCTGGCAGGGAGCATACCTCTCTAGAGGTCTTGTCAGGGCGACAGACAGGTGCCTCCATTCCTCTCAGGAGAGAGTCCCCAATCACCACAACCCTACATTTCCTCTTAGGTGAGGTGGCTGTGATCTGCCCAGCCTTTGGGGTGGATGGCATCTCCTCTACCTCCTTCATTGTGTCCAGCACCGCATAACGGTTCTCACCACAATGGATGGTGGGATGTGAGCAGGCGTGGAGCACTGTCTACTGCCAGAGGTGACCAGCTGCCAGGGTCCTTCCTCTGTCATAGGCATCCCATCCGTTTCCAGAGCTGTGACAGTAGCCCTTGGCACTGGGATAGGGACCTCCTCCTTGCAGGTCTCATCGTGGACACTGTCAAGGAACTTTTCCAGGGCATAGATACCCCTGAGTCGTGACACCTCCTCCTGTAACTCTCGTACCTGTTTCCGAAGAGATGCCACCAGAAGGCACCTTATCACATAGGCTCATCTCCCTAGCCTGATCATCAGTGGCAGGAAAATGAAGGCCACACTCCCTGCAAATCCACACCAGGATCTGGGTGGAGATATCCATGGACAGACAGTCTGTCTGGCTACAAACAGAGGCAAAGGAAACAGCAGGGGCACTGGCCCCAGCAGTATGGCTCCTCTTCATCATCTTGGCCTCACCAAACTCCTCCTCAAACTCCCTCGCAAACTCCCCTGTTTGCAGTCCCCTGTTCGCAAGCTAACTTTTTTCATGATAACTTTAAGTAATTATTAGAATCTGACATTAGTAGAATCAATATTTGCCCTCTTTTTCAAATAAAATTAAAATGTGCTATGATTTTTAAACTTAGTAATTCTGGAGTAGGTAAAATATGGCTATATGCCTCAATGCGGCTCTTGAAGGTTTAATAATCAACTTGTGTGGCTCTTGAGTTTCATGTTTGCCCACCCCTGCTACAGACTATGAGGTCATCAAAGAAAGCTGAAAAGTATTGCTGGAATGAACTAATGCTTTCATCTCATAATACACTGGAAAGTAGCTGCCACTCCTTGCAAGCTGAACGGTTTGGCTTTAAAATGGAAATCACCAAAGGAGGTCAAGAATACAGTCTTCTTGAAAGATAGAAACATGGGAACCTGCCAATAGCCTTTTGTAAGATAATGTTTGTCCTGGTCCAAATATATTAACAACTTGACCAATCTTGACATTGGGTAGGTGTCAAATTTTGTGATGGAACTGACCTTACAAAAGTCAATACAAAATTGGACAATGCCATCCACTTTTGGGAACAGGATTATAGGATATTTTCAAAAAAGCAGGGAGTCCTGTGGCACATAAAAACTAACAGATTTATCTATCACATGAGCTTTCATGGGAGAAAATCCCACTTTGCCAGATGCTTTGAAGATGGGGGATCTTACAGAATGGGATGAAAATAAATGCAAGGTGGTCTAAGACATGGGATCAGGTCATACAGTAACAGCAAGTCAAAGCAGTTGTTAAGATTCAAACACTGTGAAACAGCACATAGAGGAGCGTGAAGTGAAATTACCTGTTGTAATGGGGAAAAAAGCCATAGTCACTATTTAATCCTGCATTCACACAACCTAATCTGCATATCAATCCTAATTCAGCTGTTTCTCTTTGACATCTTGATGTCCCACTGACTTTCTTGAGCACAGTCATTAACAAATCATGAATAGAGTAATTAGAAAGATGGAAGTATTCAGCAACTGGTTTTTGCGTGTTGTGATTTCTGATGTCAGTTTTGTGCTCATTTATTCTTTTGCACAAGGGACTGTCTTGTTTGTCCAATGTATAAGGTCTGGGGGCATTTCTGGCACATGATGGCATAAATCACATTAATGAATGAGCAGATGAATGAGCCCTTGATGGACTAGCTGGCTTGATTAGCTCCTGGTATGGTGTCTTTTGTATAGATGTATGGGCAAAGGTGGCAACATGGTTTGTTGCAAGGGTGTATGTCTGCTTTAGTGCTTTGGTTGTTAGGTTTGTAGTTGCTGGTGAGTTTAAGGTTAGGTGGCTGTCTGTAGGCGAGGAGAGGTCTGTCTCTCAAGGCTTGAGAGATTTTCTGTTACTGTATGATGTGATCCCATGTCTTACACTCCCTTGTATTTATTTTCATCCCATTCTGTAAATTCCCCCATCTTCAAAACATCTGACGAAGTGGGATTTTCTCCCACAAAAACTCATGCAACAAATAAATCTGTTAGTCGTTAAGTGCCCTAGGACTTCTTGCACTTTTTGCTGGACTAGACTAACGTGGCTGCCCCTTTGGAACTTGGCAGGATACTTTCAGTTACTCTTGGACACCTCGATTAACCGCATTCTCAGCATTGCCTGCACTTCTCCTTGTGACCCACATTTTTCTTTACGAGGGCCAGAGATTCCACCTAACCTGTTGCCCTGGTGCTGTCTACGGAAGATGTTATATTTACTATCTTAAATCCTAGCTCAGGGCTCATGAGTCATGGATGTATCAAAAACGACTTCCTGAGGTTTCCATGAATTAAGAAAATTAACAGGGTAAATCTTCTCCTACTTCGTCCTGCTGGGTAGCTTAATCTCATGATCCAGGTTCATTTGTCTCAGCATCTCTAATGGGCCCTGTTGGTGGGCCATCAATTTTAACTTCAAGGAGGGCAATAGTAAGACTATACTATCTCCAGGGCACAAAGTTCGTATGCATGCCCCTTGGTTTGGTTATAGCCCCATTCTTGCCCCTGTTGAATGTGGATGAGGTTCTCTTTTGTAAAAATACTCAACTTCTCTAGATGCTCCCATAGATAGATGATATCCTGGATTATACCAAGCATATTTGCATCCTGCTCAACTCAACCTTCTCTCAACATATCCAAATCTCCCTAGGGCTAGAATCCATACAGCAGTTCAAAGGGCAATAATCCCTTAAGGCTTGGGATTCTGCCAGAGGCTTTGTAATACAGCAAACACCAGTATCAGGAAGAGTTGGCCCCAGTGCTCAGTCACAACAAACCACCTCCTTCAACATCTTGTTAAATCTTTCCACAAAGATCTTCTGTTTGTGGATGGTACATTGATGTTCTCAGTGCCCTGATTTTAAGGACACAGCACAGTTTGTGCATCATGTGGGAGGTAAAGTGAGAGTGCTGATCAATCAAGATATCCTATGGGAACTCTGCCCTAGCAAAGAGTTTTATAAGTTCATGGGTGCATGCCTTAGCCAAATGCAAGGCATTGCATTGGGATAGCAAGTAGCACAGTCTACCACTACAAGTATATACTGGTATTCCAAGGAGCTGTTTTTCAAAAGCCTAACTATGTCAATCCTCATTCTTTCCCATAGGGTTTCCACTATTGGCACTAGGACCACAGGGGCTTTTTGATGTATTCTTAGCTGTTGAATATACACACTTGGGGTAGGAAGAGCAATATTCCTTAACCTCAAGGTGTGCCCACTACCCAGAAGATGCAGGCCAGCAACCAGTCCAGAGTCTTCTTCTGACCTCTATTTCCCATACAAAGAATATCATGTGCTAGCTGGACTGAGTTCCAGCAGTACTTACAGGCTAAGTTCTTATTACTGTCAAATGCAGGTTCTGCTTTGCATGATACAGCCACAGCTTCTCCAGCATGAAGTGAGAGTACTGTCCCAGGCATTGAGGGTGTTCTGCCTCCATGAGCACCACCTTACTTTAGGCACAGCTAAATGTCCCTGGTCATGCTGCTCCTGCATGTAGCTTTCCCCCAAAGTAGGACCTTGAAGTCCATGGTATGTACCAGACATTCACAGGCTCTCTGGCAAGCCCTGTCCCTGGGATGTCCCCTTCAGGGAGTCACCAGAGTTGCCCCGGCCTGCTAGGTCCATAGTGTCCACAGGCTAGGGCCTCTCCTGGGGCTCAACTGTGGCACTGGTCAGTTCATTAATGCTTTGCCAAAAGGGAGGGCCAATCCCAGCCTATTATTACTAGCTATGCTAATTTATTGGCTAGCGCTACTGTAAGTCAAACTGCAGTGGACCCACGCTATCTGTTCCAGTTGTTGACTGGAATAAGGCTTTACATCTTCATGTATGCAATGCAAGCCACTCATCCCCTCTGGGTTGATTCAGCCTACCTCAATGATGGACTATGCTCTGAATCTAAAAGCCCCAGTACCTCCTCCCAATGGAACCTTACTGGGAAACCTTCTACAAGCCCTCCCTTCTGCCACCCAACTCTGTGCATATTTGCATTTCATTAACATATATCCTTTTCACCTACAGGGATAGTGGGTTACTGAGCTTGTCCCTATGGCTCCTTCCTGGAGAGGAGTAGATTTAAATTACAAGTGGGACTTGTGTCTTGCATCAAGCACTCCAGCCTTTTTTGCATCACCAAGCAGGTATCCAGGTGATACTCAAATTTGTATAGCTCTTTTGCTTAGGAAATCCCTTATCCATCTGCACATTCTTCCTGCAGTGCCCATGGTTGCCACTTTATATAATAGTCCCTCTCTCTATAACATATCATAAGCTCTTCTATGTCTAGGAAGGTTGTCACCTTGTAGTCTTTGGTTCCCAAGCTGTTTTGTGCTTCTACCCCTCTGTACAATATGGTCCATCGCACCCTGATCTCTTCAGAACCCCTTTGGTTTCTACCCATGAACCTACTAAGTGTAATACTAATCTCTATGTCACCAGTTTTCCATAGTTTTGCCTAAACATGCTTTGTGGGCAACTGGTCTGCATGCCTCAGGCCTAGGGTGCATCTTGCTTGGTCTCCTGAGGGAGACACTGACTGCATGTTTCCAGTCCCAAGGTATCTTCCCTTTCCTCCAGTTCTATTGCATGATTTTAGTATTACCTTCAACCTTTTGTCACTTGGGTGTTTATGTATGTCAGATATTATTTCACCGTGGTCTGGTGCAGTTCTTTTGCTTCTTATCATCACTTTTTGGAGTTTCCTCATGTTGAAGTGTCATTTAAAATAAGATCCACATCCTCCTTCTACCTCTTCATCATCTTATAAGTTTCACTATCTTTTAATTTCCCTCATTTCTATAGCCCGATATTTGCCGTAACTCTCTTTTTGAAACAAAACAGTCAGAATTTCTGCTTTTTCTTTGTTTGGAGCTTTTTATTCTGCAGCCTTCCCCTGCAACACTTGCTATTGTGACAAGTTCCAAAGGGGCAGCCCTGTTAGTCTAGTTCAGGCGTGGCCAAACTGCGGCTCGGGAGCCACATGTGGCTCTTGAATGAAAAAGCGTGGCTCCCAGAATGTCAGCAAATCAATTCAGGAAGGCAGCCCGAGCCTAGGAGTTCACGAGGGGGTTGGGACAGTGGGGAGAAGGGATGGCATAGTCAGGAATGGTGTGGAGAAGTGTGGATGGCTGGGATTTTAAAAAACTCACCAGTAGCCTGCAGGCTTCTACACTGGGAAGCAGCTAAGTTTACTGTATAGGCCTAATTCTCATGGTAACCTTAAGTAATTATTAGACTCTGACATTAGTAGGATCAATATTTGACCTCTTCTAACAATACAATTAAAGTGTGCAATGAATTTTAAACTTAGGAATTTTGGAGTAGGTAAAAGTATATGGCTATATGCCTCCGTGTGGCTCTCGAAGGTTTAATAATTAACTTGTGTGGCTCTTGAGTTCCGTAAGTTTGGCCACCCCTGATCTAGTTCAACAAAACAAACAAGGAGTCATGTGGCACCTTTAGAGATTAAACATATTTATTTTTCACATGAGCTTCTGTTGCTCTTATTCCATTCATTTTCCAAAGTTGCTTGTATACTTTTGAAGGATTGATGTATTTATTTACTTTTCCAGCTTTCATTTCTCACTACTTATATAGCCTTTTGTGCAACTGCCTTACTTTTTTAATGTCATTAAGTCATTACATTAAATTTGAAAATGAATAATTAATACAATGTCATCTATGCTAATTAATTCAATAAATTCAGTTTACTTTATGGTGCCCTAAATACTCCAATTTTCTATGTACTTGCAGAATATTGTATTGAAACTGCCTGACTACATTACAGAAGCTGCCAGAGAGTCACTAGGTTCTGCAGCTGGATAAACAATATTCGGGGCATTTAGCACCTGGGAAAGTGCAGGAGGTGGTTTAGTATTCCGGAATAAGAACATCTGTGCTAAAATCCTCAGCAACACAGTTAGCAATGACATTACCATTTCATTTATCATTATTAGGTTTCATCATCAATATACTTTTGATATGAATGAGGGAAGGACCTAAACATTCAGAATCTGTGATAGATCCCACAGGATCCCAACACTGTGAACCATTTTGCAAAAAGGCCATCACACACTGCAAACAGATGGTGCACACACCAGCTTCCACCTACAGCTGCAAAAGCTTCTTACTGCCAACAAATATAATTGCTGTTTTATTCTTGAACTGCACTCAATTTTTTTTTGTGCACATCCCTGTTTGAGTCCTGGTCTACATTACAAACTTATGTCAATGTAACTATGTCACTGAGGGTTCTGGATTTTCCGCACCTCTGAGCAAGATAGCTGTACTGACCTAACCTCCCTGTAGACTAGTGTTTCCCAACCTGTAGCGGACTGAGGAACATTTAAAAGTATTAATTACTTTACATGAAAACTCTCTCAAACAAGCTGGTATATATCAGCTGTAATGTTCATAATATCTGCTTACTATGCATTCCTGCAAAAACGGTTCAGGAAATCGAATTAAAGACAACTTTACAAATACAACATGCTTTTATTTTATAAAAATAAAGTAACTAATGATTATGTACAGAACTTAAAACTGAAAATATTACTCAAGTTCTAATGGGAATTTTGGACCTGTATGTTCGAACAAAGTTCATCTATTCTTGGAGTAAGGTTTTTCAAAGAAAGCCTTACCATGAAAGTTACACCCTAATGATTTTGATACTGGTAATAAGAGTGGTGGGAAATTTAAAATGTCACAGCTGCAGGATAGGAGCAAGGAAGCAGCAAATGATGACATGCCTGGAAACTGCTGCAACTGAGCTATTTTAAATCTTCCAGGCACCCATCAGCTTGCCATCTTGTCCTTCCCCTCATCTTTCCACCCCTACGGGACAGTGGTGGTCACAAAACAACTTCATTATGTCCATCAAGCACCAGTGCTCCACAGAACGCCAGTTGAGACAGTGCTATGTTGATAGGAGGGCTTCTTGTGGAGGCAGAAGACCTATGTGAGAATCTCTTTGGTTGGTATAGGTAGTGCCACTGCAGAACTACAAATATAGGTAAGCCCTCAGTCAGGTACTAGAAAGGTAATAAAACTGTATAACCTAGGTTCAAGCATGAGCACAAAACCGGGTTTCACATGCTCAGTCCAAAAGTCTCTCCTGATTTTTCCTAATAACCTGTAATTTTATATATGGGAAAACTAAGAAAGAAAAATATAAGTGAGTTAACCATGGGTGAGTGAAGGTGCCTGAAACAAATCATCCGGCTTCCAGGCCTTTTGTCAACACACAAGAGCAGAGCATCTCCAAAGAGTAAACAACTGTGGATTTTTTAAACAGCAAGCATAATTGTTTCATTCATGAAAGTTGTATCCCAGTGCATCAATTCATAATAGGACACAAAAGCACAAAATATGTCTTAAAGCTGTTTGAAACTCTTAAGTGCCCAGAATACACAGTGTATCTTAAATAATAAATGCAGTTTAATGCAGACCTAAGATACTGATTCAATAATGCAATGAAAATCTTGAACAGGTCTTTTCAGTTTCACAAAATCTGATTCTTAACCTTTGGAATTATGTATCTGTTTTTTCTTCCAAAATTGTTCCAAAGCAATTTTACAAAGCACAGAAAAGTTGTCTAATTGGACCCTTTACTAATATTAATTAATGTTTTACCATCTGTCAGTGGAACTATTTATAATTATGTAATATACAGAGGGGTAATATGAAGTATTCTCTTTCTTGTTTAAAGAGATAGCATTTATGAGCTACAATAGGATGTTATACAGTCCACTTTTGAAGAGTGACGCAAATGGTAATCAAGGAAGAGGAAATGTCTGCATTTGATTCTGCAGTCACTTTGCATCTATGAAACAATTACTATCCATTGTGTTTTGAAAAAAAAAACAATCATAATAGATTTGAGATTTTTGTATTCAGTTTTGCTGTTTCTATTAATAAAAGGCATTTACTATCTACATATGATTATTCATAGCAACACCCTCACAAATTTCCAGGTGAAGACAGATTGCAAATACATCTCTGTGGTTCAAGTGCATATGATTACCTTTAAGAACATTTGCGTTTTTAAAAGAGAGAAAAAGAAAAAGAAACATTGGGAACCAAGGAAATAGTGTTAAAATTGCATTTCTCAATGAGACACTCAAACTGTCTTCAGTCTCCCCACTCCAGCAACATCCAGAGAAAATCAGACTGTAATACTTTATCCATCCATAACACATAGTTTCAATTTATGAGTGAGCACAAAAGCCCAGTTGGTAGAAATCATTATTACAAAGTGGCAAAAAAAAGCAGAAGTAGTCTTTTGGAACTCGGTTTCTGAGCTCTACTGTATCCTATCTAAAGCTAATTTTGTAGACAATAGCCA
Source organism: Podocnemis expansa (assembly GCA_007922195.1). Taxonomy (NCBI): domain Eukaryota; kingdom Metazoa; phylum Chordata; order Testudines; family Podocnemididae; genus Podocnemis; species Podocnemis expansa. Next base: position 14,488,727 of record ML681979.1, read on the forward strand.
AAGTTGCAGCCTGAACTGTAACATAATCAGTGGCTTAGAAATGGCATATTAGGATGTGATATCAAAGCTGTGTAACTCAGATGAGACACTGCTCTATAACTTATGGAAATGTATGTGAGGTCAAAATGCAGCCTGCTCTCTCTCTTTTGAAGATTGAAATACATACCTATGGCTACACAAAATAATGATATAAGAGCAAGGTCATGCCTGCAGCACACACTGCAACCTTAATCCCATACATATTATTACCTTCAAGGAGATGAAACTTTTAGCCAACCAATCTAGCCCTATTTCAGCATTTTAGGTCACATACGGTTATTCTGGTTTAAAATGTTATCACATTTTTAGTAAATACATTTGTCATCAGAAGAAAAGACAGCAATGGAAACTAGGGTCACAGGGGGGAAAAAAAGACAAGGAGTCTGGTGCCACTTAAAGACTAACAAATTTATTTATTGCATGAGCTTTTGTGGGAGAAAATCCCACTTCATCACATGCTTTGAAGATGGGGAAACTTTCAGAATGGGAGGAAAATAAATTCAGGGAAGTGTATGTCACAGGATCAGGTCAAACCATTGCAGCAAATGAGAGTAGTTATTAAGATTCAAACACTGGAAAAATCGCCTTTCTCGTTACAACAGGTGATTCCTCCTCTATATGCTGTTCCCTGGTGTTTGAATCTTCAAGTCTGATTATTCCACCACAAAATACAGGCAACTCTACTGACCTCGAAAGGAGTTATCTTTATCCTGAAGTAGTAGAGTAGGAACCAGTAATTAAGAGTCATGGAGTTACTCTAAATGTATTACTATAGAACTGAAATCAGAATCCAACACTCCCCCATATTTATTTAACAATTCATTATTTAATAATTTGATATGATTTGTTAAATTTTGTGGCTTTGATATCCCATCTACGGAATAACAAACAAGGAGTCTAATGGCACTTTTAAAGACTAACAGATTTATTTATGACAGTTTATTTATTGCAGTTTCCACTTCACACATCTGATGAAGTGGTTTTATACCCACAAAAGTTCATGCAATAAATAAATGTGTTAGTCTTTATAAGTGCCATCAGAGTCCTTGCTTGTTTTGTTAAAATAGACTAGGAGGGCTACACCTCTGGAACTTGTCACCCATGGAATAAATTTACTGGAAGGAGATTTAAATTATTGCTTTAAACCTGAAACCAAAATGTGACTTTTTGTTGCTCTTAAGATTTTAGTTCTTTTTTACTAAAATACACACACACATACACACAGAGGGACTGCCACAGTCCTTAATTAGTAAAGTCCACAATCATGTGCACCTAAAAAGAAAAGGTCCCTTCAAAAAATCAGCACGGCCTAGGAGGAGGAGATGAGGCAATGTAAAAAGCAGGAAGAGCGGCAGAGAAATAGTTACAGTAGCAATAAATGAACTCTGGGATTGAGAGGAAGTCAGGACAAGCAACAAGGAAAGAGGTCACAGACATTGGTGGAGCAGCAGGAAAATAAGTCTTGGAGCAAGAAGAACATGCAGGAGGAAACACTTAGTGTGGAGCCATTTATTCTGAAAAATACTACAGCCTAAGAAAACTGACATAATCAGCTTCTCAGGAAAACATTAAGTACATGCAGGTTTTAGAAGCTTTATCAAATCGCCGCTGAAGTCAAAAGGAGTCTTTGGATTAAGCCAGAGGTTCTTGACCTCTGGGTTGTGACCCAAAAATGGGTCACCATGCCATTTAGAGTGGGTCACCATGACCATCCTTTTGCATGAGCCAGAGACGGCAGGGTGGCTGCACCATGGCCACCGGCAGTTGAGGGCCGTGGCTGGGGCCAGGGTAAGAGACCACACAACCCTCCCTCTGTTGTCAGTGAATCAGCAGAAGGGGGAGGGAGGTACCTCCAAGCCGTGCTGTCCTCCCTCTGCAGCTGACCTCGAGCAGCGTTCCTGGTTGCTCTGCCTGGCCCCAGGTGGCCACCCCTCCCTAGGGCATGGAGCAGCCAACATAAGGCTGCTGATTTTGGGTGAAGGGCCCTGGAGTGGGCCTGTTTTGTGGAGTTCAGTCACTTTGTTCCTGGCCCACCCAGCACTGAGCAGAACCCGCCTTACCCCCAGGCCCGGGATCAGGCCTGTTCAGCGTTGGGAAGGGCCGGGGGTGAAGAAGCTGAACTCTGCAGAACAGACCACTCTAGGGCCCTGCCCCCAGAAAGTGGCAGCCCCACACCAGCCGCTCTCCGCACCCTGGGAAGGGGTGGCTGGTGGGGGCAGGAAGGGCAGCCAAGAATGCTGCTCCAGGTCGGCTGCAGAGGGAGGATGGTTTGGCTTCAAGAGTCACCTCCCTACCCTTCCTGTTGACTCACTGGCTATGTCTACATTCTCAAATTAGTCTGTACTAAGGAGGCTTAGTCTGGACTAATTTAGCCCATGGCTACACTAAGCTTTGCCTAGTCCAAACTAAGAAATATTTTAGTTCAGACTAGGGAAAGCTTAGTCTGAACTAGTTGGTACCAGGGGTAGTTTGGACTTGTGTGCTTAGTTTGAACTTTAATTTGAACTAAGCACAGGCAAAACACAAACTAAGCCTTAGTCCAAACTTAAGTAGTTCGAACTAAGGCATTAGTTTGAACTAACCACACATTCTAGTTCAAACTAAGCATTAGTTCAAACTAAAAAGTCCGCGGTTAGTTTGAATTAGCCCGAGGTTAATTTGGCCTAACCTCAAACTTCGGACTAGGAAGTCCACACTAATTTGCCCCAATGTAGAAATAGCCTCTGACAGCAGAGGGAGAGGCAGCTGGCCAGGGGCTTGGGTTGTGAAGCTGACTCCTAAACTTAAACTGGGTCCCAGCTGAAGAAGGTTAAGAACCCCTGGATTAAGCACTTGAGGCCAGATTTTTAAAAGTTATTTAGGTGCCTGAAGATTCAGATAGATGTCAGCTTTTAAAACAGCTTAACATGATGGCAGTATGTGAATAAATTTAACATCAGCTGTATACTAACACACTGAGCTCTTCAATAAATTTCTTGACATCAAGAAATTCTATCCACTTTTAAAAATCACACACTTTAAAATACTCTGCACCTTTTTCCCCTGATATAAATAACTATAAATATTTTTCTTATGCATCCTTGAATTTATTCATAAAAATATAAAACAAATCCATAGGACAGTTGAATAAAGATTGCATACACAAGTCATGGCTCATCACAACCAGATGAGCTATGCAGTCAGGATTCCTATAGTATCATGCAGGGGCGTCGCTGGCTGGGGGAGGGACCTGGGGCATGGTCCCAGGCCCCGCCCCCAGCCTGCAAGCCATGCCCCCAGCCTGCAGGCCACGCGCCCTGGCCAGGGACAGGGACAGGCCCCGTATCCCCGGTGGGGGCTGGGCCCCGGATTGCCAGCCTGATTGGGCCAGAGATCCACGGCACTGGTGCTGGGGTTCGGGGCATGTGCCCCAGAGTGCCCAGCACCGGCAACACCCCTGGTATCATGAGAATTTTTTGGGTGTGAGTTCCGCTTTAGGCTCTGATCCTTAAACATGTACCTAACTCTGCTTTTGTGAGGAGGAGTCCACACATCGGTAAATTTCTACATGTGCTTAAGAGTTTGGAGGATCACTGCTTACGCTATTATTTGTGTAGCAGCCTGTGTATAGTATTTGGTCTTTTAATTATCCCACTATGATAAGAGTAAGTAAGCATGAATTTTTGTACTACATTTCAGTGCCTTTAGATTTTAAATGAACCTGGTGACTGCTTGATTATGTTTAAGTGAGTCAGCTGTCTTGCAAGCACCTCCTATTATCAGAAAAAGCCAAGAGATACATCTCAGGTGAACAAAGCAAGGAGTCCCGTGGCACCTAAAGACTAATAAAGTTGTTAGTTTTTAAGTGCCACAGAACTCCTTGCTTGTTTTGCTGAACTAGACTAACATGGCTACCCCTCTGGTGAAGGATCTGGTGATGTAGATCAGTGGTTCCCAACCTTTTCAGTAACACAGCACACTTCAGTTAGGCAAACAATTCCATGGCACACCCACTTTTTTCAGCTGAATTGATTGCTCATTAACATCATATTTATTATGATTATGGTCTTACTAGAGAGCTTTGCAACAAGCTAAAGAAGGATAAAATGTTTACAATCAGAAGGATAAAATGCATTGATGTTTCAAATCCACCAGAAAAAAATACGTCATCTCAATTTTGTCTTTTGACCACATGCATTTAGAATGTTCACATTTTAGAATCAAAAGACTGATACCTCACTTTTAATCTGATAATTAATTTTTGCGAGTTTTATGAGTTGCAATTTTGGTTGGATAGAAAATTGTTGAAGATGAAACACTGTTTGTTTTACATTGATTTTCATTACCTTTGTACAAAATTTCACAGCACATTTGGACAGTTCTCATGGCACACCAGCATGTGATGGTACACTGGTTGAAAATCACTGATGTAGATGAAACTAGAGTTTGAGAGACCTGTACAGCTAGCCGGTCCCAGACCACAGTAGCCATGAAAACTCTTCACACAAAGTCAAGGCCACTATCTTGGATCCAGGCCAACAAAGAAGCAAATTTTAATTGCCAGTTTAAAGCCTTCTAAAGGTTTTCTATCACAGATTTGTGTTACATTGACATTTTAAGCATACGTAACACTCACAAAAAACCCTTGTAATTGAAAACAAAAATTTTGAAACACTAAGTAGCCAAGAAAATGTGAACCCACAGTGACAGACATATTTTTTTGCATCTTCCTGCATAATCTTCATCACTTCAGAAAATCAGCTCTTTTCACTTCCATGGAGTTATGACAGTTTACATTACATGAGAATACGGTCCCACTTCTCTTCAAGATTTCTACATTATCTTCAAAACTTCACTTAAGGCCCACTACAGTAAAGTATATGTTTGCTTTCCATGGTTTTAAGTCTGCATAGGCTAATACTGCCAGCTCTAGGGAATCCCTCCACAAGGTAGTACAGCTACCATTACCGACCACACTGGAGTCATAAGTTATTATTTATCGTGCATCGTAATGGGAGCATGCTACATTACAATTACAACAGGATGATGTTGCATTCCACTTGGGGGAAAGAGGGTAGTAAAAATCTAATCCACAGTACTGATTCTTAATACAAACAAGAAATGTGGAATGCAATAATAGCACATGACTCCTAGGCTATGTCTACACGGCACCTTTATTTCGAAATAACATTCATTATTTCAAAATAAAAGAAATTAGGTCTACATGACGTTTTCATATTTCGAAAGGACGGATCCCATCCTTTCAAAATAAGAATCGTCATTTCGAAAAAGTAACCCCCCCCCCCCCCAAACGGCCATTATTTCGGAAGGGATATTTCGAAATAAAGCTGTTTAGACCTGTTCTTTCGAAACAACACTGTGTAGACCTGTTGTTTCGAAAGAGCTGTTTCGAAACAACAGGTCCAAACGGCTTTATTTTGAAATATCCCTTCCAAAATAACAGCCGTTTGGATTGCAGGCTTTCCCTTAATTCGAATTAACATTTTGTTAATTCGAATTAATTTATTTTGAAATAAGGATTTTATTTCGAAATAACTCATTTCGAAATCCTTATTTTGAAATAACAATGCATGTGTAGACATAGCCCTAGAGGTGACATTGGATAGAAAAGTACCTGAGGTATATACTGAAATAGGACAGCAAAACAGGGCTATGACATTTCGGATTAACTACGCAAAAATATCATGTAACAAGGAGTTAATTTCTTTCTATAAGATTGTACGGTGATTTTTTTCAATATGGTTCATAATCACACTTGAAATGGTGAACACATAGCAAGGCAGAAATATACCAACAAAGTAGTAATTTCCAGAGGAGTAGCTGTGTTAGACTGTCTACAGCAAAAACAACAAGACTACTGTGGCACCTTAAAGAGACCAGCAATGGACCTTAGAGACTAACAGTGCTTGAAGAAATTTGTTAGTCTTTAATCTGCCACAGAAATCTCATTTTCATTGCTAAAGTAAAGGAAATTGAAAGAAGAGCAATAAAAATGATCAGAGGACTGAAGGAAATGATTTCTGAGGACAGATTAAAACATTAAGGCCACATCTACACTAGCAGTTATGTCAGCAAAAAACTTCTGTCACTGAGGAGCATGCAAAAACACACTCTGGAGCAACATAAGTTTTCCTGGCATAAGTGCTCAAGTGCACAGTGTCCCATCAGCGGGAAACACTCTCCTGCCAACATAGCTAATGCAGTTCACTAAGCTGGTGTTATTATGTTGATGGGAGAGCTCTCTCTCATTGCTGTGACTACAAGCATTCTTACAATAACACAGCTATATATCAGCACAGCTATGCCACTGTAAACTTGTAAGTCTAGACATAGCCTAAAGATGCATAGATTGTCCAAGTGATGTGGAGACATGACAGTCTATGAATATTTATAGTGTGTAAACACCAAAAAGGCAGAAGAATTATTTGACGGTGGTACAAGTAAGTATAACTAGGAGAGACAGGTTAAAAAATAGTCTACAAATATTTTTAGTGTGTGAATACAAATAAGACAGAAGTTTTATTTAAGGGCAGTAAAAGTAAATATAATCAGTAGGGACAGGATAATAAATACAAAAAGAAAAATGCAGGCTGAAGGTCAGAAAAAACTTCCTGACCACTAGATATGGAATAGTCTCCAAAGAGAAATGGTCTACTCATCATTTGAGACATTAAAACTAGACTGAACAAAGGATTAGAAAATATACTGTAGGGAAGACACTGAAACAGACAGGGAAATGCACTACAGGGGTGGTGTAACAAGCCCTTTCTTCTCCAGAAGTAATTTCTGGAATTCTAAGAAACACTACAACATTGCAGTACAATGTCATGGCATCAAAACTAATCAGAATGTCATTCTTTAGACGCTTATTAATTATTTCATTACTAGCTGTAACCCGTCAAAAATGAGGAAGGAAAATCATGGTTTCTTCCCCGAGTGAGCACCACATAACAATTAATTGTCTGAAGAGTCAGCGTGAAATATCGGAAACAGGTGAAAGCTGTGAAGGGGGGCAGGGGCAGCAGATGGTGGCACAGAAGGGGTGGGTGGGGGCAGGAGGTGGGGTGCAACCACTTGTCAGTGCATATGCATTGGAGGGATAAGGAAGGATGGGGTAGGGGGCGTGGCAGAAGTAAAGGTGAGGGGTGCAGGGTGTGGGCATGGGGGGAAGGATGAGGGCATGGGATGTGGAGGCAGGGATGAAGAACAATGGAGCAGGGGCAGGACATGGGAGCAGTGAAGGGGGACCTGGAGAAGGGGGCCATGAGCAGCAGATGGGAGCAGAGAAGGGGTGGAGGCAGGAGGCGGGGTGGTTAAGGGAGACAGGGCCAGGAGAAGGAGGGGGGGTGGCAGGAGGTGGGAGCCAGGGGCAGGAGGTGGAGGTGGTGAAGAAGGGCATGGGCAGGAGATGAGGGCAGAGAAGGGGTGGCTGGCTGCAGCATGTGACAGGGCATTGTGATGTCAGAGGGGACTCAACCAATTGCTTCTTGCTCCCTACTTGGGAGCAATCCTTGGCAGCAACTGGTTGAGTCCCCTCTGACATCACAATGGCCTGTCACATGGTACGCTTCACATCACGCACTCACGCATGTACCTAGCGAATTAGTGTGGTAGATAACATAAGATGCAAGAGAAAAAACTGATTCTGAGAGTTAAATTTCCTTGTAGCATGCAGTGTAATAAAGTTAATGGGCCAACTGATGTTTATATCATGTGTTCTTCCTGAAAACACAGAAGCTGCGACCATTCAAAGAACCCCAAGACACAGCATTAGTCATATGGTAGAAAAATAACATTAAATTAATCCTATAACAGCACCTAGGGAAATGCTCTCTCAATCTGGAATTTCTTTTTTTTTTTTTTTTTTTTGCTTTTATTTTGCCTTGCTTTATCCATTTGTCTGGTCCCCAGATGTCCGAGTGATGTTGCTGGTTTTGCATGGCAAACCTTTTCTTGAAATGTGGGCCTGCTGCTCATGCAAGTTCACATTGCTAGTGCACTCATTCAACACCTCTGAGGCTCTGCTCCCCATACAGGCAAGCAGAGGCAGTCAATCAATAGTCCCAGTAAAGTAGGAGCATCTTGGTTAAGTGCTTGTTCAGCACAGGCATGCCATCAGGTTTAGGAGGAGGTAAAGAATGATGCAGCAGAAAGGGGAATCTGGAAGAGAGGAGAAGAGTGGAGCAGAGGCAGATGAAAGGCAAAAGTGAGGGAGGGAAGGACCGAGGGCCCAGGACAAGGGGGAAAAGAATTAGAAGAGAATAGGCCAGGGAAGAGAAGAGTAGAGCTGGCAAAGGGGAACAAACTGGAAATCAATGAAGACCAATCAACAGTGGGAGTACAACATAGAAGAACAAGATGGGTTTTAGAGGAAAAAAAGGACTAGTATAAATAGAGAGTAAAGGAGAAGATTATAGGAAAATGGATGAGTTCTAGAATGGAATTAAAAGAGATAACCAAGGAGAAAGAAAAATAAGTGGGGAGAAAAGCGAGAACCATGAGAAAGTAAAGGAAAAGGAAGAGGAAAGAAGAGACTTAAGAGATCTTTTAGAACAGGGGTCTCAAAGTCACAGCCCATGGGTAGCATGCAGCCCCTAAAGTTATTTCCTGCAGCCTGCAATAATACTACTGTTATCAATATTTGCAATATCACTGTATGAAAAGGTTTCAGTGGTGCGGCCTTCAGGCTAACATACTAGTCTTCATGCAGCCGTTGTGGTGATACAAGTTTGAGACCCCTGTTCTAGAAGGTCACACTGAATAATCTGCTTAATAACATTTCTTGATTTTGTTTTAAAAGGAGTAGTTTATTCATGGGGATGCAGCTTGGTACAAGGAACAAGCAAAGAGTCTTTATTAGGGATTGTCTGCACACCGCAGTTGTACTGCTTTAATGATACCAACATAGTTAAAGCAATACAGTCCCCCTACTGTGGATCCATATAAAGGTGCTTATACCAGTAAAACTCATCCTTATACAAGAAGAGAAATAAAGAGTCTTTACACTGGTCTATCATGTCCACATTAGGAGTTACACCTGCATAAGTATTTACAGTAAAAAATTCACTCCATACCATAATAGATATACAGGTACAAAAAATGTATGTAGACCAAAAAATGTGGGTAGGCCGTAGGGTAAAGAAAAGTAGGGAGTGATCCAAATTTTGAAGAATGAAAACATGGCAACAGCAGCATAAAACCGAAGAAATCTCAAAACCGAGTTTGTACAGAAGTACCTCGTGTTGAGACCAAGCAAAATTTCAGCACAATGCTTAGACTCTTTGGCTATGTCTACATTAGGGGGCTATTTTAAGTTGACCTTGTGAAGTCGACTTAGGGGTATGTCTACACTAACAGACATACCCCGGGCAGGCTCGGGACCCACCCTTTATCCCACCCTGGAGCATGATCCGGCTGCAGGGCCCCAGTCTGGCCCCAGAGGCCAAGTCCAGCTCCTGCTGCCACTGGCAAGGGGCTGGGAGCCCAATTTGGAAAAAACGCTCCAACAAGGGAGAGAGCCCACTCAGCCTGGTCAATTTCACAGGCTACTCCTGAGATCAGGAGTGGGCTGTCAAATTGACCAGGCTTCCCAGCCTCCTGCCACTGCCAGCAAACGGGTTGGGGCCTGATCAGCCCCAAGCCCCTTGCTGAGAAGAATAGGGGGCTCAGGGCCAGTTCCTGCCACTGGCAACAAGCAGTGTGGGGCCGGCTCCCAGCCCTCGCCACCTGCAGCAAGATGCTGGGAGCCAGATTGGGCTCCCAGTCACCTGCCGCAAGGGGCTAGAACCCAGACTGAGCTCCCAGCCACCTACCACAGATGGCAACCAAATCAGGCCCTCGAGCCCAATCAGGACCCGGGGCGGGGCTCTGCCCTGGAAAGCTGATTTCCAGGGCAGGAGTTATTAAGTTGACATAAGTAAATGCTTAAGTCGACTTAATAACTTTTGAATGGGGCCAGGGAGTACGTTAGGTCGACTTAAGGCAAGTTAAATTGACCTAAGGCTCCAGTGTAGACATACCCTTTGACAGGTCTAATTCTACGAAGCATTTCAATAGAAAATGTATTGTATGTTGAAATATACATGTAAAAATTATGTTCAGATGATTTTAGTACTGAATCTTTTAATAAAAATCAAAATTCTAAATAAAAACCTTTATAGTGGGTTAAGAAAATCAGTTAATCATCGACATTAAAAACCCTAACAGATTTCATCTGCAATTGTTAGCCATAAGATTTCAGGGTTTTCTGAGAGATAAACAGAGTAATTCTAGTACAAATGTTAAAAAAATAAAATTATATTCCATGCCTCCATCTGACATTTTGCACGTCTTTATACTACAGGAATAGAATACTCACCGGTTTTCGAGTTGGTGTGACTTGAACAGAGTGGTAAAATTCTGGTTGAACTCTGCTGCTTTTCTTGATTTTTCTTTTCCTTACAGAAGTTTCTTGCTCGCTTACGTGATGTGCTTCCACTAAAGGCTGTGTTTCTTCAAGGCGAGGTGCTACACGTCTTCTAGAATGACGAGGACTTGGTCTAAAACCCTATGACATAGAAAAAGCAATTGCAGTGTTAGTCTGACAATTCTCAAAATGCAGCAGCAGTGTAACAAAAGAAATACTGTGGAAGATCTTATTAGTGATAATGACTAAAGAGAAAAACATACTGAGGATGAAGGTTTACAAATACAGTAGCTGTAATATTAGCATGCAGTGATAAAGGCACATTGTTAAGCAGTTCAGACATCCCCTTTGTTTCTCTCTCTCTCTGTAGATTATAAATATAGGGAGAGTTGGTAGTTACACCTATAATTAAAGCTACTTACCACTTTTTATTACAAGCCTATGTTTTCAATTGCTTGTATCTTTGCTAACTTTATCTGTTTAGATTAAAATTCACTTTGCTTGCTCTCTGCCTCAGGCTGAACTGATCTGGAGAATTCCAGCAAAAATGGTTTAGTCATTTCTGAGAGTAAGGTTAGGCAAAAATTGATAGTTTTTAACGTAAATTTTTTGCCAGTCATTTCTTTTAAGAGCTCTAATATTTCCAGGGTTTAGAGGAGGAACTTGAAGTTTAGCAACAGAGTATTCCTCAGGCCAAAGAGCTGCCTTTTTCTGTTACCACACAAATCCACACAGTTTTGGCAAAGTTATTGCCTGTGAAAGTTGACATTCGCATGTGCTCAGTGAAGCTTGTTAGAGACTTGCTGCTAAAAATCTCTGAATATGCTCCCAGTCCTAGGAAGCTTCATTCCCACTAGCCAACTGTACTGCCCATGATGCTGGCCCAATAGGCTATGTCCACACACAAGCGCTTGTTTCGAAACAAGCCGTTTCAAAATAACGCCTTATTTCGAAACGCCTTATTTCAAAATAACAAAAAGCTATTTCAAAATAAAGGAAAAAGCGGGAATCGAAATAGCTATTTTGAGATAGGAGAGGGGAAGAGTGGGGGGGGCTTGTGCGGGGCCGGGGCTGCCCCACCCGCGGGCTTCCCCACCATCCCCTGCTGCTCCTGCCGCAGGAGGGGCCCCGCCTGCGGCAGGAGCGGCGGGGAAGCCCCCTGCCTGTGGCAGGAGTGGTGGAGGGGCAGCGGAGAATGACCCCTACCCTGGCAGGAGCGGCGGGGGGGGCCAGGGAAGCCCCCCCAGCAGGAGCAGCGGGGAGGGTGGCAGGGAATGCCCCCTGCCCCGGCAGGAGCGACAGGGGAGCGGGGAATGCCCCCCGCCCCAGCAGGAGCAGTGGGGGGAGCCGGGGAAGCCCCCCGCCCTGGCAGGAGCAGGTGGGGGGGCCGGGGAATCCCAGGGGCGGGGCAGCCCCGGCCCTGTCCCCAGCAGAAGCGGGTGGGAGGGCACCGGGGGGGTGCCCCCAGGCTTGAGGGCAGCCCCAGCGGCGGGGTGAGCCGCCCCTGAAGCGGCCACCCCGCGGGTGCTGCAGTCCCCCTGACTGGACTGTGGGGCCAGCAGCTCCCCCACAGCCCAGGCGGGGGGGCAGAGCCCTGGGGGTGCCTCAGCCGGCTTCCCCCTGCTTCCCCTTGCCAGCGGCAGGGGGCGAAGGGGCTGAGGCACCTGTTTCCCCCTGCTCCCAGCAAGGGGAAGCGGGGGGGAAGCCGGCTGGGGCACCCTCCAACCCCCAGCACTCCACTCAGCACGCTGGCCAGTCATTGTATTGTTTCAAAATAAAAGCCCTGTGTGGACATACCCATAGAGTTCCCTACATGCCAACTGCATTAAACATGCTTCCAGAGTCATGAAGCTCCTGCAAGCCAATCAATCACACAGACCATGCTCCAACCCAACACACATCAAGAGCATATTCCCAGTTCTAACTGAGCCCAACTCTATAATTTAGCATCTACGCCACCTCCTCACACTGCTTTTTAGGATGGATGTGTCAAAGCTACATCTTTGACTGTGCCATCTGTAAGAAAGGCTATGTCTATACTTCAGAAAGTTAGTTTGGATTTGTTAGTTCAATAAGTTCAAGGTTAGTTTGAACTAAACTCAAACTTATTAGTTCAAATGAACAATGTGGACTAGTCTGAACTAAACTTAGTTCAAATTAGTCTACTCCATTAATTCAAACTAAGGGTTAGTCCTGGTCTCCACTGTACTTAGTTTCAAATTAATGATTTAACTAAACACTAAGTTCAAACTAACCGGTGGTAGTTATTAGTTCGAACTAAGCATTCATTAGTTCAAATTAATGAATTCTTTAGTTTGAACTAATTAAAGTCTAGTGTAGACAGGGGCTAGGTTAGTTTGAATAAAGCCTCCTTAATTCAAACTAACTTGCCAGTGTAGACATAGCCAAAAAGACTATGTTCCATTTCACAGCTCAGAATAAAACTAAGAATTCCTAATTCCTAACATTCTTCTCATGTCTAGAAAGTAGCTGTGTAAACTCCTGTCAATATGTGCACTTCCCTACCTTGGAATGGCTGGCCCACACAGAAAATAATAATATTGTTAACGTCTGTTCCTTTAGCATTCGTTTGTGTTCTGGATCTAAATGTCCTTGGCTATGTCTACACAGCTCTTTTATTTCGAAATAACACTCGTTATTTCAAAATAAAAGAAATTAGGTCTACACGACATTTTCTTTTTTCGAAAGGACGGATTCCGTCCTTTCAAAATAAGAATCGTCATTTCAAAAAAGTAAAACCTGTCCCCCCTCGAAATGGCCGTTATTTCGGAAGGGATATTTCGAAATAAAGCTGTTTAGACCTGTTCTTTCGAAACAACACTGTGTAGACCTGTTGTTTCGAAAGAGCTGTTTCGAAAGAACAGGTCCGAACGGCTTTATTTCTTAATATCCCTTCCGAAATAACAGCTGTTTGAATTGCAGGCTTTCCCTTAATTCGAATTAACATTTTGTTAATTTGAATTAACTTATTTTGAAATAAGGATTTTATTTCAAAATAACTCATTTCAAAATCCTTATTTCGAAATAACAATGCATGTGTAGACATAGCTCTTGAAACCAACCCTGCTTATGTCCCATGCAAGGCTGGGTGGTCAATAAAGTTCTATATGATGTAATTTTCTGGATTTTTTAGTTTGCTTTAAAAACCAAGGGAATTACATATAAACTAATGTTAAAATAAAGCTATTTAGTGGCAAAGTCAAGCAATCAAAGTTAGCAAAGACCAGAATTATAGGTCACTTATGAAGCCTTTACTTGTTCTCTTTGTGCAATGCATTCTGATAAAGTCTTTCATTACATGATCACATTTTATTTGTTTCCCCTGACCCCATGCCTCATCCTGTATACTGGATGGTCAATGAATGAAGCAGAGAGTTGTAAAGAAAAGAAAGGAATTGCTCTTCCAACTGGGACAGAGGAGAGTTGTGCTTTGTTCTTGGCTCAGCTTCAGACTTCATATATCATAGGCTATCATAACACGTGTGAAAGGAGCTGAAATGAAGTCCCATGGCTAACCTTAATTTTGATATTTCCAGGTTTTGGATACTTGACCTTGCCACCTTGACATTCTTTTAATATCATCTGTGGGGGGACAGGGGACAAATTCTGCCTTTAATTACACCCTATCAAATTCCAGTCACACAAGATGTAAGTTACCAGAGAATTTGATCCTCAGTTTCTTCAATGTGAGAAGGATCATAGCCATAGTGGCTAGCATAAATAGCCTAATGTAAGCTAATGCAGCCAAGAAACTCATGGATTTTGTACAATCCACAGATATTAAAAGCTAGAAATCCATGACACTGTGTCATGTATTGCAAGGGAAAAAAACCCTTTTGCCCCAGTTTCCATTCACTTGTGCTATGAAATAAATAGCAAACACAGATAATTTACAATATCTAGTTCAATTGATCAAAGTGAGAGTAAATTAGGGGGAAAATAATACAGTAAAAAGAGATCTATTTATATATTTTTTAAAATCTTTAGTTTTCAGGTGAGGACCTTCTCTTTCTGTAAAAATACGAATGTGCAATAGGGATTACTATTCACTGTTAGGAAAATAATTTTTTAGGTCAATATGACTAAAAAAAACCCATTCTGAGTTCTTCATGAGCAAGGCTCTTTTAACCCCTAATGCACAGTATGCTAAAGTCCAGCTACAGATAAAAGAATGGTTACTGCTTGAAGCCTGCTCCTATGCAGTGCACATTAACCATTCCTCATTCCCCTCAGAGCTGGATATAACTCTTCAGGACTGCATATTTATGTAATACAAGTATTTGGTAAAAGCTTAGCAGCTCTAAAAGTGCCCAGAGAAGTATGCCAAAGAGAGATTTAAGCATGTAGGTCTCTCTCACTGAATGACTTCATGTCAAAAAGAGCTTCTAGGTTTAATAATTAAGTATTTTGTTTAAATATTAAAGACCCATGATGCCTCCTGGAAAACTATAAAATATTTTGTTTATAGACAATTCTGCTCATATGTGTCTTCCTTGTTTATTCCTAGGAATACTAGAAAGAAAACAAGATCTGTATTGCTTTAAGACCTCATCTGCTTCTATTGCTAGAGCTTATTCTCCACTTAAAGTCATAATCTTCTGTTTGCGGCATCACAGTTGGTTGCTCTGGAGAGGATTATGATGAGATAAAAGCAAAAGATCATGATTTCACGTGGGAAGTACGAAGCAGGGGGGAAATGAAATTTTTATCAACAAAGATAATGATAGATGGAACATGCCCTTGGACCAAAACCTGAAGCGCCTACTCCATCCTGCAGTGGAACACTTACTAGATTAAGGAGTCAGCAGAACTACAAGATTTGGCTCCTTTGTAATAAAAAATGAAGAAACCATGCAATACACTGGCTTCAGAGTCAGTATATTTTTCATGTGAACTGAAACTGCTGTGCTTAACACAAAAAAAAAGGGTTTCTTGTCAAGAAACTAAGGAAAAAAGGAGTCTGAAAAATTAAAACTGCTAGCTATTTCCCTCACTCTTGATTATGCAATAAACAGGCCTCCTATCTACAGGGTAAAAAATGAGTCAGAAATTTAGTCCAGCAATCTGCAACTACAGCTGATCCCAAAGAACAAGAAGCAGACATGCTAGGGAGTTGCGAAGTGCTAATCAGTGTTAGTGCAACTGAGTTACATTGCAGGGATGAACCTTAGCATCAACATTTTCCCTGGTGATTGGGCTCAGGCACAAACACAAAAGGACATAATATGCTACAAACTCACTGAAGACTGTGGGACATTTTGCTACATTCCCAAGAGCTCTGATTTAACATAGAAATAAATCATAAGACAGGAAGGGACTTCGTGAGATCCCCTGGTCCAGTCCCCTGTACTTATGGCAGAATCAAGCATCATCTAGATCATCCCTGACAGGTGTTTGTCTAACCTGCTCTTTTAAAAAAAATGTGGTCACTGTATGGTATTTGGTAAATGCAGCATGCAGTGTCATTCTGAAACATCAGGTATTGGCTGTCACCACTGGCCTGACTGGAAGAATGAACAAATCTATCCAGCATGACAGTTGTATGATTTTAATTTCACTGCCAAACAGAAGACCTACCTGGCAGAAGACAACAGTCAATACTAAAAATTAACAGACCAGCAGAGAAAATGAAGGCAATCTGAAACGTTCCAAGAAATTCAAACTAATGTTTCGTTACAGTCATCTAACTTTCTTTTTTTAAAAAATTCTCTTCATCTTTGCCTCCTGGTTTCATCTGGCATACAAAGCTGGTGTTAAAAGACAGTAAAGGAGGCTATGTTTAGTGGTATTTCAGACTCAGCTGGGGTAAAGCAGTAATAGAATAGTTCACAACAAAACCAGTTCTCATGAGATCTCTGGTCCAGTTTCTAACTCATGAGCTTCAGATAAGCACCTAAACTGTTAGATACTTCTCTTGATGCAGAGTTTTCTGAGATTCAACAATCAATTAAGCAAATACATACAAATTAAGGGCTTGATCTTTCAAATTGTTATTCATACAAACAATCCTATTAAGTCAACGATTTTTTGCTGTGAACTCTAGAATCATGTTGTCTTTAACATAACTAGTTTCTGGGAAGTCTCATTTTTTCACTGCGATTTCCCTTCCAGAAGGATAAGCCTCCAACTTCAGGTTAAATAATGTATATAATGACCCAGGAGGCCTGTTTATTGAATTATGAGGTAGAGGGAAATAACTAGCAATCTTAAATTTTCGAACAGCTTCTTCCTTAGTTTCTCAACGAATTAGACTTTTCCACACTAAACACAGCAATATCAGGCAACTATAAAACAACAAAAAATGTTACCAGTTTTGTTCTAAACAGTACTTTGGTGGCCAAAAGGGCACAAAGACCTGTACAATCTTTCTTTAAAGTTGCAGGAGCACAGCAGTGTCCGGGACAGTGGCCAGCACTTGATGTTTCAAAGGAAAGTACAAAAAAACCCACAGGGGGCAGGCTTGGGATAATTTTCCCCAACGAAACTCACATTTAGAGATCGGTTTAAACCAGTGGTTCTCAGCCTTCTGCAGGTTGCAGCACAGCTGGTGGCATATCAGCCCTACAGGACACACCAGACTGCCTGCCCCAGGCCAAATCCAGCGATTTCTCCAGCTCTTCGCAACACACTTACCACTATGTGGCAAACAGTAATGTGTCCCGACACAGTGGTTGAGAACTGCTGGTTTAAACCCTGAAGCACAGAGTTTTATTTCTTCTCCAAAAGTTTTCTTAGCACTAGCAGTGACTATTATACTTGGATATTGCTATCCATATAAATGTCCAAGCTGTCCTTCTTCCGAATGCTTGGCATTCCCAACAACAGCCTCTGGCAACAAATTAGTTTTGAATTTGCTACCTATTAATTTAATTTAATATCCTCTGGTTCTTATGTTACAAGACTGGGAGAACAGAAAGAAGCTTCCAATCAGCCTTCTCCAAACCATTCATTATCTTATATACTTTTAACAGGTATCTTCTTATTTATCTCTTCTAAACAATCCCAATCATTTCAATTGCTCTTCATAAGAAAGTTGTCTTATGTCTCTACTGATTTCTCTGAATCCCTTCTAACTCAACTATCTCCTTTTCTGATACTGAGTGACCAGTACTATGCACAGCACTTTAGAGGAGGCTAGTCACTAATTTATATAATGCCATTACAATTTTTTCTGTCATATTCTCCATCCTGTCCTTATGCATTTCCACTTTCTCTTTTCTTTTTTGACTGAAACTTTAGATTGAATAGAGGTCTTCAGTGATTCCAAGTGATTTTTCCTAACTTGGTATTAATTTAGAAACCTGGAAGGTGTAGTAGTTTAATTTTTTTCTCTTGCATATGAATTATTTTGAATTTATCAATACTGAACTTCCTCTGTTATCATATTTCCCATTCATTTAGCCTCATTAGAACGCTCTGAAGTTCCTCAGTCTTCTCTGGACTTGAATAACCAAAATAACTTTGGGTCATCTACAGATTTTGTTCCATCATTATATACTAAACAACATGAGGCCTTGGTGGAAAGACTCATAATTTTCTTTAAGGTCACGTTAACATTTTCCAGAAGAGGGCATGCTGGATATCCAATTGCACTTTTATCTCCCCTATTTCTACCATATGTTTTTTTCTTAATTCTTCTTCTGACATTCTTAGTAACACTTCTATAAGAAACAAGGACAGCAATGGTAAGTAACGCTAATATGTCCACACATACCTCATTATTTCAAAATGTTATTTCGAAATGAGTTATTTTGAAATAAAGCCCTAATTTTGAAATAAGTTAATTCGAATTAAGAAAATGTTAATTCAAATTAAGGGAAAGCCTGTATTTGAAACAGCTGTTATTTTGAAATGGTTATTTCGAAATAAGGTCATTCGGACATGTTGTTTTGAAACAGTTGTTTCAAAACAATGGTGTTGTTTCAAAACAACATGTCCAAAGGGCATTATTTCGAAATAACCATTTCAAAATGACAGCCATTTCGAAATGAATGGGGTTTAAGCTGTTTTGAAATGACGGTTCTTATTTCGAAATGACAGAGCCTGTCATTTTGACATAAGAAAACGTCGTGTGGACAATTCAGTTTTTTATTTCAAAGCAACCAGTGTTGTTTCGAAATAAAAGACTCATGTGGACATACCCTACACTGATTCATTTGTAACTGTAGTGAATGCATCTTTGTCTGTTCCATACCTTCAATGTGCCATCTCATTTATTTACTTTGGCTTTCTCTACCTTAGCCACCTCCATTTCCTTCATTATAGGCTGCTGGTTATTTCTGGGCTTGAAAACAAATTATACTCTTTCCTAGATTTTTCCAGGGAGTATATGGATTTTCCATGAAGAGTATTTTGGATAGGAGACAAATACAAGCTAACTGGAAACCCACACACGCTTGACTTTAAGCTTGTGTGTGTTTGCCGGGAGAGACACTGAGTGCTTTATCCACTGAGATAACTTGAAGTCTATGCACGGATTTCCTAAAAATAATCTCAGAGGTAAAAGGGTGTTCTGTCCCATATCTTCACTGACTTTGTTACAGCCTGTCCAAATCACCTTCTCCCTTTACCTGGTGCATTCAGAACCTGTACCAGGGATTGATATCTTCAGTACAACCTTTTTAAAACATGAGACAGCAAAAAGAGTCGTATTAGATTAATGCAATAGTCACTGACGATCTAGAACAGTGTTTCCTGACTAGTATGCCACAGCACACAGGTGTGCTGTCAGGCCTGAGTAGATGTGCCATGGAATTTTTTTGAAAAACTACTCGAAGAGTTCTGGATTGGCTCATGAATATATGTGAGTTCATTTGGAAACTATATAGTGGTGTACCTCAAAATAATTTAAGGTATTAAGGTGTGCCATGCCAGGGAAGAGGTTGGGAACCCCTGATCTAGAATGAATTTAATTGCTTTGAATATTTCCTGAGCCACAAATATAAGAACCTTCAGGACAAGAAGCTGGCACAAAGTGGTCTCCAGGCCAGAACCACCCTGGCCCGGAAAAAGACACAGGGCTCAGGTGCTGGGACTCATGGCTTGAGCCCCATAAGTGCCCCACCACGGCAGACCCAGGGCTTTGGTGCTGAGACTTGGGACTCGAGCCCTGTAAGCCCAGTGCCAGTGATGCCCTTGCTCCAGGCCACTCATCCGATCGCATTTTTACAGGAAGACAATCATTCTCAAACTCAAGAGCTCGCCGATGACGTTTGCATTGCCATCAGAAGCACCAGCTTGGTTGCTGCTGGAGTACACTGAGAAGCTAGACACTGCAGAAGTATCACCACTTGTCTCCTGACTGCAACATGGTAACTAGCCAGGGTTGTCCATGGCCCAGTCCTGAGAGAGTTTGCTCAGATCCCCTTCACCCTTCCAACTCCTCTACAGAAGATGGAAGCTCTGCCCTCTGAACAGCAGTTCCCTGAAGGCCAGTAACCTGGAGGACCTAATCACCCATCTGAAGACAGAGAACCTCATGCAACATAATGAAGCAGCACAGTTTGCAACCTTCCTGCCCCACTATAGAATGCACCCTACAGACCACACAACAGTGCAACAAGTAGTTAGCTTACTAAGAGCTCAACTGGGTTCCCCACCACTGGAGCAGAACAGACAGGGACAACTTCCTGTAAGCTTTCTTGACCATCTATGTCATAGCATCATAGAACCAAAGAATTATAAGAGACCGCAAGGGTCACCTACTCGAACCCCTGCCAAAATTCAGGATCTGTTGTGCGTAAACAATCCAAGACAAATGGCTGTCCACCCTCCTTTTGAAAACTTCCAGGGAAGGAGCTTCTACAACCTCCCTAGGCAGTCTGTTCCACTGTCCTATTGTTCTTACAGATACAAAATTTTTCTTGAGATTTTTCTCTAAATCCTCTATGCTGTAGTTTGAGCCCACTGCCTTTTGTCCTGCCTTCTGTGGCAGTAGGGAACAACTTTTCGCCATCTTTTTCATGTCAGTCTTCCAAGTATTTGAAGACCACTATCATATACCCTCCCCCCTTTTTTCAAACTAAACATATCCAGTTCCTTCAGTCTTTGTTTAGATGCCTTGCATTCCATCCCTCACACCTTTGATTATCTTTGTCTTCACAGCTTTTCTATATTTTGGTGACCAAAACTGGACACAGTACTCCAGCTGAGGCCTAAGCAGTGCCAAGTAGATTGGTGTTAATCACCTCCCATGACTTCCATGATAGGCCTCTGTTAATGCAACCTGAAAATGAATTTCTTCTTTCTGCAACAGCGTCACATTACTGACTCAGGCCAAAATTGTGATTCACAACAATTCTCAGATCCTTCTCAGCAGTGCCCCTGCCAGTCATGTCACTGGGCACTAGCCCATGGGGATTGTGCCCCAAATTGATTAACCAGTGCCCGAGTTGAAGCAGCCCTCTCTGCTACCCCCATGTGAGCACTGCCCTCTCCCAAGCCATCCCCAAAAGGGGGCAGGCTGAAGGCTGGGGCTGGCCAGTCTGGGTAGCTACTTCACCCCCAGCATGGGCTGGTGGTGTTCTGGGCCAGTGAGATATCTGGGCCATCTTAGCCTGGGAACTGGGGCTGCCTTGAAGCCCAGACCCCCAAGCTAAGGGGAACTCCACTGACCCAGAGCACCACAGAGGTGAGGAAACTGGCATTGTGGGATGGCACAGGCCAGCAGTGTTCTGGGCCAGTGGGGCCTTCCCCACCCCACACTGCAACACAACCTCAGTCCCTGGGCTAATAGAGGCTCTGCTGCCCTAGAGCACCATCAGCCCACACTGCTCCCGAGCTGGACAGCCCTATGGTGTGCCTCCATAAAATGCCGCCTGCTCCCCAGCTCCAGTCCCACCCCTCCCGCCCCGCTGGAGACAGAGTGGCCGCCTGAGTGACCAGCTCTGCTCTCTAGCCAGCCCCATGCTTGCCCTGCCCCATGCAGCATCCCATCCTCCTGGTGAAGATGGTGTCCCAGGCTATTTTATTTTAAAGTAATGCTTGTGGCCCCTGCCAAGCCATTTATTCCCCATTCCATATTTGTACATTCAGTTTTACTTCCCTAAGTGTACCACCTTACATTTCTTTTTGCTGAACTTCATTTTGTTGTCTATGGCCCACCTCTCCAGTTTATCATGATCCCTCTGAATTTTAGCTTTATCATCCAAAGTATTGGCATGCCCCCAAGCTTTGTGTCATCTGCAAATTTCATCAGTATGCTCTGTATTTCTAATCCAGGTCATTAATAAAGATGTTAAATGACACTGAACCCAGGACTGATCCCTGTGGACCCCCCGAGACCACCCTCCATTCTGACATCATTCCATTAATAGTTACCCTTTATTTGCAATTGTTTATCCACTTATGTATCTACTTAATGATATTTCCACCGACCCCACAGTTCTTCAGTTCACTTATCAGAATGTCATGTGGGACTGTGTCAAAAGC
The DNA here is from genome assembly GCA_007922195.1 of Podocnemis expansa. Taxonomy (NCBI): domain Eukaryota; kingdom Metazoa; phylum Chordata; order Testudines; family Podocnemididae; genus Podocnemis; species Podocnemis expansa. Next base: position 14,510,622 of record ML681979.1, read on the forward strand.
CTTGCTGAAGTCCAGGTATATTATGTCCACCACATTCTCCCATCCAGCAAACCAGTTACCCTGTCAAAAAAGGACATCAAACTGGTTTGGCATGATTTTGACATGGTAAATCCAAGCTGACTGCTAGGGATTACCCTTTCATCTTCCAGGTTTTCATAAACTGAATGCTTTCTATATTGCTCTAGTAGCTTCCCAGGTATTGAAGTCAGTCTGACCAGTCTATAGATCCCCAGCACCTCCTTTTCCCCCTTTCTAAAGCTAGGCAGGCAATGTTACCTTTTTGCATCTTACAGGATCTCTCCTGTCATCTGAGTTTGCAAACATTATTGTCAATGACTCAGCTAATTCCTTCCGTCAGCAGTACCCTTGTGTGAATAGCGTCAGGCCCCACTAAATTGAATTCACTGAAATTGGTTAGAAGATCTTTGAAGTGTTCTTTACTTAATCCAGTCTGCCTCCCTTCCCCTTTATTGTCCACTGTAACATCATTAATTGCCCTGTCATGTTACTTTTTGTGAGAAGACTGAAGCAAATTAGGCATTTTTGCCTTCCTATCATCTTTCATTAGCAGCTCACCTTCTCCATTAAGCAACAGACCCACATCATCCTTGATCTTTCTTTTTTGCCTGACGTAAAACCCCTTCTCGCTACCATTCTAACATTTCTTGCCAGCTGTAACTTATTCTTTGCCTTGGCTTTCCTGATTTTATTCTTAAATGCTCACACTATTCATATCTATACCTCCTTTGCAGATATATGCCTCTTAGTTTTTAGATAACTAAATAACTCCTCATGTGGCCACACTGGCTTCCTGTGGTTCTTTTTTTTTTAATCTTTTCTCGGCATCAGATTAGTTATACAACCTAAAGGAACTGCCAACCCTCTTCAACCCTTTTCCTTCCTAATTGTCTTTCCATGGGATCTTGCCTAAAATTTCTCCGGGTTGGTTGAAATCCACCCATCTGAAGTCCAGTGTTGTTGTTTTGCTATTTTCTTGTCCTCCTTTCCATAAGATCTTGAGTTCTGTCAGTTCATGATCACTTCCTCCCAAGTTCCCAAACCCTTTCATACTGACAATCCACATCATGTTCATTCCACAAAATCTGTCTTCTGGAAACTCAATGGGCACTCACCTCCTAAACCACTCACTTCAGGCAGCTTATGGCTCATGTCAGATAGAAAGAGGCAACCCAACTACACCAATTCCAGAAGTGGGGGACTCAGTGAGGAAGTAAAAGATGAGCTAGCCTGCACTAAGAACCCCACCCACCTAGAAGACTTTTCTGAAAAGGACAGAAGGGGCAGCCCAATGCCCCCTTCTCCATGTGATAAACGAAAGCCTGAACAATTAAGTTCTGAATCCATGCAGATCAAGCTTGGTCATCAGTGCCTGATTCCAAAAGAGAAAGAAGGTTAACAACCGTTGAAACTGTGTTTAATGTGAGGTACAGGACACATTCTTGTCTCCTGTCCAGCTTAAAAGAGGTTGGAAAACAGACCAGCTCAGCCACAGTAGGGGGCTACAGCCTGGGCATCATCACAGCTTTAGTCTCCGAAACACCTCCACACCTTGAGTAGAACCTGACCCACGAACCTTTGGGTCGCCCACTATTTCCAATTGTCAAGGCAACTGGGGTTCTTGAGAAAGATACAACCAATTCCCTTGCAATTGACAATGATAGGGTCTCATGCATTTCAACTTTATAGATTCTAAGACAACCCAAACACTCCAAATTCCTTTCCAACCAAAACCACATGGGACCTGGTAAAGATGATCGATGAGTCACTCCTGTCATCAGGACTGCTAATCCAAGAGGCCATCTCTCTACAAGCAGTAGTACAAGATATCAAAAATAATATAGTTTGATGTGATTCTCTTTCTCCATTTTTCCTGGTAATCTTGGGCATTCCTTGGCTAGAGAAACATGACCCATATATCTTCTAGCAGCCAAGGAGTATTAGTTTCCCCTCTGAATACTGCCACAAAGCTTCCCTCCAACAAGTCAACCAACACACTCAGAGGCAAGACACTGAATGGCAGAGGCTAGCCAGAACGGAGTGGCTCTGGCTCAAAATCTCAGCCTCTCAGATAAGTACTGAGACTACCTGGATGTATTTGAAAGGGAAAAACAAACAAACAAACAAAAAAACCTACTGATTCACTACCACCATGTAGGAATTATGACTGTCCAACAAATCTACACCATGTCTGAGCCAGAACTGGAGGCATTATGTGCATATATCAAGGAAAGTCTGACAAAGTGCATCATTTGGCAAACCACCTCTCCAGTGAAAGCACCAGTTCTCTGCTCATAAAAAGATGGATCCCTGTGCCTCTGCACAGACTATCACACATGGAATCAGGTGACTATATATATAACTGGTATCCTCTGTCCATCATCAGCCTAGGGACTACAAGGATCTTCACTAAACTAGAACTTCATGGGGGCCTACAATCTAGTGGACAATAGGTACAGAGACAAATGGGAGACAGTGTTTCATACCCAGGTTGGGTTCTTTGAATATCTAGCACATAATCATCTACCCTGATAGTAAAATGGTGTTTTCCAAGTGCCATGAGCAGTATTACCATCACATGCAGTCCATTCTGAAGAAGATATAAAAACTTGGTTTGTACACCAAACTAGAGAAGTACCTCTTCAACCAGGCCACTGCCAAATTTTTAGGTTATACTACTTCCCTGAGGGCAGCCATACGTACCCACAGATGGTGGAGGCTATCTGCAACTAGACAGAATCCCAGACTATCATCGAACTTCAGGGCTTCCTGGATGTTATGAATGCTTATAGGTAATTCAATGCCAGCTTTCTAAACAAACAGGCTGACTGACTTCCTTCCTTCATAAGACCATTTCATACACTTGTTCATTTGAAGCCCACCATGCTTTCAAACAGCTTAAGACTACCTTCCTCATTGTCCCAATTCTGGCACATCCCAACTCAGCATGCTCATTTATAAGAGAAGAGGATGTGGCTCTCAGGGCAGTGCTTTCAGAATTACTTGGACCCCAATCAGTTTTGTACTTTTTATGCATGCTACTGTCAGACTCACCCCATAAAAATGAACTCTGATGGAGCTGCTGGTAATTACATCTGCTATTGAAGAATGGCATTACTACCTTGAGGGAGCTCAGAAACCAGTTTAAGTTATTTTTGCTGGTCCTAAGAACCTTGAGTACCTCTATAAGGCCAAGCTTTGAACGAGAGGCAGTTAAAGTAGCAGTTGTTCTATTCTCAGTTTGAGTTTGTGATCACCTACTGACCATGGAACCAAAATGGGAAAGCTAACTTTCTATCATGAAAGGGAGAATGCTACCAGGAAAACAAGGAACCTACTTCTAAGCCCCCCTACTTCCTCAAGAATAGTAAATTTGTCAGTGCTGCAATCATCAAGACCTGAGCTCCTCATCCAGTACACCTCAAAAACTGAACCACTCATCCAAAGAATCCAGTCTATGACAGTAGAGACTAAGATGCAGCACTCCATGTGGGACGGAGTAATGCACTTTGACCAGCACATGTAGCTCCCTTCCATGGTGCTCCTGACTGTAGGTGCTATGACTCTGCCATGACGCTCCATTGACAGGTCTGTTTGGGCACCTGGAAACCTCCTGCATGGCTGCCCATATCTTTTGGTGGTCCCACAAGCAGCTTAACATAAACACTTACCTACCATCCTGTGAGTGCAGTGCATGTATCAAGACGTTCTGAGCTAGACCGTTCAGTATCTTAGTACCCCTAGAGGCTCCAGCTAGGCCATGGTCTGCCAGCTCCTTAGATTTCATTGTGGAATTTCCAGTCTCTGATGGCCATAAAACAGTCCTAACTGTTGTGGACCATCTGACTAAAATGACCCGCTTCATACCTTGCAACAACCTGCCCTCTGCCGACACTACTGCCAAACTTCTGTAGCTGGTTCGTCTTTACAGACTTCCACATTACATAGTTTCAGACCAAGCCACACAGTTTGTCTTTCACTTTTGGTGCTAAGCACTCTGCTCAATAAATGTCCACATATCAACATCCACCACATAAGCATCCCCAAACAGATGCGCAAACCTAAAGGGTAAGCCAAGTACTAGAATAGTATTTGTGATGTTTTGTAAACTATCACCAGGATAACTGGTACACACTTCTACCATATACAAAATTTTCACATAACAATACCTCTGCATGTCAGAGCTCCTACTTTAGGCTCCACTCCCATTGTCACCTGGCACTGCAAGCAGCCTGCCCAAACCCAGCTGCCATCATCTGAGTCCATCAGATCCACCCGTCTCATATGGGAGGAGCTCAATAACCACCTAGAAGAGGTGAAGAAGGCCTACAAAAGCATGTGGACCATCAATGACAGGAAGCACCATTGTTCACAGTATGGCTGTCCACAAATTGTCTCCAGACCACTTGATTCTTTCAGAAATTGGGCCAACACTTCCCAGGACCCTTCCAGACATGCCAATTACCTTTAAACTACAGTTTCCCCAGTTCCTCAATTATACTCATCTATACTGAGAATGCTTTTCTGAAACAAACCACACCCCTGCCTCCACTAGTAAAAATTTAGCGGCACAAAGAGCATGCCATCCTCCATGCCCACTGCACAAGTGACTGCCTATATTATCTCATAAACTGGGAGGTCTAGAGCCCCCAAGAGCACATTTGGGAATCTGCTTCCCATGTCCATGTCCCTGAACTAGTCAGTGTGTTCAGTAGGACTCTTCCCCACCATCCTACACTGGCATGACCCAGCAGGGAGTGATGTACAACTTGTAGGGATAGAACCTAATATTATAGGGGTTCTAGGCTGCCAATACATCTGCACTACCATTGAAGCTAGGTTTTTGGGTGGGACCATGGGAAGCTAGACACTGCAGGAAGTACTGCCCAGTGGGGCCTGAGAAGCAGCCTCTTCCAGCCCACTGATTGGTCCATGCCAGTATTTCAACCAAGAAGCCAGCACAGGAAGCTGTCTGAGTAATGGTGCAGAGTGCCTGCTTGCTCCTTCTCCAGAACCTTCTATGAACCCCACACTTCAACTGACTCTGCCCTGTGCCCAACTCAACTACTTATCTCCTGCCTGCAAGCTGGCATCTGACCTTGACTTCCTAGCATCCTCACCTAGCTAGACCTTAAATGGCAGTAGATCTGCAATGCCATAGATGCACTGAACAAAACTCTATGGCTGTGCCTGACCCTGACTTCCTGGTATCAAGACCTTGCTCAACTTTGACTCCACTACCCACCTCCTGACCACCACTGGCTGTCCACTGTCCAGCCCTGCACAGGCCCTGATAGTATCATGTTTCAGTTCTTTATTACTTCCCTTTTGTTTGTTTTCCTAGTTTTGGGAGACCCCCTGGTACGCATCATGAATCAGAAGTGAGGAGTTATATAACGTCCTGTTATATATGAAACTTGGAATTGTAAGTTAACAATACAGCAGGGGAAAAGACTGAAAGAATGTTTCATTCTCTGTCAAATATGAAATACACACAAGTAATACGTAGATACTGCACTAGCAACCCACATACAACAGGCTAGTAGGAAAAAAAAATGTACCTTTTCTGTCCTGTGCTTCCCTTTTGAAAGGTACTGGTGAGGGAGGGATCTCTTTATGCCCCAGTTTGCAAATATGGGTGTTTCCCATAATCCTGTTATGAGTAAAATGGCTAGAAAACCCAGTAGAGATTTAGCAGGAAATAGGAAGAGCTATCCAATTGTAAATGAATAATCTGGAAAGACGTTTAGGGTATGTCCACACGTCTCTCTTATTTTGAAATAACACTGGTTATTTCAAAATAAAAAAGATTAGGTCCACACAATGTTTTCTTATTTCGAAATGACAGGCTCTGTCATTTCGAAATAAGAACCGTCATTTTGAAACAGCTTAAACCCCATTCATTTCAAAACGGCTGTTATTTCGAAATGGTTATTTCAAAATAATGCCATTTGGACATGTTGTTTTGCAACAATATCGTTTCAAAACAACTGTTTTGAAACAACATGTCCAAATGGCGTTATTTCAAAATAACCATTTCGAAATAACAGCTGTTTCGATAGCAGCCTTTCCCTTAATTCAAATTAACATTTTCTTAATTTGAATTAACTTATTTCAAAATAAGGACTTTATTTTGAAATAACTCATTTTGAAATAACTTATTCTGAAATAACGATGTATGCGTGGACATAGCCTTAGTCTGAAAAGCTACAATATAAAATTAAAATGGCAGACATGAAATGGATTAAAAACTGTCTAACTGATTGGATTCAAAATTTAATTGTAAATGAGGAATCAAGCAAGTGTGTTTCTCTCCTGCAGGGGTTAATTCTTGGTTCCATGCTATTTTATGACCTGGAAGAGAGATAAAATCAGAACTGATAAAGTTTGCAAAAATCAAAGAAATTGGGAGAGTGGTAAAAAATGGTTTGCTGGGTACAAATGAACAATGTGTATTTTAGTAAGGTTTAATGTAAATGTATGTAACTAGGAACAAAGAATGTTGGCTATATTTGCTGACTGTGGGACTCTATCTTGGGACTTAGTGACTCTAAAAAAAGATTTGAGGGTATGGGTGTGTAATCAGCTGAACATGAGCTCTCAGTGTGATGCTGTGGCCAAAGGGGCTAATGTGACTCTTCATAAATACATAAACAGAGGAATCTCAAGTAGAAGTAAAGACATTTTTTTCCTCTGTGTTTGGCACTGATGTGAGTACTACTGGTATAAAATTTCTAGTTCCAGTGCCAATGATTCAATGGCTGTGTTCACACAGCCCTCTTATTTCGAAACAACAGAGGTTGTTTCAAAATAAGATTTACGCTGTTCACACGACGCACGGTTGTTTCGAAGCAACGGAACCCGTTGTTTCGAAACAACGGCATTGTTTTGAAACAAGTTAAACCTCATATGGGGACGAAACAACTGTTTCGAAACAATGCCGTCCAAACATGTTGTTTCGAAACAACAGTGACTTGTTTCAAAATAACTGTTGCCTGAAACTGCTATTTCGCTTTGAGCTTTTTTCCTTAATTCGAATTAACAAACTGTTAATTCGAATTAAGTTATTTCAAAATAAGGCGTTATTTCAATACAGTTGTTTCGAAACAACCGTATCAAAATAACCCCATGTGTGTGAACACAGCCAATAAGGATATTGATAAATTGGAGTGGGATCAAAGAAGAGCCCCCCAAATAATTAAAGGATTAGAAAACATGACTCATAGGGTGTGTTTACACTGAAAAGATATTTCAAAATAAGGAGGTTTATTTCAAAAAACTTTTTACCTATCTATGAAGGCATTTTGTTATATCAAAAGAAGTGCTTTGTTGGTTTTTTTTAAAAAAGCACTATTTTGAAATAATTAAACCTGCTTTTATTTTGAAAGAGCAATTCTTTCAAAATAGTTATTTCAAAATACCTATTTCTCAATATCTTTGGCAGTGCAGACATAGCCATACTGGTAGACTCAAGGAATTCAATCAATTCAGTTGGCCAAAAACAAAATTAAGGGGTGACTTAACTACAGTCTATAAGCATCTCTCCATGGAAAACAAATATTTGATATAGGCTCTTCAGTCTAGCAGAGAAATGTATATCCTGATCTAACACCTGGAAGTTGAAGCTAGATACATTCAGACTGGAAATCATAACATTTTCAAAAGTGGAAGTAATTAACTACTAGACAGTTTACCAAGAGTGATGGCAGAGTCTCATTCGCTAGCAATTTTTTATGAAGACTAGATGTTTTTCTGAAAGCTATGCAGAGCTAAAAGGGCACCTGAAGAGTGAAGCTATAGGTAGAGTAGATCTCCTGAAGTAGTCCCTTGAGAAAGGAGCTGGGAATTTGGGTAAGAAGAACCAACTGAAAGCTTTGTTCTTCATGTGGGGAAAGGCAGATCAGACCTTGCATCTTCTCCAGCAATGCAGACAGAAGGAAGGGACAGTACTCTAGAGACAGCAACTCTGCCCAGTCTGAGGTTGGGTAAAAGATCTGTTTGCTTTTGGGAACTTGGTGTTAATAAATAAACCAGCCCCTAAGAAAGGTTGAGATTGAATGAGCAAGACCTTTGTTTAAAGAGCTGTAAAAAGGGAGAAAATAGAGGCAGGGCACTACAAGAGGCACCCCAGCCATGAGTGCTGCTTGGGTGGTGCCTGCTGTGTTACCAGAATCTAGCTGTGGGTTTAGAAGCTTAATTGTTATAAACTGATGTGTGGTACAACTGAGGTTGTGACTTCATCAACATTATATATTTCTCGCAAAAACAGGGTTTACTAGAAGGATGCACATGACTGTATGTAAATACATATAGTACCTGAGAGGGTACTTATAGAACTGTATATATGGTAAATGAAGTCCCAGGGAGAACTGTTCCTTGTCATCCAGATTCTTTTCTTAGGTATGTTGTCCCTTTCCAAGGGGTAGCTGTATTAGTCTAGTCCAGCAAAAAAAAATGTGGCACTTAAAGACTAACAGGTTTATTTTTTGCATGAGCTTTCGTGGGAGAAAATCCCACTTCGCTCCCACGAAAGCTCATGCAAAAAATAAATCTGTTAGTCTTTAAGTGCCAGACGACTCCTTGTTTTTTTTATGGTTTCCCTTACCTATAGAAAGCCCAGAGGCTATATTTACTCATGAGGGGAGGCCCTGGCATCCAGTGCAATACTCTTTCCAGGGGTGGGAGGTGTGTCTCCCTGGAGGTGACAGCTGCTGCAGTGATGCTGAGACAATATTTTAACAAAGACCTATTGAGGGACCCCTTCAGTGTGCCATGATCATGCTGCCACACTAACTGGGTGCCAGGAGAAAGCTACAGGATACAGAACAGACACACATAATTACCTACTTCTTCCTAAGAAAAAGCAAATCTCACCCTTCCCAGTGCAAGCCTTCAGAGGACACTCCATTAATGGAAACATGCAAATTTTCCTGGCCCCTATATGGGATTCTTCATATAAGGAAACCATCTGACCATGCTATTAATCATTACTATAATTATTATGATAAGGGTCCAGTCAAAGGGTACAGTCAAAATGAAGGCCCCATTGTGGTGGGCACTATATAAGCACAGTGTTTACAATCTAACTATACATGACCAACAGAAAAGGAAAGACAACATACGCATATATTGGCAGTGGGTACATAACTTGCTAGTTATATGTTCAGTTATGTGTCACCTCTTCTATCTGGACCATATTCTCAAAGCAAGGGGAAATTCGATGTCCCATAGATAGCAGGCTTCATCCACATATAAATATATATCTGTATATATACCCAACTGCAAATGTTTTAAGCACATGTATGGAAATGTTTTATTTTTGTCTCTGATTTGGTTTTCCTGTGACACTAACCCTGACTCTTCACCAGTTAATATAAAATAGTTTAAGTATCTTGAGAGGGAATGTGTCAAACATAACTGAAAAAATGTTTTCAAAATTCATGGAGGAGACAGCATAATGGGACAGACTAGCTAGCAGTTAACTGATCTTTCGCTTCTGGTGGTAGATATGCAGATGAGATGATTGATGGGGTAGGTTCTGAATTATCGCAGAGAATTTTTTGGGGGTGTCTGACCACTTGCTCGGGTTTTAACTACTTGGCATATTGGGGTCGGGAAGGAATTTTCCCCTGTGGTTTTTCACCTTCCTCTATAGCATGAGGCATGACTCAATTGCTGGTTGATTCTCTATACCTTAAAGTCTTTAAATCATGATTTGAGGACTTTAATAACTTAGCCATAGGTTAGAGATTTATTGAAGGAGTGAGTAGGTGAGGTTCTGTGGCCTGCATTGTGCAGAAGGTCAGACTAGATGATTGTATGGGTCCCCTCTGACCTTGGAGTCTATGATTCTATAAATTGATTCAGCCCTCCAAGGACTAAGAGACATCCTTTGAATAGGTGAGTACATACATACGTTTCTGTGTCTATTACTGTATGCTTCCATCTATAAAGTGCTTGAACATACTCCCTCCAATCAAATACAAGACTGTAATTCAGCTTGGAGGCACTGCGAATTTTTCCCCTCAATGGAGCACTGTGTATCTTCGGCAGTTTATAAATAACGCTAGAACTCTAGTGATGAATTATAGCACAAGTGTTCAAATTCTTTATTGTTTTTAAGAATATTCAGAATTGTACTTTTAGCTGATTGTCTTTCAAGCAACCTCAGCATCTGGATGATTGTGATTTTAAAAACAAACACAGCAATGATTTCTTTGTGAGTGAAAAAGGCAATAGCTACTGGAAAAGGACTCTGTGTTTTGGTCTAATATGTGTTCCTAATACTATAAAGCATGATTGAACATCCCCATTTTGTTTTCTCTTATGAAAATTTCCATTTAGACTTGGCTGACCTATTTTCAGCACCAGACTCTTGTGTCTTATCTAAATGACACACCAGATATATATTATGTAGCAGTGACAGTGACTATTCACTATTCTAAGAAGAAAATAAGACTGATGCAATCTAATCTTCAAATTGTTATTCAGTTACTAAAGCTGTGGTTAACATATACTACCTTCTTCCATAAACAGGATCCTTCCATAAGATCAAAACTTGCTTGTCTTGCTCTTGTGATTAGTACAATTGGACCTGCAACCAGATCCCACTGACGTCAAAATTCCCCATGAATTACTAAAGTCCAGAGGATTTGTCTGGGACCAGGATCAGTGGCACTTCACAGTCCAATGGCCCCAAAGGTTTTATGACAGATGGTTCAGCATAAATAAATAACAAATTCTCCTACCTACTGCATTGCTATCTATATGCAAAAACTTCTGGCACAAGTACATGTACCCCCACTGTGGATTTATGAGTCACATGTCTTCTAATTCAGAGGTAAAGAAAACTGGAAAACATTCAGAGAAAGGATTATAGTGTTATAAATACAAATTATACCAAAACACTGAGTCCTCAGCAAATCCTTTGCCAACAACTGTTGCCTTTTTCACTCACAAAGAAATCATTTTACTATGTTTAAACATTTTTTAAAATCAGAAGTCTTTTTGCTCTATGTTTGCAAAACATCTAACGGTCATGTGTAGCATTTATCACAAAGACTGTTTTCCCTTTGTAGAACTGCCAACCATATAAATCCAAAAATCATCAGCCAGCCCACCCAAACATTATGAGTGGCCTAAAAATCAAAAGGTAATTAAAATAATAAACGTGATTTAATTTTATTTGCCTTCCTGTTTTTGAGCCTTTAGGATTCATGTTTTCAATTATGAGAGCAAGATGCTTACTTTTTCAAAAATGAAAGGGGAGATTCTCACATGATCTCACAAGTCGAAGAGCTGAGATGCTCAGAAAAACCCAACATCTCATGACTTGGGATAAAATCACAAGAGCCGGCAACACTATCAAGTTCAATGCAGACTTTTAAATGATAGATTCTAGTGAATGTTTAACTATATGGTGACCTAATCAAAACTACATCTAAAAAGTAAGCTAGTATAAAATGGAACTGGCTTGATGGGCCCAATCTTGAAGCATTTATTTAGAGATCTTGCATTATTTCCTAGACACCCAAAATTCCCACTGAATACAGATCTTGATTAAGTAGATGGATCACTTAAGCAGTCATTTAGAGTTTTGGATATCCAAGAAATAAAGTAACAATGCATATCAGTACTTACCTGGGTAAACTTCCCATTGGGCTTTGTTGGCAGTTTGAGTTTGTAAGGGAATGCATGATAAAACCCAATGTATTTCCTTCTATAGCTGTTTTTCTGAATTTTTAAAAATATATAGTTAGAATAAGTACTTTAAAGAAAGCCTGATTTTTGCACTCATGCAGTTTATACAAATTTAGAAATTAATTGGTCTCTAATGATCCTGCGAACAGAGGAGGCAATTTACAAGTTATTCTGTGCCCAGTTCCAGTGGTGTTTCCCACAGTAAGCACAGAGATTCTCATCCAAACTGGTAGAATCTTCAAAATGAAAGAAAATTGTTAAGGGCAACCACAATAATAATAACTTTAAAGAGCTGGTGTTCCAAAAAGTAGGAAGACCAACACAGCCATTCAGGCCCAATGAAAGTTATATGGAGGACGGAGCTAAACTGTTCCCTACAGTGTAAAAGGTCTCGGTTAGATATTAGGGGGAAAAGAATCACTAGGAGGCTGGTGAACCACTGGAATGGGTTACGTAGGGAGACGGTGGACTCTAAGATGTGACTTGACAGAGCCCTGACTGAGATGATTTAGTTAGGGATGTTGCTGCTTTGAGCAGGGGGTTGGACTAGATGACCTTCCGAACCTAATATTCTATGATTCTAACTGAAAATCAGCTTAAATTGGTTGTAAATGAGTGTCAACTGGACAGACAGGGAGCGAGTTATCTTATACCTACTTCTATCTTCCAGTTGGCTGCTTTTCTTGTTAAGTTCTTCCTTTTAACCTCCCAGGGATTATGTCGTATCATTTTACCTTCACAAGAATTTATGCCCATTTACCTTTTACTTTGGCCCCATATGCAATGTTTTTTCAAAAATAAAATGCAAAATATATGTTTAATGTTTATAATATACTGCTGAGCAGCATGTTTTGAAAAAATTTCAAAACTTGGAGGTAATTATACCCCATTAAAGAACATGATATTCTCATGAAATTTATCAGCAGAAGGCAGAACGTAGCATAGGCTGAGTTTTGGAGTATATATAACTGTTCAGATTTAAACAAACAACAGTCCTGTGGCACTTTTAAAGGCTAATAAATTATTATGTTTATTGCATGAGCTTTTGTGGGAGAAAATCCCTCTTCATCAGATGCTTTGAAGATGACAAAGTGAGATTTTTCTCACACAAAAGATCATGCAATAAAGACTAACACATTTATTTAAATATGCCACAGAACTCCTTTGCTGAACTGGACTAACATAGCTACTCCTTCGGAACTGTTCAAAGTTAGTATCTTCCCTTCCGTTACTTAATCAGAGATGTCATTCTATTGCTTTACACTGTGCTGTCCTCATTATTTTTTAATTTGGAGTTAATGTTTCAGCACCAAAGAAAGCAACGGATTTACAGTGCTCACGAGAGGCAGTCATAATGGGCATGTGCCATGAAAGCTGCAGTCTGGACAATGAACTGAGGCGCTGATTTTCAAAGCCCCTGTTTTTCCAAATCTGAGTCTCTCCTGGCAGACTGCCAATCATGCAAAAATTGTCAATAGTTCTGTGATTATGGTAATCATCATTCTCTAAGGACTACAATTAGACACCAAATGCATGTTCATGTCTGACATCAGTTACATCTGAATGTAGATCTCAGAAGATGAATAACTAATGCATAAACCCATTCTGCTATTTACTACAGATTCTGTCTTTCATCCTCTTTTGTCTTTAAGGTATATCTAAGTGTTTAATATATACCTAATCACAACTAGAACCAGCCAGCCACAGCAGTAGTAAATTATAACCATAGTTGCATGACTTTACATTCTCTTTTTGGGCAAGAAATTAAAAATTCCCACTTTCCAAACATGGTTCATTACCTTTTGTCAGATCTTACTTAACCTGTACAGTTGACAATATTTTATGCTAGAGTCCAAAATGCTAAACTTTGCTAAACTAATTAAAATGCTAACCTTTGTTATAGATGGCATTACTAATGTTTGCGCAAGCAATCCTTATTCCATTTTGTAATTTGGGACTTTTAAATAAATATTTATTTTCAAACACATTTTTGAACCGGAGCTACTTCATGATGTCAAATTAATCAAATTCTTTCCAGAAGAATCCTAAATTTCATTCAGTTCACAAAATCTCAGGCCAATTTAATCTGATCAAGAGGAAAAAACAATAGCATTTTTACAGACTTAAACATAATGTTGACCATTAGTGATGGTGACATTGAATTATAACATAAGTGGAAAGGAGTTTAAAAAAAAATCAACTTTTTCATATTCCAGCTAATAAGATTCCAGCAAAGTAAAACTTACAGGAAATTTTAAAGCATGCAGTTTTTTGCATAGCATTAGACACTTTCTGCTGTGTATTATTATGATCATTTGTGTTACCATAGTGCATACAACCCCTAGTCTTGAGAAATCTATACATTTCCATAGTAACAGAAAAGACAGTAAGTTCATTCAGTTGAATTTGTGAAGACATCTCTCAGTCCAATGAAAGACATTAAAAGAAATTCCTACCCAATCTCCAGTCTTAGCTGTGAGACGTATTTTTACATGAAGACAAATCATTTCACTGTGGGGGAAAGAAGCCAGGTGAAAATGTTCATCTTTCAGTAGCACTTGGTGCCTGTTTTAATACAGAAGTGACTGTCTTGTCACACTAGCAGCAAAGAGAAACACTTCTACAATGTAAAGAGATGCCTCTCCTTCCCCAAATGACCATCTTTTGAAGAAGTTACCCAGTGCCTCCAAAAGGATATGTCTCAGCTACAGCATGGCAGCTGTGCTACTGTAGCCCTGTAGTGCTGACACTTCTTGCATCAACTAAGGGGGTTTTTTTGTATCAACATAGTTAATCCATCTCCTCAAGAGGCCATAGCCAGGTCGACAGAAAAATTCTACTGTCCTTCTAGCTGCATCTGCACTGGGTTAGGTCAGCCTAATGCTCAGGGAGCTAAACCCTGCATGGCTCTGACTGACACAGATCAGTGGATGTAATTTTTAAGTGCAGACCAGGCCTATGTGAGTTAGGAATACAATTCTCATGAAAGAGAGACTTAAGTGCCTTTGAAAATTTTACCCAGGTTTTTAGTGTTGGGAAGAAGAGTGAGAATGGAAAGTAAACACCAAAATAAAAGATCTGTCCATGCGAAACTGAGGACTAGGCTACACTGTCGGCAGCCTCACACCAATTGTACAGGTTTGATTGAGCATCTATAAAGATGTGCTCAGTCAAATACAGAATCAACTGAAGGTTAATTTGTTAAGACCTAGCCAGCAAGTAGCATAGTGCTGATTCGATCGGAAGGCATTTTCCATCAACACAGCTCTGGGGGGACCCTGTGGTGAATGGGCATTAACTTGCATATCACCCTTCAACTGCCACCAAAATCTTCCCCCAGTATAGACCAGCCCTCAGTCAGGGGCACCAAACCAAGAACTTTCAGAAGAGGGTGTGGGGCTATGTCTACTGTTTCTTTAAATCTGTAGCAGGAAGCCAGGCAGGGGAAGATGCTAGGCAAAAGCCTTACAGTGAAGTATAGGGAGAGTATCTTAAGGAGACTTTCTAGATGTTCCTTGTTTGTAGTTAAAGCACTGGCCATGAGTGGGGTATGGGGTGGGAGAGCTCAACACTCCATAGGCCAGACACCTAGAGAGGCCTTGGTCTTCCGCCTTTTAAGTAGCAATCTCATGTTAAATCAGCGAGGCAACCACTAGAGTAATCTGGGGCGTCTCTGTGGCTGCATGGACACAGTGCCACTGAAACATGACCCGACTTTCCCTCTGTAATAACGGGGGCAGTCAGGCCAAATTTCTGTGAGTGGCCAGTGTGATGTGACACATGAGGTTGCAACAACATTCAAATTTGTTCTGCCTGCTTCTCTATCTGTATCTGGATGGAAGGGTAGCTGGGGCCAGTGGAGCTGCATCGTGTCGCATGGGGAGTCTCTTCTTGTAAAGCAGAGAACAGGGGGTTCTGCTGAGAGCTCCCCTCTTGGTGCCACTGTCTCACGCAGTGGGTGGGTAGGAGACAGCAGAAACTCCTTGGGTGAGGGAGACAGAGTCCCTCCCTGTTAAGAGGGGGCCAGAAACAGATTTCTCTCTCCCCTCCCTGCCAAGATATATCTGAATTGGCTCCAGTGGATTAGAGGAAACCATCCCTCTTTCTGAATTTCTTTACCATTGACACATGAGAGCTAGGGGACCTCTGACCTGTGAACATACAATTATGGTAGCTGAATACAAATTTTTGTCAAGTCTTATTCCTAACTTGGAGTATTGATCTTCAGCTCCAACCATAATGAGTTTTCAAGTGAAGGGGGCGGCTCTGAAATAGCAAGTCAGCAAAACACAGGTGACCGCTGACAAGACAGCAAAAAAAAAAAGAAAGTGATGTTAGGTCAATATGTACCAGCCATGCATATCTCCATATTACATGCATCAACTGTTTTCATTTATTTATCATTCTCATTACAGGCACCCAAAACAAGCAGTGCTCTCGTTTAAGTAGCAAGTGTTTTAGTGATAATTAAACAGGCCAGCTAACATTTATTAATATCAATTAATATTTAGACCACGGGTCTCAAACACGCAGCCCCTAAAGCTATGGCCTACAGCCTGCAACAGCACTATTGTTACCAATATTTGTGATATTGTCGTATGAAAAGGTTTCAGTGGTGCAGCCCTCTAACCTATTAGTCCTCATGAAGCCCTGGACTAGTCCTCATGTGGCCCTCTCAGCGATTTGGGTTTGAGACCCCTGATTTAAACAAAGCACTAGCCTGTTCTGTGAAAGTCTCCAATTGTCGTGCAAAATCAAAAGTTTACAAGTGATTCCATCACAAGGCAGTAACAATTTGTACTCAGGTAAGAGAACTTCTTCTGACCTTGAGATTGCGTGCTAAATAAATTACCTCGGAGCGAAAGTGATGCGTTCTCATGACAGCATCTGGAAGGAAAGAAAAGAGAAAGAGGTAGGACGGCCTCTGGCTCAGCTCTTAAGTGGAAACAGAAAACAAAAAAGCAAGGAGTCCTGCTGTGGCACTTAAAGACTAACTAACAGCTTTTATGGATAGCCTGAGCTCTCCTGGGCGAAAATCCCACTTGGTCTGAGCCTTCTCAGCTATTTCTCCCTGGAAAGCTCATGCCATCCATAAACGGGTTAGTCTTTAAGTGCCACAGGACTCCTTGCCTTTTTTCTTTTTTGGCTGCAGTAGACTAACAGGGCTGCCCCTTTGAACTTCCCTTCAGTGAGGGAGTTTGGTTTCTGCGCCGCTTCTTTTCGGGCGGGCTCCGGGCCCCCGCAGGGCGGGCGCGTGTGTTGTTTATCAGCACGAGGGGGGCTCGAGTCCCGCCTTCCCTGCCCCCAGCCAAGCTTTGGTGAGGGGCTGGGTGGAGACGGCGCTGCCGCAGTCGCGGGCCTGGCCCCGCAGCCTCCTGGAGCAGCAAAACCCAGGGCGGCAAAGGCGCGGGGAGCCTCTTACCTCGGCTCCTGGAGCGCCCCGAGAGGACGGACTTGATGGGGTGCCTCCCCTTCTGCAGCTTGCGGTGCCAGCAGCAGAAGAATAAAATGGTCGCGATGGTGCCGAGCAGCAGCAGGAGGAGGAAGAGGGCACACTGGATGCTGTAGGGGCGCAGCAGGACCAGGAAGGCGGCGGCGATCATGGCTCAGGTGGGACGCGGGGCAGGCTGGCTGCGGAGCCGCAATGGCAGCGCCGGCCGCTGACTCCGCCGCAGCCCAGCCCGCAAGAGTGCGGCGCGCGGCGCCCCGCGTGCCACCGCCGCCCCTGGGCGCCGCCCGCCTCCGCCAGCCGCGCCAGTGGGCAGGAGGAGCCGGAGCCGGAGGCGGGGGCTGGACCCCAAAGTTTGCTGCGGCTGCGGCTGCTGCTGCTGGCGGCCGGGGACTTGGCTGGCTGGCGGCGCATGACATCACGCGAGCTGCGGCTGCGGCTGCGGAGGGGCCGGCGAAGATGGCTGCGGCGAGGTAGAGGCAGGAGGCTGGAGGCAGCGGCCGGAGATCTCCGCTCTGCCCCCCTGGCGAGGCTGGCAGCGACGCGCTGAGGTAGCTCGTGGTCCTTTCTTCCTAGGGTAGGGCTGCCCGGCACCAAAGCACGGCGAGGAGGACACATGGAGAAAATGTAGGATTCATGGCATAGTCGTCTGCTTTTAGGGGGCCCTGGAAGGCTTCCCCCTCAACATAGGGGGTTCTGGGATATTCCAGCTTGCTTGAACCCCTGTCACTAAAAAGCCAGGCGAAATCATGGATTTTTAAAATGCCTGCCGGGTGGAGGACATGAAGGTAAAAAGGAGGAACGGTCCTCCTTTTGCCTGACCTCTGGTAAGGCTATCCTAGGGTTAGCACATGTCAGGCAAAAGGAGGACAGGTCCTCCTCCTTGGTGTCCTCCGTCTGGTTAGGG
>ML681979.1:14528705-14573564 GCA_007922195.1 Podocnemis expansa
GACAGGTCCTCCTTGGTGTCCTCCCTCTGGTTAGGGTTAGCACATGTTAGGCAAAAGGAGAACAGGTCCTCCTTTTTTACCTTCATGTCCTCCATCCAGCAGGCATTTTAAAATACATCATTTTGTCTGGCTTTTTACCTAGAGGGGTTAAAGTATGCTGGAATGCCCCGGAACACCCTGTTTTTAGGGGGAAGTGTTCCAGAGCCCCCCAAAAATAGAAGTATATGACATGAATACTGCATTTTCTCCATGTGTCCTCCAATGGCCTCCTTTTCATACCTGCCTCTCCTTTCCTTGCTTTGGTATCTGGTAACCCTACCTCTGGTAGGCGTTTTAAAATGCCTCATTTTGTCTGGCTTTTTACTTACAGGGGTTAAAGTATGCTGGAATGCCACGGAATACCTTATTTTTACAGGAAAGCATTCCAGAGCCCACTAAAAACAGAAGAATATTACATTAATACTACATTTTCTCCATGTGGCCTCCAATGTCCTCCTTTTCATACTTCCATGTCCTCCTTTCCAGGCTTTGGTATCTCATAACCCTATTTCTTCCTCCCCCGCCACGGCTCGTTTCCTCACACCTGGTGCCAGCTCCCAGCATCTGCCAGCTGCAGAAAGAAGTTCCTGGGGGCTGGGCAGCGGTCGGCCCAAAATATAAAGTCCTCCTCGGCTCCGCATGCCCCGCCCCTTGTGTGTGGGCTGTGAGATTGCTGGGGCGGGAGCTGCATGGCCAGAAACTTTTGTTTGGGGTCGGAGGAGGGTTACCAGATGTCAGGCAGAAGGAGGACATGTCTAGAGTTATCAGATACCAAAGCCTGGAAAGGAGGACAGGGAAAATACAAAAAGGAAGACACATGGAGAAAATGTAGTATTAACATACTATTATTCTGTCGTTAGAGAGCCCTGGAATGCTTCCCCTAAAAATAGGGTGCCCTGGGGCATTCCAGCATACTTTAACCCCTGTAAGTGAAAGTCAGACAAAATCATGGATTTTTAAAATGCCCTGCCGGACAGAGGACGTGAAGGCAGAAAAGGAGGACGTGTTCTCCTTTTGCCTGACATCTGGTAACCCTAGACATGTCCTCCTCTTTACCCTCTTGTCCTCCTTTTTACCTTCATGTCCTCCATCCGGCAAGCATTTTAAAATACATGATTTAGTCTGGCTTTTTGCTTACAGGGGTTAAAGAATGCTGGAATGCCACAGAATAATACCTTATTTTTAGAGGAAAGTGTTCCAAGGCTCTCTAAAACCAGAATACTATTACATTAATACTACATCTTTTCCATGTGTCCTCCCACGTCCTCCTTTTCGTACTTCCTGTTCTCCTTTGCAGGCTTTGGTATCTGGTAGCCCTAGTTTGGAGTCAGTTCTGTGTTCAGCAAAGGCTAGGGTGCAGAGGGAGCCTTTGTAAGCACCTGTTATTCCTTTACAGCTGCCAGATCTGATGTGTGGTGGGGTAACCTTCAATGACAAAGGCAAAGACGCAAGCAGTATCTCCCCAGGACTAGGGTGACTAGATGCCAAAGCGTGGAACGGAGGAGACAGGGAAGTCCGAAAAGGAGGACACATGGAGAAAATGTAGTATTAATGTAAGATTCTTCTGTTTTTAGGGGGCCCTGGGACACTTCCCCCTAAAAACAGGGTGTTCCAGGGTGTTCCAGCATACTTTAACTCCTGTAAGCAAAAAGCCAGACAAAATCATGTATTTTTAAAATGCTGTCGGATAGAGGATGTGAAGGTAAAAAGGATGACATGTTCTCCTTTTTGCTGACATCAGGTAACCCTACCCAGGACTTGAAATCGGGGGTGGGGGGTGAGGAGGTGGGGAGTATTGGGGGGGTGCTAACTAAATAAGTATAACACTTGTTAGTAGCTGACAGCTGGGGGGGTGCTGGGAAATTGGGGGGGTGTAGGGGGGGTGTTAGGGAAATCCCTGGGCGCAAATGGAAAACAGTGCCTTTCCTGACAGGTCTATAACACTGTGCATGGAACTGAACAAATATTTCAAATGAAAAATGCATGTTTTAATGCCTCATCATTTGCAGGAAGGTTTATTTCTGTCACCTGGTTTAGTGCAGTAACTGAGTACTGAAGAGGTTATGTAGCTGCCCTTCCTAGAAAATACCACTGGTTTTATGTTATGAAATAGATGAGGCAGTCCTATTGTAATGGAAGTGTACTTTACTCAGTTACCTAATACATTTTATGTATTAAAGCCCATTGGGAAGTTCCTTGGTGCTCTGGGCTGCTGCAGCAAAATCAGTTATATCACAAAATCAAATATGCCGGCTTCCTATAGTAAACTGCAATATGCTGCAGCGAATGTCACCTCCAGTGATCTTCATTGCACAGAGTTATGTAGTGATGCAGAAACCAAACGGATCCTATCTACTGTTCATGCATAGAGCAACAGCTGCATTTTGGTGTTTTTGACTAAAGGCATAATACATTAAGAATTATCTTTCGGAAAGCAGCCACAAGTACAGTACAGAAAATCAACCTCTTATGCATTGTAAAATATGCAATGAAAAAAATACATGTACACTTTGGTAATATTACATGAAAATATTCACCAATATCACCCTAAAAAGTTAGGATTCATTGGTAAAGACATTAATGTTCATTTTATATAACGTATGTGCACACACACAATTCGAAGAAACATTTTACAACTTTTCAGCAATAATTAAATGCACTTCATATAATCAAAATGCACTCTTATTTATGCTTTTATGTAAGAGGTACAAACCAAATCTATATCTAAAAGTGTGTATTTATATTGAAGACCACCTAAGTTGATAGAGAGAAACCTGTTTTTGATTTCTTGAATAAATTTGGGTGAAATGCTCTCTGGAATTCAGTCTGTTGATCACTAAACTGTTGTATCACTCCTGGGTAGACTTTTAAGGTTGCTGAAATCTATTTTTAGTTGGGCTAGGGTTCCCCACCCCACCCCTGGATTCAGACTGATAGTGGGTGGCATGTCTAACCGAGAAAAATATAAGGCTGGTGTTCTTGAAGTTATGAGATATTACATCCTACCACATTTTTTTTATAATGTGATCATTTATCCCAACGTATTGAGAGGGTATTATTCTGCAGTATTACATTATAAATAGCAAGTTTAACTGCATAAGATACGGGCACTGTAGTAGATTTTTCATGATCAGGAAAAAGACAGATGCTCTCAGGTTGCATTGCATCATGTGGCAACAGTGAAATGTTTCCTGATACCGCAGTACACTGCAGTAAAGCTGTGTTCCTGCAGATTACTTGGAGATTATTAAAAAGATTCATGATGCCTCACTTGAACATGAGACAACTCAAAGTAATGTCCATTGCAGTGCACTGCGCACATGCACACGCACACACACACACACTTTTTAACATCTTTCACTCTATTGATTTATTTGAGATCTTGGGAAATCTTAAGATGTGTACTGTGGCAATGACCACACAATATATTGCTGAGAATAAGAGCCATGGAGCATAGGTATTTTCTCATTACCACTGGATAGAAAAGTTTGGGAAGGCATTTGGCTACAGGTGCATCTGTAACATTTCATCTAGAAGGCAAAATATATTAGCTTTTTATTAAAGGTTATTGTACAGTCATCATATTAGTAAACTGAAGATATTATTTTGCCAAAGAGTCATGATGAATTTCATGACAGCCACTTCTTTTTTGCACTTGAAAAATATAAAAGAGAGTAGTTTATTTAAAGAAGTACTGACACACACGGTCGTCAGATAGCGACGTCTGTCAGCTTTTGAGCCCCAGCAAACTGGGTCATTCCCTTCATTTACATTAGTCTTCTGTTCTGCCTCTCTCAATATCTATATTCATCATTATTCTGCATTTACTAAGCCTTTTCCTTTTCTGTACAGCAGTGGAAAGGTTTTTCTTGTACTTATAATAGTCAATAAAAATTAAGCCATTGGAGGGATTATGCTTTAAAAAACTGAAACAATGTTGTTAGTTATTTGGAAAAATATACATGGAAAAAATAAAATGATGGTCTGAAAAGTAAAAAGAACATTTTTATTTGTACTGCAGCTTTCATACAAACTGCTTCCCAAAATGCTTTTCAGAGAGATAATCTTAATCCAATTACAGAGTTTCATAAAGGAGTAGGAGAAGAGAGGCAGAAATGAAAGGGTAAGGGTAAAAGATAAAAGCTTTGCTTTCAGGCAAGCTTTCAGGCAGGATTTGGCATCTGGGGAGAGTGCTTGCACTGGAGGGATACAGGAAATGTTTCAGAGCAGCAGATGCAGTGCAGGGTCTCTAGGACCAACTGTGGCCATGGTGTGTGGAAAAACAGAGAGGCCTACGCTGAGGGGACAGAGAAGAGGAATAATGAGAAGCAAGTTCCTTGAGAGAGGCTTAAGCAAATCTGTGGAGGGTTTTATGAACAAGGAGGCAATTTTAAACTGGATCCTGGAACGAATGGGAAGCAGAGCTGTTGTTTTAGGATGCGCATAATGTGACTGCGTTTCTTTTATGTATGAAGTCAGTAATAGCATCCTGCATGTGCTGGAATCTAGACAGCTGACGTTTCTTGGGGGGTCAGAGAGAAAGGAAATGGCAGTAGCCAAGGTGACAGGAAACAAAGGCATGGGTGAAGCTTTCAGCAGAGGTGTCCAGAAGTAATGAGGAGTGCATGCTGATACAAGTTTCACTCACATTGGCAGCGTTGGAGGATAAGTTGTGTTCCTAACCAGGGACTCCCAGGCTAGGATTACAAGGGCAAATGGAAGTTCTGAGTGGAGGAGGGAGAGGGGGGTGGTAGGATGTTGCCTTGGTTGGAATGATACTCCTTAGATAATCACACAGTTTGTTTATCATCACACAGGTTTTTTTTTCCCCTGTGCAAAAGCAAAAGGGGGAAAATGTTGTATGGGAAGATTGTGCTTTTAAGTACAGCCCTGAGCATGGGGTGCTGTGGGATAATTCCTTCCTGCATCCGTGCCTCTCTCAGGCACACATACACTTTCTCTCTTTCTGCTGGCTTCGCAGTATTGGCCGTCAAGTTAGGGCAAAACTAAGTTTCCAACCTCTTACCCCCACATGTAGATCTGTAGTCCCTCTAGCCCATGATCCCTGATACTTTATGCATTGATTAAGGAATGTGTGCTCCTTCAAAGATCTGCAGATGTTATTAAGCCAGATTCATGAGAGATAAGGGCATTCAACATCTCTCAGGAGGTACTTAGCATCTTACAGATTCAGGTCCTGTATGTTTCAGCTTACGATGATAAGACTCCCTCCTACATTATGCCATAGAAGGATGTCACATAATTGGCTGATCTGTTGACCTGGATGTATGAACTTAGTAGGAAGACATGTTTAAGATTACAGTAAACCTTAGTGAAAAAGTACAGTCCTTTTCTTTCATCTAAATTACAGTATGTCTTGGATGCTGTGACTTTATTGGTTGCATAGTAAGTCTCTGGAGGAAGGATCAGGTTTTACTTCAAAAGAGGTGATAAAAATGTTTTATCCAATACTACACTGCCAAAATGTGAAATTCCCTGAGCTCTGATTACTCAACTTTTGCTGAACAGTTACAAAATAAAAATACAAAGCCTGAAATGTATTTATTGTTAGAGGCTATAAGCATTAACATTAAAATACCCTTAACTGTACGATATCCCGTTTAAATGGTTGCTTGTCTGGTAAAATAAAAGCTCATGTATTTCTTCTCAAGTCACAAACAGCAAACACACACAAAAAAGAAAAGAAAATGCTGGAGTATATGGATTTTTCCAACATTCACCCTACTGAATAATTACATTTTTGTAATTTCCTGACGATTTTAAAAAACCATGCTATGTGAAACCACAGTTTCAAATCTGAGCAGGATCACTTCAAAACTTCATTCTTCCAGAAGAGTTAAATTGAAGATTCAGTGCCATGTCTTATATATTTAAAGGATACATTACTTAATCAATCAGTCATTAAGTAATTCTCTCAACATCTCTGTGAGGTATGTAAATAAGTATTGCTAGCCTCAGTTATATCCAGAGAAACTAAAGGAGAGAGGTTAGGCTATTTGCCCTAGGTCAGTTAATCTGAATACCATACATTTGCTCTTCCCTCCATGCCACTGTGGCTCCGGAAAACTGTCAGTATAATGTGCATGCATTCCAGATGACAATTTAAAAATCAGGTCCTATCTACTCTCTGTGGAGATGACAGGGTAGCTTTTATGGTGGCCTCTGGCCTTAGGTTACAAGTTCCATTTGCTCACACAGAACTTGTACCAGAATTTTTATACCCACAGTTCAGTTGTTGGTGAAGATCTGAAAGGTAGCACCTCTACCTAATAATTTGAGCATGCATGCAAATCAGATAGAGGTGCATCTATACAGTTGTTCAATTCATTTTGTGTCTGTAAAACTGTTGGCTCAAATTGAACTTCCACAGAAGGAAGCTGATCTAAGCCCTGCAGCAAATATACCACTAAACCCACTATGGTGTTTTTTGTCAGAGGAGTTGAATGTGTGCATCCTTGGTTAAAATTTGCCCATTCTGTACATTATTGTGATGTGCTATGTTATTGTTCATTTGTTCCAGCTGTCTCCCCCAGAGGGGCACTTCAGTAGTACCATATGTATATAATGGTCAATTGCTTTGGGAACCTTTGGCATTAAAGGAGTCACACACAGAAAATATAAAATAGTATGCATACCATTTTTATTGATTTACATTGGATTTAATGAGGTATATTTAAAAGAATTTTTAATTGTTTGGCAGTTAGGAGTGGTTGCAGCAAGGTTTAAAGCTATAGTCATTGCTGTGGTAGGAGTGTGGTCCTACTGCAAAATTCCTGAAATTCAGATGGCACTGATAATGGTCTCTAAACTAAGCCGACAACCCCAGCCCCATCTGTAAATAAAGAAGTTTGTCAAACAGTTATTGTGACATGCTACTAAGTAGGCACCTGATAAGAAAAAAGTGACGTCAGCACACAGGACATTCTATGACCATGGTGACAACATGCTTTTAGCTGATCACCTTTAGAAGGAAACACCTATCTTTCTTGAGGATTATGACAGGTTTGATATTTAATGAGCATCCTCTCATAAGCAGGGCTGTCTCACTAGATTTTAAAGTAGGGTGTTGGGTATGGAAAGATGTTTTTATGTTTTCCTCAGCCTTTTATTCCTGTTTCTGGATCAGATTTTAAAACCGGTAGTTTAGGGAAATGGTTCTTGACTGATTTGACCATTTCTCAGACCAACTGATAAGTTTTTATCTTTTGCCTGACTTTATAGCTTTTGAAGAAGCATTTGCACACTCCTATATGCAATGTTATTCTGGCTGCCAGTTTGTACCAATCGGCATGGGGTATTTGTGATCACCTTGTCAGTTTGTGCAAATGCAGTTTGATGGTGCAGACATGACTGTAGGCATGCCATCACAGAGCTGTCAGATAATCTATTAAGATACTTAGTGAGTATGCAGAGCTAAGGTAATGTACCAGATCCCATTCGTTGTAGTCTTCTTAGTTTTGCTTGATGATTTCTCTGAAAGTCAACTAATGAGAGCAAACCACTGAGTTCAGTGAAGGCCCCTGTCCTGGTCTTTGTAAAGCTGAACAACATATTGAGCTGTTTCCTAAATAAATTATTACTTTAAAAAAAAACTGATATAATCCTAGAGCTACTAAATAGTTCTGTTCAGTAAAGCCAATGCTTTTCATTTGTCATCTTTCAGAAAACCTAAATGGTTTGATGCACGATCCAGTGCATTTTCAAAGAAAATACTTCAAACTTATAATTAAAAAACAGAATTGTTCTTCTGCTCGACATTGGTATATTTAAGAGTTATTAATATATCAAGGTACTTCTAAGTTGCTGAAGTTTATAGCATGCAGAGAACAGCTATGAAAAACAATAATCACCTCACAGACTTATCAAGGAGATTTTGACATGCAGTACAACATGTAGGCCAAATCCTGGATCCTAATAGTCCTATGGACTTCATATGCCAATAGGACTTTGAAGTAAGGGAGACTGGCTATGTACATAAGACTACTGTGAATAGCATCAGCTGGTACAGAAGAATCTCAAAATGTTTCACAGCCAGTTATACCAGACTCACCATCCATTATACTTAGTTATGGAGAAGTACAGTTGATAGGTATTGATAGTAAGAACTATGTAACTAAATTCCCTTTCACACTGCCCTGAAGATTTACTTTGCTGGTAGAAATGTGGTAATTTTGAATGTATTTACAGAATCCTTAAAATTCTGCAGTGATAATCTGCTAGATTTCACCCTAATTTTCCAGCTAAATGTGTAACACAATATCACTGTTGTTTCTAGGAAGGCTGGGCTCTAATCCTTGTCTGAGAACTGTAGACTTTTGCCTCTAAATAAGTCATATTTTCCCATAAAATGACTACAATATCAGTCTGTAAAGCTCTTAAGCAATAATTGCACTTCTGCATTCTATGCTGAGGCTTAATTCTACTGCTGCCTCTGAAGTCGGTGGTAAATCTTGCACCACTTCACTGCAAACAGAATTAGACCACAGAACTGGAAATATAAAATAATTAAGTAAGGCCTTATTTTTAATTATAAGCTT
The DNA here is from genome assembly GCA_007922195.1 of Podocnemis expansa. Classification (NCBI taxonomy): domain Eukaryota; kingdom Metazoa; phylum Chordata; order Testudines; family Podocnemididae; genus Podocnemis; species Podocnemis expansa. The sequence goes on from ML681979.1 coordinate 14,537,303, forward strand.
GTTATGAGGCCATTTGAAAGTCTCTTGAGTTTTTATTTTTAATTCAAGATATTTTGCACCCATATCTTTTGATGTCTTGGAAAATTTAATTTAAAAAACAATGCAAACCAAAACCTGTCAGTAGGACCAAGTGTCCTAGCACAGAATGAAGTGGTTTTGGGTACAGCGTACCCAACTCCTTCTCATCCTGCTGGTAGCTACTTAGAGTAGGGGCTTTCCAGGGAGAACTGCATAATTAAAGGCTGCACCCAGAAAGTGGACAATATAAGATGTTAACAATTGCAGCATACGTGAGTTTCAGAATGATTATGGATCGCTACAAAACTATCAGTTTAATCTTTTCTGTATAGACATTAATTCGGGGGGGGGATGGGGACCAGGTAGGCTGTGCGAGATTGTATGTGTCTGTTGAAATCAATAGCAAAGCTCTCTCTGACTTCACTGAGAGCAGAATCAGACTCAGTGAGTAGCTAAAATCTCATGTTGTAAATTTGTAGTCCTTTATATTACGTTTACCGAGAGGAAGGAGAACTAGTGATCTCATCGTAGCATCTGCCAGTAATCCCACTGAATGGAACTAGAACAGACTGTGTCAGCCACAGGGAGGAAGATGTCTTTACAAAGACTTTTGTGATTATTTTTCTTATGTTGTTTTTTTCTGATTGCTTAGTAACCGTATCCTGTGTGCCAAATTGTACATTAATATCTGTTCAGCATATGAGATATGAACATATTTGCAAAAATTAGTGATCCAATTAATAGGTTTCCTCCATACAGCATGTAAGTGGGTGCTTCCATGCCCCCCCCCCCCCCCCCCGGCAGTCTACAGGCTATCTAGCTTCAGAGAAACTATGAATAGATTTAGGTCTCTTAAGAGAGATAAACAGTAGGTTTAGGACACAGTACTATTGAAATGGGTAGCTGTGTTTTCAAATGGAGAATCTGGCACTTGTAAAGTAACTTGCTTACAAGACATGCAAGTGTGTTTTTTAATAAACTGTATATACAATCCCCCTCAGCAGGGCTGCGTTATCAGAGGGGCTTTAGGGGCTTAAGGAGTGGGCCCAGGCCAAAAGGGGGACTGCAAGATCCAGCCCCTAAAACTCCTGCAATAATTCAGCGCCCTCCTGCCCCACTCAGTGTCGACAGGGCAGGAACACATAGAGCGCTCCTGCCCTGCTGGTGCTGCGGGGAGGGGGCAGGGGGCCCTGCAGCAGTGCGGGAACTAGGTATTTTGACCCCCGGGTGCGCCTGGAGCAAGCAGCACAGAACACACTCTCAGCTAACTGGTGAAATGGAGCCGCTCAATACAACACCTCGGGCAAAGCTCCAGCTGCCCCGCCCCAGTTACAGCCCTGCCCTAGAGGCAGAGGCCAGCTAGCTCTGCGCTCTGCCCTGCCCTTGAGCCAGCTAGTCTGCCTCCAGGGGTGGGACACGGTTGGCTACTGCCTTCTCACTCCACCTGGAGGTGGGGTCTGGCCGGCGGTGACCTACTCAGCTCCAGCCTGGCCACAGCTCTCCAGGGCCCACCCATGGCCATGGAGGGGCTGCATGGGGGTCGCTGCTCTGCACCGTGCATCAGCTGCCCTCCAGCCTCCCCCTCCTCCCCTTGCCCCCACCGACCGGCCAGAGTGGGGGTGTTCTCTGGCCCCAAGTCCCCCAGCCAGAGATGGGGGAGTGTGGCCCAGCCTCCACAAGTGGGGTATGGGGCCTGGAGAGGGTGTGGGTGGGGCAGCCCGGGACTCCCAGGCTGGTTAATCAGGCCCTGCCTCTGTCATTAGTAACTGCACACAGTAACGTGTGTGAATAATTACATCTCTCCCAGCTAAAATAATTTAAACCACAAAAACTCTCATTGTGAGGAGTCTGACAGAAATCCTTCCAGAGCAAGGGGGGAAAAAGCCCCACAAGATCAGGTTCGTTGCTGTTAGATTTTAAACTCCAGGGTCCAAACACAGAAAGTCTAGCAAGAACTGGGGCACTGGACATAGCAAGTACAGTTCAAAAGTGTCCAGTACCAGGTCAAAATGAAATATAGATGGGAAATGCATAGATATCATCTCTCCAGAGCCCTGTATCGGTGGAACTGCTGGTACTAGAGGACAGATGAGATTATAAAGCTGCCATCTTTTATATTGCAGGCTCATGGGATGAGGAGATTTGAATTTATTGACTAAACATTTTTTCTCTGGATAATGTTGACTCAAAATGTCAAGAAAAAAATTCATTTAAACAAATTTCCCATTTTGCAAAGATGTTGAGGAAAAAACTTCATAAATGGTCAAAATTTCAGCCTTTCTAAAATGAAAATTCTGGGGGTTTTCACTATGATTCCTTTCTTATTCTGAGCAAACAGCAAACACTTGCCAGGGTGGGTACACGTCTGTTTTTCTTTTTCATTTGTGGTGATCTGTTTTGTAAGAGAACGTCTCCTGAAGATGATGTATCCTGTCATGGAGTCCTTATTCAAATAAGAGTCCTACAGATTCCATAAGAGATTTATATACAAAGGAATTGCAAGACAGACCTTGACTTTTCCATCTGGACTTTCCTTTTTCTTCATTAGAGACATTTTGTTACTTTTCTAACCCCTTTAATTACTTGCTCAAGAAGTTTTTTTGTCTACAGAAGAGAAGAATGAGGGGGGATTTAATAGCAACCTTTAACTACCTGGGAAGATGGAGCTAGGGGGCTGTTCTCAGTGACAGCATATGACAAAACTAGGAGCAATGCTCTCAAGCTGCAGTGAGGGTCGTCTATGCTGAAAGTTAGGAAGAACTTTTTCACCAGAAGTGTGGTGAAGGACTGGAATGAGTTACCTGGGGAGGTGGTTGAATCTCCATCATTAGGGGATTTTTAAGGTGGGTCTTGACAAAGCCATGGCTAGGATAATTCAGTTGGGGTTGGTCTTGCTTTGACCAGGGGTTCGAACTTGATGACCTTCGGAGGTCCCTTCCAACCCTAATCTTCTATTATTTTAATAGATAGGTAGGTATTTATCATTTGTGTGAAGAGATCAGCGCCGGAGAAGAAAAATGGAAAGAAAGCAAAGATTGTGGTATTTTGTCCTTTGTGTTGCAGTAAAGCTGTTTAAAACCATTTCTTGGCTAATATGTTTGAAACACCTGGACTGCTTACTGAGTCACTGTTGCAGTAGATGCAGAGAGAAGTGAGTACTGAGAGCCTCTCTCACCTCTCAGCACTGCCTTCTTGTCTCAGCCTCTGCAACAGCAGAAGCAGCAGCACAGCACAGATGCCTTTTAAAGCAGCCATGAAATCTCTGTGACTTCCTCCCCCAAAAACCAGAGGGTTATGAAATCCATGACTGTATCACAAATCACTGGCCCTGAATATTATTTTCTAATTTCTGCCAGTGTCCTTTGTAGCTTGGATTTTAAATTGGCAGCTCTCAGTGAAATTGTTTCAGCTGTTTACTGTCACATCCACTCACCACATGCAAAAATCCTCGAGTCACTTTGATCAAATTTCTATGCTGCAGCCTGATAGTAGTGTTAATTTTGGGCCTCCTCTATTCCTACTGAAGTCAGTGGCAAAACTTCACTGAGAATGGGAGCACATTCTTAGGCCTCAGCTCTGCCACCTGTACTAATGTTAGGTGACTCCTTCTGGTGGTAAGGAAATATTCAGCATGTGTAAGGTGGTAGGTAGTATAAGGCTTCTAAGATATGTCTACACTGGAGGCTCTGTTAAGTCAACCTAAAGTAGACCTTGTTAAGTCAACTTAGACAGTCCACATTGAAAACTCCTATTGACTGCCTACATCCACACTGGCAGGTGCTAGGTTGACCCTTCCTGGTGGCCAGGAACTCTGGGAGGGGGCCTGGAGGCCAATTAGGTCGACTTAAGGGCTTTTTCTGTCTACATTGGCTTAAGTCAACTTAATAAGGTCAAATTAAGTGTTAAGTTGACCTTAAGAGGTGGTGTTATTAAGCCAACTTAAGGAAGCACTTAAGTTGCCATAATAAAAGCCCAGTGTGGCCACAGGGGTCTTAAGGAAGGTTAAGTCGACCTAAGGCTGGAGTATAGACCAATGGTCCCTCTAAGCTGATGATGCAGCTGAGCAAGTTATGGATGCAGCTAAGCAAGTTCCCCACTGGTTCCCCAATCCCCACTGGGCCCCTTCTCTGCTGCCTGCTGGCTCCCTGAGGGCATCCATAACTTGATCAGCTGCATCATCAGCTTAGAGCAGGGGTCTCAAACATGTGGCCCCTGAAGCTATTTCCTGCAGCCCACAACGACACTATTGTTACCGATATTTGCAATATCGTTGTATGAAAAGTTTTCAGTGATGCGGCCCTTGGGCTAATGCAGTAGTCCCCATGTGGCTATCATGGTGATTTGAGTTTAAGACCCCTGGCTTAGAGGGAACATTGAAAATTGTGATGCTCAAGATACAACCATGAGAACAGTCATGTGCATGACTCCTAACGTATAATACGTCTCCAACTTCCGGCAGGGATGCTCTTGAAGATTTTCACAGAGATTTCAATAATTTCCACGACACCATCAAATTGAGCCTGGCACACTCCACACAGGAGATCCACTTTCTTGACACTACAGTACAAATCAGGGATAGACATATCACCACCACCCTATACCGAAAACCTACTGATCGGTATAGTTACCTACATCCTTCGAGCTTCCATCCTAAACACACCACACGATCCATTGTCTACAGCCAAGCCCTAAGATATAACCGCATCTGCTCTGATCCCTCAGACAGAGGCAGACATCTTGAGGATCTCTATCAAGCATTCTTGAAACTACAGTACCCAGCTGGGGAAGTAAGAAAACAAATTGACAGAGCTAGACGGGTTCCCCGAAGTCATCTACTACAGGAGAGACCCAAGAAAGAAAGCAACAGAACACCACTAGTCACCACATACAATCCTCAAGTCAGACCTCTGCAAAAGATCATTAAGGACCTACAGCCTATTCTAAAAGATGATCCCTCTCTCTCTCAAGCATTAGGAGACAGACCACTCCTTGCCTATAGGCAGCCCCCTAATCTTAAACAGATACTCACCAGCAACTACAGATCTAACAACAGGAACATTGAAGCAGGCACACACCCCTGCAAAAAACCACGCTGCTAAGTCTGCCCACATATCTACACAACAAACACCATCATAGGCCCTAATCAAGCCTGCTACTCCATCAAAGGCTCATTTACCTGCTCATCTACTAATGTGGTCTATGCCATCATGTGCAAGAAATGCCCCAACACCTTCTATATTGGACAAACAGGACGATCCGCTCCGTAAGAGATTGAATGAGCACAGAGCTGATATCAGAAATCAAAGAACAAAGAAACCAGTTGCTGAGCACTTCCATCTTCCTAATCACTCGATGATGGATTTGTTAACGACTGTCATTAGAGCTGTACCTGGGACATCAAGACTCCAAAGAGAAACAGCTGAACTCGAATTAATATGCAAACTAAATTCTGTGAAAGCAGGACTCAATCGAGATTATGGGTTCTTTTCACATTACAAAGGGTAATTTGACTTCAGGCTTCCCATTCTTTAAGCCTGTAAACTGCTCTGATTTGCTGTTACTTTATGACCTGATCCTATGTTTTACACCCTTGTGCATTTAGTTTCATTTCTTTCTGTAAGTTCACCCATCTTCGAAGCATCTGAGGAAGTGGGATCTTCTCCCACGAAAGCTCATGCAAAAAATAAATCTGTTAGTCTTAAAGTGCCACACAACTGCTTGTTGTTCCATTCTTTGAGTTTACCTGATCAAGTACATAACAAGTATAAGAAACTAAACATCATGGGTGAAATCCTACCCCCCCCCCAAGAAGTCAATGGAAGTTTTGCCACTGAATTTAATAGATCCAAGATTGCATCCCAAAACTGGAAGAGAATTTTGCAGATGCTAAAAAGTGATTATGCCTTTTTAATTTTATTCTAGAGGAACAGAATATCTAAGCCATCACTCAACTATGTTTGGTTTCACAAATTATAATTAGGCTTGGCAGAATTTGATTTCTATTTTTTGATAATTTCAAGAGATAATTATGTTGATTTTAAGATTTGTTTTTAGGTTTTTCTCTAGTTAAAAGTTTCTCAGATTGCAGGAAATTAGACTATAGTCAAACAATTATTTAATGACATTAGACACTAAGATTCAAAAAGTTAAAACTATAATGGTTAAAACATAAATTGTCAACATTCCATGTCAAAATATATAAAAAAAATGAATATCTTCAATGCAAACTCTAATAAGATCTCAAGCAACACTTCTCTTAGTTTGCCTATCTGTCAGTTTTGATTATCTGTAAATATTTTTGTCAGTTTGTGTATACAGTGAAATCAGTGTTTATCATTTACTGAGAAAAATGTTATGTTTCCAAGTTATAGTGCACCATTTCCATTCGATACACAAAGTAATATAGGAGATAAGTGGATTTTGACTTGGGGGCCAAGTAAGAAATCTAGGAAGGAGCATAATCAAATCCTCACTTGGTTGCACCTCATTTCTTTAAAGATTTGTTTAAAAAGCATTCTGGGTAACTGGATAAGCAATTTTCAAATTAAGATTAAAAAAAAATTCTGAATGTTGTTAAAAGTTGCTCTTTACTAGACACCAAGAAACCACAGGTTAAGCAAAACAATATTTGATACTATTTAATGAAGCTAGCTACTTTATGAGATCTGCCAAGAAACTTCCCACTTTGGGGACTGCCCCCATCCAGGGACAACTTCTGGAGATTTGGTACCAGACTTACCAGGAACCGTACACCTACCCATATGATAGTTAACCAACTTTGAGCTATTTAGGAAGACTTGTGAAATATCGGAAAGAGTAGTGGTCGCATTTAATCTAGCTGATCAACACCTTTACTTTTTTGGTTCTTCTAAAATGTACTGGAGACTGTGCTCACATTTCTGGGCTACAGAATCACACTGTCAGATGGAGCTTGTGTTTTTCAACTCTGATATTTAATTCACTAGATGAAGGTGGCAGAGATGCTTGCTGTGCCTCAGTTTCCCTGTCTGTAAAATGAAGAGAGTATTCACCCTGCTTTACAAAGCAGTGAGATCCCCACTGGAAGTCTCACTTCACACACTATCACACAAATCCTCTTGCCAAGAAACAGTTCAGAGCTGAACAACTATTTAAATGCCCATTTTTGCCAATAAGTGGGACCAAACAGCAAACAAAAAAGCAGGGGCATAAGCAAAGGTTCACAATCCCTTCAGGCATCTAGCTGTTGCCACTACAGAGCCACATAGTTAATATCAACGTAGCTCATGACCAGCCAAGCCATGAATGCGCCACAGTGACAGTAAGTGAGGAAAACACAAACTGGTAAAGCAGGAACCCTTGGGCCTACCCTAAACCTGCCTGCCTGGCTGCTGGCTCCCGCTGCTGACCCCCGTCCCCCACCCTTTCTCTGCTGGCTGCCCACCTGTCCCCAGCACCCCCACACAGGGCCCCCTTACCTGGCTGCTGGAACAGCCACGCCACAGGCTGCTGCTCCCTCCTGTGTAAAGTTTTGGATGTTCTCAGATCATCTTTTGGGGCTTTCTAGTTGCTCTTAGAACCATACAAGTGTGGGAGGTCATCTAGTCCAGTTCCCTGCACTCAGGGTAGGACTAAGTACTAGATCATTTCTGACATGTGTTTGTCTAACCAGTTGATAAAAATGCCCAATGACAGAGAGTTTACTACTCCCCATGGCAATTTGTTCCAGTACTTAAATACCCTGACATTTTTCTTAATGTCCAATCTAACCTCCTCCCTTTGCTGCAGTTTAAGCCCTTTGCTTCTTTTCTTCACCTCAGAAGTTAAGGAGAATAATTTCTTGTCTAACAATTTTTAATGTGCTTGAAAACTGTTATCATATTCTCCCTCAGTCTTCTCTTTGCTTGACTAAATAAACTCAGTTATTTCATATCTTTCCCTCATAGGTTGTGTTTTCTAGGCCTTTAATCATTTTTTGTTGCTCTCCTCTGGATTTTCTCCAATTTATCCACATCTTCCTGGAAATGTGCTCAGAATTGAACACAGTACTCCAACCTAGTCCTTTTCAGTGCGTAGTAGAGTAGAATAATTCCTTCTCATGTCGTGCTTACAACACTTCTGCTAATACATCCCAGAATGATGTTTGGGTTTTTGTGCAACAGTGTTACACTGTTGAATCATATTTAGCTTGTGATCCACTGTGACAGAGATCCCTTTCCACAGTATTCCTTCCTACACAGTCATTTCCCCTTTTTTATGTGTGCAGTTCACTGCTCCTTCCAAACTGGAGTACTTTGCATTCTTATTAAAGAAAATTTAATTTCATGAAATTGAACTTCCCTGAAAGATAGTAAAATAGATGAATTGTCACATGAGTGAAAAATAGACATACAGCCCAGTCCTATGCAACATTATTTATGTCAGGCAGAAAACCCTTAACAGAGAGTACTAATGATCATTCTTATTCCATTTTTAATGATAATTTCTTTCCCAGCCTGGGGTGTCCTATCACTAAGCCGTTTGAGGGGAGTGTATTCGGTCTGTTAAAAATTAAGAGGATAGAATGTATTCCTGTGCTGAGGACCACATTTGGTCCTTCATATGTTCACTGGTTTGTAGCTCTGTAAAACTGATATACCTCTCTGAATTGATCGAGTGGTTCAGATATATGTCCGTGAGAAGAATAAGGTTTGGCAAAATCATAATTATTTCTAAAAAATACTATTAGTAGAAAATATTTTTCAGAAAGTAATAAATCTATGCGAACTGCCATATTTGTAGTGAGCTGTTCAACAATAATCTGCTTCCATGTAAATGTCCTATTATTTTTAATGGATTAAACTAAAATGCAAAGTATTCTTCCTTGCATTTTGTTCCTGCCCTCCCACCACCCATGACTTTCCAGGACTGCCAAAGGGATTAAAATGGCTCTTTCCTTAATTTAGTTTGAGTCTAATGTTCAGTATAAAAAAGAGGGAATGCAAATGTTTGTTTTGTGCTTTCCTTATAGCTTTTATTCTATAGTTCATAAAAGACAGTCTAATAACCTTGAGATAGTCCTTTCTGATACATATCAACTTTTCCATTGCCAGATGTGTCAGACTTCATCCAATCACTTATTCTTGGTGGTAGCTTTTATGTGTCTGTAATTGTATTATACATCTAGTTGCCCATAGGATGACTAAATAGTCTTTTTAGTCATGGATCCCTTTAAATAGCTTACACAGTCTGTACACATCAAGTTGCAAAGGGTAAAATAGTCTGAAGTTTTTATCTTTGTACCTTTAAGCCTTCAGAATCTGTGTTGTCTCTCAGAGGTTTTACCTGTGCACTCAGGACCTTACAAGATGGGGCAAACTAAAGGCGTAGTGGTTAGGGGCAGCAGACAAATAAGGAGACCGTTCGTGTGAATGGCTCTTTCATCCAGTGGATTCCCTGACATATGTAGATTTCAAGACCAAATCTCTTTCCACTTGTGTAGCTGCATGTATGCTGTGCAAACTCTTCTTCTTCCCGTTTGAAGGAAGAATTCACAGGAGACTTGGCTAGCTTTTGCTCCCCTAAGCAGATTATTTTTATGCAGGCAGGGCCTCAGATTTTGTGATCCAAAGAGGAGAAGGTTGGGTGGTTTTTCAATATGCTTGTAAAGTTCCATGTACATCAATAACATGATAAAATAATGTTTTCCTATTAAATTCTTCAGGGTGTAGCTGTGCGGCAAGGAAATCCCTTAAAAATGAAAAAGTTCACATTGTTTGATTTTGTAAATGATAATTCGCTGCAAATTGGAGAGACGTCATGGATACAAGATCTTCCCAACAGCAATGAACTAGAAGGACTCTTGAAACCAAATAAGCATGTGCTAGTAAACTGGCCTGTGGGAGAAAGAAAGACAGAGAAGCATTTAGTAAAAGTAGTGTATATGAGTGGTGAGTGCATCTGCAGAGCAACCAATTTACAAATATTCAACTTGAGATACCACTAGCTGACTTTTGCTAACTCCACAATAGTATCATTGGCTTGGGCTTTTCTTCTCTTCACTTCAGATGACCCTCAAGAGCTGGTTGAGATGATGCAAAAGATACTGCAGGCAGATGAAATTACAAAAATACAAGTTCTTGGAAAAGGGAAGAGGAAGAGGATTGAGATGATATTCTCAGAGAGTGAAGATAGTGACCTAGACAAAGAACAGGTAAGTTTCTAGTTTCTCTTATTTTCCAAGGGATGGAGCGGTCAGTTTTATACCCCCATAAAATGTTCCAGAACACTGCTACTGACTTTCCTGTCTACATAATATGTATATGTTGGTAGTAGGGACAAAGGTGATTGTCATGTCATGCCTTAGTTCAATGACACATTTGGATGATTAACAACAGGCCCAGATCTTCCCTCCATCCTTTTAGAAACTGCAGAAGGAGATAATGTAATCTACACTGCTTTGGATGTTCTTCAGCTCCACAGCGTCATCCCCTATGAGAACTGGGTCTGACAACACCATAAAATGACCAGGGTTCATGGTTTCTGAAGTCTTTTTGGACTGAAATCTGCAAGGAAAATAGTGAGGAGAACCCACAGACCTCAGGACTAACACAAAGATTCAGGCATATTTTTCCTGCTCAAAGGACATTGTAAGGCCAAAATTAATCAGTATTTGTAGTGTACAGAGAAATCTTCTGATGGAAAGCACAATGGGAGCACAAGTGTCTTATCATGTGGTTGTTTCTAGGGGGAAACAATGACGAGCATAAAAAGAAAGAAATCATTACAGGCCTCTGCCAATGTTCTGAGTCAACTTGAAACATCTTTAATAAACAAACAGGTAAAACATCTCATCATCAGTAATTGGCCAGTTGTGCAGCACAACAAAGCTGAGGTTCTCATTTTTTACAAAATAAATTATTTAAATTTTTTTTAGCAAACATAGTACTGCTGAGAGATGCTATCTTAGTAAATGTTCATACAGTTCTTGGGAGATGTAAAGCAGTGTATTAGTGCTAAGTATTGTTAATATTAGTCAGTCGGTTTGGTTGTAAATTAAATTTTACAATATCAATGCTCATTAAGCCAACTATTAAAGTGAAATTTTATTTATTCTCCACATATCTTTGTAAAGAGAATATCCTCTTTTAGCCAAGTATTTTAACAGTAGATAGTTTTATTTTCTATTTTTGTTGCTTTAAATAGTCATCTTTTTTTGTTTTTCCCCCAGAGAGAACCATATTCTGGGAATGCCTTTCTGTACAGCGAAAGCAGCAGTGATGATGATGAGCCCTTGTTTCACTTATCCAAAGTGGAGCTATGTGCCAAAATAAAAAGTCTGAAAAGGAAACTGATGGACACCATGAGAGAGAACTGTCGTCTAAGGCAGTCACTTGTCATGCTTCAAGGTAAACTTCAGGAAATGGACACTTTTTAATGAAGAGGAGAGCTGTAAGCACATAAAGGCCTGATTGTTCAGAGCACATTTACCTGGGAATTGTGAGTGCTCAAGCAAGTGCAAGATCTAACTCAAATTAATACAAAAGTCATTTCTGGGTAACTACAGTATTTCATACCAGGTGGCACATAGTTGAAATCGACTTAAAAAGGAGACAGTGAGATCACTGAGTTTAAATATGGGAAAAGGCCTGTTAAATCAGCTAGCTTGTTCCTCACGGAACATTTCCATGTGCTTTGTATAATTGTAGACCAAGTTTGAATAACTCCAGAAACTGGGACTCCACTGATCAAAATCTATTTGACATTTTTGTTAGGTGGTTACTGATATTCTAAGATTTTCCCAGCTCTGTTTTATTTTTTCACTTACAATTATTCCTGTCTGCACCAAATAATTTCTTCCTATTGAAAACCATCAGTTATTGCTAGGGTGACATCTTGTAAATTTTTACCCTGTTTATACCCATTTAGCTCTTTTAACTAATCTCATAATCATCTTAGTTGGCCTTCTCTGAATCCTCTCTAATTCACTGTTGGTTTTCTTCATATGGGCAGGCACGACTGTATGCACCATTCACAAAATGAACAAATGCTACTAAAAAATAGGGTCTGTCATCTGCTTTATCAGTAATATGATGCCACCATATATGCTACTCAGCATAACATTGGGGTTTTTTATTTATCAGTTATCATATGGGGCTGCAAGCTCACATCCAGCTCAGTTCATTGTATGCTTACTTCTCTCTCATTGTTACTGTGTTTGTCTTCCCATCACCCATTTTACCTTTGTGTTTTGGAGTATTTTTCTTTGAATGTATTGATAGCATTTTTTTTACATTGAACCTGATATTGTTAATATTTGTGTACAGCAGTGGTGTAGTTGTGCTAGTCCCCAGATAGTAGAGAGAGAGTGTGGGTGAGATAGTATCTGTTATTGGAGCAACTATTTTGGTGGGAGGTGAGCTTTGAGTTTACACAGAGAGAGTTTATTCTTTTGTCATCAGAAGTTGGTCCAGTATAAGATGAATATATGTCCAGTTCTTTCACATCCCTAGGTCTGTTTCTGCTCTCCTCTTGCATGCTTAAATTTCCCCGTTGCTGTATAATTTCTTTTAGTTCAATTACTATGCTTTTTGCTTCCTCTTTGTCTCTAACAGTGTTTCATCAAATCAAGCTTTGCCACTCTGCTGATTGTAATATTTGTTATGGACTCATTCCATAAAAAACTCACCTGTGTAAATAGACACGTTTACCAAATTAGAGGACATTTTAAAGGATTTCTTATAGCAAAAACTAAAGGGTCAGATGCAACCAGGCATCCCTCTATTTAAATGAATGGAATTGGACCTGCTTCTAACTATTCTGAATGTCACCCATTCGCTTTAATCTTATAGCACTGTATCTCTTTTCAGAAAACAAAATAAAAGAAAGGTATGAAAAGCAACCAGGACAGCAGTATGGTAGACATGTGTTAATGGATGTTTCCTTTTATTAATCTTAAGGGAGCTGGCATGTTGCTAATGCTAAAAACTTGATCTTCACTGTGGGGCTTATGTGGGGACAAAGAAAGAAAGACTGTTCTAACGATAGATATCTCTGCTGACTGCTGTGATTGGTCCAAAAGGAGACTGCGACTCCTGTTTTTGATTATTGTGACAGGAGTTTGGGTACAAAAATACATGTATATGTGAAACCAAACCAAAATTTAACAGCATTGGTGACTAATCTTAGTAATCATTCTTTCCAATTTCAGTGTTACCACAGGCAGTCACACATTTTGAGGAACTGGTGGGTATGGCTGAGGCCCTGCTCAAAGGAGGAGTGACAACATCTGCATCCAGTATTCATTCACCTACTGTCTGGAAGGCTTCAAACCATTCTTTATCAGATTCATATGCAACTATCCACAGTAACTCTAGTTCACCGATAGCCTTGAACGTGGAGGAAGAAGAGCAACAGACTGAGAAACAGGTTAGCTGAAAGCTTATTTTTGGAATGAAATAAATAAAAGTTGATATATTGCAGTATTTATTAAAAATACAAAAGAATAAAAGTAAACCTCAGTAATGATAATTTTATCACCATACAGTAATTAGGAAAGTTGAGGAAATAGATTAATTAATTAATAGCCCTGATCCTTTTTTATGCAAGAGATTTCCCATTAGACACAGTGAACCACATTGAGCCCTCAGGTGCACTCTTGCAATTCCCTTGACTGCAGCAGATTTCCATGTGTGTGGCTGAGGACAGAGCATCCACCAGTATGAAATGCTTCTTCTCACTACAAGGAATAAATCCTACCCTTCAGTGTACATGACTGACTTTCTTTGACTTCAGAGAGCTAAGGGGAAAATTTGGCCTTAAACCTAGGAGAAAAAGTCCAACTCTTTTATTTTTTAGACAATAAATAAATAAAGGGTGATGGGTGTTTTTCTGCTCACTAAAGAGATTGGCCAGAAGTTAACTGGAGTTACTCTGATCTTGGAGCAGACTGCGTCCCCAGGTGCTCCATTCTAATAAGAGAACATTGTCAGGAGATCACAGGTGCAGAATCTGTACAGGAAAAATATCAATGTGAAGTTTAAATTAAAAAAATAACCCTGGTAGTTTTTACATTAATAATTTACATAAATGTTTCAGTGTATCGAGTTATTCCAATCTGTGCAGATCATTTATATGTACTGTATTTCACATGGCCCTAAATCAGGGAAAATCAATTCAGAACTATTAAGAGATGATGATTTTATTAAATATGACTATTATATACAAAATCTATCATGAGATCCCCAAATAAATATACAGGCTCATATTTTCTAAGTGGTCTCTCTCCTGCCTCTAAATTAACATGGCTCAAAATTGAGACCCCAAGTGCTTTGATTGCTACGTGCAAACAGCAGCTGCAGTAGCTTAGATCCTAATAATCTAGCTCCAGATTTTGGAGCTCTTAACACTGGTGAAAATATACTGAGGCAAGTAGATCCACTGAAACCAAAGAATCTACTTAAGTAAACATTCACAAGCATAAATAGGGTCCCAAAATCCAGTCCCTCCCTTGCATATGCAAAATGTACTCTGCGCGTGCAATTGCAAAATTAGAGGTGCTCATAACCTGGGTAAACAGTTTTGAATGCATAGGTGTAGATGCTGTTTTTAAAAATGTTAAAATGTTGGAAATAATTTTTGTAAAACATAAGTACATTTGATAGTGTTTTGTGAGGCTGGAACAATTATGTTTATGAATATTTTATTTTTCAGTTCAAGATTGAAAAATGGCAGATTGCCCTTTGCAACAAGAGCAAGCCTCAAAAGTTTATAAATGATTTGATGCAAGCCCTTTATACACACGAATACATGGCCACGCACAGTCTGACAGGTGCAAAATCCTCCTCTTCGAAGGATAAAGCAGCAAAGCCAGCAATGAATCAGAATGAAGTTCAGGAAATCATAGGTGATAACTAGTTTTTTATTTGATACAGTAGTGTATCTTATTTTTAGTCGCACTTTCAGCTACCACATTCGGGTTACCAGTTCATTTGAATTTGTGTTGTTCTTTTTACATTTATTATCTCATTACTGATAAAAATGCAGAACCCATAAAAACAAAATATCACATACAGTAGTCGAATCTAGAATGAGGGTAATAGACAAAGGAAAGGATAAGCGAAGAGATGACAGCATTTTATATAAATGAAACAGTGAACTATAATGAGTGAATGTTAAAAGTTCTGATATTTTGAAAGAGGTCAGGACTGGATTGGGGGGATGGAGGCAAAGAAATGGAAAACAAGGCAAACAAAGTAGTGTTTAATAGAAGGGTTTAAAGGTGGAAGATGGCTGGTGTGCATGACATAGTGGTTCATTTCAGGTGCAAAGAGCAATGTGAAAAAGACCCAAATGTGAGAGAGGGAGTAGGAGATAAAAGAAACAAGGTAGGAAGAACAGTTAAAATGTAGGATGGCAAGATGGTTAGCAACAGGCAGTGAGATGTAGGCAGGGCAGAACTGTATGTCATCTCAAAAGAAGGAGCCTGAAATGTATGTCAAAAGAGAGAAGGAGATAATGAAAAGACTTGATGAGGGAGTGACATGATCAGGCCTGGCCAAACTGCAGCTCAGGAGCCACATGTGGCTCGCGGAAGAATGTCATCAAATCAGTTTAGTGGGTAAAAGTAGATTGCTATATGCCTCAGTGCAGCTCTTGAAGGTTTAATAACCAACTTGTGTGGCTCTTGAGTTCCATAAGTTTGGCCACCCCTAGACATGATTCTAATGGTAGGAGAGGAAGGCTGTTTTAGCTGCCAAGTGGTTGTTGGGCTGAAGTAGAGAGAAGCAATTTGGGAAGAGAGGAAGACATCATAGTAGTCTAGGTGAGGGAGATTCCTGCTATGAATAAAACTTTTAGCAGCACGTGTGGAGAGAAAGGGGTGAATTTTAGAAGTATTATAGAGGAGGGAGTGACAAAATAAGTGAAGTGCCTGGTTTTAGCTGAGAATAAGAAAAAGAACAGTTAAGTTAACTCCAAGATTTGTTTGTTTATTTTGATTTTAGCATAGGTGACAGGGACGGTGGAGTTGTCAAAAGTGATAGAAAAAGTGTTCTTATAGAAGGAAAAATTTAGAAGATCATTTCCATGTTTAATTTTTAGAAAACATGAGGACATTCCTTATGTATCTGAAAGCTACAAAGAGATGCAAGCCTGGACAGATAGAATGGGTAGACTAAGGAGTCATTGACAGATGTAAGAGGAGAAGTATTGGTCACATCATCCATTTCCTGTGTGCCGGGGATGGCAAGAGAGAACAGGGAAGAAGGAGGACAAAAGATGGATCCCTAAGAATCACCAGCATATTGAGGAAAGGAGACGGAGGACCTACCAAAGGCAGCACTGAAGGAACAATCAGATAAGAAGAAAACCAGAAATGGACATCTTAGCATGTCCAAGGAATAGAGAGTCTAAAAGAAAGATAGATAATTGATGACATTAAAGATGGCAAAGATTGAGCAGTGTGTGTTTGGAGAACAGACCCCAGGATTGGAATGAGAAATGTTATTATTGACTTGTGAGGATAAGTTCAGAGGAATGTAGTGGACAGAAGCCAAACAGGAGGGAATTGAAAAGGGGGCAGAGGAGAGGGAGCACAGGCATTGGGAATAGACAGTTATATAAACAGCTTCAACATATGTGGAATGGTTGAAGTTTGAAACAGTATGCATGGTTACATGCCAGGAAGAAGAGCAGCTAATGTCGTATTTGCAATACAAATTCTCATGGAGAAGATCAGAGACAAGAGATGGCAACTGGGTATGGTCTTTGTGGATCTGGAGAATGCATACAATCATGTACCAAGAGAACTGGACAGGTGGAATTTGCAATGGAGAGCTGTGCCAGAAGGATATGTATGATGAAATGACTACAGTAGTCAAAGCTAAATAGGGCTAAAGCCAAGAATTTGACTGGGGAAGGAGGCCCTTCCATAAAAAAATATTACAGACAGTTTAGAAGGATGAAAAAATTTAAATTCCTGGGATCAATGGCTGACTATGCTTTCTTCCTGAGTGATGTTAGACAAAATACTAAAACTGAATGATGCAAATGGTAGGCATTGACCCCAGTTCTCTGTAACAAAAAGAATCCAATACATTTAAAATGTAGAGTGCATAATACAGTAATATAATCCATCTTGATGTACAGAACAATGAGTTGGCCAGCCACAAGAAAGGAAATCAGCATGCTCTCCACCATGGAAATGAAGATGTTGAGATAGTCAAATGGTTGAATACTTTGTCATAGGAAACAAAATGAGATTAGAAGGCAGGGGCTTAATGCAAGTTGCTCCGGTTGAAAACAGGTTGAGGGAGTCTCTAGGCTATGTTAGCACAGACACATTCAGCAGAGCCTGGAGTATTTTATCAATAGGATGGTTTTTTCTGTGACTATGTGTGGAAGATGACTTAAGAGGGAAAAGCAGAGACTCAGTACATGGACTGAATATCAGTGGACCTCAGAGGAATCAATGTGCATGACAGTTTGGCATAAGATCATGAATTTTGGAAAAAGGCTATATAAAGGCACTAACTCCAAATAGGGAAGTGACAAGAAAGAAGACAATGACAAGCAGATAAAAAATGAAGGGGTATAGAAAGAGACTGGGATTCATAGGAGGATTTTGTTAGATGAGAAAAAACAATATGCCTGAATGTGGATAGAAAGGAGTCAAAATAGCAAGAGCAACTGATAAGAGACAGAAAAGGACTGAGAGTAAGTTGGTACTTTAGGATGTGTGAGGGGATAGGAAGAAGCTGGTAAATGAGAGTTTCAGAAAAATAGATGCTAGAAGACATCATAGTAAGATATATGGTTAAAAGAAGATGGATCAAAGGAGGAGTTGAAGTTGATGGCGAAGGCAGGGAAGCAGGAAGTGGAGAGGTCCTGCTGGGCCATCTGAATGCTTCATTCAAAGAAGTCAGCCTGTTTCTGAGAAGACAGAGTAGAAGGAACAGAAATGGAAGAGGAAGAAGTAGTAAGTGTACAGACAAAGGTGGTGAAGAGCTGTCATGAGACTGGATAAGAGGGTAGGATTAGGATAAATTAACCAGGAAGAGAACAAAGTTAAAAGAAGAAAGGCAGAGTATATATGGAAAGTATATAGTACAGAAAGTAATCTGGGTCATGGGACTTCCTTCTGAGTTGCCCAGTAAAGTAAGGACTGGCCATATGAAAGGACTAAAACAAGCTGGAGATGGGTGAGGCAGGCAGAGCAGGGGGCAAGGGAACAAAGAGGCAAAGTATAGAAAGGAGGAGAATATGTCTTTTTTGTGTATTTTAAACTTCATAGACACACCTATTCTAATTTGGAACACACATTTATGTGTTCACTGATTTGGCCCTTTGATCTGGAGATCTCATAAAGTGTCATCTTTTTATCTTGCAGGAATCACAAAACAGTTATTTCCAAATACAGATGATGCTTTAATTAGGAGAATGATGGGGCAAAAACTAAACAATTGCACCAAGAAGCCAATTTTAAGCAAAGATCTTAATTCAGTTGTTTTTCAGAAGCATAGCTTTTGGTAAGTGTTTAAAGAAAAAGTCAACCCAGCCACCTAAACATATTTCAGTATGTCTCTGTCACTGCAATAACAGAAGCTAAAGTAATCTCAAAATTATCTTTCAAATGTATGTTGATATTGATATAATTACCCTATATGGAGATCCTTTCACGTCCTCTTATACATTTTACAAAACAGAAAAGTGCTTATTATTTGCATGGCAGCACAACAAAGCTGCTCACTCTAGGTGGACCACACAGGGCAAGTAAGCTAAGGGAAGGGAACACGGAAGATTTAACGCCCTCCAAATCAATAAGAGTAATTTGAGCAATACATATGTTATTAGTTATACATTCTTCCTATTTATTACGAGTTCATTTTGTCCTCGTTGTACAAATTGAATCTATAAGAGACATGAACGTCTATAAAGTTCAGTCCCCAACACCAGCTGTCTCCAGTTCTGCATAGATCTCAGGACATCCACAGAGACACAGGGTCTGAAGTCCCTCTTTTGCTTCAGTGAGATTTTCCAGTGCTATGACAGTGAGACTCATGCTACCTGCAGAGGGAGGAGCCTGGATAAAATGATGCTGACAGGATTTGCATTAATTTACCTGTTAAAGACCTATGTCTCTGAGAAGAAGATTGTGCCACGGAGAAACACCATGCTTCTAGATGCAGTTTCTCCTACTCTTAGCCCACTCCTGTGACTTCCTTGATAAAGCTATTTGAGATCTACTACTAAGTGCTATTCATTATCATTAGCTTTAGTGTGTGTGTGTGTGTGTGTGGTTTAAAAATACTAAACCTGTCCCTGTTATTAATGAAGTCAGCAATTTTCATTAGAGTGTTTTCAGATGTTGTTCAAGAAAATTGGAGTTTAATAGATGAGACCCACATGACACTATATAAGTCAAAAAGAGTGGAGATTTTTTGGGGGGAAAAGCCCCTCACTTTAACAAGAGTCAAAACTACTGACCTTAAGTTAGAACTTTTGGAAAGAAATACCCTCGCAAAGGTCCACATTCTCCTTAATCATTGTCAACCAGTAAATACTCAATTCAGTTAAAGGCCCAATGGAATTGGTACATACAATACCTCTGTCAGACTCCTTCTGTTTTCAGCATCAATATGGCACAGCTGTAACTCAAAGTCACCTTTTATATTTATGTGAAATATTGATTAGGCATTACTCACAGCCATTATATTGTATTGTGCCAAACATCTTGTTATTGCAGTGACAAGGTGAATTGTATCAAAGATTTGCAGTTTTTCAAACCACTAGGCCTTGATGCCTCAAAGCAATCTTCAAAATACTATCATAAAGTGAGTAGTCATGTTTACTTGCATGGCATTTTGCATTAAATATTAAAAGATAACATGTCACTAATACTGAAATATTTTATTTTTAACTGCAGTACATTGTGTCATCTGACTTTGTTTCCCACTGTGACTGGATTTGGTACAGTTGGACTAAAATGACAGAGCGAGCTTACCACAAAGTATCTGCTTAATCGAATTTGTAGGCCCCAAATTCTCCTCTGCCTTGCCATAGGCATGGGAAGTTGGCTCCTCAGCATTCTCCTCTAGACTCATGGAAGCTCTTCTTCTGGGAGCTCCATGAAGAAATGAGTCTGTGGCTTGGGAGCCACAGAGAGAGAGCTGCTCACCATGCCATCCCCAGACTCCAAAACCACAGGGCAAACTCACTACATTTCCAGCCTCTTTCTGGGAACAACCTAGTAGGGGTCTCTACTTCACTGTAGATGTTTTTCATTTTCACATCTAGTGGATTTGCAGAGTTCAGTCTTCTGTTAACTGCTTTCTTCTCCCTAATTTAATTATAATATATGTCTTAATGCAAGAACAGGAATATGATTACATATATAACTATAAATCTAGATACAATGTAAAAAAAAAAAAAAAAAGATAGCCAGTTATGAACTATCATAGTCTAAACCAGTTAGTCTACCCAACATCATCTATAAACCTTTCAGGAAGTGGCAGAAACAGTTAGATAAATTTTCACAGACTGCAAGCTCACCATCTAGAACCATCCTTTTACCAAAGTCAGTCAAATAATATTAATTGAAAGGTATTTGATAAATTTACTGCATTTTCATATTTTATGTATATAATCTTAATGCAAAATTTGCTTAAACCAAGGTGAAAATTTATCCCTAGGATATTTATTTCCAAAATGGCCAATTGAGAGAGCAAAACTATACTCCAGAACAGGGCCGTAACTATGGTGGGGCAAAAGGGGCAAGGCTCCAGGCGCCAATTTGAAAGGGCTCCAGACCCTTCCTGGCCCCGAAGAGGAATGTGCCTTAAAGGCACATTCGTTGGGGAGCCAGGGAAGGGAACTCACGCCCGGCTCTGGCTGCAGTGGGGAAAGGGAACTCCCGTCCAGCTCTGACCATGCCAGCGCCGGGCCAGAGGGTCCCTCTCCCCGCCACTTGGCAAGCATGGCCAGCGAAGGCACCCTCCCCTCTGGCGCTAGGTGCACTTGCCGGGTGGTAGGGAAAGGCACCCTCCCATCCAGCGTTGACTGCTCGCTGGGTGGCGAGGAACCCAGGAGTCCCTGCTGGCAGCAGGGAAAACTGCCACCGGTGGTCCTTGCTTCGGAATTCCTAGCTGCTGAGGCTGGATCAGACCCTAGGGGTGGGGGGTTTGGGGGAGGGCATGTCCAGGGCTCTTTGCCCCAGGCACCATCTTTGCTAGTTATGGCTCTGCTCCAGAATTAGAAAATGGAGGTGTAAATGTTCTCGCTAGATCTACAGCCCATTCAATACACTTCCCCTAAATGAAATGCTGAGAAAAACAGAACAGATAATGTTAATGGTGCAGCAATAACTAATGCAGTGGTCAATAATGAGTTCATTTTGGTGGCAGTGCAAGGGGCAAAAAAATATCCATACTAAAATTCAAAACACAACTTAGATCTACAAGTGCTTCACCGTTGGAAGCTAAGCAGAGAGACAAAAGTTATCGAAAACCATCAAGCTGAGGAGACAAGGAGAAAGACACAGTGCCAAGGGAGGAAATGAGCAAAAGTTAAGTAAATAAACAGCCTGTGCTGCTCAGAACTTAAGAGCAGTAGAAGTCTCAAAACTATTTTCAGTAACCCCTAGAGTAGATATTAATTGTCTCAACAGTGGTTCACCACCTCCTCCTTCCAGTACTCAGAGCATGACCCCGTTGGCTTCTGCTTCAAGCACACAAGACCAGCAAGATGATGACTCACCAGTTCCTCCCATACCAGTTCAGCATAGTGATGGCTCTCTGGCTCCTCCTCCTGCTCCTCCTAGCACACAAGATCAGCACGGTGGTGTTACACCAACCTCTTACACCATGGAGTCTCATCAAGGCAGCAACTCACCAGCTCCTGTTTTGAACTTGGGCTGCAGACAAGATTTGAGAAGCTCCGACAACAAGTGAAAGTGAACCTGTCATAGCAGATATAGAGGTTGGGGACAGGAGAAAATGGGTGGGCAGAAGCAACACATGATAGTGTGTTCAGGCCCTAGCAATAGTCAACAAAGATAGTGTAAGCGGAATAAAGTTCTGGGGCCAGTTTTCTGATGCATTATGAAAATACCACATTACTGAAAAAAATTCAAAATGCTTTAGTATGTTCAGATTTAAGATATTATAAATACATGCATATCCTGCTGTCATTCTAAATGGATTATAACCTGCTCCAAAATAATCCAAGTGTTCCATGTAACCAGATAATAGATATGTTATTTAAGATAATGCCAAAAATAAAATCAAGGGGTGCTTCACAACCCAGACCAAAATCCCATCTATAAGTAAGACAGAAAGATCTTTAGTCTTCCAAACAGAAGAAAGTTCTTCACTGTAATCCAAAGGGATCCAGCAAGGTTTGAAACAAGAACAGACTATGAATGGATCATGAACAGATTGAACTCAGAAAATGTAAGCTAAAACCAATTAAGTATTAGAATGCAGGCAGTGTTAGCATGCAAAAAATTAAAAACTGGGGTCCAGAAATTTAGGTGCCCAAACACCAAAGGGATATCTATCAGATCAGCAGGGATTGGTTCTCTCAAGAGCTGCTGTTCTTTTGCCCTACAGAGGTAGAGGAATGGGGGAGAAGAGGGAGCTAAGACTCACTTTTACCTCAGAGGGGGTGAGAAGAGGCTAAGGTTCCTTTTGGCCTATATGTGTGTAGGACTGGGAGCCTTTTTCTCCTCTGGGGCTAGTATGGGTGTGATTGCCAGCATTTGAGCATTTTGCCAGGGCAGCTCTCCATATTGGTCACCAGAACATTCTAAACATGGTCTGGTGAATTTTAGGTTATTTCTTAGAAGGCTGTGAGAGAAAAGGCAAATTACAGTAAACCAAAGGTCACCAGAAGGTAGATAAAAATTACCCAGCAGCATGCAGGCCCTGACTAATCTGAAAAACTGTCCTTTAAATAACGTTGCTTGACTTTCTGCACACCATTTCCACTGCTCCCATGCTACCTATCTAGCTCCTGCTGGCTCCTTATCTTGCACCTGACCCAGTCCTTTTTACATCATGTAAGGAAGGACTGGGGACAGGCGCCTGGTCGTAACACCTTTTTCAGGCCTTCCATCTGCCAGTGTGTGGACTCCACAAAGTTTAGTTGGCTCACAAGTTCCAAATATCCCTTCTTTTCACTGAGCATGGGGAGTCCCTTCTCTTTTTCTCCAGGGATTAGAGGGAGGATGATAAGGGGGCTGCATCTGGTGGAGGGCAGTTTTTATGATGAAGGATCTGTGGAGGACAAAAATGTCAGCTGCTACCCAAGGTGTCTGACATGCCTCCACTTTCTAGCTTGGCGGGAGAGTATGACTAGGTCTGACAGGAAGTACGTTTTTCCTATGGGTACTGTGGCCCTCAGGAAACATGGTGACTGTCTTTGAGAGATGACCACTCCCTGCTCCAGTAAATCATGAGGTTTTCCAGTGTGGCAGATCAAAGAGAAGCGTCAAGCAGGTAAATTTGACATTGGCTTGAATAGGAATGGGGTAGTAGCACTGAGAGGGACCACATTGTTTGACAACCATAGAGACAGGCCTTTTTTAACATCATTCCTTGCAATAGGTTCTTTTGTAGTTGTTCACTCTGGCTTTCCAAGAAATCTGAGAGATATGTGGGCCAGCACAAACTTAGGTGGAATGAGCATCTCCAATATTGTTTTTTAATTTTGAACATCTCATTCTCAGAAAGATATTGACAAATTGGATGGCATTCAGAGAAAAGAAAGTTATTGAAAGACACATTTACAGGGGAATAAACTAACAGAGCTACCTATGTTTTCCTTGATAAGCAATGATTAAGAACTGGATATGGTAATAGTCTACGAATATTAGATTTAAAGGTGGAGGAGATAGAGAAGTTATTTAGATCAGTTGAAGAAGATATAAATAATGGCGTGAAATTAAGAAAGAGAATATTTATAGTGAATGCCAAGAAATATTTCCTGAAAGTATGGTGTATTAGTCTGTAAAATGGTCTCCCAAAGAAAGTGCTGAAAGCCTTGTTTATAGGACAATGCATTAATAAATGCACTGTAAAGAAGATCCTTGCATGTGCAGGGGAATGGTCTAGGTGTTCTAATAGGTCTTTTCCATCTTTAACATCTGTCCTTTTCCTTGTAAATAGGTTTATGATGAAAGCAGGTACAACCACATGCCACATGGCTCTAATTCATGGTGCTAATCACCATATATTAAGTTTAGGTGAAAGGCTGTTTGGCCGCTGTGTATATATTGTACACGAACCTGTATGTACTGCATTATTATTGTATATAGTTAATCATATTTTTGAAGTAACTTTCTACACAAATAAAAAATTAAACCTGTCATATTTCATTATTTCTTTCTCTCCTTTTATGTCTGGCAATTTCCTTTCATTGTGCTCTTTCCATGTCCTATACATCCTCTCATCTGTTTGCTGTAATTCATACTGTCCCAAGGCTGGAGGCCAACAAACTCCATGGCCAGTGGAGGACTTAGCCTGATTATAAAGGCTCTCTGATCTTAAAGGCCTTCAACAGAGCCTGTGGCTGTGGTGCATTTCCATCATTGACCTGCCAGCTAGGCTTCTGGATAGGAGCAGCAGCAGCAGCAGTTCAGCCAAGAAGCTTTACAACATCTGAAGACAGCAAATGCAACAAATGAAATCAAACACAAATAGCTGTGCTCTGACTTTCTCTTAGCATGGACAGACAACATCCCTGGCTATGTTGCAACACTCCTACGTGGTTCTTCCAGGGGCTCTTCTTGTCTAGGCTGATGGGCAGCAAAGGAAGAGATGATGATGCAATGTAAAGGGAAGAGAGCTGGAGAACTTGGAGAGCAATGGTGAAAGAGTAAGATGCTGGGGTGCAGAGGGAGAAAGATGGAGATTGTGAAAGAATGGGGCAATTTCTGGTCCTACTCTGGAGTAAGGAGGGAACAAAATAATGTGCGAAGTCAAATCCTTTTCCATCTTTAATAGAGGACCAGAGATCCTCCACTGAATTTAAAATACACCACTTCATGATTAGTAATTTTTTTATTATCCATATGCCTTCCTTGTTTTCCTTGTAATAACTAAGGAGTTATTTGGAATCCAGGAGGGTTTCTTTCCCTCACTCCCCACAACCCAGATTTGTTGACTTTCAGAACATGCTGACTCCTTCGCTGTCCCTCAGTTCTCTTAAGTTTTTCCTGGGGATGAGGAGGGCAAATGATGGAAAGAATGTTGAGAAACCTGCTCATTTCAAGTAACAAAGATGGAGATATCAGATCAAGCTGCATAAAGAGAAGGTGCTAGAAAAAATGTATATAATAAATGGCAACTTAACAGGAATGAATGGTAGACAAAGTGTGCTGAAGAAATTGAAAAACAGTGGCTGACCGGCTAGCAAAAGTGTGCTCACATTAAACATCTTATATTAGCAATGATTTGGACAATCAGCAAATACAATTATATTTTAAAGATGTTGCAGTGACTCTGATAATTACAGCCATTAAGCCTTTGGTATCAGGAAGAACTGGTTAAATGATATTTAAAAGTATTAAATCATGGCCATCTGGGTGTTTTATGAGGAAAACAATACATGTATTCTAATCTACTGTAACTATTTGAGCACAATAACAAAAGAGTGAATAAAAAACTTCTTGGTATAATTTATTTGGCCTTCCACGAAACCCTTGAAAAATTTCCTCACATGAGGTTATCAAAAAACTACATAGTCATGGATTAGAAATTGGCTAAGAGATAAAAAAAAAAAAAAAAAAAAAAAGTAGGCATAGATGGTCAGTTTTCATCATGGTTAAAGTTGTTACCACTAAGGTCTCCAAGGATTTGCATTAGAACCAGTGTTATTAAATATATTCATTCTTGATCTGATAAATGGGATGCAGAGATACTTGGTAAATTCCAAAGGGGTAGCCATTGTAAATGTGTATGTGGAAAAAAACAATGAAAATCTTGTGACACCTTAAAGACTAACAAATGTCTTTGGGCATAAGCTTTCATGGACTAATGATGCATCTGACAAAGTGGGTTGCAGTCCACAAAAGCTTATGTGTAAATAAATTTGTTAGCCTTTAAGGTGCCACATGACTTTCATTGTTTTTTTGTTTTGTTTTGTTTTTTGTTTTGTTTTGTTTTAAGAGGTATCTGGCAAAATCTGTAGTTGCTATAAATTTATTTAGACTATTCAATACTGGAGGAGACTTTAAGGAACTCTGAAGGTACCTCAGAAAGTTATGCAGTGGTCAGCATAGGGGCAGAATAGGATTTATTGAAACATAAAGTAATATATAAAATAAAGTAAATTAACATAGATTAGAAGGATTTTTTTCTTCATATACATTACTAGTTTCTAGATTAAATGTCAAAACCTTTCTGTTCATGTAAAGGACTTGGGCATTGTTCCCTAAGGATAGATCAGTAAGAACATTTATTTGCTGTAAACTAAGCAAATAAAATGATAGGATATTTAAAGAAATATGATCAAAAAATCATACTGAACATATAATATGATTATATCTATCAATGATATATGTTCACCTTGTATACAGAGTTCATTTTTAGATCACCCTTCTTCTAAAAAGATGCATAGAAGTAAAAGGAGGTTAAAAATAGGTGACAAGGGCATTTAAAATCTTCCATGTTAGGAGCAACTGAAACTGAAACTGTTTAGTTCTGAGGGGGAGAAGGAAAAAAAAACAACGATAAAGAGGGGACATGTAGTAAATGAAATAAAAATGGTATAAAGAAGGAAAAATTGCCACAACTGCATTTCTATTAGTGCAAGAATGCCACCTAAGTATGTGGTATAGCAGGACAATGAGCCCAAATTGGCTGTAATGAAGTAGTTGGAGAGCATATGCTGGACATGGGAGTAGGGATGTAACAGGCTGGCAATATTTATTTGAAACATCCTATGCATTATTACATTTGATTCTCGCAAGACAAGAATAAGGGGAAAAAGAAGAGCAACAAACTGAAATATTATCTTTCACCAATCCAAAATTAACTTGTAGAACTCAATGCCACAAGATACCACTGAATACAGATAGGAGTACAGGATTTATCCAACCTGTTCTAAATCAAATTCTACATACCATAGAATCAAAACTCACCTCTTGGGTTTTGGCTTGATTAGCAGGGAAATTAACTACAGTGTAACTTGGCTGCTCCTAGGATCCTTATCTGAGTACATCTAACCCTCTGCCAAGATCCAGGATTTGTTGTGAGAGAACAATTCCAAGATCTGAGATGATTTTATTTCAACATTAAATAAGCAAGATATAATGAAAACTGGAATTAAACGTCAGCTACAGCGCAAATCAGCAGCTCATACCACTATTATTGTGATGTTCCTAGCTGTCATCTGTTACATTAGCTATATTTATTGTCTAAAGACAAAGCAATACCAAAAGAAGACAAATACCCTTTTTCTGGAAAGCAATTCTTATCCAACAGCATGTTCACTCCAGGTACTTACCTAGAAGGGAGGTATCATAGAATCATAGGGTTGGAAGGGACCTCATAGGTCATCTAGTCCAACCCCCTGCCAGAGGCAGGACCACTCCCACTTAAACCATCCTAGTCAGGGTTTTGTCCAGCCGGGCCTTAAACACCTCCAAAGATGGAGACTCCACCACCTCCCTCGGCAGCTCATTCCAAGACTTCACCACTCTCCTGGTAAAAAAGTTTTTTCTAATATCCAGCCTCGACCTCCCTAACCGCAACTTGAGACCATTGCTCCTCGTTCTGTCCTTCGTTACTACCGAGGACAGTCGAGCTCCATCTTCCTTAGAGCATCCCTTCAAGTAGTTGAAGGTTGCTATCAAATCCCCCCTCAATCTTCTCTTCTGCAGACTAAATAAGCCTAATGCTTTCAGTCTTTCCTCATAGGGCTTGTGCTCTAGCCCTTTAATCATTTTGGTTGCCCTCCGCTGGACTCTCTCTAGCATGTCCCTGTCCTTTTTGTAGTGGGGAGCCCAAAACTGAACACAGTATTCTAGATGTGGCCTCACCAGTGCAGAATAGAGGGGAATGATCACATCCCTTGATCTGCTGGTAATACTTCTTTTGATGCAGCCCAGTATGCCATTGGCCTTTTTGGCAGCAAGAGCACACTGCTGACTCATATCCAGCTTCCCATCCACCATGACCCCCAGGTCCTTTTCTACACTGCTGCTATTTAGCTGAATGTTTCCCAGCCTGTAGCAGTGCATAGGGTTTTTTTGTCCCAAATGCAGGATTTTACACTTATCCTTATTGAATCTCGTAAGATTTCTATTGGCCCACTGTTCCAATTTATCTAGGTCTCCCTGAATCCTGTCCTTGCCCTCCAACGTATCTACTGGTAAGTCAATTTACTTTCCAATTCTGTGCTACAGAGTTCCTCTCTCTGACTGAAAGTACTTACACTGACCAAGGCCGTTCCTAGGGTACGGCGACCAGGGCAGCTGCCTAAGGCCCTGTGCTTTGGGGGGTCCTGTGGGGCCAGCACCCCACCCCATGCCAGGGACCAGCTGAGCCAGTCAAAAGGGCGGCCAGTTCAACGCTACTGGTCCGGTCACCCGCCCCCACCACCACTTGCACTGGTCTCGGCTCTGTGCCAGAGCAGCTGGTAGGGGACAGGAGGCAGTGCGGGGCTGGTATTGCTATCCACCTGCTGCAGCTGCGCAGCCTCCTGCCCCCTCCCTGCTGCTCCATCACAGAGCCAAGAGCAGCACGCAGGGCTGGGGTGGGGAAGACGACACTGGCAGTGCTAAGCCGGGCCACTCTTTTGGCTGGCTCACCTGGTCCCCTCCCCTGGCCTGGCTGGCTCCACCCCCCAGTGCCAGGAGGGTGAGTGGGGGCCCCGCAGAGGATGATTTGCCTGGGGCCCCACACCCGCCTAGGAACAGCCCTGTTTGCATGAGTACATCTGCCTTGCACCCTGTGTAGCTAAGTGCTCAGCATGATGCCCAAAAGATGACTTTGGATGGTGGCAGGTAACAAATCACCTCAGTGTTAATTGCACATGTAATGAAAAGTTGTTCTCATTATTGTATCAGTAAAAGGCAGCAGAACTCTGCTCAGCCTGTCCTTATGGAGGGATCACAGTCTTCTGAACTGAACTCAATAGGGAGAGGGCTCAGATGCAGAGGCCTGTGAAAGATAAAAGACATGGGGAGGTAAACTCTGTAGCTACATCTTAGAACTCTGGGTTTGCACTGACTAAGAACAACAGCCGTGAGCATGGTGCTGTGTGGAGAGGGGCATATTAAAGGAATGGTTGGTTACTGAAGTAACATCCTTTTTTGAGATGGGCTGCTCACATACATTCAGTTACAGATGTATACATGCTGCAGCACACAGTAGCTCGGAAAGTTTTTTAGCCTCAGCCTGTCAGGTTAGGGCCCACAGCCAATGCCCCCTCCGTGCCGCAACCGTGGCTATATAGGTGACCTTGATCCTGACCCGCCCAGTCCCTTCTTTTTGTCAACTCCGGTTAGTGAGGACGGTGAGAGGGATCTGAATATACATTAGCAGCTCATCTCAAAGAAGTCCTGCAAATAGTGTAGTGGCTCTCACCTCTGCTTAACATACAGAAGTCCTGGGTTCAATTCCCAGGGGGTTGGACTTGATGATCTCATAAGGTCCCTTTCAGCCCTATGATTTGACTGAAGGACAGTTACATAGGTAACCCACCATTCTTCTCTGAGCACTGCTCATGTCATTTAGTTACAGGTGACTGCTAGCCATACCCAAGGATGGTGGGAGGAGTTTCAGCTTACCCACACTGAGTACGGCTCTGCCCAACGTGGCATAATCTCCAGCCTGTTGGACGATAGCATAGCATGTCGTGAAGGAATACACCAACAACCACGTAGCTGCCCTGCAAGATCTCCTGGATTGGGACCTGGGCAAGGAAGGCTGTTGACGAAGCCTGGGCCCTGGTTGAATGAGCCCTGACATACCCTGGGAGGGGCGTATTTGACCTTCTGTAGCAGTCTTTAATGCAGTTCACTATCCACTTGGAAATGCACTGTGATGACACTAGAAGTCCTCTATTAGGTTCTGTGACCACCACGAACTGGGAGGTTCTGTGGAATGGTCGTGTGTGCTCAATATACGTAAAGAGCGCCCTTTTGATGTCCAGGGTGTGCCACTTCCTCTGGTTCTCGATAACCTGAGGATCTGGGAAGAACACTGGTAGGCAAATATCCTGATTAAGGTGAAATGGAGAGACCCCCTTAGGGAGGAAGGATGGATGTGGGCAGAGCACCACCGCTGAGGAAAGGGCCTTAAGTTTGGAAACCTTTCTGGCCGAGGTAATTGCTACCAAAAAGGCTACTTTCCATGCCAGGACCAGCAGAGTACATGAGTCCAAGGGTTCATAAGGAGGCTCCGTTAGGCTACGGAGCACCACATTAAGGTCCCATTGTGGAACCAGTTCACAGGGTTGCAGGAAGTCTCTTTCAAACCCCTTCAGGAATCTGCTGGAGGTAGGGTGGGAGAAGACAGGAACACCCTCCACCTTATCATGGAATGCTGAAATCACTGACAGATGGGATCTCAGTGAGGAAAGGGAGAGGCCCTTATCCCTGAGGTCTACGAGGTAATCAAGGATTAAATGTATCAGGGCTGATATAGGCATAGCCCCTTTGTCTAATGCCCAGTGGGAAAAATGTTTCCATTTGGCTGTATAGGTGGCTCTAGTGGAGGGCCTTCTACTACTGATTAGTACCCTCCTGACCCTGTCCGAGCAGTCTTTCCTGCTCACTTAGCCAAGGAGTCTCCAAGCTGTCAGGTGCAGGAGACCAGGGTTTGGGTGCCACAGGCGCCCCGAATTCTGTGTTAGGAGGCCCATTCACAGGGGAAGGTGGAGTGGAGCATCTATGGACAGATCCTGTAGGAGCAAGTACCAGTGTTGTCTGGGCCATTCCGGAGCCTTTAATATTATGTTTGCTCGGTCCCTCTTGACCTTCAGGAGGAGCCTGTACATCTGCAGGACTGGTGAAAAGGCATACAACAGGGGTCCCGACCAATGGAAGAGGAAGGCATCTGTGCGTGAACCTTCTTCCCGACCCCTGAGAGAGCAGAAGTGACAACATTTGTGGTTCTGTCGTGTTGCGAATAGGTCCACTTGGGGTATTCCCTGCTTGCTGATTAGGTGGGATATCACTGCATTGTGGAGGGACCATTCATAGTGAGCTAGAGGGGTTCTGCTGAGTGAGTCCGCTAGCCTGTTGTCCACCCCAGGTAGGTGAGCTGCCATTGGGGTGATGTCGTATCTCCAGACTAGTTCCCAGAGTCTGGTTGCCTCCCTGCAGAGAGCTGGGGAACGGACACCCCTTTGCCAATTCATGTAGAACATGGCAGCAGCGTTGTCCATTAGGATCTGGACCATTCTGTCTTTTATCCTGTCTATAAAGGTCCTACAGGCCAATCTGATAGCCTGCAGTTCCTTCACATTTACGTGAAGGGGTCTGTCTACAGGAGACCAGTGCCCTTGGGTGGAAAGTCCCCCTGATACATGGACACTCCACCCCAAATCTGAGACATCAGTGATCAGGGTCATCATAGGTACTAACACCTCGAAGGGGATTCCTCCCATGGCAAAGAGGGGATCCTTCCAGATCTCTAGTGTCCCCAGGATGTCACAGGTGACCGACAATACCTTGCCCAGAGGGTGTCTCTGTAGGTAGAACACTGTGGACAGCCACATCTGGAATGGTCTCATTCTCAAGCAGGCTGTCCTTATCATTGAGGTGGAGGCCGCCATGTGCCTGAGAAGCTGAAGACAGTGTCGGGCTGTAGCTAACTGGGGTGCAAATGGACTGAAATCTTGAGGGGGGCAGGGAAGCCCTCCCTTTTTGGGAGTCTAGGAGAGTTCCTATGAACTCTATGTCCTGGGACGGGACATTTTCTCAATTTATGTAAAGCCCCACGTATTTGCACAGCCGACTCACTACTTTGACACTGCGTTGGAGCTGAGCTCTTGATCTCCCTTTTATTAATGAGTCATCTAAGTAGGGGTATATCTTTATACTTTGCTGGGACAGGCACGCCGCAACTGCCACCATGCACTTTGTGAACATCCTGGGGGCCAGGGAGAGCCCAAAGGGGAGTGATGTGAACTGAAAATGTCTTCCCCCCACCATGAACCTCAGAAAGTTTCTTTGGCAGGGGCGTATTACTATGTGAAAATAAGCGTCCTTTAGATCAAGGGATGCAAACCAATCCCCGAAATCCAGAGATGGGATGATCTGTGACAGGGAAACCATATCAAATTTTATTTTCCTTATATGCTTGTTTAGAGCTCTGAGGTCTAGAATGGGTCTCAGATCTCCATTTGGCTTGGGAACTAGAAAGCAGCAGGAGTAAAACCCTTTTCCCCGCTCCAATCTTGGGACCTTCTCTATGGCCCTGAGGGAGAGAAGTTTCTCGCTCCCTCTCTCGAGCATAAGGTCTAGTTCCCGGCTCTCAAGATTCAGACGAGGGGGTGGTTTTCTGTCCCGAGGCATGAACCAGAATTGTATGAGATAACCCTTTCAAGACCGTGTGTAGTACCCAGTGAGCGGTTCTGATGTTGGACTAGTGGTGAGTGTACTGGGCCAGATGGTTGGCAAAGGTTAGGTTCAAGGCTGTGATTCTGCTGCCCTCCGGCTAACCATCAAAAGCACTACTTCTATTCCGCCAAACATGCGGTACCTTATCCCTGGCAGCCAGCCTGGGAGGCCTGGGATTTTTGGTCTCCACCAGGGCGGGTCTTATCCCTATCCAGATCCCATGTTGGTGCTGGGCTTACTGGCAGGACCGAGAATGGGAGCCCTGAATTTGCATCTGCTGTTTCAGCTGTTGTAGTTGTTGCTGCAGCAGCTGCTGGGGCTGGAAGGAATGCCTAACAGGTGGTGGCATGTACATGCCTAGGAATTTAAGGGTGGCCCTAGAATCCTTCATCCCATGCAGCTTTGATTCCATGGACTCGGCAAAGAGGGCAGGGCCTTTGAACGGTAGGTCCTGCATGATCAGTTGCATCTGCTGAGACAGGCCTGAGCCCTGAAGCCAGGCCACTCATCTCATAGCTACAGCGGAGGCCATGTTGCATGAGGCTGTGCCAGATGCATCCCAGGAGGTCATAGGAGCAGCTCTAGAAGCCAAGACCCCCCTCCACCACCATCACTTCAAAGTCCCTCAGGCAGTCCTTAGGGATGCAATCACAGAAGCCCTCCATAGCCCTCCAGAGGTTGAACACATATCTCCCCATGAGGGCTTGGTGGTTAGCAATGCACAACTGTAATGTGGAGGTGGAGTAAGCCTTCCTGCCGAATAGATCAAGCTTCTTTGCCTCCTTGTTCTTAGGATAGAGCCCAGTTGGCCCTGCCTTTCCTTCTGATTAACTGCATCCACCACCAGGGACCCTGGTGTAGGGTGATGAAAAAGGAAAGAGAACTTGTTGAAGGGAACATGGTACCTCCGATCTGCCATCTTGGACATGGGAGAAATTGATGATGGAGTTTGCTATTGTGCCCTCACAATACTGTACACCCTCTCATGGAGGAGAACAGAGACCTTTGCAGGTGAAGTAGTGTCACCCACATCAAAGAGGGAGTTACACTTCTCCTTGACCACGCCCAAGTCCAGGTTAAGGTTTGCTGCCATACGACGAAGCAGCTCTTGTTGCATACAGGGGTCATCCCTGTATGCCAGAAGTCTTTGAAAGGTAACCTTGTCCAGGGAAGAGGACGAGGGGGCCCGTGACCTACTGAGCCAGGAGGAGTCTGGGTCGGGCTCTTCATCGGATAAATCCGATGAGTCTGGAGTTTGGGTCAACGACAGTACTGACGGGAGCCGGGAGACAGGGTCATCGTCGGCAGTCCAGTCCAGCCATTCCTGTGACCAGTCGTTGGAGGAGCCTAGGGCCGTGGGTTGACAGAAGCGGGAGCAGCCCCCTCTCCATCTGTGTGCCCACAAGTCCCTTGTTAGCATCATTGTGTCTGCCACACTATGGTTGCCATAGCCGTGCCTCCTCCTGACGGGGGCATCAGGGAATGCTTTCGGTGCCACTTACCCACTCAGCCACCAGTACCAGAGCTCCACTCCAGAGCATCGCCGCCCTGGAGAATGACCTGAGGCATGGGCCCAGGCCCCGCCCCCTGCCCACAGGCCACGCCGCTGGCCGGGGTCGGGGTGGGGAGTAGCAGCCACGGCCGTGGGGTCACCTGGCCTTCGAAGGGGCCAGAAGCAGCCGCTGCTGCCGCGGGCAGCTGGGCCCTACATCCCCGGCTGGGGACAGAGCCGGGAGTGGCAGCCATGGCCACAGGTGGCTGGGCCCCAGATCCCTGGCCTGATCTGGCCAGAGACCAGAAGAGGCATGGCCCTGCCAGCAACGCCCCTGCCAAAGAGAGCAGGAAGAGGTCGACGAGGATGATTTAGACATCTGCCTTCTTGAGCACTGGGAGCACAGTATCGAGGGCTCAGGGGATGAGTGCTGGGAGGAGTGGTCATCTGAATGGTCTTTGGTACCGTTCTCTGGTGCTGGTGGGGGGCTTGATGGTGCCGAGGCCGGGAGCAGCACCAAGCCTCTCATTGTCCACTCCTTGGCCAAAAGTGTCGTTTTGTCCTTGAACCAGGCTTTCTTTGTCAGTACCGGAGCTGGTGCCTGGAGCAGGGCCCGAGCCGCTGCAAGGACCTCTGGCATCAACGGTACCAAAAGGTGCCCCGGTCCCAACTCCTGGGGAGGGGTGTCTGGGGACAGTGCTAAATGGCGCTGTACCAGTGCCGAATCAGATACTGATCACGGCTTTGTAGTCTGAGCCAGAGAGTGGTGCCGGACATGTTCCAGTGCAGAAGTTGCACATGGTGCCAGCAGAGGATTCAGCGCGAGAAGTACATAAGGCGCTGCGTGAGATGCCCAATCTTGGGGCAGATTGTGCAACCTCCACTCCCTGTCCTTGTGGGTTCTCCGCTTGAAGGACTTCCAGACTGAGCAATTTTCAACAAGGTGGGACTCACCGACGCATGAGACATTTCTCATGGGCATCGTCAATTGGGAAGGCTTTGCAGCATGATGGGCAAGGCTTAAACCCCGGCATCATTATCACGAGTGAACAAAGAAAGGCACTTGCTTCCGCAAGTTTCAGCTGTTGCGATACTGTTGCTGAGGGCAGAAAGAAGGAACTGGGAGGGTCAGGGTCATGGTAACCTATACCGCCATGGTTGCAGCACAGAGGGGGCGTTGGCTGTGTGCCCTGATCTGACAGGCTAAGGCTAAAAGACTTTCCAAGCTACTGTGTGCTGCAACCTGTATACATCTGTAACTGAATGGTGTGATCAGCACTCAAAGAAGAACTTTTGGTTGCTGCGCTTAAGAAACAGAGGCAAATGGTAATTGCCCCCATAACCTGGAGTGGATGTTTTGCTCACAGCTTTATGCATGTGAATCTGTTGCAGCATTTTCCCAAGTTAATGCCAGATCACTTTTATAAAGTTTCATTTTTACAGTGTCTCTAATCTGCACTTGCAGGAGGGGAAGTATTCTCCAGAAGTGCCCAAGGCATGGTGTGTAACTGTCCCTTGTTACTGGGTGTGAGCTAAGTCTGGTTCTCTGTCACACTATCAAAAAAGAACCCCTAAATTTTGCACCCAGCACTTGTTGCAAACTATAGTAACAGGAAATTTGCTTATTGTCAGGCTCCCATGAGATGTGCTTATACCCTGGAGTCCTTTGCATGCAAAACTTCCATAATATTAGGATACTACATTGTTGTTCATTTTCTTAAATTCAAAGATGATCATCACTCACTGTGCTGATTTCTTTTTGTGACCACGACTGGCTGATCAGCCCAATTTGAGCACTGAACAGCCTGTGGCACACTGAACAAAAGAAGCCGCTATGGTTTACTTGAACCACAGACCTGCAGCTGGCACTTCCACTCTGCCTGAATAGTTCTCCTCTGCTCATAGACTGCAAGACCAATATAGATGAAGCTTTGCCAGATAGCCTGATCACGAGCAAGATCTTCTCAATACTCTAAGTCAGGGGTACTCAAATGGCGGCCCGTGGTCCACAATCCGGACCGCAAAGAGGTTTCCGGTGGACCGCGACAGTGGCCTATTTGGCCGTTTGAGTACCCCTGCTCTAAGGGCAGCTGAGCAACTTCTGTTGCTCGCTGCGCTCCCCCTCCCCCCCACGGAGCCTGCTGCGCCGCCGCTGCCCCACTCCTGGCGGCACCTCCCCCTCCCGGCATCACCGCCTCCCCACTTCCGGCATTGCCGCCCCCCCC
>ML681979.1:14578564-14671086 GCA_007922195.1 Podocnemis expansa
CCCCCCTGCCCGCAGGCCATGACCCCGGCCATGGATAGGGTGGGGAGTGGCAACTGCGGCCGCGGGGCCATCCGGCCTTTGAAGGGGCCGAAAGTGACTGCTGTGACCGCAGGCAACTGGGCCCTGGATCCCCAGCTGGAGACAGGACAGGAAGCAGCAGCCGCCGCCGGCTGGGCCCCAGATCTCTGGCCTGATCCAGCCGGAGACCAGGAGAGGCAGGGCCCCGCCAGACCCGGGGCACTGGCGCCAGCATTCGGGGCACGGGCCCCATGTGCCATGCGCCAGTGATGTCCCTGGCTCCCCGGATCCTCCTTTTTCCCTTTCTTGAAGATAGGTTCTATATTTGCCTTCTTCCAGTCCTCTGGGGCCTCCGCCGTTTGCCACGATTTTTCAAGATAATGGCCAGTGGCTCTGCAATTACATCGGCTAACTCCCTCAGCACCCTTGGATGAAGTTCATCCAGCCCCATAGACTTGTGCACATCTAACTTCTTTAAGTAGTCCCTAACCTGACCTTCCATCAGCGTGGGTTGCTTTCCTTCTCTCCATTCTGTGTTATCCAATGTGGTAGTCTGGGAGCTGACCCTGCCTGTGAAGACTGAAGTAAAAAAAGCACTGAGTACTTCAGTCTTTTCTGCATCCTCCAGCATGAGGATACCTGCCCCATTCAGTAGGAATCTATACTATCCTTGATCCTCTTCTTGTTGCTAACATACTTGTAGATCTCCTTCCTGTTATCCTTCACATCCTTTGCTAGTTTCAACTCAAATTGCCCTTTGGCCTTTCTGATTTTATCCCTGCAGGCCCAAGCAATATCTTTATATGCCTCCCTACTCATCTCTCCAAGCTTCCACTTCTTGTAAGCTTCCTTTTTATGTTTCTGCTCACTGCAGAATTCTCTGCGAAGCAATGCTGGGTGCCTTCCACACTTGCTGTTCTTTCTGAACATCAGTATGGTATTTTTGTGTGCTCTTAGTAGGGTTTTCTTTAAAATATAGCCAGCTCTCTTGGACGCCTTTCCCCTTCAGCTCAGCCTCCCAAGGAATCCTGCCCACTAGTTCCCTAAGGGAGCCAAAATCTGCTTTTCTGAAGTCCAGGATTTGCATTTTGCTTGTTTCCTTTGACCAGGATTCTGAACTCTACCATCTCATGGTCACCGCTGTCCAGGTTGCCATCCACTCTCACTTCCCTGATTAATTCTTCTCTGTTTGTGAGCAGCAGATCAAGAGGTACAAGGCCCCTAGCTGGCTCCTCCAGCATTTGTGCCAGGAAGTTGTCTTCAACAATCTGCAAAAGCTTCCTGGATTGCCTGTGCACTGCTGTATTGCCCTCCCAGCAAATGTCAGGATAACTGAAATCCCCCATGAGAATTAGGGCCTGTGATCTAGAAACTTCTGCTAGTTGTCCATAAAATGCTTCATCCACCTCCTCTTTCTGGTCTGGCAGTCTGTAACACAATATTACATACAGTAGTATACTACACACAGTAACACAATACTACATACAGTATCTGAAAAATCACTCTGATTTACATATCTGTTATACACACAGATACACTTTTCATTTTTTTTTCTGAAACAGTTAATTAAATAGTGTTAACATTTGCAAACAGAAAAATATGTTGCTAAATTGCAGCTTTGTTCTCAAATCAGTACAATGTGGTTCGTACCAGGCCTTTTGTTCTTTTCAGAGTTATCGTGTAGGGACAATACAAAACTCAAAGTCAACAAAAATTACATGCTTTTTTTTGCAAATTGAAGTATAATCACATTATGGATTTACTAACCTTTATAGTTTATCCATTTGTTTTTAGCACTTTTTAAGTACTAACACGTTTATCAATTAAAATGATGCCACAAGGCTTGGCAAAATGTATACCTCTAAGAATTGTTCCTTTAAAGCTGTCATAGGGTGGCTGGCCCCCTGTGACTGAAAAAGAACCAGTAACCTGGGACCAGAGCCGGTGCTCCCAGTTGAGCCAATTAAGAGGCCAGATGGAATTCAGTAGGGGTAGGAAGGGGACAGTGAGAGGAAGCAGAGGGTTCTCTGCAGGGAGGGAACTAGACAGAGGAGAAAAGAGCCTTCTGTAGTGGTGTCTGAGGAAGGGGCAGTACTTCAGGAAGTGGGCTGTGCTTAGCTTAAGGCTGGATGAAAGATTTCTTTTGAGTTTGTTTTTGAGATCTTTGTTGTGTTATGAAAATATACAAACAGACCCCAAGTTGTGATTAAAATAAGACCATGGTGTTTACTCATTGAACCCTGAAGATAGGGAAAACAGAGGCAGGAAACTGCAGAGATATCCTGTCACTACGGGTAGCTTGGATGGTGGCCACTGTTAAACTTGGATATTAAAAATGGTACTGTACTGTGATTTAAATACATTTATTTAAAAAAAAAGTTTACAATAAGTATTTGGGACTGGACTAGATGACATCTTAAAGTCCTATATAGACCTAAATTTCTATTGTTCTTTATAATATGATATTTGTAAACAGTGTGTGTGATTCTTACAACTTATTAATTTATAGCATCACTAGTTGTTTGCTATACTTCTCTACTAACGTATCCAGCTGAGTGCCAACTCGCCTCAAACCCTGGTCTTGAGATTACTATAAGAAAAGAAATAACTAAATCTTTTTATATTTTTGAATAGTTTTCAGTCTGAAAATGTGTGCTGAGTGATCTGTTACTCTCACAGTGTAACATAGATTAGAGAGAGGTAGGATTATCACACATACAGGTTCTCCCAGATGTGACTTTTATTTTGGTCACCTTTTTAGGAAATTTTAAGATATGGATTGGGACCCTTCCACCTGAGGCGTCTGTCAACCTCTGGCACCTAGCCACAGCAGCAGTAAAAGGCCAGGCAAATCAAGTTAACAAGAACTTTATTTAAAATACCCCACAAACCCTTGTATACTGACCCCAATATCAATAGTACCCACAAGAACCCCAAAGAATAAACCCCAGTTATAACAGGTAAAACAATTAAACAGCAAATAACCCTGAAGCCTCTCAGGCTCTTCCTTCCAGTGGGATTGGACCCAATACCCCACTGCCCAACTGAGGAAGCTCCTCACATTAAGCCAGGTTATCACCAAAATATAACCCTGACACCCTCACAATCTTTCTTCACCGATCCTTCGGCGCTGAACCCCGACTCCCGTGGTGACTGCAGTGGTCCCCCGTCGTCCTCGGGCACAGCTTCCAAACTTGGACCGTCTGCTTCAGGCTTCTGGCAGCTCAGGGGTCCTTTTATCAAAGTCCTTTCACCCCTAATCAAAGTTCATAAACAGGGCTGCTTCTAATCAAGGCCTCTGTTCCTTCGGGGACTTGGTTCCAGTCGGTCCTCTGTGATCCTCTTCAGAGCCCTCCCAGGCTGCCTGAGCTTCTGGTCATTAAAGATCAGTCACTCAGTCCCAACAATGTCCCTGGGCCCTCAGGCTCCTGATCTCCGGCTCTCTCTCACGAGCGTCCACCAAGCACCAACACAGGGCCGCTCTCTAACCAACTCTTCCCCGGAGACCCCGATCTCCTCACGAGTCTCCCCTTAAATAGCTGGCTCAGTGGCCAATCATCAAGCGTCCTTTTTGTGCCAAAACCCAGGAGAAGGTTCCTGAAGGTCTGCGCCCAGCCCTCTCCTGCTCTGCGCACAGCCCTTGCTTCTGCTGCACACGGCCCTGTTGCTGAGCGGAGATCAGCCTGTTGGCTCCCTGCCAGTGTCCCTGTCAGTCACTCCCAGGGAGTTGCATCATCGGTTGCCAGGCAGACCTGCTTACTCATCTCCAGCAGAACAACAGTGTAACAATGCAGAGTCATACAGAATGGTACAGAATATAGAATAACATTCCCACTTCTGGGGAGGAGAAAACTCAAATAAACACAACCCACTATAACGTGTCAAAATTTCTCTACAACCTGATCTCCATCCATGTGGATTTTTGAAATATGAATAAATATCTGATTTTTCCTTGCTCATCTTTTTCCCACTACTGATTCTGGTAGAACTGCAATTCTCAGTATGCCCTAATAGCAGTATGCATGTTTAATGGTTTGCTTTTCTTACTTCAGTTAAGAGAAAAGGCATTACAAGGTCATTACTGGCTATGAATTATCCAACGAGCCCTTCAGGCAGATAGAGAGTGAAATTCTACCTAGTTAATTCTTTCTGTTGGATCAACTTCATCTGGTGTTTAAGAACGACCACCACCAGACTAGGGTGAAGCAGTACGTCAGAACAGCAAGACTAGGAGAAAGAGAACAAAGCATTTTATTACGCAACAATAATGCACACCTAAAAGGAAATATGCACTGAAATGCCTATACCAACAAGCTGTCTGTATATTTTCAATAACAATCGCTCAATATATACACAAACATTTCAGTCATAAATATTTGCAAAATCTTAAAAATTCCTACTTAGGACTTTGCCATGATGCCTACAAAAATCTTGACATCAGATAACCAGCTGGTGTACTGACACCACATCCTATCATACTGGCCAGTATAATAATTGTTTCCTTGTACTCTACCATATTAATATGTATGTACCCATCTGTTTTCTCTTCTTTTATGCTTAGATTGTAAGCTCTCTGGGGTAAAGAGTATCATTTTATTCTGTATTTATACAGCACTTAGTCCTGGTCTATAATAGGGCTATTAGGCACTAACAAAATACTATTCATAATTTCACAAGTTTGTCTACAATTACTAATATACAAGATTCAAGTTCTTTGGATTTTTCCTTAACTGCTAAGATAGTGGAGTTACAAACTGCTAACAATAAGATGTAGTATTCATTGAACAGTGTAGAAAGGTCTTTGTTCTTTCAAAAGTCTTCCCTCAAATTTCCTCAGACATGGGCAATAATGATTATCATGATTAGAGAGCTAGCTGAATCTCTAGTCCTTTTGATCTGTTGATTTCCAGCATTTGCAGTTGTATAACTTGGCTGCAATAGCCCTGGTGTTGTTTTTTAATTCTCACCTTCCTCCACCCCAGGTGTTTCCCTGGACCTGTCTCATATGAGATATTATGGTTCCAACTTGCTGTGTCCCACCCCCGCAACAGCCTAATAACAAACTAACACCATATTAACAGAGCAGACATTCCAATAACCAGCTAACATAAAATATTCATAAATTATTACGGAGCAAGTACAGGACCTTTACAAGGATGACCCTGTAAATTTTGGAAAAAATTGAGATTTTTGGATTCTGTTTCCAAGAGGCTCCCCATGCTTCATTTCATCTTTTTAAAATTCATAATTACACACTTATCCAGGTTCCAAAGCAGTAGCCATGTTAATCTAGTTCAGCAAAACAAGGAGTCCTGTGGCACTTTAAGACTAACAAATTTATTGATTGCATGAGCTTTCATGGGAAAAACTCATTCAGGATTCCTATGATGCACCACCTCTCAGCTCCAAGACAGGGTGTTATAGAGAATCATAGGTGATGTAGTCTCATTGGGGAATTTAGCCTATATTGTTACGTGTTAGCTCTGTGTTCTTGAGGAATCAGAGCATAGTATCCACCCTGTGCCTCCCTCCCCCCACACATCCCCCAACCTCTGCTTGAACTGAAAACCAAAAACAGTAGGAAACGGGAGATATCCTCATCTACCCATATCCAAAAGCCATCAGCACAGTAAATGGAGCTTCATTTGCATTGACTATGGAGTGCCAGGCTCCAAAGCAGGAGCCGCACTGAACTCTGGGATTGAAGAAGCAGGGAAGCATTGCCTGATGGGGGTCTCACACCAACACAAACAAACTCAGCAATTATCAGACCATTCTAGTCACAGACATGATAATTGATACCCAAAATACTGAGTCTGCCTGACTGTATTGTGAGCTTCTCTGAACCATTACACCCAGCCAGGAATGTGTATTGGCCACGTAAACAAGTCCTTATAAAAAGCCTTTTCCCACATCCAACAGTAGTGCAGTAGTGTAGTGTGTGTCCTGTGCAAGTCCTGATTGGATCCTTTCTGAATCCTGTGTGAGTCTGGATTGAGTCATGATGCTTGGATCTAAAGCTGTATCATTTCCACTGGGATTTGGCTTTTCTTCCTTGCTGATTGCTGTGGGAGCTTTGTTTCCATCCAGCCTCTGACCCTGATCTGCACAACCTGGAAACCTTTCTGCTACACAGTGGTGAGACCCCCCCACAACTTTTCTCTTTCTCTCCCTCTCTCTCTCTCACCCTCTCTCCCTCTTTGTTAATTATGACTCTCTCTCTCGGCCTGATACAGTAGAATCTAGGTAATATTGTACCTGGGTGTTTTTCTTTCCTTGTATGTTTATCAGTGCTGTAACTGGGTATTTTGGGGTATTCTTCTCTTCTTTGTAATTATTATTATTAGTGCAAGTTTTAGATACCTAGCAATAAAATGCCTTTTGTTATCAAGCCAGTTTCCAGACTCGTCTAAGACGTCATTTGTGGTCTTGGTTTCTTTATATCGCTTTGCAGCAATGCTTCTATTACCTATCCAAAGATCCCTGTAATGCCCACAACCCTGTAAGGTTTGCTCCTTGATAGGGATAGTAGCCTGATTGAGTCCAGGGGCTATAAGGGTGACAGCTGACAAGTGCTGTTTTGACTCAGCTTGATTGAGTCCAGGGGCACATCAGGGTGGCAGCAGAGAAGTGCTGTGTGACCCAGCCTGCTCAAGATCCATAATCAAGCCTAGTTTGGTGCGGTACAGGGGCACATAAGGGTGGCAGCAGAGAAGTGCTGTGTGACCCAGCCTACTGAGTTCAGGGACACATAAGGGATCAGCTGAGAGCGCTGATAGACCCGGTCCACTCAGACGCACCTATATAGAAACACAAGTGACACAAGCAGCACACTAATAGAATTACCATCTTCCCCATAGAGAAAGTAACCCTAATAAATGAGCATACCCCGAGTTGGTGGGCAAAGTTGGTAACAGCATAGAAAATAGGAACATCAGGTATCCTAACTAGGTTCCAAGGCACTGCAGCATCAGGTTCAAGAATATTTCTGTTTCGATCCAAATATTTATGTATTCAGCTTAAAACTGACATTTTCATTTCATCATTTTCCAACCAGCCCTCGATAGCAACCATGCTCTCCTAGGG
This sequence comes from Podocnemis expansa, assembly GCA_007922195.1. Lineage (NCBI taxonomy): Eukaryota > Metazoa > Chordata > Testudines > Podocnemididae > Podocnemis > Podocnemis expansa. The sequence goes on from ML681979.1 coordinate 14,585,669, forward strand.
TACAGCTGTAGATGCCTAGTAACTCCCCATTTATATCACCCTTCAGCACCAACTGTTTGGAAACCTGGAAGGATAAAGCCAGCCCTGAAAACCAGAGGGACCTATATGGGTGGTTCCAAAGAGGTAGCCATGTTAGTCTAGCTCAGCAAAACAAAGGGCCCTTAAAGACTAAGAAATATATTTATCGCATGAGCTTTCATGGGGGAAAATTCCACTTTGTCAGATGCTTTGAAGGATTGTTTGTTGTGCTATATGAATGGGTAAGCATCTCAGGAAGTAAGTAGCTCTGTGAAGCCCAGTCATTGATCCTGACTTGGATAGAATAGCAGCTGGGAACAGAATGTCTCTATTGGCCTGATAAACTGAGTTTCCCCACAGAGAATGGTAAAGAGAGGAATGGACTATTAAGCAGAGAGAAACACAATCAGAGCCTGCACAAATACAGAAGTTGTATCCACATCCCTATGGGTATGTCTACACTGAGGTTAGTTCAAATTAATGGAATTTGAACCAATCCATTTGAACTAATAATGATTAGTTTGAATTAAGTTAATTTGAATTAAAAAGGCCACAGTAGACACCCTAATTGGAACTAGCATGTCAGTGCACAGGACTTGCTAGTTCAAATCTAGTAGGGGACCCTACTGCACAGGGAAAATCAACCCATGGTTAATTCAAACTAAGTTTGAATTAACATGGCTACCTTGGGTTAATTCAAACTGCTCAGTTCAAATTAAATGTCACTTCGAAGGTACACCAGCAGAGCTGTAACATTGCATTTTGCAGCCCAGGGCACATTCCCATTGGAACATGCCCCTTCCCATTCATGGTGCTCAGAGCCAGTGCCACAAAGCCGCCCCTTTAATAGCACAGCTCTATTGAGCCGCTTTGGGTCGCTCGGGGCTGTGCCCGCTCAGCCCAACTGTAGTTGCGGCCCTCTAAACCAGGTTTTATAACTTTGACGTTAACTTTAATCAATTCAAACAAAAGCATTCCTTAGCTGGAATTAATGAAAGCCAGTGTGGCCATACATTTATTTAATTCAAATTGATCCTCACCAACTCCAATCAATTTGTACCTATAGACATACCCAACCTCATCTGCAAACAGGGTTCCCCCACATCCCCCTGAATTTCCCAACACTCCCCAGTTGTCAGCTAGTAACAGTGTTACACAAATTTAGTGAGCACTGCCCCTAAGGTAGGGTTACCAGATGTCAGGCAAGAGGAAGACATGTCCTCCTTTTTACCTTCACATCCTCCATCCAGCCATCATTTTTAAGATACGTGATTTTGTGTGGCTTTTTACTTACAGGGGTTAAAGTATGCTGGAATGCCCTGCAACACCCTATTTTTAGGGGGAAGCATTCCAGTACCCTAAAAACAGAAGACTATTACATTAACACTACATTTTCTCCATGTGTCCTCCAGTGTCCTCTTTTTCGTACTTCCCTGTCCTCCTTCCCATGCTTTGGCATCTGGTAACCCTACCCTAATGTCAAGTCCTGGGGTAGCTGCTGGTTTCTAGATGCAAAGCAGGGATCTGAAGACTGGCAGCAGGGCTGTAACCACAGCATGAAAAAGGCAACAGCACCAACAGCTACACAAGGCAGCTCCACTGAGAGAGGCACGTCTTCCATTACTGAGTGCAGCTGGCAAGTCAGTCAGGGCGGGCTGATGCAACAAGGAGTTGTGTGGCACTTTAAGACTAACAGATTTATTTTTTGCATGAGCTTTCGTGGGAGAAGATCCCACTTCCTCAGATGCTTCGAAGATGGGTGAACTTACAGAAAGGAATGAAACTAAATGCAAGGGGTGTAAAACATAGGATCAGGTCGTAAAGTAACAGCAAATCAGAGCAGTTTACAGGTTCAAACCATTGGAAGCCTGAAGTCAAATTACCCTTTGTAATGGGAAAAGAACCCATAGTCTCGATTCAGTCCTGCTTTCACAGAATTTAGCTTGCATATTAATTCGAGTTCAGCTGTTTCTCTTTGGAGTCTTGATGTCCCAGGTACAGCTCTGATGCACCCTGCCTCCCCTTCACACTGCAATTCAGGTGCTGGGTGCAGCCAGTCAACACACCCACGTGGCTGTCCAGGCGGGGGACCAGCAGATCCCCCAGCGGCGGAGGGTTCCGGGCAGCAGGGGGAGCGGGCGCGCGGCTTCCCCAGCGCCTGCAGGGTTCGAAAGAAAAGATCCGGCCGCCGGCAATGAGGCGCGGCGGAAGCGGCAGCACCCGGCCGGCCACGTGGCCACGACGAACATTCGCGCGGGCGGCCGCAGCTCTAGCGCCAGGAGGCGGTTGTGGCGCTGGGAACTACAACTCCCAGCAGGCCGCGCGGCTTCAGGCCCCCAGCGTCAGGCTGCGGGAGGAAGCGGAGCGCGTGCGAGGCGGCGGGGAGCGGGGCATGTCCCGGCCGGGGCTGGCGGCGCCGCCGTTCCCTGGCGATCGAGGGTTCCCGGGGCTGCCGGCGGCCTCCCCTGCCGCGGGCGGGCGGGCGGCGGCGGCGGCACGGTGGGTCCGGCATTGTGAGCTCGCCCGTTTCGTAGCAACCGCCCCGCTCAGCGCTTCGGGCGGCTCCGTAAGGCCCCAGGCTCGGCTTGGCCTCCCGCCCCGCTGCCGCCTCTCCCGGGAACGGCTGGGGTAGCCCCGGGATGGACTCGTGGGCTGGGGCACGGCCCGTGGTTCCCGCCAGGCTGGTGCGCGCCTTCCGGTAGGGGGTGGGGGGAGCGTTATCGGATCCCAAAGCCTGGCAAGGAGGACAGGGAGGTGTGGAAAGGAGCCCACCTGGAGAAAGTGCGGTGTTAACGTAATATCTTTTTGTTTTTAGGGGACCTAGGGATGCTTCCCTCTAAAAATAGGGTGTTCTGGGGTGTTCCAGCATCCTTTAACCCCTGGAAGTAAAAAGCCAGACAAAACCATGTCTTTTTTTAAATGCCTGCTGGATGGAGGACATGAAGGTAAAAAGGGGGACGTCAGGAGCGTCGCTGCCCCGAGCAGGGACCTGGGGTACGGGCTCAGGCACCACCCCCCAGCCGGGGACAGGGCAGGGATCGGCAGCTGCAGCTATGGGGCCATCCAGCTTAGGAAGGGGCCAGAAGCGGCAGCCGGGCCCCGGATCTCTGGCCCAATCTGGACAGAGACCAGGAGAGGCAGGGGCCCTGCCAGGACCCGTGGCACCGGCCCCGTGTGCCGGGCACCGGCAACGCCCCCAGGGAATGCATCTTCTTTTTGCTTGACATCTGGTAACCCTAGGTGAGGAGATGAGTTACAGGCTGTCTCCAAGCTGCCTAGGAGCACTGCAGTCAGCTAGACGATGTGCACCTCTGTGCTGCCTGCTGCTGGAAAGGTGCTGCACCATGAGAGGGGCAGCGCTTCTGCTGCCAGCGGCTCAGAGAGAGAGAGTTTCATTAGCTCAGCTGACAGAAGGACTCTTTAGAGCTGGAGCCAGCATCAGGCTGAGCTTATGTTCCAGAGGTGTAGCCCTGTTAAATCTACTTCTGCAAAACCAACACGCAGCAGCTTCCCCAGGACTTGAAATGAAAGGGGGTGTAGGAGGAGTGTTGGGGGTGCTCACTAAATTGATACAGCGCTTACTAGCTGACAATGGGGGGGGGTGTTGGGAAATTCAGGAGGGATACTGAGATGTGTTAGGGAAATCCCTGCCAATGAGAAGTCCTGTGGCACTTTTAAAGACTGACACATTTCTTTTTCTCATGAGCTTTTGTGAGTGCCCATGAATGCTCATGCCAAAAAATAAATGTGTTAGTCTTTAAAGGGGCCACAAGACTCCTTGTTTAGGCTGAGCTCATGTTTGCCATAAGTTGGGTTACCGGGTGTCAGGCAAAAGGAGGACATGTCCTTTTTACCTTCATGTCCTTCGTCCAGCAGGGATTTTAAAATTGCATAATTTTGTCTGGCCTTTTACTTACAGGGGTTAAAGTATGCTGAAACAGCTCAGAACACCCTGTTTTTAGGGGGCAGCATTCCAGAGCCCCCTAAAAACAGAAGACTATTACATTAATACTACATTTTCTCCACATGTCGTCCGGTGTCATCCTCTTCAGACTTCCCTGTCCTTTCTGTGCTTTGGTATCTGGTAACCCTAAAAGGATCATAATGGCATTCCACATATTGACAAGGTCCCAAAGTTACTGCCAACTTGCTGCCACTTAACTCTTAGCAGCTGCATCAATGCTGCAATTATAAGTTGATATCTGTAGTCCCACAGTGATGCAACTGCCTGAGTGCTGCTTCTGGTGGAGACAGAGATGGAACTTGGTCTGGTATGAAAACATGGTTGTGTGAGTTTTCATAACACATGGTATTAGAAATACCTGAGCCTCTCTGCAGGAGAGCTTTACAGTATTGTACAGCTGCTGGGAGTCAGGTACTAGTTACTGTTTTTTCCTGTGTAGAAAAGCCCATATTATACATAGTGCTTGGTAGATGCAGATATTCATAGTCACAGAGTTCACATTTTAGTTCAAAGAATGTCTTTTTTTCTTGTTCACTTGTTACTTTCTATTTTTATTATTTATTTTATTTGCACTTTACAATGTGAAGTGCTTCATTTATTTTGGGCTACAGATTGGGCACGTGGGGGAGTTATTCAAAATGATATTGCACTATGGTTATGCAGTGAGGAAAATGACGTCAGTGATGAGGCATGTTTTGGTTTGGTTTTGTTCAGGTAATGGAGTCGCTCAGCTCCTCTAAGGTTCCTGAGTGTGAATCAACAACATGTGATGAAAGTGAAGATGACATTGAGTTTATCTCTGTAAGTAGATATTGGCTCTGTAACCACAATACCTTTGAGTTAGATATATAAAATGATCTATGGCTTGAATGTGTAATGGTGCTTATCTCAGTTGCGTCTTAAGTAATATATTAGTGTAACTTTAAAATTCAGATTTTCAAATCCTAATTTAAGCTTTCAGAAAGCAGCCTGACCCTCAACCTAAAATGACATGCCTGTGTCAAAGAATCTGTATTAAAAAGGGGATTTTGATAAGAGACGTCAGTCCTACAATGAGACCTATGTGGGTGGGCAGGGGTGACTTCAGTGGACTCTGCTGAGACACAGAGAGCCTCAGCACACCTCATTACAGACAGTGGCCCCAAGGAGCTACCCCTTTAAACTCAAGCTGAGGAGGAAAGTTGGGAGAACAAAAGCTAATTTTTGCCAGAGAGACACATGGATAAACTGTGAGTCAGTCTGATACCCTTAATGCAGTAGAATGGTATATTACTGTGAGTAATCCCACTGAAGTCAGTGAGACTGCTTGTGAAGTAAGGTGTGCAGTTCATCTGGTTAGTGGCACCAGAATCTAAACCTGTCTTACGTGATAGAGATAGGAGAGACAAATAGGGGGTAGAAGCCTAATAGCAATTTATTTGGGATGTAGAGTACTGTTTAGCACACACACATGCTTCTTAATCCTGTGATAGGAAACTGCATAAGATGGAAAGAAATAGAATATAGATTTAGATATGAAGGGGATTTAAGGACTGTGTGAAGAAGTTCTAAGTAAAAGAATAACCTACATTACCCACTTCATGGATTTCAATGTCCGCTCTTTAGCGAGTTTTGCCCTCACTTGTTTGAGGGTATGATCTCTGTATGTATCTAGTTATGAGGTTTGTACATGAATGAAGTTAAACTTGTTGAAGACAGGCAGGGTCTGAGGTACCATATTAAATGTCTTCTGTAGAGAGAGAAAATTCTTTTTGCTTGTTCCATTGCCCCCTGCCATTTTAAAAGTTCCAGAAGGGGTGATAGCTTTGGGGAGTCTTGAGTCCTAACAGCTTGGCAGGAAGATTGGCTAGTGTCTATGGATATTGGTTCAAATTTAGTACAAATCAATTGAGATTGCAGCTGGTAAACACAAAGTAGCTGAGGCAAGTGAAACCTGAACATCTAGAACAGTGGTTCCCAACCTTTTTGAGTATGATAATCCCTTTTTAACATAAAAAAAAATTTGTGGCCCCCCAAATGATAGTAGTTATAGGGGACTGACTGCAGGCAGCAGTGGTGCAGAAGGACAGTGGAGAACCTGGCCCCGCCTGCTCCCAAAGGGTGAGGACCTATCCAGGGTGTGGCTGCTCACAGCACACAAATACAATTAATTTAAAGCAGAGGTGTCAAACTCATTCTATGTGGGGGCCACACTGGAAGGCAGGACACCTGTTGTGGGCCATGTGGCCACAGGGACTCCCTAACCGTTTCCCCTGCCATGCTCAGAGTGGCATGGGCTCCCCTTCTCCCAGGGATTTCCCTAGCACCATGCCTACACCCCCCCCCCAATTTCCCAACTCCCCCAGTTGTCAGCTAGTAACTGTTATACCAATTTAGTGAGCACCCCCAATACCCCTCTCCACCTCCCCATATATACCCCCCCCCATTTCAAGTCCTGGGGAGAATACTGCCCTCCCCAGCCCTGCAGGCTCTGCAGTGCCTTCCCATTTCCCTGCCCTCTGGACTCCCCCTCCCCCTTTCCCCTTCCCTTTCCACTTCCTGGTGGCAGGCAAAAAAATCACCTAGTCACAGGCAGCCAGGCTGGGCTCCTGCCTCTCCCCCTCCCGGCCCATCACTGTCAGTCATTGAGAATGCTGGCCTTTGGTTGGCTCAGTCCTAGCTGGCCTTTGATTCACTTGTTACAACAAAGGCCACAGCCAATTTTCCCTTTTTCATTTGTGATTTGTGCAGTGTGCTGTCAATCAAATTAGCATGCTGACTGACTGACAGTGAACAGTTGGGATGAGGGGGAGCGCACTGGCTCTCTGGAGCCAGCCTAGCCTTCTGTGACTGAGACTGTGATTGATTGGGAGACCAAAGCACAGCTGAGCTGGGATGGCCTGGAGCACTTCCTTTTTTCCCTTGTGCTGTGACTCGGACCACGTAAGTGAGTCAGAAGCAACCTAGCCCTGCTGTGCTGAGATCCTGTCTTCGCTGCTACAAACTGCTTCCAGGCACAGCCCAGGCAGCAGCTCTGTGGGCCGGATTAGCACCCTTGGCGAGCCACATCTGGCCCCATGGGCTGTAAGTTTGACACTCCTAATTTAGAGCCCTCTCTGACATGGATCGCTGGCTGCCAACAGCTAGGCCTGGATGTATTCACAGTTCTCTTGTAATAACTCCGTAAACCCCAGGGGTCCCTGGACCACAGGTACAGGAACCACTTCCCTAAAACAAGAGGCAGGTCACTGCCTTTGGTCTATCATCACCTCTACTTTTCCTCATTCCCTATTAGTACAACAACTTTCTACTGCCTTCTCCCAGAGAGGGCAAGTGCCACTGTTAGCAGTGAGAAGAGCATTTATTTTCCCTTAAACACTAATGGTGGATCAAAGGCTTTAGCTTGGTCCATTTTCTAGCAGCACGCCCAGGTTTGTGTACATGATCTGTGTTTGTGTTTATTACAAGTACGTATGTCTACCAGGCTGCACTTTTGCAGCCTGATATGTGAATTGTGGGGGAGAGAGGGAGGGAAAGAGGCACTCCCTCCATAATAGGGTATCAACTTGGTAGGTGGGTGTTGGGCTGACTGAAGGTGCAGATATTTCTAATCACCATCACTAGGGGCTCAATCAAACTTGGCACTCTGTCAGGAAGTAAAAGTTTTATAAACATCAAACTTGATCTAAAAACTGAATAGCCAATTGAACAATAAGGAAAATAAGCTAATAGATTTGTGCTTAGGTTTAAAACGCCTTCAGAATATAGAGAGGGATGGTAAAACCTATTCTTTTAAAATATAACGCCTCATCCTGTATTTTCATTGGACTCTACTTAGATTGTCTGCTTATCAGAGAGACTGACTTTACAGTGAGGCTGGTGGCACTTTGAAAGACTGACAAATTTGTTTATCCCATGAGCTTTCGTGGGAGAAAATCCCACTTTGTCAGACACTTGAAGTTGGGGAACTTACTGAATAGAAGCAAAATAAGTTCAGTGGAGTGTAAGTCGTAGGATCAGGTCAGACTTTTACAGCAAATCAAAGCAATTATTTAAATTCAGACAGTGGAGAATGAGGGGGGGAGTGAAGGGGAGGAAAGCAAAATTAACTGTTGCAATGGAGGGAAATACCTATAGTCATTATTCAGCCCTAAGCCAATGGTGTCAAATCTGCAAGTGAATTCTGATTCTGCAGTTTCTCTTTGAAATTATGATTTGTTATCCATTTGTCTGAGTATGGCTATTGACAAGTCATTAATGGATTGATCAAGAAGATTGAAGTGTTCCCCAGTTGGTTTTTGAATGTTATTTCTGATGTCAGGTTTGTGTCCATTTATTCTTCTGGACAGAGACTGTCCTATTTATCCGATTTATAAGGTGTCGGAGCATTTCTGGCATATGATGGCATAAATCCATTGGTGGATAAGCAGGTGAATGAAACCTTCATGGAGTAGCTGTCTTGGTAGGTCCTGTAATGGTGTCTTTTGTACAGCTTTGTTGGCAGAGTTGGCAACATGGTGTGTTGTAGTGATAGGTGCCTGTTTTAATGTTTCTATTGTTAGGTTTGTAGTTGCTGGTGAGTAGCTGTTTAAGATTGGCGGCCTGTCCGCAAGCAAGGCAAAGTCTGTCTCCAAAGGCCTGAGGGAGTGAGGGATCATCTTGTAGGTTAGGTTATAACAGGCCTGGCCAAACTGTGGCTCAGAAGCCACATGTGGCGCTTGAATGAAAAAGTGTGGCTCATGAACATCAGCAAATCAATTTAGTAGGTGAAAGTATATGGTTGTATGCCTCAGTGCGGCTCTTGAAGGTTTAATGATCAACTTGTGTGGCTCTTGAGTTCCGTAAGTTTGGCCACCACTGGGTTGTAGGTCCTTATGATGTGCTGTAGATGTTTGAGTTGGCAGTTACAGGTGATGACCAGTGGTGTTCTGTTGTTTTTTCTTGTGCTACTCCTGTAGTAGAAAGTATTAGTAGAGAGTACTGCAGGAGAGTCACTGCTAACAGTGAAAAAGGAAGGTGGAGGCCGGGGGTCCATTTAGAATTTAATGTTTGTAGTGGGAGAGCCAGTTCATACTCATTGAGACCCAAGTTGATGGCATTGCATCAAATTTGCGTATGAGTTCTAACTCTGAAGTCTCTCTGATGCCTTGGTCTAGAGAGGAAATGTGCCTGAGAATACTCCTTTGTTTTTTATTACTAACGGTGATTCTACCTTCTTTCAACCCCACCACTTTCTGATATGTTGTTTGAATCTATGCAGTTTGTTTGATTTACTGAAGTAATCGGATGCAGTGGAATGTAATCACAGGATTTATCTTTCACTACCGTACTGTAAGTTTCTTTTCAGTGTAACTTTTCTCCACTTTGGCATCTGACAAAGTAGAACTTCGCCCATGAAAGCTCGTGCAAAAATTTGTTAGTCTATAAAAGTGCCACAAGACTTCTTTTTTGTTTTGCTGAACCAGATTAACACAGCTACCCCCTTTGGAACTTAAAATTAGGCTAAAATCCAATTTAGCTGTGGGTAGAAACTGGCGCATGTTGTTTCTTAGGAGCATAGTTGGATTAATTTGACTGTTATGTAAATTAATACATAGATAATTTTTCAAGCTTATTGGAATATGTGATAGATCTGCTAGTTAGAAAATGGGAGGAACAGAAGTTCAGCTGTGAGGTTCTAGGGCACTCAGATGCAAAGGCTAACCCCCCCCCCCCCCCCCCCAAAAGCTTCTTGTAAAAGATTTGCCCTGGAATTTTTGGAGTCTGTCCCAGGGCATCATCTTTCTCACCACCTTCTGGCTTAGCAAAGTGCTACTGAATTTTTTCCCCACTAATTAGAGTCTAAATAGTAGCAGTGAAACTAATTAATTTTTTGTTAATTAAATTCTAATGTTCTGGGGGAGAGTTATGAATAGCTACAGGCACACCAGAGCTTTCTGAACACTAAAAAAATAATACTGCTGTCCTTTTAGATTTAGAAGTTTTTATTAACTAACAGGGCTAGACGCTTAAAAACAATTTTAGATTTTGCAGAAATTGATCGCTTACCTCCTTGCATTCTGGTCCTCTTGATTTTTTGCAAAGAAAAGTTCCCTGCTCACTACTGGCTAGTGGATTTTTTCAGTCCCCATTTTTCCTACCTTTACTATGTGCCAGCTGTTTAAGAGGAGGGAAACCTTACTTCTGTAAAACAAACAAGGAGTCCTGTGGCACTTTTAAAGATTACCCGCTGTTGAGGTGCCAAAATAGCTGGCCTAGCCACTATTTAGGAGAGGAATATAGGCAAGATTCCCCCCCCCCCCCCGACTATTATGACTGGAATGGGCAGAAACATGTGTTGTGTATCCTGAAATTAGACTGAAGAATCTTCATTTATTTTGAATTAATGCTTCTATCCCTTATAGTTACAAAGAGTCTTTTAGTTGTGAACAGACAGACTGGGCTGGTCTGCACTTAAAGGTTTTGCTGGCATAGGTATGTTGGTGAGGCATATGATTTTATTTTCCTGCCACATACCTAACTGGCATAGTTGTGCCAACAGAATACTCGTGTGCATGCTGTTATACTGGCAAAAGGAGACAGTGGCAGTATAGGTTTTTTGTTTTTTGTTTTCTTTTTTTTGGAGAAAATAGTATGTGTATGAGAGAAACAAGCAAAGACACTCTTTTCCAGTGCAGAGTGCATTTGGCAAAATAGCTATACCATCAAACCCTTTCTAGTCTAGACAACGCCTGAGTCTCCAGAAAGACCATCTGAAACAAAGGCTTTGAGAAGTGTGCAGTGTGCCATTCATCTCACAGGTATTGTTCTGAAACCTAATAACAATTTAAATGTCATTGTTGGCAATTAAATTGCTGATCATCCCAGTGGAATCCCCATGCACTGTTGTTTGATTCACTGTCAGATACTGTGAGTGAGTGGAGAAGCTGGATTTTTTTCCCCAAGAATATAGCAACAAAGGACTGAGGGTTCAAACCTACCCCCATCATTCCAGTACTAAAGTTCAAGTCACTTCTATGCCTGCCCTTGAGGTGGGAAGAAAGAAATGTATGCAATGCCACATCTCAGTTGCTTTCTGGGTGCCAAAAGCCCTCAACAATTTCTGTGTTTAACTTATGTTATCAATACAGTATTCTATAGCACACAGAAAACTTAATGCACCGTATAAAACAAATAGAAAAGCCTTCCAAATTTGAGATGTTGCCATCACAGTAAAAAAAAATTGTATATATTTATGATCATTTTAATAATGGATTCAGTAAAGGTTTGCTTTTATATGCATTTGAAGTTGTTGCACACCTCAGCATGGTAAGTTGTAGAATTTGGATGTGAAGCTTGGCCTGGAGGAAGTGAAGTCTTGACTGCATTTAAGGCTCTCTATTTTTGCAGTGCCCATGAGAAAAGAGGAAATCAAAATTATTAAGTAGTATGTGTTCACTCCTAAACTCTAACCTTGTGCTGATATCAATGTGCCCTTTCTTCCCACCCTTTCTTCATTGTTTCTTTCCATGGTCTTTATTAGATTCCATTTAAAATTTGGTGCAAGATGTTCAATGCCTTGCTACTCGTACTGTGTCCCGCCCAATTTCTAATGTCATAAAAATGTCAGGTGTTAGGGTACAAGTACGTAATGCAAGTTTGTACAAGTATTAGGCTAGTGTATCTGCCTGAGATAGGATTTTGGACTTCTGAGCCTGCCTAAAAGCCAGTCATGGTAGCAAAAAACAAAGACATAATGTGTTTCTTTTCCGTGACTGCAATTAAATGAGTTGTCTTTTTATTGCTGTGAAAATATAGAGGATGCATTTAAAATATTGCAAGGCATAGAGAAGATATGATATATATGAATGCACAAATGGGGGAAGCTCTAAACTCCTCTTTAAGATGGATGCTAGAGCAAAGCCAAGAAAGCAACTAGGAAAGCAAGGGATGTGAAAGAAGGTGTTAAAAAGAAATGTAAACATAGGGTCATAAAATGACCATGGCTAAGATGTAACACAGCTCTCTGCCTCTTCCAAGGGGTACAAAAGGGGATGTACCAAAGCCTCAGACTCTCCAGAACTGAATATGTCCATGTATTGAAAGGGGTAGGGGGCTATAGTATAGTTAAGGTTATCAAGGAGAAGGTTGCGGTGTGGGGGTTTTCAAACTTCTTTTCTTGGGATCCAGTTGAAAAAAATTTTTTTATCCCTGTGACACAACTATTACTCTTTGAGCAATGCATTTCAGTCTTCTGGTGGTGGAGGAAACTTCATCGGCATATAGAGGGAAGGGGTAAAGGACTTGAGTACAGTTATGATTTTAACCTTATCAGTGTAACCCCCAATAAACCCTTCTTGGAGTGCCTGCAGATTGGACTATGATGGTGTCATTTGTGCAGATATGTGGACAAATCTGGCAACTTTTTTTTTTTTTTTTTTATCAGGGGTATGTGCCTGCATTAATGTTTCTGTTATTTGGTCTGTAGTTGCTGATGAGTATCTGCTTAAGGTTGGGGGCTGTCTGTAAGTGAGAAGAGGTAGGCCTCCCATGGCTTGAGAGAATGGGGGATTATCTTGTAGAATAGACTGTAGATCCTTGATGATATGCTGTAGGGGTTTGACTTGGGGGCTGTAGGTGATGACCACTGGTGTTCTGTTGCTTTTGCTCTTGAATTTCTCCTGTAGTAGCTGATTTCTGGTTACCCATCTGGCTCTGTCAGTCTGTTTCTTCACTTCCCTAAGTGGGTATTGTTGTTTTAAGAATGCTTAATGGAGAGACAGAGCAAATGCAGTTAAATCTTAGCAAAAACATTAAAGCGGGCCCACCTCCCTGCAATTTCATCCACATAGCTGCGCTATTGATGCCATCATAGGACCCAGTCAAACCAGCTGCTCCATCAAAGGCTCATTCACCTACTTATCCACCAATATGATTTATGCCATCATGTGCCAACAATGCCCTCTGCCCAATGGTCCCTCTAAGGTTTGGTGGCTTGTGTGCCAGATTTTCAACCTACGTACAAAACTTTTTCTGAATAAAATTTGTGTGCAAACTAATACTACAGAAATTATTGAAAAATCTAGAACAATGAAAAAATTAATAAAAGTTGTTTAAAGTTGTTTTTTATTAATATTTACCCAAATTGCTATACAATCAAAAGAAACTAATTCAGAGCTTTCAAATAACTCAAGACAAAAGTTATATTCAATCTGGATCCTAGCTGTCACATTTCTGCCTAATACTCTCATCATCTGTGTTCTACATTCAGAGTTACAGTTCACAGGGAGGCCAGCTAGTGAGAACTGACAGGGTTTAAGCTGTCTTAATGGTCCTAGAGCAATGTTTCTTCTCAGGATTGGGATGTCATAAGCAAAAATTTTAGTTTGTGAGCAGAAATTTTGCCCTATGGTAACTTACGAGTCCAGTGAGTCAAGACTTCAAAGAGAAGCAGCTGGATTAGAACTGATATGCGGATTTGATTGGGTGAAAGCAGAATTAAATCAGGACTATGGATTCTTTCCCCATTACAACAGGTGATTTGACTTCACCTGCGTCTACGTGCTGTTTCCCAGTGTTTGAATCTTAACAACTGCTCTGATTTTCTCTTAATGTATGACCTGATCCCATGTCTTACACTTCCTTGCATTTATTTTCATCCCATTCAGTAAATTCCTGCATCTTCAAAGCATCTGATGGAGTGAGATTTTCTCCCATGAAAGCTCATGCAATGAATAAATCCGTTAGTCTTTAACTGCAACAGGACTCCTTGCTTCTGCACAAAATATGCCTATGTTTTAAAATGTGTTTATTGTAAATAGAATTAATTAGTTGGATTTAATTAATTGGTTTATTTTTAATTGAAATTTAATTTTTAGAAAGCTTTTTATTTAAAAATTTAAAAAAAAAGGGGAGGAAAAAAAATAAAGAGAAGGAAGGGAAGAGGGAAGAAAGACAAAAGGAAAGGAAGGGAAAGACGCAAGGAAGAGAAAAAGAGAGAATGAGAAGAGAAAAAGGGAAGAAGGAAGAAGGAAGGGAAGTGAGAAAAAAGAAGAGAAGGGGAAGGAAGGAAGAGGAAAGAAAAAAGAAAAAGAAGGAAGGAAACAAGAAAACAAGGAAGGGAAAGAACAAAGAAGGAAGAAAAAGAAAGCAGGAGACAGGCTCCACCTCCTCCCAGCTGCCCAGCAGTAAGCCCGCCAGAGCTGCTGCCTCCTGGAAGCACTGTTTTTCTTGGCGGCTGAGATCTGAGCAGTGGGGGTCAAGGAGGTGCCGTCACTGCACAAAGCCCCGCAGCGAGTGTTGTCTCTGAGCCGAGCCTCTCACGGCAGCCGGTCTTCCTTTCCCTAGCCTGGCACTGCTGTGAGAGGCTTGGGCTCAGAGACAACGCTCGCCACTGGGCTTTGGGCTATGAGGACACCTCCTTGCCTGCCGGCTGCTTGGATCTCAGCTGCCGAGTCCTGCTGCCCTGCACTGCCACCAAATGTGTGTATTCAGGGGCTGAAAAAGGTGTGTGCAGCTGCGCATATGAGCACTTTAGAGGGAACAGTGCCTCTGCCTTATACATTGGACAAGCAGGACAGCCTCTGCACAAAAGAATAAATGGACACAAGTCTGACATCAGACCAACAGGGGAACATTTCAATCTCCCTGCTTACTCCATGGAAGAGGTGTTAATTGCTGTACTTAAGCAAATTAATTACATATCAAACTTCCAAAGAGAAACTACAGAGTTAGCATTCATATGCAAATTTGATACCATAACCTTAGGCTTGAACAGAGATTTGAACTGGCTTTGTCATTGCATTAAGTGACTTTCCCCTATCTCTACTTCCCCACCTTCTAATCAATATGTTGTTCCACACTCTGAATCTGAACAATTGCTTTGAGTTGCTGTAACAGTCTGACCTGATCTTATGATTTACACTTCCCTGCATTTATTTTTCATCCCGTTCTGTAAGTTCTCCGTCTTCAGGCATCTGACAAAGTGGGATTTCTCCCATGAAAGCTCATGCATTAGATAAATCACTTACCGTCTATACTCGTGTATAAGCTGATCTGTGTATAAGCCGATTCCCTACTTTTAAGCCCCAAAACCCAGCAAAAATGCATGACCTGTGCATAGGCTGAGGTCCCTCTGTGGCCTTGGGCCTCTAACCCCCCCACCCTGTGCCACTGTCTTTATGGACTCCCCAACATCCTCACTAATCCGTGGCCCATGCTGTCGCTTCCTCCCCACCATCCCTGATCCCCCTCTCTGGGCCCTGCCGCTGGGTGCCCCGGGCTGGCCCTCTTAACTGGCTGCTCTGTGGCTAGGCACAGGCTGGGGCTTGCTCCCCTTACTTTAAGCCCTGCCCAGCCTGAGCACCCAATAAGGCCACTCTGGCAGTGAGACAAATGACAGAGCTCCCCGCCCCCAAGCATGCTCTGAGGATGCTCAAGGCAGAAGATTTAAAACTAGGCTGGGGCTGCTCTCTGATCTCTGACCTGCGTATAAGCCAGGTACCCTTTTTAAAGGGGATTTTCAGGCACATTAATCTCAGTTTATATGTGAGTACATCATGGTAGTCTTTAAAAGTGCCACAGGACTCTCTTTGTTTTGCTGAAGTAGACTTAACACAACTACCTCTCTGGAATTGGTTTCTTTAGGAAACATATCTGAACAACAGAGGAGGACTACACTTCTGCATAGCTTGTTACAGATATATCCCACTGTTCTCAGAAGTAGGTCAGCATTAGAGCAGAAAGTGAGTTAGAAGAATTGGAAATGTTTTGTGTGCTGCATATGTAAGTTTACTTACTCTGTTCTGGCATGATTCAGGCAGCATGCAATACTGTGTAAACCATAATACGTATATCTGTAGTCTGACCCGAATAGCTTAACCACAATGGTCCTTTTCTTTAAAATATGAGTGTATCTTGTCACAACAGAGATCACTAGACTTTGCTTTGAATGCTCTTTAAAAAATAAAATCAAATGGCATTCTCCCTTTATTTAAGACATTGATTAATGTTCCCACATTGTACTTAGGAATTTTATTTTATTAGTTAATTTACTTATAGAAATCCTTGGCAATCTGTTTGTGCTTGCTTGTGTTGTGCTGACATCATGCAGACTCAGAATGGCATGTCAGTTTTCTTTATGTCATGGAGATCTACCCCAATGTCAGGTGCTATTCTTTCTAGAAGTCTCACCTTTGATTGTTACAGTGTAGTGGTGTCCCATCCAGTTCCTTTCTGCCATATATACTTGTGTATAAACCAAGATTTTTTGCCTTAAAATTGGCTTTAAAACAGGCACTTGGCTTATGCACAGGTCATGCAGCAGACAGCATCTCCAACTTGGAGCATGTACTGAGCATGCTTAGTTCTGGAGCCCCAGCATGTGGCTGGAGTGGCTCTGTTGGGGAGTCAGCCCCAGCCAGGGTTAGAGTAAGGAGCGGGACCCCAGTATCTGGAGCAGCAAGGTAAGGAGTCTGGGGGTTGAGGGGGTTGGCCCAGGGAAGTGGCGGCAGGGCCTGGGGTTTGGGAGGTGTCAGGGAGGTGGGAGATGGTGGCAGCAGGGTCCAGGGGTTAGGGAGAGTTTTTGGGAACTTTGGAGGTAGCCAGTGATGCAGGGTAAGGGAGCTAGGGGCCCAAGGCCATGGGTGGACCTTGGCTTATATGCAGATCACCCATTTTTGTCTATTTTTGGGGCTTAGAATGGGGGGGGGTGGCTTATAAATGGATCGGCTTATACATGAGTATACGGTATATCTAGTAAGGACTTAATACAATAAATAACTAGAAACTTTTCTTCATTGGTTTATCTAATGCCTTGGGTATACATAAACATTTCAGGGTACCAGTAATGTAGACATAAGTAATATATGATGTTTATTATGTAAGAAGTATCTCTCTTCCAAAAAAATCTTTATGAAAGACTTAAGAAAAAACTATGAGGACGGAGCTGTGTGATAGTATTTCCTGTGTTATGTGTTAACAATGTGCAGTACTTAAAAAATAATCTGTTGTAATGCTTTGTTCCCTGAATGTTGAATTCCTAACTTTCCTGAGAGAAGCATTTATTTTGTTGACTGAGTTCGGACTTGGATAAGATCATGTGTTCCATTTCTTGATAATAGACTGATACCTGAATTAGTATAGCTGAAGAAATAGGAGGGGTATTTGTTTCAGTGACATGGTATTCCTTAACAGCATGAAAACATGGCAAAATAAAAACCAATAAAAAGAAACATAAATAAGAAGTGAGATGTATGGGTGGATTAATGCATAGGCCTACGAGTTCCATGTCTGGGGGCCCTTTGCTATGGGTCACCAGGGCGGAGGGGGATAAGCAAAGCCACCCTGGGCAGGGCTCTGCAATTACATTGCTCTCCTGCTCCCCCCCCAGAGGCGGTGCAGGCTGGCTGGCCGAGAGGCTAGGCTCTGCTTTCCTAGGCGGGCTGCTGTGGCATGCAATACGGCCTCTGAAGCACATGGATGGGCCACGCAGGAGGCTGGCCCACATGCACTGATCGGGGCCAATCAGTCCAGCTGGGGCCAGCCTCTGGCCCCAGCCTCCCCCACCCCACACCGTCAACACCGGCCCTCCCTCAGGGAGTGGTGGAGGAGGGTTCTGCAGCCCCAGGTGTGGGAAGGTGGGGCCCATCATTGGGGGCAGCCCAGGGTCCTAGAGGCTCCTAATGTGCCACTGGTGAGATGGTGAGGGAACAAATAATAATTGCATAAGTAAAATGAACAATTTCAAGTTGATTATACCATTTGACTTGTATGTGCAGAAGAAGGAATACCTGAGCTGTGGAGAAGAGAAAGACCAAGATAGAATTGTGGGCTGCAGGGTGCTAAGTAAAAAGTAGCTCATTATATTGCAGCATACTTGAGAAACCCAACTGGATCCAGGGTCCGATTATCAAAGAGGCTTGAGGGGCTTAAGCCCTGGGCCCCAGCCAAAAAGGGAGCCCCAGGCTCCAGCCCCTATAACCCCAATAATCTGGTACCCACTTGGCTCAGCACTGGCAAGGCAGGAGCACTGAGAGTTCTTCTGCCCTGTTGATCCTGGGTTTGGGGGTGGGACCCTGGAGCCAGAGAGAGGGCTGTGTGCTCCACCCTGCCAGCTGGCTCACCATCGGGGAGCATGGCAGGGGCAGACCGACGCCTGTTCGCTGTGTGGTCAGGAGAGTGGAGATGGGGCCAGCTGGCTTGTGGTGAGGCCTCCATACCACATACCAGCTGGTACCTTCCCCTGTCTCCCGGGCAGAGTGGCCACAGTGGGGCTTGAGTGGGAGCACCCTCTGTCCCCCACAGTTGGGGAGGGCAGGAAGGAGGGGTCCTTGAGGTGGGGGGCAACCCAGGGCCCCCGGGCTAGTTAATCTTACTCTGACTGGATCAAATATATTAGTGTATGGAAATTTAACTTCAAGAAAAACAACCATACTTGTTTAAACCCTCTTTTAGGAAGGGCCATTGAGACCTGTGCTGGACTGTATCAACCTTATTAGTAGTGACGATGAAGAACCTAGCAGCAGCTCTCATGTTCATGTGAGTATGTTATAATAGTTCATTCTTGGGAATTATCATTTGAAGTGGTTCTTGCAAAAGAAATCCATAAACTGATGTTGTATGTTTCTATGTAGAAGTCCAACAGTTTAGTCCAGAGGTGTCAAACTCATTCAAGTTGGTGGGCCTCATTGGAGGGCAGGACATCTGATGTGGGCCATGTGTCTGCACAGGTTCCCCAACCCTTTCTCCTGCCACGTTCAGAGCGGTATGGGCTCCCCTTGCCCTTCCCCAACTCTGCAGGCTCTCCAACGCCTTCCCTTTCCCTGTGCTGTGGGCTTCCCTTTGCGACACTGGCTCTGCAGACCCCATCTTCCCCTGCTGTGCAGCGTGCTCACCTGGCCCTCCTTTGCTGGCAGCCTGTCTTTGTCCTTGTATCTGACAAAGTGGGTTGGAGCCCACGAAAGCTTATGCCTGAAGAAATCTGTTAATTTATAGGGCAGGGGTGTCGCTGGTGTCGGGCTTATGGGACTTGAGCCCCAAGTCCCAGCATCGGAGCCCCTGGTCTGCCTCTGGGCTGCCCACAGCGGTGGGGCACTCACATGGCTCCAGCCCGGAGTCTTTTCCTGGGGCAGCAAGCTCTTCTGCTATAAGGTGCTGCAGGACTCTCATTTTCATCTTTGCGCTGTTCACTGCCACTACAGATGGCTCCTAAGCACAGCCCGGTCCCAGGCAGCAGCTCCACGATCTGGATAAGAGCCCTTGGCAGGTCGGATGAGGCTTGTGGGCTGTAAGTTTGATACCCCTGGTTTAGGCTCAATGTTGAAGTATCAACTTAAGTAGGTGTAAGGTTATTTGCAGTCACATCTGATTTCTTCATGGTTAATAAAAGCCAACGTTGGGGATGTTGTTTCACAATTCTCCTGAAATACGTTGTGAAGTTTACATCCACAACAGGCTAACACAAGGCAGATTTACAGCTTGTTTATTATTTGTGTAAATAAAACTGTTTGTTAGGGAAAAGGAAGATGGTTGAGTTGTATTGAAACAGCTTCTAATATTGTTACATTTTGTTTATATAACTCATTTTCAGCACAAAGTTCTGAAATAAAAACTGGCATTTTTTTAATCTAGCATATCAAACTTTTTGGAAAATGTTTGTGCTAGGGGTAAAATATTTTTTTTTTTTTTTTTTTTTTTTTTTTTTTTTTAAATGGGAGTAATTCTTTTTATGCTCAGTTCTATTCCTACTGATGTTTTGGCACTACATTCCCAAAAGGAGCAGACTAATGATGCAAGAAACAGGACAGACAGTGTGGATGAGGAAATAAAAAGTAAAGGATGAACATCTGCTGATGAAAGAGACAAGCATTTGTGCTACACAGAGCTCTTCTTCAGGTCTGGGAAAGTACCCAGAATGTCATAGCTTAATATAGGGGTCGGCAACCTTTGCCAGGCCCCGTGTCAGCCCTGCCCACTGCACCCTCAGTGGGCGCCAGGGGTGGGGCCAAAAGGGGCTGGGGCTAGGCCTCTGGTTGAGCTCCCACCCCCACTGGTGGGTGCCCTCTGGAGTCCCGGCCATGGTCGGCTCTTGCCCCAACCAGCAGGCAGCTTCCAACTCCCAGGGTCAGAGCTGGAGGCAGGCAGGCCGACCTGTCCTGCTCCCCTCCACTCCTACCCAGCAGGGGGCAGGGCCAGCAGGAGTCAGGAGCTGCATATGTTTCAGCTCCTTTGTCCCTGCTGGCCTTGCTCTGCAGTGGGGAAGCACAGCCACAGCATTTGATCCTTGCTGCCCAGCCACGCAGCACTGTGGGAGCCTGAGCTGCACTGTGTGCCTCTCAGGTTCGGCCCCCATGCCATTTTTGGCATGGGTGCTGGGGCAGATAGATAACATCAGTTGCAAGAGACTGTTCAAAGTGAAGTGAGCAATTAACACCTCTTCAGTCACAGGGCGAAGGATGGTTAGTGGGTTGTGGGTTGTCGTAATGAGGTGAAATCAGTGTGTCTGTTCAGTCCACAATTTTTAGTGTCTAACGAAGTGATGAACTTTAGCTCCCGGAGTCATCTTTTTGATGCTGTTGGGGCAGGTTTCCTTTTAGGTCAAGGATTGAGAGGTCAGGTGTGGAGTAATCCTTGTGTAAAATGTACTTGCCCATGGGTAGCAGGTTTCTCTTTTTATCATTTTTCTGTGTAAGTTGAGGATTCACAACCTTTGCTGACCCCCATGCCACTGCTGCCCAGTGGACCCTCAGCAGGTGCCAGGGGTGGGACCAGCAGGTCCTGGGGGCAGGGATAGGGACTTCTCCCTGCTGGGCCTGCCCCTGCACGCGGGGTTCCTGTCTCCTGCTGTCCATCCTCCCTAGCTGGGGGCAGGGTCAGCAGGAGACGGGTCCTCTTCCCTCCTCCTCATGCCCCCTAGCAGGGGGTCAAGACTAGCAGGCACAAGAGCTGTGACACTTGCACAGCTTTTGTGGCCCCAGCCCCCACTGGTGGGTGGCTCCAGTGGAGGGGGGCAGCAGCAGTGCCAGAATAGGCACACATGCCAGCTTTGGCACGTGTGCCATGGGTTGCTTACTCCTTATGTAAGTCATTCAAGAGTGCGATGATTGCCTCATTTCACCTATATAATATTTGTTGGGGTATTTGATGCACTGAATGAGAGATGTCACATGTTGTGATGTGTCTGTAGGGCCCATGTATCCTGAAAGGTATGTTGTAGTGGAAGATGTATGTCTGCAGATTTTTGAATCAGTTGTTTTGACAGCAGCTGGTGGTGTTTTCTGGTCTCTCAGGGAACTTCCTTCTGCTTAGGATATTGGCAAAGTTGCCTGAAGAACAGAAGAAGGGATTTGGGGAGGATTTTTCAGTAAGTGGTCTACATCAACTGCAGGTTGTATTTGTTAGATGATACCCTGCATAGGTTCCAGCATGGAGTGATTGCTGACAACTGGTAGTATGTAGTTGATGGGATTTATTTTTTTTCTGCATTGATGCAGGTTCTCTCAGAGAATCTGGACCATTGCATGATGGTGGAATATCTTTGGTAGTTGCAGTTTTGAGTGTGTCGAGGAGTATGTCCTGGACTTCATGCTTGGCATATATTTTGTGTATCTCAGTGGTTTGCTATAGATGCCAGATACCATGGTGTGCCCGGGATAGTTACTCAGTCTGTGGGGATGTGTCTTGATTCAGTGGAAGGTAGCTGTTGGCACCTTACTGGAACTCTAGTGACGCTTTTTCATTGGCTCTCTCCCAATACCAGGAGAAGGGGAAAAACAAAGGGGAATCAAGATCCTGAGACTGACAGATTCCCAGAGTCAGCACCCCAGATCAGCTGGATGGACAGGATGGGCACACCAATAAGGAAGTCAAGAGCCCAGAAGCCAACATCTGTGGGCGTTTAGGCTGTCAGGGCACAGAGCAAGGCAAAGCCAAGGAGAGTGTAGTAAACCCAGTCAGGAACCCCAGAGCTGGGAAACTAGAACAGCAGCCAGAGATGAAAAGTCATCTGGGTGATGGAATAGGGTAGTGGTTGTCAAAGTTCAGGTTGCAACCCAGCTACTGGGTTGTGGCACCAGAGCTGTTGGGGAAGGGACAGCTGCCTTTCATTCCCCTGCGTGCAGGCATGGCTTTCTGGAGAGCCTGGGGGAGGGGGGAGATGCTGTCAGTGGAGAGCACTGAAACAATGCAGGGATGTGAAAAGAGTCATTGGGGTTAACAATGAGGTAATAATTGTTGGTCTGAGCAGTCTCTATGCCAGGCATGGCCAAACTTATGGAACTCGAGAGCCACACAAGTTGATTATTAAACTTTCGAGAGCTGCACTGAGGCGCATACTTTTACCTACTCCAAAATTACTAAGTTTAAAATTCATTGCACACTTTAATTTTATTGTAAGAAGACGACAAATATTGATCCTACTAATGTCAGATTCTAATAATTACTTAAGGTTACCATGAAAATTAGGCCTATACAGTAAAAACTTAGCTGCTGCTCGATGTAAAAGACTGCAGGTTTAGTGGTGAGTTTTTTTTAAAATCCCAACTATGCTGCACTTCTCTCCACTGTCCCCAGCGCCCTCCTGAACTCCTAGGCTGGGGCTGCTTTCCCAAATTGATTTGCTGATGTTCTTCTGGGAGCCACAGTTTTTCATTCAACAGCCACATGAGGCTACCGAGCCACAGTTTGGCCACTCCTGGTATATAGTTTGCAAACGAACTGAGGAATCTCCAGGCACAAATGGACCAAAGAAACAAAATATTAGCTAGACTTGGAAAATATATGGGTTTTTAGACGTTTTCATATGGAAGTGTTGGCATGTCATTGATGAAATAAAAATGAAGCATGAAGCTGAAATCCTATTTTTCTCTTCCAAGCCCAGCATATAACTAATTTCTTCCCTTCCTTTGTATAAGACTATATACCAGGGGTGGCCAAACTTACAGAACTCAAGAGCCGCAGAAGTTGAATATTAAACTTTCAAGAGCTGCACAGAGGCATATAACCATATATTTTTACATACTCCAAAATTACTAAGCTTAAAATTCACTGCACACTTTAATTTTATTGTAAAAATAGGGCAAATAGCCCTGCAAATAGTGTAGTGGCTAACACCTCTGCTTAACATGCAGAAGGTCCTGGGTTCAATTCCCAGGGGGGTTGGACTTGATGATCTCACGAGGTCCCTTCCAGCCCTATGATTTGATTTGACTAGAAATGTATTTGAATAAATATTGATCCACTAATGTCAGATTCTAATAATTATTTAAGATTACCATGAAACTAGGCCTACACAGTAAAAATTTAGCTGTTGCTTGATGTAGAACACTACAGGCTTGTGCCAAGTTTTTTTTTTTTTTGGAAATCTGGGCAGTAACTTGTCAATGCAGCAGGTAAAAGCTCTCTGAGATGCTGATCTCTAAGTATTGCACAATGTTTTGAATTTCATTGTGGAATATGATGCTTCACAGCAGTAAATTGTGCAAAAAATTGAAAGTAATCTACGTTCAGTTTTATACTTTTCTCCTTTGTATTTTCATTTCTTAGTATTCCACATCTTGTTTAGGACTTGTAAAACATGATTTTGTTTTAACGAGTCAGCTGCATTAGGGCCTATGAGAAAATCTAAATATGCTATGGCTTCTCCGATCATGTCACGCTTCTCTCCCCCACCCCCCATTGCCGCTTCCCTGCCGTCTCTTACTACGCTGCTGCTTCTCTGCTCTCCCCAACCATGCTGCATTTCTGCCTCCCATCCCACCCCATCCCGGCACCTACCATGCCCTCGCTTCCCTGCCAATATTTCTGCCAGTAAACATGTTTACTAAAATACTCATGGACAGTGAAGACAAAAGGTCTGAGGAGTCAGACACAATTAATTTTAAAATGAGGGTAATAGTAAGGGAAAACACTGCTGTCATCTTAATCCTGTGAGGAGATACACACAGGGACACCTTTTCAACTGTTCAGAATCACAACAGATCAATGAGAATTTATGGGGACAGAAAGTGCAAGATCAGAGCCTGTTTCAGTAAGTGCTTTGGAGTCCATGCACAGAAGATACTATGGAAAAAATCCCATGAAGTTTATTCATTTTATGGTCAGGCCCTGTATAAATTCTAAATATTATTATTTGGTTTTTATAATATGAAGTAAAATCTTTATTGCTGAGAGATTTTTTTTTCAGAAGTTTACAACACAATTTTCCATCCTCAGCTCTTCACAACAATGACTCTTGTCTAATGGGCTCAGACACCCATAGAGTCATTCACGAAGACTGCACTGAAATATAAATAGATTTTGACTGTACAACAAAGAAGAACTAATATATGTTGAATGCTATTTAATCAGTAAAAGTATAGTGCTGCTGTTGAACTTTGCAGTGAATGTAAATTAACTTGGTAATTGACTGTTATATTAATTAAATTTTTCTTATAAATGTACTAGCAATTCCTTCTGCAAACAGATGACATACTGATGTCTCAGGCACACTTGTTCAATGGACTTAAGGAGTTTTTTTCTAAAGCCGGTTTTCAGTAGTGGTGGCCTGTCATAAGGCTAAATCATTTTGCATGCTGAAAATGAACCATAATCCATAATAAGTACTTGTAGCATTCTTTAAATAAGAGGGTTTTTTTAAATAACATTTTGACAGTAGTCAGTGGTTTTGGATGTAACACTTGTGTCAGTTTTCAGTCATTTCTGATGATTCTTATTTAATTTTCAAAATAGAAATACAAGCGAAATAATTTTGCATTATATTACAAGATCTGGAAATGCCAGGTGATTTTTAAAAAAGAATATTAATTTACAATTACTTTTCAAGTTTAAATTGCTAATCTGTAGTTCATTGTAGACTTGTTCTTGATCAATTTATGTTGCCAGTTTTAAAAATATATACCCAGAAAACAATATCAAAAAAGAAAAGTATTTAAAAAATCATGCACTGATATAATTAAAGACTGTATCATAATGCACACAGACAAGGAGGGTAGAATTAATATTGTGTGGGTAAACTGTTGAATCTGGCAGTTACTGAATTTGAGTGCTTGTCTAGCAGCTAACTGAGGACGTTGCTTTTCCCTGCTGGCTCTCACAATGCTGCCCCTCCCCCGGCTCTGACCATGCTGCTTTTTCCTGCAGCTCACACAATGCTGCTCCTACGCTGCTGGCTCTTACCATGCCACCGCCTCTCTGCTGTCCCTGACCACTGCAAATTTCTCACCCCTGTATCCCGCCATACTGCCCTTCCCTGCTGCGCTTTTCCCGGAGCCGCAATTTTTCTTTAAAGAGCCTCATGCAGCTCGCAAGTTGCAGTTTGACTACGTCTGTTCTATGCCTACTCCTCTCTGACTCACTGTCATCGAGGGACTAAGGGTTATTCACAGATCACTAAAGGCAAGCTTTAGCTTCCAGCTTGCATCCCTTGGTCATATGAAAAGGACTGAGGTTACTGGTAAGCAGCCTTTGAGCTTTTTATCAATAGATGCAATGAAAAAAAGAAAAAAACTTTGAACACGCCCTTATTCCATCATATCTGGGAGCTTTTGGCAGGGGGTGCAGTTATTTTTGCAAGTTAGTACTTTCCTCTTTTTTCAGTAGGTTGAGAATTCCCTTGCTTGCAGCAGAAGTTATAACTTTGAGATTTAAATAAAAACCCTTTCCAGAGATTTTTTTTGACTCATAATTAAAAAGAGAAGAGAACAGCACACTGTTCTAGTAGGAGCCTGTGTTAGAAAGTATGGTATTTTTTCTACAGTTAGCCTAAATAGCAAGTCAACCAAAACCTTAACTATTTCATTCATTTCTGATTATTGATTTTACAGGTGTCCTATAACCAGTCAAGGTGCCATTGATCCCATTGCAGAATATTGTGGCACGCAATGTGGAACACCAGTTCCTTCTCATGTCTGATAGTATGCTCTTTATAACTTGAACTTCGAGACAAGTATTGTAGGTGCTCCAAGCACAAGTGTTCATCGGTTCTAGCCTTCTTTGAGTCCTCAGGATCACACCACATTTCATGTGAGGCCTGGTCTACACACTTTTTATACCAGTATAGCTATCTCACTGAGTGGTGTAATTTTTCACCAATTAAAAGAGGTGATTGCTGGCTCCCAAGTGCCTTTCTTCAGCCTTCCAATGGCCACTGCCAAAATCTTCACCTGCCTGCTTCCTTATAGTTCTCCAGGGCTAGGTTTACCAGATGTCAGGCAAAAGGAGAACATGGCCTCCTTTATACCTGCACATCCTCTGTCTGGCAGGCATTTTAGAAATGTTTACTTCCTGGGGTTAAAGTATGCTGGAATGCGCCAGAAGACCATATATTTAGGGGGAAGTGTTCTGGGGCCCCCTAAAAACAGAAGAATACTACATTTAATGTAACATTTTCTCCATATGTCTTCCAATGTCCTCCTTTTTGTATGTCCCTGTCCTCTTTTCCATCCTTTGGTATCTGGTAACCCTATCCAGGGCAGAAGAAAAAGGGACTGCAGGCTCACCACACTGCCCTCTGCTCATTTAAGACTGCTCAGCTCATTCACCGGAAAGTCTTAATGGTTCCTCCCTGACATTCATGGTCTCACAGGGCCCTAGAGGCAATAAGACCATTGTGGTTCTGCTGTGCAAAGGCGCAAAATAAAGTGGGAGGGTTAACACTTTGAGAGCTATAGAGCTGTTGTTGATGGTATATCACAAGGGTCAGCAACCTTTGCCGGTCGTTCCTCTCCGACTCTCAGCTGGTGCCAATGGCCCTCCTCTGCTGAAAAATTGCAGCAACTGCCTGAAAATTCGGCAGCAGTAACAAATGGAGTGGGAGCACTTCCCAGGCATGCCACAGAAGAAGTCGCCCAGAGTGGCTCATCTTGGCTGTGTGCCTGGGACCAGGGGTCCCCAGGCATGCCACAAAAAGAAGCAGCTTCTTTCAGGGGTTCCCAGGCATGCTGTAGAAAGAAGCTGCCTGGAGTGGCTTCTTTGGGGAGCATCGCACTGCAAAAAGGAGCCACTCTGGGCAACTTTCTTCTGTGTCATGTGGAGACATAAGCATGGGGGTTCCCCCGGTGTCTCAGCAGCACCTGAAGGAAGTTGCCCAGAGTGGCTTTTGGTGGCAGGAGTGGCAATTTCTGTGGTACTGCAGGGGGTACCACGTGCTGCTCTGAACACACTCGGGTGCCACTGTCAGCACGTGTGCCAGGGTTGCCTACCCCTGTTATATCATGACAAGTGGAGCTGCAATCATAGGGCCCATGTTCCTTACAGAAACTACTGTGGATAGGACGGTGAGGGAGCTTGGAGAATCAGACTGGAAGAAACTGAGCTACGCAGGCAGAGCATTGCACAGGGTTTAATAAAGCTCCACTTGTTTAGATTAGCCAATATTCAGCTTCCCTGTTTGTGGGTGAAACATGGCAGTAGTGTCTGAGCTGTGAGTTTTCTGCAGCACAGTAGCCAACAATGTGACTCATGGAATTCGGTTGGAAACCTGAGCCCAAGATTTTGCAGAACAAAATCCAACTCAGGGATGGATCTGCTGGAAGGAGAAGTTTAAGAGCAGTACACAGACCTGACCTTGCAGGAGGGTGCCTTAACCCTACTGGGGAACAAGGGAGAGAGAGGTCTGGAATGCACTGAAGTTCACCGCTGCCTCAAGTCTCATGGCAGTCTTTGGGCGTCACGGGAGACTACTGTGCCCCACTGCACAGTTAAACTGTGAAGCAGCCCAGGTTATAACAAGGTCCCAATCTGAAGGGGAGTGGATAGCCCTGTTGTGTTGCTGCCTTATGCACACTGACAGGGGTCACCAGACCAAGTAGACAGAGCTAGCACCTCTTCAGTCACAAGAATTGTGTGTTCATGGAAACTCAGGCAGACTTAGGGAGCAGATGAAGAGCAGAGGTGAAGGTGGAACACAGAGTGACTGCCTCAGTTCCTGGGATTGGTCAGTGGAGAAGGGAGCAGGACCTGGAGGGACTTGGACAGGCTCAGCAGCAGATGAGAACTTCCAGGACGTTTTCTTTCTGGCCTGGCTTTGGCTCTCTCCTTCTTCCCCTGTCTCAGTACTTTCACCTCATTTCTCCACCCAGTCACCCCCCACTCCAGGCTACTACATGCAATATTAGAAACTTGACATACTTCTAGACTTGAGACAGGAATATGGCATGTGGGATCACCCTCTGCATGTTCCATGTAGGTGATCTCAAATTAGATTTGTAGACTTGGGGCATACAATAGAAGCCTCAAGAGAGAGGCCTTGGAGGATTCTGCCCCCTCCTTCCCACAGCCACGGTCACTGTTCAGTTTTCTGGTGACAGCCACTTTTCTTCAGTGGAGGATTGCTGCGTGGCAGAGGGTTCCAGAGCTGGGTCCCAAGGAAAAAAGTTCGACAACCACTGGGATAGGGCAGTGGTCCCCAACCAGTAGATTGTGATTTACTTCTGAAAGGCGGTTGCCATTGAAACCTATGGCTGTGGCACCAGCTAATAGTGAAAGGTTGGTGAGCACTGGGATAGGGTATGTGTCCCACTCTCACAGCAGGTTTGTGTGTGCTTGTGTAGGGAGGAGGAAGAGACAGGCCACTTTTCCAAAGTCTATTGAAAAGGCATTAAGTGCTAGGCTCAGAGAGGAGTGTGATCTGACAGGAAACCAGAATTGAAGATTCTGTCATGGAGCCCAAAACTCCAAACTTGCCCAAACCCATCCCCGGCAAGTACCACACCAGCAGCACCACAGCAGTACATCTAGGTCCAGAAGGATGACCCTAGACTTGTAAATTGGGTTGTTAATGTAAAGCATATAGCACTGTACAGACACGCTGCATTAAACCTTACCCAAGCCATTTTCTCAGGGCTTATAGTGAGAAGCGTCCTTTAATTCCCAAGAAGTGATTTGTGGTGTAAATATATATTACATATGTTTAAGTGAACTGCAGCAATTATGAGTTAAAATGGTAACAAGTTGGGAATATCCTAGAGTGGGGCATTCTCATCCTTGCCAAAAGTTGCCCCTGGAGAGACTGAGGAAAGCACCTAAGACCCCTGGACTTAGGCCTCCCTGTGTGGAAAGTCCTGGTCATGCAAAGGCTGGAAGGAAAAATCAGAGTGGGCAGGTACCAGGGTGAAATGAATTGGGATGGGGACTCAATCTTTTGGTCATTCAGTTCAGCTGGGGTGCTGTGTACATAGAGAAATTCTCCTACTATGGTTGGACAAATCCCCTTCTTACACATGGGTTTCTTTTTTATATTCGTCTATAGGGTTCCATTGTAGAAGACGAACATGGTGTTGAGCAAGTTGATGCTAGTGTGGGCTTGTTCTGAAGAGAGTTGGATGGATGGTGGTGGTTGAAGGTGTGATCAAAAATATATGAGGGACCTGAGGGCATCTTTCCAGAGGTTGAAAACGTCATTGATGTGTCTTTCCTTCCGTTGGTTTAGTGATGCATGTTTCCAGAAATTCTTCCTCAGTGTGGCCCATGAGGAAGTTGGAATATGTGGGAAGCCACGCTAGCATCAGTGACTGTTCCCTGCATTTAGACTAAGTGTGTGTTTGTTTGAATGTCAGGTTTTTATGGATGATGATGAAATAACAATGTTTAGGGTGGATAGAGAGGTAGCGTTCATTATCTTGTAGGCGTTTGAGATACGCAGCAATACTGTCACAGGGAGTGGTATTGGTTTATAGGGAGGTGGCGTCCATGGTGGAAGAATGGTTTTTGGAAGGAGGTTGTTAGTGGTGTTCTGTTTCTGGAGAAGGTTGGTTGTGTCCTGTAGCAAACTAGTCCTTTGTGTGGTGAGTGGTTTGAGGATGGTTTTGGAAAGTCTCAGTATTCTTGCTGTTAGAGTGCTGTGGCCAAATATGATTGGTCTCCCAGGGTTCCCTTGTTTGTCTCTCTTTGCAAGCGTGTAGAATAGTTCATAGGGTGGGGAATGAGGTTGAAGAGCAGGGGTTGGCAACCTTTACCAGCCCCCATGCCAGCCCTTGCCCCCCCCCCCCCAGCACTCAGCAGATACTGGGGGCGGAGCCAGCAGGGGACAGATGGTTTGATGCCCAGCAGCTCCTTTTCCCTGCTGGCCCTGCCCTCCAGTCAGCACACATGCAGCCCTAGACCCTGCTGGGCGCAGGGGTCAGCAGGAGGGAGCAGCTGTGGCACTGCAGGACCGGGAGCCCTGCGTACCACTGTGAATAGGCACATGTGCTGGAAGTTACCAACCCTTGTAGAGTTTCTCTTGAAGTTGTTCATGGAAGGATTTGATGATGCCCTTAAATTCCTCTGGGAATTGTGGTATAAAGTCTTCTCTGAAGTTTTTATTAGTTTGTGGTGTTTGGAGAGTATTGGACCAACCACAAAATGATAACACTTCATCCTCCTTATGTCTTTCAAATCCTGGGATCAGCAATATTACAGCAACACTGCATAAAATGTATTTTAGATGCTATGCTTGATCTTAGCCACATATTACCTTGTTTATGAACAAGTAATGTGTAAGCTAGGTCTCTAAAACGCCTTATCATACCTCTTACTGTGGCGCTGAAGGCAAAAGCATTCCACTGACTTCTTCTATCTGTTTTTCACTTTCTTGAAACCAGAAGCATTTACTTCAAGCTTGTGATTTGCTTTTGTCTTCATTGTTAGCTTTTTATTAGTACAATGAAGTAAAAAGATGAAGGAATTAGCCTCTTAAGGAGAAGCATGGGAACGTGTTGCCTCTTTGCTGGATCATCTCTGTATTTCTGGTCACCGCTGATTTCATTCTACTGAGGTGTTGACAACAGTTGTTTCAAGCTAAAATTGCTACCAAACCGTAGTGTGTCAAGTGATCTTAGGTCTGTGGTCTTGAAACCCTAGTTCTTTATATATAATTTTTAAGTTTTTCTCTAATTAGAAATTACTGAGAAATTAAAACAAACGAGGAGTCCTGTGGCACTTAAAGACTAACATTTATTATTGCATGAGCTTTCAAAGGAGAAGATCCATCTGATGAAGTGGGTTTTCTCCCATGAAAGTTCATGTGATAAATTTGTTATTCTTTCAAAGTCCCAGTGGGCTCTGTGTTCATTTTTGCTGAACTAGACTAACACAGCTACCCCTTTATGTACTAAGAAATTGAAAAGCAACTAACTCTCCAGTGCTCTGGCCAGTTTGGCAGGGCTGCGAGGAATGCAAGCGTCAGTAGTGCCAGTTTGGGGTAAACTCTGTCTTACAGAAATTGGAGGTGCTCATAATTTAAGACCAATCCCAAGGTCGCTCATAAGACACTTAAATTGGTGTCTCTGCACTGAATTCTATAGTTGTGCCTAGTCACCACTAGTGCTTGACTGTGCTTATACCTTTTTATTGTTTAGTGATTATAAAATAAAATCTTGGTTTTTTAATTATAGAGAAATTTAAAGAGGAAAGACTACATTGATTATCAGAAGGATAGGGTTACTTCAACCCTAGATCGCCTAGCACGCCATGTGGAGGTAGAGAAACAACAAAAAGAAGAGAAAAATAAAGCTTTCAAGGTACAGTGTATATTGTTTCAACAGAAACATTTGCTGCACAGTTCAAACCCAAAATGAGTTCCATACTTATTTAATAAAGATTTTAAAGAGACTTTAAAGTATATTTTAAGCTTATATGCCTTCACTCTACTTCAGAAACAGATTGATCTCTGAGACTGGTGAGATGGGTGTTTTTGGAAGACTTGCAGCTGGTGTTGTCTTTGTTCTTAGGTCATTGTTCAATTACAGCACAACTTGGTAGAATCCAGAATACGTGGCTGGTGGTTGAGTAATGGACTGGTTATTCTGAGTCCTGTTCCTCATGCACAAACATGAACTTTATACAAACCGGTGGTACTTATTGGCATACTTTTGATGTACTTGGCAGAGAGATGTGGGTATAAATGATCCTGGAGATAAACTGCCATCACAATAATGTATGGACAGAAAGGGATAACACTGGTGTTCTGTGACCTAACTATATTACCAAATTACTTAATTTGTCCAGTACTGCAGATTGTATTTGAAGTTATTTTAGGGGATATAAGATAGTGCTTTATGAAGTAAGAAATTTTTCTTTGTATCAGGCAATATTTTCTGATGATTAAATTAGAACAGATTTTTCTGAATTTGCATTTGAAGCAGACATCAAAGACTGTGGATTTGTCTGATTCAACAGACTATGCATTATTCACTATTAAAAAAAAAAAACCAAACCCTGTTTCTGTAGAGGACGATTCTAGAGCATTATCTTCCATAATGTATTCTAATTTCCAACTACTTTGAATATACAGCTTTCTCTTGTAAGCCATTGAATTATAATGTTTAGAGATGGAGAAAAGATTGTCCAGATATGGTCAGGAGGCCTGGATTTTACTCCTGTGTTGTGTGTGAATTTAGAAATCCTTTAGTGTTTGCATCCATTATGTCATCTATAAAATGAGGATACCAATGTTTATCCTTCTCTGTAAAGCATAGTGGGAGCTCAACAGGAACAATAGTATATTAATCCTAAATATTATTCTGTTGCACAGCTTTTTTTCCCATTCATCACTAATAGGTAATGCCACCCACTTCTGGA
Organism: Podocnemis expansa; assembly: GCA_007922195.1. Lineage (NCBI taxonomy): Eukaryota > Metazoa > Chordata > Testudines > Podocnemididae > Podocnemis > Podocnemis expansa. The sequence goes on from ML681979.1 coordinate 14,618,166, forward strand.
TTTCAGAGATGGTCCAGAATTGTTGATGGAGGTCTCAGGAATAAACCCAATTTTCAGCTCATGCTGTGAGATTTTTTTCTGCCTCCAGATATAGAACAAGTTAGCAGTTCAGTTTCTACTAAGCATTTTGCTCTATAACTTTTACTTGTATTGGGTTCTTTTGTTTTTGTTTTGTCACACAGTAGTAATTTCTTTTCAGCATCTACTGAATAAGAAATCACTAGAGTAATGAGACTATAATTTTTTGGGTTCAGTGGCCTCTCTTGATGTGAATCCCTTTGTCCCTTATCGCAGTGCCAGATGTTGATCAGAGTCAGGGGTTCTGTAGGCAGCTTTTCAGGCTCCTCAAAGTCCAAGCTCTGCACTGCTGCCATAAGTAGTCAACCCTTGCTCTCTCAGGGCATGGAGTTTGTGAAAACGACTTCTGCCTGCTGCCACAAGCCACCACCTTTTGCTTTGCCAGCGCTTTGAGTTGAAAAGGCATGTTGGGCTTTAGTTCCCTCTCAAAAGCACCAGTCAACTATGAAAAGTTTGATCAGGATCTGAGGATTCCTGCAGAGAGAACCATCACAGCCTACTTGGGGATAAGTCTGGGACTTGAAATCTGTGTAGTTTGTCAAACAGACAAGTGTCCTCTTTGTAAGGCATTAGCTCATACTATTAATGAGAAAGAAAGGTAAAAATAAGGTTTAAAATCTTTATTGCATTCCCACTTCAGGGGGGTGGATTAATGCGTGGGCCAACTGGGCCCATGCTGGGTGCCCACCGTGATGTGGGGGCACTCTGCCCTGCAAGCACTGAGGGGCGGGGGAAAGCGGGGAGTGGAGTAGTCCAGTCCAAAAGTCTGGCTGCATTCCCACCCTGCCCCTGGTCTGGCTGCTCTGTCTATGGGGGCAGGGCAGGGCGGGATTAGGGCAGGCCAGCCATGACCTGGCTGGTCAGGCCCCAGGGGTGGTGGGGCTGACTGGCATGGGCAGTATGGCTTCCAGCGCAGTCTTCAGGCTGCAGCAGAAGCCACACTGCATGTGCTAATCAGCTCCGCCACCACCAGGGGCCAACCACCCAGGCCACAGCTGGCCTCTGGCCCCAACCCCCCTGGCACCCAGCACTGACATGCTTGTGCCGGGGCCCTGAGCTGCAGGGTGAACCCATCAGTGCAGGAGGCCCAGGGGTCCTTTGGCCCCTGATCTATCTCTGCCCTCAGGGAGTACTTGCTGGGGCTTTTCTTCTCATAGAAGCTCCCTGACATTGCTCTGTAGGATTCTTACCAACCCAACCTGACCTTCAAGCTTGTCTGTCACTGGAGCTAGCTGGAAAACAACAAACTCATCAAAACTGAGAAGTTTCATAGAAATGGGTCAACTTCAGTGGAATTTCACTTAGGAGAGAAATGTGATGGAGCTTTCCAATAAGATTGGAACATGCGTTTTTGGAACCTTTTTAGTAACATTCATTTTCTATTTTGAATTGGAACTCTATTTCAGATTTTTTTAATTTTAAAGTCAAAATTCAAACAAAGTGTTTCTATTTTATTGAAACGAAATGTTTTGACAGGATTTTTTCTTTCAAATTTTGTTTCCTTGGAACTTTGAAATTTTTAATTTTTGTTTTGGAATGAAAAAAAATTACAGAATATCCAACAAAACAGAAAATCCAGTTTCTGAGCAGCTGTGTTGCTCCTGCGACACCCTGTGCCAGGCTGCAGTATAATCAGAATTGTATTTCTCCTTGGCCCCTCTGTTGGCCAGGGAAAGGGGATCAAGGCTGGAAAGTCAGAAAGGATGTCTCTCTTCACCCTCTTGCCTTCTTCATAGCCACCTCTACGTTAAAGCTCAAGGAATACATCGAGCAGTGCCAGAAAAGACATGTGGAGACTTCATTTCTCATCCATCTGTACCATCATGGGATTTGTAGGGAAATGAGAAATCTCTTGCCGTGTTCAAAATGGGCTCTTATTTATGGTGTGAAGCTCCAAGTGGTCACTCCTAATGGATGTAGTGCCAACCTGGGGAGGAGAAAAGTAGCTCCAAAAACTTGGAATTTTCAAAATGGAGGTATGTATACTTGCATCCCTCCTTGGCTGAGTGGTTCCCTGGGCCCTGTTACCAGCCCAAGTAAACCACCAGGAGAAGTACTGTGTACACCCCCCCCCCCAAAAAAAACAAACAAAAAAAACAAATGCATTTGTGTGTGTTAAAATTCCTTGTATGAGAAGTCTTACCAATGTGAAAAACTTGTTTCTTTTCCTTTAGTGTGTTCCCTTAAGGTCATCTCTTCTGGAAAACTTTTGTTTTTTATATAATTTTTTTAAGCTAATTAGATTGAGCTCAGGAGACCACCACTGTTGTGAGTAAAAGGCTATTATTATAGCAGCTCTGGAAACTTTTCTGTTCAAGGTAAATTCTTTTCACAGTTCCTGGGAAAGAAATCTCCCAACACTTTGTTCTAATCCTTGGCTCTTCTTTGGAAAGTTGTGGTGTAAATGGGCATTCCTGGAGCACTGAAGATCTTGAACATAGAGATTTCACATACCACTTGCACCCTGTTCCATCCAGAATGCCTCAGCCTTATAGCCTCAAAGTCATTGTGCGCAAAATGCTAAAATCCTGCAGTGGTTGATATGTTAGATACTTGGAAAACGTCCATTCAGTAGGAATCATACTTCCCATTACAAGATCTCTAAAGATATTTTGGGGGGGGGGGCTCATCTCACAAATTTGGACAGTAAGTTTCTGTTTCTCTGCAGAGGCATCCTTTGGTAGAAAGATGCTAGTGGGCTGTTTACCACAATATTCCTTACATTACAAAGCACTAGTTTTATGTAGAGCAACATCTATTCTAACTGTTGTTCTGGTGTAATAAGTAAAACTGCATATCCTTCCACAGTACCTTTGTGAATCACTGCTTGCCATTACTGGTGAATGAAAAGAGAAGCAGTGGAGCAGGAAGTGACATATCTTGCCTGATCATTTTCTTTCTGCTAGCATGCTCTGTCCTCATTCAGTCTACCCTTGTGGTTTGATAAATGACCAGAATACAATTTATACCAACAATTGATATTTTTTCTAAAGGGTGTGTGGACATATAATCGCTTATCACACTGTAGTCATAACACTAAGAATTGGTTGCTGGAGAGTTAGTATAGCTTTGAAGAAGTCTTCCTATAGCCTGAGCTGACAAGTGGGAATTAATTCTGAAGCCTACAGCACCAATCTTGGACTCCCATCTAATTCCAAAGGTAGGGGCAATACTTATTAATGATAAATGAGGGGAGAAGCTTCCAACGGGTAAGAAATTTCTCATTTTGATTACAACAAATTATATGGCCCATCCTCTTGCTAGTGTAGGATTTTATTCACAGCAATATATTTTCCAAGTTGTCCAGTCTAGTTTTTAAAATCTCCAGGGATATATCCCTTTGGAGGGGAGAATAAGCCACAATGTCATAGACCTGGTCTGCATGAGAAATAATTAAATTGTTTGAATCCACACAGCTGTATGCACACCAATTCAAGCTACTTCACCTATGAAGCACTGTTTCAATGTAGTGCTTCTTTGTAGCAATATAAATGTCTTGTATTGTGGATAGGTACCTCAGGAATGCCAACTGCTGCTGTGAATCTGCTAAGAAAGTTACTCTGAATGCACAAAACTTTAGCAATATCTATTGAAGACCTGCAGAACTGTGATTTGGAGTCAAATTCTCCTCAATCCCTTTCTATTTTGTCTAAAAATTGCTTAGTTCTAATTAAGCCCTGCATTTTTCAAATTTTATTGGCAAATGTTGAATTCACTAAATTGTGTAATGGGAATACTTGAACCTTTTATGGAGGAATTTGTGTGGTTTTTTCAAAACTTTTGAAATGAGTTTAAAAACTATATACAAGTTTGGAAACCAAAGTGCTTCTGATGCATGTATATACTTCCCTTACAAGTTAAAGGGTGCTTGTAAGTAAGGTCCCAGGATATGTATTTGTTAGAAAAGAAACAGCCACCATGTCTTCTTTTGGGTCCAGCACCTGACTCTGGTGGGGATTATGAGGCATAAGAGCAACATAATCAAGTAGCTCTGTTGCTGCAACTCACTATAGTTTTTATTCGTGGATTGATATATTGATTACCGAGCGCTTAGGCTGCAGGGATCAATAGAGATTTGGTCTTTTAAGGGCTACAGCATCTGGAATATTAGAATGAGACCCCGTAGGAGCACAACAAAACCAACTGCATCTATCACAAGTCCCTTCATTAACAAATCTGTGAAGAAGATTAACAGTTCCAGAAACATTGAAATACAACAGCAGATACAGTATGAAGTGTTCAGTCCTCTGACTAGTATCTCTCAGGTTCCTGCTGGAGGAAAATTGGATGGTCCATTATCTTCCTCTTCCTTCTCATTGTTGTTGCATCTCCTCATGGGTTCCTCCCCCACATACAGGCTGGGTAACAACTTTTATCCTGGGTACCACTTATGCTCACTAAGGGTTCAGAAGATTCCAACCCATTTTCCCTTATCCAAACTTCCACATCCCATTAATTTAGGGATACCCCATTTTTCATAGGGTATCTCATTAACAGGGCTGTAACTACAGCGGGGCCAATGGGACTTTGCCCCAGGAATGCCGAAGCGACTCAATAGAGCCACTCTATTAAAGGGTGCATTAAGCAGTGCTGGCCCCAAGCGCTGCTAATGGCAAGGGAGATGTTCCCAATTGGAACATGCCACGGGCACCGGATCACAGTGTTACTGCTCTGCTCATTAATTCCTTTTTTACTCATTAACATTTATTTCCAATAGTCACCATAGCAACTTGTGATCAACGTAAAATTCCCCAAGATGTTACAACTGGTCATCTTGCAATATTAACTGGTACATTTCAAAAAATATTCTGAAATGTGAGCAATTAACTCATCATCTGCTGTAATCTTGCAGTTTATGGCTACAGGGTCAGTACTCAGTGAACTCAGCAGATCAACCTATTTCAGATTTAAGGCCCTGTGTGGCTAGGCTGAATATTTTGGCCTCTAGGTCCTTGTGTTACAACAATAAAAAAATGCTTAGATTTTACCTCATCTTGTCCATATATATTGCTATCTTTTATTCTTGGCTACTACACCCAACATCCATCTGATGCATCTTCTTGTCTTTTTCCCTGTGCTCCATTTTTATCCCTCTCCAGCATCTCTTTTTACTCCCTGTATTTCTAACATGCTTGTCATAGTCAATTTGCAGACAGCCGGTATTCAGACAGAAATGTTTACTCCTTACTCTTTTTTTCTCTTTCTGAAACTGGTGAGGCATTCAGTAATAGATAACAACCCTTTCTATAGCAGGTGTATCAAACCAAGTGCTTTAAAACAAATAAGCCATGGTTTTAACATAGCAGCTGTGTCCATCCTGGTAACAGATAAAATAATGTTTTACAGTGTTGAAATTACTTTCCATAAATATGCTACAAGTCTCTAATTCCCTTTTGGACAGTAAGCAGATTTTTTTAATGATCTCTCATGAAAGTGATATCCTACAGTATAGTGTGGTATTCCCTTTTTGTTTCATTTTGGTGTTAATGAAACTGTAAGGGGTGGGGGGGCTTGTAGATCAGACGACACATTAGTAATAGCAAATGCACCTTTGTGGGCAGTCCTGGGTTTGGAGGATCTCTCCCTGACACATGTCCCGAAGTAGTTGAGAAGAGTCTTGTTCAAAAAATTAGGGCCAAGCAGTCAGAGATGTAACATTGTGGTTTACCAGGATGGCCGTGCTAGAGATATTACAAGAATGGAGGAAAAATAAATTAGAATAGTTACAGCTTAATGGCAGTGCAGCCCCCTTTCTTTTACACAAATATGACTCCCACAGAAATAGAGGTAAGTATATTCAGACGGAGTGGTGAGTAGAGTCATGCAATTCTGTGAGCATCTGCATTAGATCTGCAGATACCTGCATCCGTGGGTTCAATGAGGATATCCACAGACCATTTGTTACAGATGCAGATCGGATACAGGTGCACATATTTTTATCTGTGCAGGGGTAGAGCCCTGCAAGTATGCAGATATCTGCATTATAGCTGCATCCACTGATACAGTGCAGATATTAACGGACCATTTCTTGCAGATGCAGATCAGATGTGTATCCACATATCTGTATCTGTGCAGAGCTCTAGTGGTGAGAGAAACTGATACAAGATGGTTTGTTTGTGGATGCAAGTCAGTCTCTTCTTGCCCAGGAGGGAAATGTTTCCAGTGAAACTGATGTAAACAACTTCAGGTATTTGATGCCAGGAAGGTCCTCCTAATGTTTATTGGCAGTCTGTTTTCTCTTTCCTTCTTTCTTTTATCCCTTTACTTCTAGTTTTACCTACCTGTGCAGCCTGAAAGAATTCTGCTCTCTCCATGGTATTTAAACATTTCAGATAGTTTTAGATGTGATTACATCATCATAGTGGAAGAGTAGTGTACCACTACTGGCTTATTTATAGATTTTTTTTTTTCCTTCTCTTAGCCACTGAGAGAGGTATTTTGTAAAAACCTAAACAGACAATTCTATAGCAGGATTAAATTCTATCAGTGTGGACGCCTGCAGTGTATTCACTTACTTTAGATAGTTTTGTTAGCTAAGAGCCATGAAATGGAGTTTTTGACTTCTGATCTTCATTTCTCAAAATTTTAAGTTTCATAATTGATGTGTCTGTCTCAGAAGACATACAGGTCATTGGAAGTCGCAAGTTGTTTTTAAAGGATAGTACATGAATAAATTCTGTATGGTGAGTGCAGCATTCATGGCGAATTTGATAAGTGATGGAAAATTATGCTGTCAAGTTAAAGATATTTTCCCTGTGTTCAGTAGCTAATAAAGAATGAGTGAGTGAATCTCAAGAGCCTACCTCATCGTGGACATGGAAATTCACTATCAGTCATTCACTTACTTTAATATGCGGACCTATATTATATTGTGTAACCGTCTCTGATATGTTTGTATTCTAGGCTTTTTCTTGTAGATCAAAAAGCACTATCCACATTTTAGTACTTACGCTTAATCATAAATGAAGACAATTCATTGTCTTTTCTGTCTGATCTTTAGGAAAAAGTAGATTCACAGCATGCTCATGGATTGCAGGAGCTAGAATTTATCCGGGGCCATAGTGACACAGAAGCAGCAAGACTGTGTGTGGACCAGTGGCTAAAAATGCCAGGTATTTTATTAGAAAGGATGAGAATTTAAAATATGGACTTATAACTGTAGAACAATGAGTGCTTGTAACAGCAGTGAACATTGCTGCAATAATTTTGACGTCTACTGACAAAGAGCACTATATGGCATACACTGCTTTTTTAATTTTGTCAGTATTAGTTATTTTGAAATGCTATCTTGCACAAGAACTCATCCAGTACTTGCTTTAATAATATCTGTGAAGAACAGATACAATATTCTCAAAAGAGCTCCAAATCTTACCATATCAGTTTTGCTCAGTGCAGCATTTAAAATTTCCCAAACCAAGGTTCCTATAAGAATTTTCTTCAAATGCTTTTGCAGCCAATTAACTCTAATGTGATAGTCCCAGATGCAAAAATACTGTGATAGTATAGCTACTTGCAATGGTAGAATTGTTGGGTGGAACGTTTACTTTGTGTGAGTATCACTAGAAGACCTAGAGAAGAAATATTTTTCTTTATATAAATGTATGTGTTGGTAAGTACAGTGCAGACAGGGAAATTCAAAGGAGGTTTCAAATAGCACTAGACCAATCATACAGCACATTTTGAATAGAGGTTAGCATTGAGTAGTGCACAAATCATATTTTCTCATTAAAAATTGAAGTAACACCCACGTGGCCAGATAGAATCTGCCTTGCAGGCAGCTCTGGCCAGCGAAGGGTGTGTGTGGGGATGCAGCAGGTAGAGCCCCTTTGCCCCAGGGGCACCTGTTCCAAACCCCCCAGAGTGACCACACACACTGGGATACCATAGGGATTAGGGAAATGGGGAAGGTTTATTTACAAAGGTGCAAAGGGGAAACCAACAGGGGAGATGGGGCAGCATTAACACAGAGTAACAGCTAACACAGGGCCCTGTAAGACCCAACAATGCAGCAGGCTGGAGGCAGACGTGAGCTCTGCACCATGAGTTCAGGAGTCCCAGCACAGCTCCAGTCCAGAGTTCAGTCCAGCAACTCCTAGTCTTTGGTGCCAGCACTTTCCCAGCAAAAGAAAAACCCTCTGATGCCTCTTCTGCCACTCTCTGTGAACCCAGAGCGACACCCTCCCCACTTAACTAACTACAGCCTCTCCCCTGAGTTCCAGGTGCTGTACTCAAGGCTCCAAAGCTCCAGGTGGCCAGTCACTGGATGCTGCTCTGTCCTTGGGCGACTCCTCAGCACAGTGTCCTTCTGTGGGTGCTGGCCTGGCATCCCAGGTCAGCCACTCTGTCTTCCCTGGCTTCAGGCAGGGCCTCTCCTTCTGCTTCCTTCCCAGGGCCTGGGGCTGCAGACCCCCTCCTCAGCTCCACAAACCCTCTCCCACAGGGCAAAGATTTAAAGGAACCATGCTCCTTAAAACCCCAGGGGGGTTACACTGAAAACTGTAAAACTAATCATCTAAGGATTAAGATTTTTAAAAACTAAAAAGGAAGAGATCAAACTTCCTCTTGGGTAGCTTGGCTACTTTCTATTGTATTGTTAGTATAACCTGGTGGGGATGTTAAATCAATTCTGAAGGATAAAATTGTGCATACTTAAATACAAAAGTGTGCGTGCTTAAGCGTTTTGTTCTACATCATAGGTCTCAAACCAGGCACCATTAACACGGGAAGAAAAGCTGTATCCCACAGAACTGGCCAAACACCAATCAACAGCAATCCCATTTTATGTCCTGTAATGCACTGCAACAGGAAGTTTGATAATGGGCATCTTCTGTTAGGTCACCTGAAAAGGTAAGGGCATTTACTGTAGATCAGAATAAAGAATGCCACTGAGCTGTCTTAATCCTTGGGCACTGTGCATCAAATTTGTATCATCCTACCCTGTAATCCTTGTGGAGAGAAGGTATCTGTGTACTATTACAGATATTATGCATTATGTAATATAAGGAGCTTCCCAATGTTTCTTGTTGAAAGTGTATTCAAATTCAAAATGGGGTTTCTTCCCCAGGTAAGCACTTTGGTTTTTTTCCTTCTCCATTGATCATTAAAGTGAGTGAAAGATGTGATCATAATGGAAATAGACAAATATTTGAATTTACATGGCCAATATTAAATGAAGCTATTTAACAACCTTGTAATATTCACTATTCTAAGGGAAAGTCAGTGAGGTTGGTTTGTGTTTTGTTTTGTTTTCCTCATTCTTCAAATTACACATTTTTCTCTCAATCCCCTGTTCTGTTACTTAGAGTAAGCTAATTGTTAATGATTTTCTTTATAGGTTTGATCATTCTCCATGTGACCCGGCAATTACTCTCCATGGATCTCCAGCTAATGTTGTTGCCTGTGTGGTATGCTGCAAAAGATTTGTCACCTTGCAGCAGTATAGAGATCACCTTTTATCTAAGGCAAGAATTCAAGGATAGGTATTCACCTAACTGAATATAATATAGAGTTTTTAAGAACTGTAGTTACAGATAAGTTTGCATTTTAATTTACCTCTGGCTCTAGTTCACTGAATCTTCCTAACTTACAGAATTTTTATTGTGGTGATATCTCTTAGCATTCAAATTAGCCTGAAAACATTTCAGTAAACATTGTTATAAAATGTGCCAGTTAAGTGGTAATTTGGATTCTGAGTTACTATAAGGATGTTTTAAAAGATGTCTGGAAAGGCAGTGCAGAAATGTCAGGAGAGGCAGTGTTTGTAGGGCCCTAGTGAGAAGAACTTGATAGAAGGTGGGGAGGAATGTATGGGCAAGGGAAGGAAAAAGATGAACATACGGAAAGAGGAGACTGATCAGCAGAGCTGGACAAAAGGATGATTTTTAGGGACAGAACTGTGGATAGGTGAGAAAATGGAGTAAAGCAGTCAGAAAAGAGGGATACAGTAGCTGAGGCAAAAAATGGCTATGGATTTTTAATAATAAGGATGTAAAGGAAAAGATGTGTTTTAAAGCCCTTTTAGTGAAGTGATAAAACTGAGTGAAAGCCTAAATATGCGTGCCTGGCTCAGAGGAGTCAAATGAGATTGTCTCTCTGGTCTTTGGGAAGGATAGTTGCTAACAATGATGAAGGAAGGAGAGGAGAAAGTGGGACCTTGACCTTTTCCCTGCTTCGGACTGTCAGGCATGGTGATTGAGCACTGCATAATAATCACTAAAACCAACAGTTGTCATCCTTTTCTGCAGGTCAGAATTAAAAGTTCAGGAGGTGGATGGTTGTTTGCACTGGAGTAGCTTGTGTCTAAACGGGGGGGGGCTTGTCCTAAGCCATTCACAGAAAGGTGGTAAGAGACCATTAGTGTTCCCAAAAACAAGACAGACAGAGGCTTGGAGGGGGAAACAGCAGCAAATTGATTTTTTTTCCTTAAAGTCACACAGCAAGTCACTGGCTGAACAGGGAGGAGAACCCAGTTCTCCCAAGTCACAGTCCAGTGTCTGAGCCACTGAGAATAGATTGGAATGCAGACGTTGGCCTTAGAAGAAATTTAAATGAGTTAATTAACCAGGTACTTAAACAGTCCAAGCTTACTTTCCCTGTACGTCTTTACCTCATGAGGTAATGTATCTGTGACTACTCCTCCCCTTCCACTCTCCTTCCCCATCTATCTTCAGTGACCCCTCTTATGAGCTTGCATTAAAACAACGGATAAATTCTCTCCTCCACTTAGAAGCAATAGAGCTGGTTCCTGCCCCTGACGGGGCAAGGGATTTTACTCAGAGTATTTCCTTGTATCAGAGAAGGCTTTTCCTCACTAGAAAAGGAGGATTGTTTTATGGATATCAGCCTACAAGATGCCTGTTTGCATATTACAGTACATCCTCTGCACGGGAAATAGCTATGATTTATTATAAGCCAGGGTCATTTCCAGCTTCTCTGTGATCTCTCCTCATCCCCCAAAGTGATCTTCAACATACTGATGGTAATGGCTGCTTGCTTCCAATAGGAAGCAATCTTGGACTTCAATACCTCAATGACTCACTACTCAAGGGCCATTCTTACAAAAAAGTGCTGTCTTCTGTCCAGATAGCCCTTGTTATATTCCAAGACTTGGATGTTCATTGAATGTAACAAAAACCTATGTACCCCCTGTTTATATTACTTACAGGGGCTTTTTTGGACACGTTACCACACAGTGGAGTATATTCTGTTAGACATGTTTATAGCCTTGTCAGATTTGGGGACTATTCAGAGGAGTCTTCAGACCGGTATAAGAAAATGTCTTCAGCTCCTGACATGCATGGCAGCTTGCACTTTAGTGACTGATAATGCAAGGATATGCCTCTGCCGCTTTTTGACTCAGAATGTCCTATTCATTTGTCAGAGATAGTTTGGACAGACAGGTGAGGAGCTCCCTGGATTGGTGGAAAGATCAACGCATCATCTTCCTAGGCATTGCCTTCAGCCCAGCTCCATCACTAACTTGAATAACAGGTGCATCGCTACTGGGATGAGGAGTTCCTCTCAGTGTTCTTGCAACTCAGGGTAGATGGACAGTGTGGGAAATGAGTCTCCACATGAGCCTGTTGAAGCTCAGGGCTATCAGGACCACCTGCCTCCATTTCTTACATCTCACTGTGGAAATCCCAATATACAACATGTCCTGTGTGTGTTCTTTATCAACAAACATTCCCCTCTCTGTGTGCTGAAGCTATGGAACTGGTGCATAGCCACTACTTTCTGGAAGGTGCCTTCCTTCTGTCCTGGAAGCAGGGCGTGCTCAATGGGTTCCCTCAGACTCTGCTGATTGCGCAGATGATCAAAATCAGACTGGGCCAGAGTTATCCTTTATAGAACCTAAGATAAGCTTTCCACCTACGTGTACATCCACTTCTTAAGACAACTCCTTATCTCCTCTCAGAGGATGTGGTCATATGCGTCAACCCAATTGAGGAATTCTTCACCTTCCTTGATAGAGTTCAGGGTTAGAATGCTCTTGCTCTGAGTAAGGGCAGCAAATTAATGAAAAGCTGAAAGAAGTCAATCTGTACTACTTACCTGCAGAAACGCCATCTCTGGGATGTGAATTCCATCTTTCTTCCTCACAAGGATGTCGTGAAGGCAGATTCATTAATGTTAGTGAAACATTTTACACTATGGTTATTGAGTGGTATTGGAAAGACCATAAGGAAATTATTCAAACCTAGTACTCAGTTCAGAATCATTAATGTGCAGTAAAAATTGAACAATGAGGGTAACAATTCTATATATCCAACTTTGCCTACATGTCTGCACAAAAGACACTATTACAGGACCTAATAAAACCAGGCACTCCATCAAAGGCTCTTTCACTTGCTAATCCACCAATGTTATTTATGTCATCACATACCAGAAATGCCCCTCTGCCTTATATATTGGATAGACAGGACAGTCTCTGTGCAAAAGAATAAATGGATACAGATCTGACATGAGAAATCACAACAGGTTCAGCAAGGACAAGTGCAAAGTCTTGCACTTGGGACGGAAAAACCCTATGCATTGCTACTGGCTGGGGAGTGATCAGCTAAGCAGCAGCACCGTAGAAAGGGACCTGGGGGTCCTGGTGGATGGGAAGTTGGATATGAGTCAGCAGTGTGCTCTTGCTGCTAAAAAGGCCAGTGGCATACTGGGCTGCATCACAAGAAGCATTGCCAGCAGATCGAGGGATGTGATCATTCTCCTCTATTCGGCACTGGTGAGGCCGCATCTGGAATACTGTGTCCAGTTTTGGGCTCCCCACTACAAAAAGGACGTGGACAAATTAGAGAGAGTCCAGCGGAGGGCAACAAAAATGATCAAAGGGCTGGAGCACAAGCCATATGAAGAAAGACTGAAGAAACTAGGCTTATTTAGGCTGCAGAAGAGAAGACTGAGGGGGGATTTGATAGCAACCTTCAACTACTTGAGGTGATGCTCCAAGGAGGATGGAGCTTGGCTGTTCTCAGTAGTGACATAGGATAGAACAAGGAGCAGTGGTTTCAAGTTGCAGCTGGGGAGGTCAAGGCTGGATATTAGGAAAGTCTTTCTCACTAGGAGGGTGGTAAAGCATTGGAATGGGCTTCCTAGGGAGGTGGTGGAATCTCCACCTTTGGAGATGTTTAAGGCCCAGCTGGATAAAACTCTAGCTGAAATAATTTAGTGGGAGTGGTCCTGCTTTTTTTGGCAGGGGGTTGGACTAGATGACCTCATGAGGTCCCTTCCAACCCTATGATTCTATGATTCTAAAATCAGTGAGTCAGCATTTCAATCTTCCTGATCACTCCATTGACAATTTACCATTTGTGGTGCTCAGAAAGATGAGTACCAGATCAAGGCTTCTAAGAGAAGCTGCAGAGCTCAAATTTTGCAGATTTAACTGTGTTGCTTCAGGGCTTAATAAGGACTTTGGGTTTTATTTTTCTCACTACAACAGGTGATTTGACCTCATCTTCCTTTATATGCTGTTTCCCAGTGTATGAATCATAACTGCTTTGATTTGCTGTTACAGCGTGACCTGATCCCATGATTTACACTTTCCTGCATTTATTTCCTCCCATTCTGTAATTTCCCCCATCTTCAAAGCATCTGATGAAATGTGATTTTTCTCCCACAGAAGCTCATGCAATAAATCATTTTGTTAGTCTTTAAGTGGCACGGGACTCTTTTTAAACAGAGTTTGTGATTGTCATTCAATTTTATTTTATAATGCACTAGGGTGCAGAATTAAGATTGTAGAAGCAACCTTCATTCTTACACTTCCTACCTTTGAGTACTTGAGTTTGCAACCCTAACTTTCTTTCTACATGTTTTTACATGTTATTTGTATAATGTTTATACAGTAATATGGCATCACAAAAAAAAGTAAAGTCAGAGCAAAATTTTAAGCTATTTTCCTCTGAAATTTCCATTGTGGTGTTAATCTCACCTGTACTATAGTATGGTGACTAACTCTTTGGCCAAAGCTTTTTAGGAAGTCTAATTAAGGTATTAAAAACCTCTCATATGAATTAAAATTATTTGTTAGATGAGAGACAGATATTTTTGTGATCAGGTTGATTTTTATTTAACTAATCAGATTTTTATTTTTCAGGTAGATGAAAATGATGGGCATAAAAAAAATCTTCCTCCACAGTCTATCCAGTGCTTTGCGTGTCCCTACTGCTTTCTCCTTTTCAGCATACGAGATGAATGCCTACAGCATATGTCAAGAAAGAATCATTTCCTTCAGGTTTTTAAATTGAGTGGTAAGTTGTGGTTTGCATATAGCATCTTTTAGGTCCTTCTGCTAAAGCATTTACATCATGTGAGAGGATTTAGAAAGTTACCTTTGTTTGAGAATGATGTTTTGTTAATATGTTCTGTTCTGAAGTGTTGTATAAAAAAGTATTTTGGAATTCCATATTTTGTGTCTCACTGATTACTCTATCAAATTTACTCCATTTTTCAAACGCAAGGATTTCTTTTGGAGTGCCAGGCCTTTCAAAATAATCCTAGGTTCTAAAAGTCAAGTTGGATTTTGTCTTAGTCTCACATTACTAGTAACAAAATTCTGTAGGCTATATCAAGCTCTTAGTGATATCTGTGCAACTCCATTGTCTTAAGTAGTCTTGCATCTGTGTAGAGATTGAAACTTAGACATCAGTTATCTTGGTGCACAAGAAATGAGTCTGTAGTCCATTCAGTATTGACTGTTGGCTTCAAAGTTTCAGTGCAAGAGTAAGCAATAAACACTTATTTTACAAAAAAGTGAACTGATAAGATTTTGAATATGTACATGACGAGTTAACTTGTTGATTTAAGAAGTAGCTGTATTAATATAGTTATTTTTCTGGGTAGAACTGCAAATTTTAGTTTTGTATGGTCACAAGAAATCCATTCTGATTGTAGTTGCCTGGTGCATGATCGTAATAACTTATAAAAAAGAAAGCCCTTTGGCACCTTAAACACGAATGAAGTTCTTCAGGCATAAGCTTTCATGTGCTGCAACCCACTTCATCAAATGCTTGAAGTGGGAACCAAGTCAGTTCAGTTAGGGAAGATGAGGCCCATTCACAACAGTTGATTAGAAGGTGAAAATGTGTGAATAGGGATGATTACTTTTTGTAATGAGGTAACCATTCCTAGTCCCTATTCAGACCCAATCTGATTGTGTTGAGTTTGCAAGTCAGTTTCAGCTTTGCAATTTCATACTGAAGTCTGTTTTTGAAATTCTTTTATTGAAGCATGGCAACTTTCTAATTTGCTACTGTGTGTCCAGGGAGATTGAAGTGTTCTCTTACTGGTTTAGGGATGTTACCATTTGATGAAAGCTTATGCTGGAAGACATTTGTTAGTCTTTAAGGTGCCACAGAACTTTCATTGTTTTTGCTATATACCAGGGGCGGCCAAACTTGTGGAACTCAAGAGCCACATAAGTTGATTATTAAAGCTTCAAGAGCTGCACTGAGGCATATAGCCATATATTTTTACCTACTAAACTGATTTGCTGACATTCTTCCGCAAGCCACACTTTTTCATTCAAGAGCCACATGCGGCTCTTGAGCCGCAGTTTGGCCACATCTGCTATATACAGACTAACGTGGCTACCCCTCGGAATCTTAATAATGAAACTGTTCATTAACTAATCTCTCATGTTTTCAAAATCTGATGGACCATTGGAAATGAATAGCCTTTTTGAAGCCCATGAGAGCTGTGAGTGCTCATTCTCTCTGAAAATCAGGTCACAGATTTTCAGATTTGTTGCTTTAGTGTTCTTTAGCTGTCGCAAAAAGAGAAATAGTATTGGTCATCAGATACAATCCAGCTTTAAACGTTTCAGTACATAAAATGAATGAACACTTAGATTCTTTGAATGTGTATCTTGTTGTGAATGTTGGCCTCCGTGCCAGGCAGTTAATGCTTCAGGATCTGGCCTCAGCTTCCAGGAATGCTTGTCCCATTGGTTGTTACTACTTAAATATGTGAAAGGTGAACTGTAAAAGGAAAATACTCGCATTTGTTGCCTTTTGATGTATAATGATGCCCATAACAAGTTTTTATAAACTTGTTTTACCTTAGAAGCTATTTTTTCCTGTACACAAAGAACTTGTTGGACTTCGTGCATGCACTCACTGATCCTCCAGGTCCATAACATTTAAAATCTAAGAAGGAAAATGTATGAAAGATGGGTGAGGTAGAGACAGTCAGAACATGTAAAATCTTGTTAAACACATTTTAGTGTATATTTCTTTCCTTCACATTGTAGAGCCTATTTTGTTTAGAACGCATTAATAAGAGTTGAAGAGGAGTTGATAAGGTCCTTAACAATGGCAGCAAGAAGTTTGAATTTGCTGAATTGGAAAAGGGTTAAGGAGGGAGCCAGTGGTGGAATTCAAATGGGAAGAGGTGATATATTCAGAGAGTGGTTGGCAAAGAACACATTAACACCTGTGTTCTAAGAAATGAAATTTAGCATGTTGACTTCAAAATGCTACTTCATTTTATATCATTTCATATTGCAGATGAAAAGGGAACCCCTCTTCCTTTATCTTTTCCATCTTATGCAAAGAAACTGCTGATAGCTTTATGTAAAGAGGTTCCATTCCAAGTCAAGTGCACATCCTGTCACCAGAAGTTACATTCGCATATGGAGATAACGGCTCACTTCAGGTTTGTGAGAATCTATTGTCTATATACAATGAATTTGACTACATAGGTATATATTGTTTCCTGAGGTTTTAAAATACCTACCATATATCATCACGTATAAGCTAAGAATTTTGTGCCTGAAAATTGGCTTCAAAACAGGCACTCGGCTTATACTCGGGAGAATATGGTAGACAGCCCCAGCCAGCCCTTTCCCTGACCATGTGGCAGGGCGGAGCCCCAGCGTTGCTCAGAGGCCGTCTTGGGCAGTTGGCCGAGGCTGGGGCTGGAGGAAAGAAGGGACCCCGGCGTCTGGAGCGGCCAAGTAAGGGGGTCCGGGGGGGGTGTTGGCATGGACTTTCGGTGGGGGGGGGGTTCGGGGAGGCCAAGGAAGCAGCGACAGGGACCAGGGATTTGGGGGTGCCTGGCTGGCTGGCAGCAGGGGTTGGGGGGTGACGGGGAAAGGGATGGAAGGGGTGTTGGGGAACAGGAGCAACAACAGGGAACTGATAAGGGAGCAGAAAGGTGGCAGTGATGAGCCAGCGGGGCAGCAGTGGGGAGGGACAGAGCAGGAGGAGCAGGGGGCAGAGAAGGGGGGCAGCAGTGATGAGCCAGGGGGGCAGCAGTGAGGAAAGGGCAGAGCAGGGGGGCAACAGGAGGAGCAGGGGGCAGCAGTGAGGAAAGGGCGGGGCAGAGGGGCAGGAGTGAGGAATGGACAGAGCAGGGGGGCAGGGGAAAAGCAGCAGCAGAGATTTGGGGGTTAGAGAAGCTGTTGGGACCCCCTGGGGAAGCCAGCAGCAGCACTAGGTAGGGAGGTTAGGGGCCAAGGCCAAAAGGGGGGGGGGAGTCTCAGCTTATACACGGGGCACTCATTTTTTGCTCCTTTTTGGGCTCAAAATTGGGGGATCAGCTTATACCTGAGCATATACGGTAGTTGTTCAGAAGTTAGACATCAAATTTCTCATAAGTTTTGGATTTTTCCTCCTTTTTCTTGTGGGGGTAATGGTAAATTGTATTTCAGTCATTGCTGCTGCTTGGGGTGAGCAGGGAGCACCATAGGGCCATTAAAATGCTGTAAGTGGGGTGTTGTGTCTCTTATAGTTCTAGGGATGGAAAGTACATACTCTATTTTTAGATAAGTTGAAGATTAAGTATTTTTTTGTATAGCTTAAATTAAAATTGTATATAGTACCACAATTTTCTTCAAGTGCTTTAGCGAGTAAGACATGTTCCCAGGCAGAGGGCATACATGAGACAGGTACAAGACAGACCCCTAAGTAGGGCAAGGAATTTTAAAGGGAAGAAGCCAGGCCCTGCCCAGCCCAGAAGAGGAAAGTGCCTTTGGCACATTCGTCCTGGAGCCAGGCAGGAGCTGGGGTAGTTTCTTCTGCCCTGCCCTGAGCGTCCCTGGCCGCTCTTGCCCAGCGGCTGGAGAAGCACCCACTGCAGGGTTTCCGGCTGCTCTTGGCTGGCAGCTTTGGAAGCACCTGCCACGGGGTCTCCAGCTGCTCTCGCCCGGCGGCTGGAGTGGCACCCCTTGTCAGGTCTCCAGTGGCTGGAGAAGCACCCCCTGCTGGGTCTCTGGCCACTCTTGCCCGGCAGCGGGTGAGGCACCTACTCCCTGTCGGGACAGATTAGGCCCGAGGCCAGGGAGGACCGCCTTTCTGGCTTCCTGCCCAGGGCACGAAGCTGTAGTTACGTCTCGGGTACAAAATGGGGCAGCTTTCAGTAAAGGAGAAGCAAAAGAAGGTTTTGGTGAAGGGGAAGTGAAAAGGAAAAGTTCCTGGAAAAGTGGATTTTAATGAGATATTAGAAGAAGGGGTCTAGTTGGACAGTTGCGTGTTTCACTGTTCAAAGCACAGAGGGTGGCATAGCTGAAGTCATGAAAGAGAGTAAGGGAGCACTAAAAAGACAAGATTTGAAAGACCATAGGAAAAGTGCCACAGGACTTCTTGCTTCTTTTGCTGAACTAGACTAACTTGGCTGCCCCTTTGGGACTTGGAAAGAGCATAGGGATTACATGAGGCAGTTGGAGGAAAGGAGAACAGCTATGTAAGTGAGAACAGAACCTCGATAGCAGAAAGGACAAGGTGCTTGAATTTCATCTAGAAGAGAAATGAGTGGATGGATTCTGTGTGGGAAGAAATGTAAGCTAAGGCATTTTAGATACATTATGAGAGAGAATGTTCTGAAATAGAAAGGCCAGAAAATTAGAGGTACAGTAATTGAAATGAGAGAACATAAGGCATAAGTAGGAGTTCTAGTGGTATGCAGAGTGCATTTTGGTGCATCTTCTACGGTGTAAACACCCATCTTGCTTCAGGAGTTATCAGAAATACCCTGGCCCTCCCCTAGAAAGTCCACAATCTGTCATCTTTTCCTCCCTGCTCCTTGGGCCCAAGATGTTCCACCACTGGGCTGTGTGAAAATCACAAAACTATCCCACAAAATAGGTGTCTCAGCTCACAGTAAGACTTGTCTTCCCTGCCAGTACATGATATGGAGTGCTACTCAGCCCTGCTCATGCAGCTGGATTAGTTGAAGTTCTGTGGCCAATGTATTGCTTCCTTTTCCTAGTGGGGTGGAGGAAGAGGTGGAAGTGGGAGGGAGCAGCTGCTGCGCTCCAGCCAGGGCACTACCACTGTGCCTACCTGGTAGAAAAGGGACAGCTGCCACACTCTGACCAGGATATTGGTGGCTGCTGCTGCTTGTGTTGAGAGGGGCAAGGCCATCAGGGAGGAGCAACTTCTGTACTCTCACCAGCCCAGCTGGATGACCTGATGAAAGTCTCCAGCTGACCACATCCAGCCTGCAGGCCATAGTTTGCTCACCCCTGGTGTATGGAGATGATCCCATAGCTTTCTGCTACAAGGCAATTAGATGTTAGCATTCTTGCTCCTTTCCTTGCTCCAAATTCCTCTGACTTCCAGGAGCAGATAGGGTGGGAAAAGACCCTTGCCACATAGCATTCAGGAGAAAGGAAAGATTTGTCCTCAAGCTGTTTGCAGTGGCAAAGAGAACAGATCTCTCATGCTTAAGTGACTTATGTCCCAGACAAGCTGCCATCCTTCATTAGTTTTACCTAATATTCACCTCCATCAAAATGACATGCGTATTCAACCCAGCATCACTGAGTACAAATGACTTTCCTTTGAACTTGTGTCTTTACCCACTGCTGTGTGCCTCAGCTCTCCTGGCCTGGAAGCAAGAGGTAATACTCTATTCTCAAATGTACTGAAGCATTAAAAACATACCAATGGATGTAGAATGTTCAGTAGGCACCTTTCAGTACTGATGTAATAATAAATAGTATCAGGTTTTTAAAAAGTAAGCAGGCTTTGTAATGTGCAGTGACTTTACTAAAGTAACTGGAAGGCATTGTACAGTTCGATAAGCTACTGGACCTGTTTATATGCATTTAGAAAGGACAGTATTTCCTATGCAGTTTAATTTTAGCTGTGTTGTTTCCAAGTTATTAAAGAGGTGAGGTGAGGTAATATCTTTTATTGACCAACTTTTGTTAGTGAGAGGGAAGTTTGTGAACCACGGAGAACCCTTCATAAACTACTGGTTCTTCTTTTTGCGCTATGACTACAGAGATTTTAGTAGGCCACTTTACCTTGAATGGTCTCTTTATGTGCTAGTTACTTATGCTAAACAATCTTTTCCACCTTGCATTTTCTGTGACTCTGGGAGTACCTTTCCTGGACTTAAAGAAGAGCTCTGTGGTTCATAATTTTGTCTCTCTTTCCAGCATAAGTTAGTCCAATAAAAGATATTACCTCATCCACATTGTCTCTGGTATTTCCCTGATAATTAATGTAGCTAGTGGCAGGAGAGGTGTGTGGAGTATTTTAAAGGATTACTTTGTACATCCATAAAGTTAGGAATATTTAAAGCTGTGAACATGTCATTTTTATATCCAATTTAGAGTTCGTTGTCGTAATGCTGGCCCTATATCACTGTCAGAAAAGAGCATCTCCCAGGTTGCAGAAATATTTAAAGCAAGAGGTCACTGTCCAAACTGTGACAAACTCTTTGTAGATGAAAGCCAGATCAATCAGCACAGCCGTGCAACTCAACACACAATTAAGATTATTACCACAATGGAAGAGTCCATTTTGATGTTTTGCCATATTAATGAAAGAAATAAAAATCCATCTCATCTGAGGCAGATTATAGATCAGTCAAGATCTTCACTTCTTAAAAGACCACTGACTCTGAGTGGGCCTGTCTGTGAAAATGCGTCTTCCATTTCAAAACGGAAAAAGGATTTAGAAGAAAAAAATAAAGAGGCTGGAATAAGCTTACATCAGGACAACACAAACAAAATAAAAGCCTGGTTCTGTGAATGCCTTTTGAAGTTTTCCACTGAAGAGGCAGTTGAAAAGCACATTTTGGCAGCGAACAGAATCTGTCATAAGTGCGCCGTGTGTGGAAAGCTTGCAGAAAACTCAAGCATCATACGTCTGCATATGAGTCGGTTCCATGGAGGGGCACACTTAACTAATTTTATTTTTTGGTGTCGGGCATGTAGCACAGACCTATTGAGGGAAGAGAACATTATGGCACATGTGACTGAATTTCATGGTGGACATTCTTACTATTATGAGCAGGAAGCTTTAGAGGATGAGCCCATGGCATCCTCTTCTGACACGCTATGCAATATCTCTGTTAAAATGGAAGACCATCTTTCTAGCCCTGTTGACCCGTCCCTTGAGAGAAGTTCTGTCTTAGGGAAATGGCAATGCTGCATTTGTGAGGAAATGTTTGAGTCTGAAGACAGCGTTAAACAACATTGTATGTCTTTAGAAAGCCATCAGTTTCATAGGTATTGCTGTGGCATGTGCAAAAGGAGTTTTCATAAAGTAGAAACACTATACCGACACTGCCAAGAGCATCATGGTCAAGAGATAAAGGTTAAATATTTTTGTGGCCTTTGTGGTGATCTGTTTTTCAATGTTGAAGAAGAATTTCTAATGCATTACAAGGGTTTCCACAGCACGGATTACAGTTTTGTATCCGAAGAGTCAACAACAAATAAAGATGACATTGCACTATTAGAAAAAGGTGACCGTCTAACCTGTGGCTGCCGGGAAGATTACGTTTCCAGAGTAAACAGAAAGGAAGATCACCAGAATTGTCAGAAAACCCTCCTGGAAAAAGGCAGTCTGTGGTTTCGCTGCTGTTTCTGTTCAGCAACAGCACAAAATTATGCAGATTTGAATGACCACCTCAGCAAAAATCACACCCCAAAGAAAAGCCATGAAGAGATGTATGTTGTAAGATGTGGTGCATGCAACAGAAGTTTTCAGGATATGGTGAGTGCCCATCAACACTATCATGATAAACACTGCTTCTTGCAAAAGCCTAATATAACACATTTTGGATCAGAATCAGAAAACAAAATCTTCAGCTTTACAGCCAGTGGTGCTTGTGTGGACAAGAAGGCTGATAAACTAAAGTTTCCAGCAAATGGAATGAAGGTTCAAAGAAAGTCAGAATCACCCTCTCTAAAGAGAGAAGAAGTAGATAAGAAAAGAAGGGAGAATAAAGCATATTCTGAAGACCATGGTGAACAAGGTATGTAGAGATTTTGGCTTTGTTTATTGCACAGTTGAAAAAAAATCACCATTTTAGTATGCTTGTAGAGAAATTGTTCAACAGAAGATGTAAATATACCTATGCAGCTATATCCAGTACATATATATGAAATAAAGTAAACTCAGTTATGTTTAATATCATAATTTTAGCAAGTTTCTGGTGCCAAATCTTTAAATAAAATTGAACCTTCATTACTAAAAGCTTTATCAAATCCACTTTTTGTATGTATAATGCAAATAATTTACCAACCTCCATGGACCATGCTTAATATGGAATTCTGTTGTGACCACAGGAATTAGCTGGAATGGACTGCAATTTTCAGATGCAGTTCTTCTTTTTCCTAGTTTCAGTCCCCTTCATATGAAAGGAGAAGACACTTGGGTAGGAGGTAATGTCAGAGCTCGGGAAAACTAGTGGAAGCTGTCTGAGAACCATACAGGAAGAGGAGTTAGCTTGGATGTCATTCAGGGAAAGCATTCCTTCTACCCAACCTGGTGTCTGGTAGCCTTTACCACCTGCTCTACCCTCTCTACTGTTAAGTGACTTTTAAAAACAAGAGCAAACAGCTGGTGTCCCATGTCCTTTGAGACACTTCTTATTAGATGAAAAGGGACTTGGGACCACTGTTTGTTTGAATCTAAACAACTGCATTGATTTTCTGTAATAGTCCGATTGATCCTCTGACTTAGTTCCTTGCATTTATTTTCCTCCCATTCATGTGTTCTTCATCATCAAGCATCTGATGAAGTGGGATTTTCTCCCATGAAAGCTCATGTGATATATACATTTGTTAGTCTTTAAAAGTGCCTCAAGACTTGTTTGTTTTTTACTCAAATTCCCTGTGACTAAAAATGGAGCAACAGTAAAAGGATCCAAACACATTCTTATCCATCCTCCTCCTTTTGACTAAGGCAAATGGCTGCAACCTGTGGGCCTCACACCCAATGACACTGATTTCACAGCCTGTCAAAGTTGCTTGATGCTTTCCGTTAAGGGACTAGTTTCATTTGCACATAACTTTGCCAGACCATAATCATTTTCACTGTAATCGTCTACACAGCCTTTCTACCTCAGGCTGAATTATTCTGTAGCTATTTCTGAGAATAAATCTAGGGAAAAGCGATTTGTGGCAATAAGAAAAATTCTGACAACATTCACTTTAAAATGCTATAGTGTCCCTGTGCTTTGGAACAGAGGCTTGAGATGCAGCAGAAAGTGACCTGTGTGTCAGAAATGTGTACTTCTTGGTGTCCCAATGAACATCTATTTAAATTTAGCCAATTTATAAGCCATTGCACATGCTCATTTGACCCTTGATAGCAGGTCACAGCTAAAATCCCCTGAGATTGTTTGTTTGCACTGAACATGCTCCAGCTCAGAGCCAAAGCGGGATGAGCAGGACTTGGCTTCAATAGCAGCATTTCTTGGCTGCTACAGTCCAGGCTGGGTCCATGGTCTGGCACCTGAACTAAGAGAGGGAGACTTTCATGCTGGACCCAGGCAGCACGGAAAAGGAAGTTACCTGAATCAAATGCAGAGGGAAGAAGAGCTGGATCTGGGGCTAGTAAGCAGTAAATGAGACAAGAAGTCTCGGGGGGGGAAGCAGACTGATATTGGAAGTCAGGGAGGCAAAAGAGGGATGAGAGACTGTTATCAAATGAGGAACCAGAGGAAATTTGGGACTGACTAGGCAACAAGACTGACCCTAGGAAACAATGGGGTGAGTCTGTGGCAAGACAGGCCTGATGGGGAGTCCTAGTGTAGAGGGGGAGCTGCGAGGTGGAGGATACTGAAACTAGATGATTTTATGGAGGGAGGCTGGGACTGGAACCTCAGGGGGAACAAGGAAGATAGGTGTGGCGATAACTAAACATTGGTGATGAGTCGGGGCAGACTGATCAGATGAGGAGCCAGAATGGGTTAAATGGGACCAGCTAAGCAAGGAGAGAGGGAGAGGAACAAAACAATCTGAATGGTACTGGTTCTGGCTCGGCAAGGAGACTGTGACACGAAGTCCATGTTGCAAAACTAGGAGAAGATGGGCAATAGACTAACCATAGAATGACGAGCCTGAGCGATAGAAACTAGGACTAACTAGATGAAGAGAATGGAACAGAGACAAGGAGTTGGGTGGGAAGCAACATGACTGAGACAGGAACAACTTGGAGGGGACTGGGCAGAAGGGGTCAGCCTTGAGGGAAATGGGTAGAAGAGCCTGTGTTCACTGTAACACACTCCCCTCCAGAGGCTGGAATGGAACCCAAGATTCCAGAGTTTCTCCTTTTCTCTGCTTGTCAGGAAATATCAGTGAAACCTGTTAACAAAGTGTTTTATTCTCCTTTAGTTGCTGGTCTATGTGGAGACTGAAAACCTACCACAGCTCTCTGTTGTTTTTGATAACTTATGTGGCAGAAGTCTGTGTAGTGGATTTTATTTTAAAGTTTTGACCTTGCTGTTGGTGTCAACATGATGCCATGTGAGGGAATTTAGGTTTAGAGTTTTTTAATTAGTTTTTTTAATGTGATTTTCTGCATTAAAAAGACATCATTGAGGTTACAGAGTCAAGAACTTGAAACGTTATAAAATGCCATAATTCAGGGCACTGTAACATTAGTTGGCCCTCTTGTATGTATTCATTGTGATAAATTTCTTTATTACATGATCACACATTTATGCTTGAATTTTCCACCCTTGATGATGATCCTTTAAAGCAGACAGAGCTGTAACTACAGCAGAAAGAGCAGAGGTGCTGGAGCAGCTCTATTGAGCTGCTTCATTAAAGGGCACCTTTCCCGCCAATTGCTCCAGGTGCTGGCTATTGTAAGGGATCAGAGCGCACCCCAGGCACCAGATTCTTTAGTTACAGCTCTGAATGCAGGTGGTTTTGTGTGTAGTAACTTGACATAGCTTACATTGTTAACAAGTTGGGTTTTTCTTTACTCACTAAAATGCATGTTCTGGAATGCAGGATAGACTCCCTGTTGATATGTCATGCCTTTGCTGATCTTGAAGTTGACTGGTTGTTAACAATAAACATTGTTTTTATTAGTTTTGCATTACAAATGTTAAATTGAAAAACTAAATGGATTATCAACAGCTTGAATGGTATATAGGAAGTTTTATAGAGCATAAAGACAATACCTTTTACATTTTGTGTACACAGATGTAGCTTGAACTCATGGTTATTACGTGCATCAAGTATATATTCCTGAGGGTAGTTCTTTGCTTAGTAGATTTATAGACCACTAAAAGTTGTATCAAATAGCTAAAAAATAGCTATGAAAATAATTACATCCAGTGATAATACTGTATTATATAGCTTTAAGAGTTATTGCTTAGAATTTCGTACAAAATGGAGCATTATGTAGATTTCTTTTGAAAGCGTAATTGAGTTGGGAGACTTACATTTACGTGCATTTTTATTCCTCCTGTACAATATATTTTTATCCAGATGAAGACAGTGAATTGCCAGACTTAGACTACTTGCGCACCATGACTCACATTGTGCTGGTGGACTTGGACAACTGGGGAAAGTTTTTCATTCATCTGCCAGCCAGCCTGAACCAAGGGACATTTGTCTGGGGCTTTCAAGGTAAGGGTTAAGAAGATAATACTGAGAGCAGGCCCATCCCAGGGAAAGGGGCCACCCCAGAGGCTGGCCCTGCACTCCCGTCCCTCCCCTGCGCAGGGGGCGGAACAGGAAGTCCAGGGGCTGGGCTCAGCTCTCCCACCTGCCTCTGGGCTGGCCTGCACCACCCCTGGGCCAGCTGTTCCCCATCCTGGGGGCAGGGAGGGCTGATCCAGAGCACCCCCCCCCTTCCCGACCGCCTTTGGCTGTGTCTGCAATTACCATATAAATTTGAATGACTGAATTTGATCTAATAATTGCTAATTCAAATTGACTCAGATTTGGACTAATATGTCCATGAACTGGACTTGCTTATTCGAATTGAAGGAGGGGCACCACGGAGCTGTGCCAACATGGTCTCCTAGTAGGGCCATGCTACCACCCAATCCCCTGCTGGGCCCCAGCACTCTGAGCCAGGCACAGGGAGAAGCACCAGCTGCCCAGCTCTCGCCCCCATGCGATTAGAGTTGGTCAGGGGATGTTTTTCCCCATTCCAGGCTCAGAAGGCTAGAGCCTGGCAGGGGATATTTTCCCCTCCCACAGTTCCCTGGGGCCAGGCACTCCCCCAACACCCCCAGCACAGTGGAGGCGGGAGAAAAGGGATTCCTGGGGCCAGGGCACCCCGGGAGGAAGGTCAACCCTTGTCAGTTTTAACTCAATGAGTTTGAGTTGACATGGCCACACTGGGTCAGTTCAAACTGGTGGGTTCGAATTGACCCTGACTTCAAAGTCAAAAGAGGTTTGACCAATTCGAAGTCAGCTTTTATCAATTCAAACAAAGGAGTTCCTCAGTTTGAAATGAGGAATGTGAGTGTGGCCATGCATTTAATTGAATTCAAATTGATTGTCATCAATTTGAATTCAAGTCTAAATGTAGATGTACCCTTTGGCTCCATCCTGAAGGCTGCGGGGGGGACCACGTGGCAGTGGGGGGCACCAGTGCAGGCCCTGCGATGCCCTGCTCACAGTAGGGCAGCATGGGGCCCACGGAACCGCGGGGTGAGAGATGATTGCCCACCTCCCCCAAGGATGGGCCTGACTGAGAGTTTAACAGGAACCTGTATAAATACACTAGGAGTACGAGATGGGGCAGAGAAGACAATTCTTGTATTAGCCCCAAATGGATCTTCTGATCTCGTAATTCAACAGTATGGTGTTTACAAGGCAGCCACCTATAGAAAACTATGATAGACTTTAAAATACTAACACACAGATCCACCTACTAGAGTATTGTTGCATATAGCTATAGCGCTTCTTTAAGAGAAGATCTAAATGTTAAATAACCCTTTCATACTGGAAGTTTGACTTCTGTGTACGATTTAACGAAGAGCATAGCTCAGAGCTGTGGAAGAAATGATAAAGAGAAGTAGTTTGTGATATTTCTGCTAGTCTTTTCCACAATTCATATTTGGCAACAGGGTTTTTTTGATTCCTGGAATTATTTATTTGTAGCTTTCTTAAAATATTAAAACTTTCCTTGTACTCAAGTAAGTTCTTATGAAAACTTTCTAATGTGTGGTTTTATGTAGTACAGAAACTAAAAAAAGGAGTCTGGTGGCGCTTTGAGGAAAAGTGGCTAGCACCTCTGCTTAACATGCACAAGGTCCTGGGTTCAATTCCCAGGGGGTTGGACTTGATGATCTCATGAGGTCCCTTCCAGCCCTATGGATTGATTGATTGATTGATTGACTTTAATATCTGCATATGTTTAAACAGACTATACACATATATTCTAACCATATTGAAGTTCCCTATTTGAATAATGCATCTAATATATTAGCTAAATTTCTTGTGGAAGCCTCTGTTTATGACCCTCAGATGAGATGTGTTAAAATCTTTTTTTTTTTTTTTTTTTTTTATGTTGGGAGATGGATCTTGCATCAGACAATTTATGTATTCTTATGAAAATGATATTCAGAGTTTCTTCTCTTCTGATCCTGAGATAGTAACTATTAGAAAATATAACATGAGAGGCGCTATGGAGGGCTGGGCCACATCACGGACAGTTTATGTCATCTCTCAATCCCTTCTAGAAATACAGGATGGTATTTAGCTTTATATAATGTTCAGTCAAAAAATAAGGTTTTCCATTTTTCAAACCTGTTAATTTGTTTTGTCATTTTCCCTTCCTTGAACTGTTCGACTTCTGTTGCTCATGATGATGTGGTGTTAAGCATCCCTTATTCTTTGGTGTTTAGGAGGACATAGCAACTGGAAGCCCCCAGAACAATGCAAAGTCTTCAATTATCTTAATAAGATTGGATGTTTCTTCCTTCATCCACGTTGTGGTACCAGAAGAGAAGCAGCAGACTTTGCACTCTGTATGCATGTAAGCAATTGCTCTATCTACTTTTTTTTTTTTTGGATGGTGATAAGATAAATGGGGAAGGTATGTGTGTATAGTATATTGTAAAAGTCATGATAAAAATTGAGATAATAAAACTTCAGATGAGGAGAGATTGTGGGACTGATGAGAAAAAGGGACACGCATTATTAGTATAGTGCTTAAGGGGAACCTTCTCCAGGGGAGTGCTCTGTTTCAAAAGGCTATTTGGTAACCGAATTTATAGTTGAGTGTGTTTCTCACCCCCACATAGGCTGGTCGTCTGGATGAGCACCTGCCCAAGCAAATTCCTTTCACCATTCTTTCTGGAGACAAAAGTTTTCTAGAATTGGAAGATCAGTTTAAGAAAACTCAGCGCACAGCTCGCATCCTAAACCCTCATGACATCGATGGAGATATGATGTGTGCCTTACTAAACAGTATTTCAGATACCACAAAAGGTAGAAGAACGTAAATAATTAATAGAATTCAATCAATAAAAGAAAAACGTCATTGCTGATAGCAGTAGCTATCTTGTTAGCCCTGGTGTTTCTTTAATTAGCATTCTTATTTAATGAAGTGATTTACAGCTAAAATTGCTTTTTTTTTACTAATATGATTCTTAAATGGGAATTATGGTAATAAGGAAAGAAAAAGTGCAGCATGTTCTAGAGATTGGAATTAAAGACAGAAAATAAAATTAGATTCAACTTGGAAGAACACCAACACTAATACATTTGGAGGGAAATCGTCTGAGACAGATAACACATCTTACTCTTCTCCAGTGGCTGGTCCATGTAGATGATGGAAATAAGTATTGCTATCAGTTAGTCAGTGAACTCTGTGTGATGGATCTAAATGTCCCAAACTGCTGATGACCCAGGTGGTTGTCAATATGATGCCATGTCATGAAACTTTGTTTTTTGCTTTGCCTTTTTAGAGAGACCTAGTTTTGTGTGTGGTTATCAATGTTAAGGTAACATTATTCAGGCCAGCGCTGGGGGGAGCCGGGAGCCAGAGGCTGGGCTCTACACTTGCGACTCACCCTGGGCCCGCTGTTCCACCCAGACATGGGGTGGGGTGGGCCAGTGCTTGGTCACTCCACCTCGGGGTGGGGCACAACTTCTGCTCTGGCACAGCTTTCCAGGACCTGTGACCCTGGGGGGGGGGCTGCATCAGGGGCTGCCACACCACACATCAGCCAGGTTCTATCCCGCAACTCCCTCCCCCGGATAGACTGGCTGGAGCAGGCCCAGGATGGGAGTGCCCCAAGGCAGCCCCCCCTCACCCCCCCCACAATGGGGTGGAGTGGAGATCTGTAGTGGGGGTTAGCCTCAGGCCGCCGGCTGGTAATGGGCCTTGTTTTTGTCATGCTAAAACTTTGGATTTACTTCCATATCATTGATGAACATATGTTATAGCACTGGGTCCAATGAAAATCCATGTGGAACTCCACAAGAAGCACCCCTGTTCTCTGATGATTCCCCACTGATGTCTTTTTGAGTTTTGTCAGTTATCCAGTTCCTAACTCATTTAATGTGCTCTGTTGCTATTGCATATTGTTAACTTAGTGTTAACTTCAGAATATTATATGGTAGTAAATCCAAATACCTTACAAAAGTCTAAATTTATTATGTCTATTCTATTCTGCTACCTTTATCAACCATAACTTGTTGTTACTCAAAAATTAAAACTGGGTTGTTTCACAAGGTTCTCTCTATAAAATAATGTTGACTGACATTAATTACAATCCTATTAATTAATTCTTTATTTATCATATACAGTATCAGCTTTGTCATTATTTTGCCCAGGAAAGATGTGATATTAACCCACCTGCTCACCAGGGTCATCCCAGTTGCTTTTTTGGAACCCTGGCACCTTTCCAGTGATGTAGAATTCCTCTGATATTCCAATAGTTATCAGCATCAGAATCTTAATGTACTTAGCCAACTCTTGTATGACTCTTGGGTACAACCTGTCAGTACCTGCTTATTTTAAAATGTTTACCTCTAATTGACAGTATCTTATGGACTGGAAAGTACTTCATCTTCATATAATGCAAGTACATCAAGTACATACAAGTACCTGCTTCTTTCCAACTACAGAACAGAAATATTTACCAAACGCTTTTGCCTTTTTTCATCATTATAACAGTCTTTTCCATTTTCATCCAGTAATGTTCCTATAACATTGCTGGGATCGCCTTTATTCATAATAATGTACTTTTCAAAACTGCTTATTAGCCTTAACTTTTTCAACAGAGATATTGGCTGGTGAAATGGTCTGAGATAAACAGAGTGAAATTCTCACACATACAAAATGGGCAATGAGTGCATGGGAAGGAATACTGCAGAAAGGGATCTGGGTGTAATAGTAGACCACAAGCTAAATATGAGTCAGCAGTGTAATACTGTTGCAAAAAAGCAAATGCCATTCTAGGATGTATTAACAGGAGTTTTGTGAGTAAGGGTATGTCTTCACTGATGGCAGCAAAATTGTGCCATCAGTCTGGCATTCCGGGAGCTCTGAGCGGCAAGTCTGAACTTGCTGCAGTGCTCCCAGAAGTCACTGTCAGAAATCTGGGGGGGCCAGGAGGAGTAGAGGAAAGCCAACTGAAAGGGATTTGCAGTCGGCTTTCCTCAGTATGTTCTGGCAGCTTAGGAAGTCGCCATCATTTATGCAAGGCATTTAATGTGCCTTGTGTAATTGACCATCGACTGCTGCAGAAAAGCTGCCCAAGTATAAACTAGGGCTAAGACACAAGAAGTGATTCTTCCACTCTATTCTGCACTGATTCGGCCTCAGCTTGAGTACTGTGTCCAGTTTTGGGCGCCTCATTTCAAAAGGGATGTGGAGAAACTGGAGGAGGTCCAGAGAAGGGCAACAAAAATGGTTACAGGTCTGGAACGTTTGACCTGTGAGGGAAGATTGAAAGACCTGGGTTTGTTTAGTCTAGAAAAAGAGCCTGAGAAGGGACATAACAGTTTTCAAATATTTGAAAGGTTGTTATGAGGAAGAAGGAGAAACATTATAGAACAAGAAGCAATTGGCTTAAATTACAGCAAGGGAGGATCAACCTAGACATTAGGAAAAGGTTCCTAACTGTCAGGGTCATTAAATTCTGGAATAAATTGCCTTGGCAGGTTGTGGAATCTCCTACATTGGAGTTTTTTAAGAGCAGGTTAGATGAACACCTGTCAGGAATGGTTTAATGGGGGGTGGGGCGGGGTGGGGAATGGTACTGAGTGTGGGCGACTGGACTCAATGACCTGTCATGATCCCTTCCAGTTTCTATGATTCTGTGTCTTGAGCTTCTCTTTTATAAATATTTTGCACTTCATAACAGCAGATATAAGTGAAACATTACCATTCCTTTTTTCTATTTGTCATTAAATATTCCATTATTTCTAATTCCTGCCCTCACTTCGCTATGGAACCAGAATGAACTTTCAGCCAAAGTTGTCCTCTTAGTTGTGGAATTTTGGCTCTTCAGTCACCTAATAAACTCTCTTTTTATACTCCATTTTCCTTCACATTTTTCTGGCTAAATTTTTCCTCTCTTAAATTTGAGTAGCAATAAACATCAGTAAGAAAACTGTTGTGCTCTAACATAATGTTCAGCTGGTACAGCGGATTATTAGGAATCCTCCTGTATCTGTCACTCTACAGAGACATCTGCTGGCTCAGTGAGTGTATTGGTGAGGTAATGCGCCTATGTATGTGATGTTTTGAGAAGAACAAGCAGTGATCTTTCAAATATGCTTGTCCCACTCCTTTCTTAGAGGCTCCTTATTTCATTATCCAATGAAATTGCTTCCCCTTGGCACAGCCACTGCAAGTGGGACTGTATTACCGGAGATAGACGTTTATAGGAAAGGTGCACCAATGGGGAGAGTGGCTAAAAAGGAGAGAACAAATATGATGTCAGCTTCCTTTTTCGTTTGTCTTTATTATTAACCTTGTGGCACTTATAGTAGGGATTTCCAACAATATTTAAGAATGGAAAGTCCTGCTTACTAACTTCATAATACCCAGTTTTATAAAGCCAAGCATCTTCAGCTTTAGAAATCCTCTATATTTTAGTACTTGGGCTGGGATTTTTAAGACACTATTACAAGAATATTCTCATTCTGTTCCTATGATTGTGTAAGTAGCTCGTTCTCAATTATATTATTTGCATAATTACAGGGGAGGAAAACTGACTAATAACCTCAATTTGTGCTGTAATTCTATAACCCTGTAATAACTTGTACAAAGAATTGAATCAGGAGGGAATTTTACACATCCAAAGTAACCTGAGTATTTTTCATATACCAGTAGTAACTTGTTAGCTGTTCAGCTGTAGCATTGCAGTTTAAAACATTTGTTGATGTGAGTAATAGTTCTACCTTCCTAAGTCTGAGCTGTTTGTATTTTTTAATTACCTAACACGGCTATCCCTCTGGAACTTCTCAAAAGATGTATTGACGCCTATACTCTGCAAATGGTTAAATGAATAAAGATCGAAGTGTTTTGACTTAAGATAGCTATGCAGCTTAGTCTTTTGCATTTCAAAACCTGGAAGATGCCCCCCCCCTTGTTAATAGGTAGCTGGCTTAAAAACAAAAAAATATTTCTTCACACAATGCATGGAACTATTTGCGAGAAGATGTTGTAAAGGTCAAGACTGTAATTATTTTTTTTAACTCTGTTAAGTTCGTGGATGATAGATCAATCAGTGGGTATTAGCCAGCATTGGCAAGAAAGCAAACTGTGCTTTGACATGTCCATAGCCTCTGTTCGCCAGCAGCTAGGAGTAAGCAAGAGAGAACCTGCAGCATGAGGTAGAGCTAAAGGAAGCAAATGTTTGGCGTGAGACAGGGCTGGGATTTGGCAAGATGGACTTTGTGATGGGAGAGAAGGGCAAAGGAGTCAAAGGTGGAGGAAAGTGAAATACGGAAAGACTAACAGTATCAGTGAAAGAGGAGATAGAGAGGAGATGTACTTAGAGCAGAGGAGAAGTTGTCAGGAGGGTTGTGGAAAGGCCAAGCTTTTGGGCGTAAGGTGCAGATGGGTGAAACTAATGGAAGGGGGGAAATGATGTGCTTGGTGAAAAGCAAGTCAAGTGGCTCATTGGTGCATGAGAGAGTTGAATCAGCTGCAGCAGGTTGAATGAACAGGTTAGGACAAGTAAACATGCTTCTGAAGGGCCAGTGGGTTATCAACATGAAAGCTAAAGTCGCTGAAGAGGATTGTGAGAAAGAGACCCAGGAGCTGAAATCTGAGCAGAAGGCTACTGTGGAGGAGTTGCCTGGATGGTGGATGACGGTGCCTTGGAGAGATAGAGGAGAGCAGTCAGGTGCAGTGCTGCTCAAAAGAGGGGAGAAGAAGGTATTCAAAGTAGTGGAAATGAGAGAGAAGTGTGACAGAGGTCTCTGAAAGTGAGCTAGCATCAAATGAAAATATCAAGGTTTTTGTGGGATCCTGGAGCTAGGAGGAGTGAGATGTGAAAAGGTTGTTGATGGTGTGATCTTTTTAGAGATGGAGTGCATGATTCAGAGACTGCAAAAGGGAGGTAGTAAAGAGGAATGAGGGAAGGGGGTTAGGAGGGTGATAATGAGGATGATATGGAAGGTTGAGAGGTGGTAGGGAGAAGGGGACAGGACTGGGGTAAATGTCACCAGAGGTGAGGAGGAAGGTGGATATGTTGGATGTAGTCTTGTGCTGGAGGGGATACATTGCAGTGAGGAGGAAGAAGAGCTGGTGTGAGCTACAAAGAAGTGAAGGTAAACAGAAAGGTTAGTGGGGGAGTGGGATGTACATTATATAGCCAAAGAAGGGTACAGTGGGAGCCATAGATTAGTAGTAGGTGGACACAATTTAAAAAAAAAAAAAAATCACTGCAGTTGGCATTATGAACAGCAGATGGTGCTGGTGAACTAACATATCCCTGATATGGTATTAGCTAGACTACATTCTCCATCAGGGGGTCCTGAAATCCTCAATTTTCAAGAATGAACAAAGCTGTTTGATTTCTCCGTCAGGAAGAAGGGTGGGAAAATTTTGATTTCTGGGCTCCCTACTTATCTAGAAGCAATCTTCCTGTCATCCTCCACAACTTCATTTCCCCAGAAAGAACTTGGGAGCATATGAAGGTGTAGGAGATGGGGGAGATGAACAGTAGTGTCAGTCAAAGGGAGGAAATGAAGTTTTGGAGGTCATTTATTTGACAGGAGTGCACTGGAAAATAGTGAGGACATTAATTTAAAGCCACCCTGGCTGAGGCAGCATGTGGTGCATCCTTAGCAGTGCATCCCCAGTGGTGTGAGGAGCATCAGAGTTCGCTAAGTGTATCTCTCTAAGAAATGATTAAAGGAATAGAAATATGCCTTAGAATGGTAGACTTACAGAGCTCAATCTGCATAGCTTAGAGAAGGGTGAGAATAAGAGGTGACATGACCACAGTCTGTAAATATCTGTGGGGGGTACAAATATTTTATAATGGGCTCTTCAGTCTAGCAGAGAAAAGTAACAAAAGCCAGTGACTGGATGTTGAAGCCAGACAAATTCAGACTGGAATAAGGCATACATCTTTAATGTTGAGAGTAATTATTTATTGAACAATTTACCCAGGGTCATGGAGTATCCTTCATCACTGACAATTTTTAAAAAAAAGACTGGATGTTTATCTAGAATTTAGCTCTCGGAATCCTTGTTGGAAGTTCTCTGGCCTGTGTTATACAGTAGGTCATCTTAGATGATAATATTGCTCCTAGCCTTGGAATCTACTAATCTGTGTATTTAAAATAAGACAAACACAGGACATTCCTGACTTTCTCAGGCTGAGCTTTCTCACCAGCATGGTGTCATTTACCCATCAACTTGTGAGGGAGAAAATAACACCATCACATTGTGTTTATCAAGGGACAAAATGGATTCTTTGTTAGATGTCTATATCAAAACTGTTCCTTTCTATAGTCTGTAGTGTAGTTTGGTTATAGATTGCGGAGCTCAATGAAGGAAAGAGTGGGTGAAATATAATGGCCTGTATTATCCTCGAAATCAGCATGATCCCTTCAGGTCCTAAAATCTTGGAATCTATGGAACCAACTATCATTTTGTTCTCTCTGACAAGCAATGGATTCTGCAGCTTTGGCTTACTTCTCAAGGAAGCTTTGTTTTTTCATATTTGTTCTCTGTCAGTAGGTGCAACCCTCATTGCTGGACTGTCACCACCTCCTAGAATTGATGGTGATAGTGGATTTCAACTACCCAGCCAGCTGTTGGGAAAGTAACATAGCAGGTCACAGATCATTCAACAAGTTCATGGAATATACTTTTTTTACATTACAGAAAGTGAAGAAAGGTACTAGGATAGAGGCTGTTCTAGATTTGATTCTGAAAAATAGGGAGGATCTTGTTGAGAATTTGAAAGTGGAAAGAAGTTTGGGTTAACATGATCATGAAATGATAGTGTTCATGATTCTAAGCAATGGTAGGAGGAAAACAGCATAATTTAAAAAAGGGATTTCAAGAAGACAGACTTTAGCAAAAGATGGGAGTTGGTAGATATGATCTGCTGGAAAGCACATCTAAAGGGAAAAACAGTTCAAAACAGTTTTTCAGAGATGTTATTAAGGCCAAAAGACCAAACCATCCCACAGAGTAGGAAAGATAATTATGGCCAGAGACCATCCTGGCTTAAGCAGGAGATTGTAAGCTGAAACTAAAAGCAAAACTTAAAAAAAAAAAAAAAAAAAAAAAAAAAAAAAACCTACAAAACTGAAAACTAGGTAAAATTATGAATGATAAATACAAAAATAACAAAAGTATAGGGACAAAATTTGAAAGGGCAAAGTGCTGAATGAGCTTAAGTTGTCTAGTGACATAAAAAGGAACAAATAAACATTCTACAAATCCATCAGAAATACATTAGAGGTAGATGAAGGGTTGGACAGGCCCATTAATAGGAGGGGAATGTGGAAATACGAGAAGTAAATGACTCTTGTCAGTTTTCACCAAAAAGTTTTATGATGTTTGGATGTCTAACTTAGTGAATGCAGTGAAAATGAGGTAGGCTTAGAGGCTAGAACAGGGCAAGGACAAGTTAAAAATTACTTAGACAATTTAGATGTCTTCAGGTCACCAGGGCTTGATATAAATATATCCTAAAATACTAAGAAGCTGATGAGGAAATATCTGAGCCATTAGCAATTATCTTAGAAAAGTTATGGAAGACAGGAGAGATTCCAGAGGACTGCAAAAAGACAAATATACTGCCAATTTATAGAAAAGGGAAGAACCACCACCTAGGGAATTATAAATCAGTCAACTTAACTTCACTGCCTGGAAAGATAATGCCGCAAATAAATAAGCAATCTGTGAACGCCTAGAAAATAAGTAATAGTCAGCATGGATGTATCAGGACCAAATTGTGTCAAACCAACCTGACACCTTTCTGTGACAGATTAACAAGCTTCTTGGGTAGAGGGAAAGCAGTAAAAGTGGTATATCTTGACATTAATAAGATTTTTAATACTATCTCATGTGACCTTTTCATAAATAAATTAGGAAAATACAATCTAGATGGAGCAGCTATAAGATTGATGCATAAGTGGTTGGAAAGCCAGCCATTCCAGAGAGGAATTATCAGTGATTCAAAGTTGAGTTGGAAGGATATGTTGAGTGGTGTCCTACCGGGATCAGTCCTTGGTCTAGTTCTCTTCAAATGGAATAAAGGATACATTTATAAAGTTGGTGGATGAGACAAAGCTGGGAGAGGCTTTGGAGGATAGAAATAAAAATCCAAATGATCTGGAAAACCTGAAGAAATGGTCTGAAGTAAATACAATGAAATTCAGCAAGGACAGATGAAAAGTATTCCACTTAGGAAGGAGCTATCCATTGTACAAATACAAAATGGGAACTGACTGCATAGGAAGGAGTACAGAAGAAAGGGATCTGGGGATATAGTAAACAAGACGACTAAGAGGCCTTCGTGTGATATGTCTGTGAAGAAAAGCTAATGCAGTCCTAGGATGCATCAGATGAGATATTTCCAGTGGAGATAGGGAGGTATTAGTACTGGGTGCTGGAGTGACCTCATCTGGAATATTGTGTGTGGTTCTGGTTCCCCATGTTTAAGAAAGATGAATTCAAACTGGAACAGGCACAAAGAAGGTCTGCTAGGATGATCCATGGTATGAAAAACCTACCTTATGAGAGGAGACTCAGAGCTTGACTTGTTTGGCCTAATCAAAAGATGTCTTGCCCACATGTTTAGACTTTAACTGATCACTATATTTGGGATCAGAAGGGAATTTCCTGCAAAGCAGATTGGCAAGGCTGTAAGGTTTTTCACCTTCCTCTGTGTAGCTTGGCTCCTTTGATAGTGGATTCTCTGTTAGTCTTCAAACAATGATTTGGTGACCTTAATAACTCAGTCATAGGTTAGAGGTTTATACAGGAGTGAGTGAATGAGATTCTGTGGCCTATATAGCACATAAGGTCAAGACTACATGATCATATTGGTCTCTTCTGACCTTGGTGTGTGAATCTATAAGAGATGAGAAGTAATTCTTCTCTCTTCTGTGCCGATAAGGCATCAACAGGAGTATTGTGCCACCCCATTTCAGAAAAGATATGGACAGATTGGAGAAAGTCCTGAGGAGAGCAACAAAATGATTAAATGTCTAGAAAACCTGACCTACAAGGAAAGATTGAAAAAAAAGGAAAAAGAAGGCAGAGAGGGAACATGATAAATTTTCAAGTACGTAAAAGGTTGTTCTCCTTTGAGTGATTGCTCACATTGACTCCAAATATGTGTGCACTCCTTGTGCACGACTGCTGGAAGACTTTTCCCCTCGCAACCCCACGAGGTCAGACAGAGTCCCCTGGAGTCACATGTCCATAGCACAGTATATAAGGGCTCACCAACCTTCGCCCTGCCAGTTTCTTCTTACCGCTATGACGACTAGCTGGAACCACTGTTTCTTGTTCTCAAGAGATCTCCCTCAGTCGTTAGCTTAATAGTTCTATTTTAGTTCTGTTTAGCTTTCAACTCCCTGACCTGGGGTATGTCAAAGGAGGTGGCAGACATGATGGCCACCCCGCCCCCCAACATAGCCCTCTAGACTATGGAGCTCACAGGGAGGAGTGTTAAGTATCTATCTCCCCTGATGGGTCTCATCTCCGGGCTATCCAGCTCAAGGGGAAGAGTGTTAAGGATCGATCTTCCCTGATGGGCCTCAATCTCCTGTGTGAGTTTCTTCCTCCCTAGCTTTGTGTCAACAAGGAGGGGGGTGAGTTCCTATCCCCCCTGAACAGTTTCTCGGCACCCCCGTCACCACGAAGGAGGGGTCATTGTCTGGGGTCCCAGTTTTATCATTGGTCCTGACCAGGATCCCACTCCTAATTGGCTATTTTTACTCTGGCTGGGCAAAATTCTATTAAAACCCCCTGTCTCAGCTAGCTTGTTGTTCTCCCACCCTCGGATACTAAAGGGCACGTCGCGACCCGGTCGGACTGATCCCCCGACTGAGACGGAGTACCCACCCCCGAGACCCTTTTTTTTGGGGGGGGGGGGTGTACACGGATTGCCGGCCGAACGATTAAGTGCTGAGATGCTGCAGCTGGTCTGCCTCCTCGCTTTGGGTTCTACTGCGGTCCTGGGACAGGTATTATAAATCGATATAGGCCTCCTACCTTCTCTTAATCATTCTACTTGATACCATTTATATATAGCCTGTGATTGTAGCTTCTTCACCTGAGTTTTGCATAGTTTGTGTAGTTGTTGTTATTTCCTCTGTATCCTGCATAATCTTTTTATGATATAGTTGTTTAAGGTCTAGCATAGTTTTGTGTTGTTAATTTGCCAGGTGTTTTGTTAGTCATTTGTATTTTGCATCCTTCTTACTGTATAATTGTTCATTACTCTGCTTCTGCTCTAAACTGCTGGCCCCAAACTTCCCCAGTGTACACGGGGGGAGTGTGGGGGTTTATTTTTCTCTCATCTGACTTTTTTTTCATTCTGCCGCCCACCCTTCTTGGCTAGCAAGGAGGAATGGCTTCCAGCCATTGGTAAATACGTGTCGGGTGGACTGGTCAGTGCCTATACCGATGTTGAGGCAGTAAAAGGCCAGAAAAGTCCTTGACTTCTTATGGCCACTCTCTTGTAGGTCATTAATCCATACTGTTATTTAACTATAAGTACTTTTATAGGTTGTAAGTGTTTTGCATAGACTTACATGCTTTATCTTGTTGTTTGGCTGGAGGTGTTTTACAGGTGCTTTATATAGACTCTTGCTCCACACTGTTACTTGGTCATAAGTGCTTTGCATAGGTTTTTAGCTTTATATTGTCATTTAGTTATAAGTGTTCATTTAGATTTTGCTTTATGCTATTAGTTGGTTATAAGCGTCCTATCTAGGTTTTGCTTCATATTGTTAGTTGATTACAAGTGGTTTTGCATAGATCTCCTTGTTTTACACTGTTAAGGGGTTGAAGGTGTTTAAGGTGTCACTATAAAAGTAGTTTTTTTGTTTAATTGAACTGGTGTCCGTCTCATTGGTGGGTGTCGCTGGTCCATCCCAGTCACATCGCGAACCCAGGGTTCAACAGGGCATGCCTGGATTTTCAGGCTTCAACCCCTGCATAGTATGCAAGAAGCTGATGCCTAGGAGCCACCAACACTCCACATATTTGAAGTGCTTGGGAGAAGCCCACTTGAATGATAAGTGCAGGCTAGGTAAGAGCTTTTGGCTGCATACCTTAAAGGATAGATTACAAAGACTTTTTAAGATCTTTCTCATGGAAGAAGCTCTTAAGCCATTGTCAGGCTTTTCAGAGCCAGCTGTGACCTTGAGCAGTACTTTGGTGCCTACAAGGAACCCAGCATTGAGAGACTCCCAGCTCCAGGGATCTTCTGTCTCAAGATCCAGTCTTCAGCACTACTTCCAGTCACCAGTGCCAAAGAAGAAACATAGAAAAGACAGAGGCTGGTCTCCGACTCCTAAGTCGAAGAGCAGAGACCCCCAGTGTGGCAAGACCTGTGATGGGCCACTTGGTCTCTACCCCCAGACCAACTATGCCATTGGCTCCAGCCTGGGGAGGGGCACATCAAGTCTAACACTGGACATATTTCCTATTGGGGTTTGAATGGTGAGGTTGAGATCCTTCAGTTTCCCTCGACCCCAGAGATCTTTGGTGTGGCTAAAGACGTCATTGAAAGCGCGATGCCACAGCGGGCCGACCCCACCCCAGTTAAATCTTTGGCACCGGCGCCATGTGCGGTACAGCCTAAGGGCAAACCCACCCCGCTACCACGCCAGCTGTTGCCTCACTGCCTATGCCCAGCACAGAGGGATATGGCACTACCCTGGTCTCCGACGAGTGGCCCACCCTCAGGATCAAAAGCTGGATCCTTGGTCTCAAAGAAGCTGCTCCAGATCAACTTCCCAGTATCAGGGCCATCAAGCACCCTGAGCATTCCCGGTGCCATGGGCTCTGCAATGGCAGAATCCAAACTACTGGCCATTCTGGACCCTGTGGCTTTTCATCAGGGTCAAGGTCCACAGTCTACCCGTTCCTTTTTGATTGCCTCGGGAAGTAGGACCCCACACACTTGTTCCAAGATGGCCTCCTGGTCAGCTACACCCACTAAACATATCCAAACTCCATCTCAGGCCCTGGCACCAAAAGGCACTGGTGCCAGCAACACAGCCCCTATGGAGGACAGAGTAGACCACCCACCACCATTGGAAGTGCCAGAGGAGGACCAGGGCGACCCCAGCCAGTTGCAAGACTCGGCATCCTCCTCTCTTGGCAAAATGGTGGCAGAACAGCCCTGGCCTTGCCCTCCAAGGGCGGCAGAAGCTATCAGGACCTCCTTAAAAGGGTGGCATTTAACTTGGGGATGGAAGCCCAGGAGGTCAGCAAGTAACCCTCAGACCTGATGACTTATGTCGTGTCCCCTGCCGGCCCCTCCTGAGTTGTATTACCACTGATCAAAACTATACACAAGACCATGAAGGTGATTTGGCAGACTGTCATCTGCGACCCCTACAGCCAAGGTCGAGCAGAAGTACTTTGTTCCCTCCAAGGGCTGTGAGTTCGTGTATACCCATCTTGCCCCAAGCTCCCTTGTGATCACAGCAGCCAACAAGAAAGAGAGGCAAGGGGCTCAGGCACCAACCGTGAGGTCCAGAAAGGCCAAGAAGGCGGATCTCTTTGGGAGGAAGGTCTACTCCACCGGAGGCCTCCAGCTTTGGGTGGCTAGTCATCAGTTGATCCTAAGCCATTGTAATACCTGCAGTACCTTGGAAAAGTTCTCAGGTTCCATGCTTCCTGACTCTAAGAAGGAATTCTCCGCCATCCTTGATGAAGGTAGAGCAGTGGCAAAAGCCTCCCTACAAAGGGCCCTAGATGCTGTGGATGACACTGACGAAGTTATAGCATCTGGCATTTCAGCACACTGCAGCTCCTGGCTTCATGTCTGGTCTCCCATATGAGGTTCAACAAACAGTTCAGGACTTGTCATTTGAAGGACATTCTTTATTTTCAGAACAGACGGACTCAAAATTACATAGTCTTAAGGACTCTAAGGCTACATTTAAATCACTAGGGATGCATACCCCTTCCACCCAGAGGAGACACTTCAAACCTCAACCCTCCCCCTGTCAATACCAGCAGCACCAGAGACAAGATGCAGGTTGCGGGCGGGGGAGAAACAGCAACTCTAATAACAACAACAAAGGCTGTACTCCTTAGGCAGAAACAATGGCCCTTCAAAACAGTCCCAAGGGACAAAGTAGAACATTTTGAGAAGACGCCCGAGAACAGAGTACCCAATCTCCCCTCTTTTTCTCAACCACTTAATTCACTTCTACCCTACATGGTCCAGGTTCACACTGTCCCACACCCACCCACTCCCCACCTCCTGTCCCTTTCCAAGGACCCCTCTCAAAAACAACTCCTATTTAAGGAAGGCCGACAGCTCCTTGTGGTGGGGGCGGTAGAGGAAGTTCCAGCAGACCTAAAAAGGAGAGGGTTCTAGTCCAAGTATTTTTTTTAATCCTGAAAGCCAAAGGAGGCCTCAGACTCATTTTAGATCTATGGGGCCTGGACAGGTTCATAGGGAAACTAAAGTTTTGCATGGTCTCCTTGGGCTCAGTTATTCCCTCCCTAGATCCCAGGAATTGGTATGCTGCCCTCGACCTCAGGCTATTTCCATGATCATCCCAAGGCACAGACAATTCCTGAGATTTGTGATAGGTAACAGCCATTTTCAATTCACAGTCCTGTTTGGCCTTTCAGCAGCCCCCATGGTCTTTACAAACTGCATGGCCATAGTGGCCGCCTTCATCCGGAAGCAACAAGTGCACGTCTTCCCATACTTGGACGATTGGTTTGTGAAGGGAGATCCAAGGAGCAGTTGGAAGCCCACTTGGCCATCATAAAGCAACATTCAAACTTGGCCTGCTGATAAACAAAGAAATCAATCCTAGTGCCCACTCAAAGAATAGAATTCATAGGCATGGTATTGGACTCAGCCACAGCCTCCCTCCCACTGAATTGTTTCCAAACCATATCAGCAATTATAAAGGAGTGGTCTCACCACCCCTTGATCACAGTTCATACAACTTAAGACTTCTAGGCCACTTTGCTGCCTGTACCCAAGTGGTCTGTTATGCCAGACTGCACC
Source organism: Podocnemis expansa (assembly GCA_007922195.1). Taxonomy (NCBI): domain Eukaryota; kingdom Metazoa; phylum Chordata; order Testudines; family Podocnemididae; genus Podocnemis; species Podocnemis expansa. Next base: position 14,661,117 of record ML681979.1, read on the forward strand.
TGAGACCCCCGCAGCTCTGGTTGGTGTCAGTCTTTCATCCCACCAGGGATGCTCTAGACCAAATTATCTCTGTGCCGATAACCGTCCTGGACTCCCTTCAGTGGTGGAGGAACCAAGAAGTAATCTGTGCCAGCATATCCTTTTTCAAGACTCACCTGCCAATGACCCTGGTCACAGATGCATCAGATCTGGGTTGGGGAGCTCACCTTGGCCACTTAAGAACTCAAGGCTGCTGGTTGCAGAAGGACCTCCTTTCTCATATCAACATCAGAGAGTTGAAGGGCGGTCAGGCTGGCATGCCAGTCCTAAGGATCAGCTGGCAGGCCATCATGTATCAGTAAAGACAGACAATATAGCCACTATGTTTTACATATACAAGCAAAGAGCGCCGCGCTCTTTCCCTCTCTGCATGGAGGCAGTAGCTCTAGGGAACTTCTGCATTCCCCTAGAGATTCACCTGTAAGTGTCTTACCTCCCAGGGGTGCTGAACACCCTAGCGGACTCCCTCAGCCAGGCTATCCTACCTCTCGAGCAGTCCCTCAAATGGGACATATTACTTATCATTCTGGAGTGGGATACTCCCCTTCTGGACCTTTTAGCCTCCAAGACCAACGCAAAGTGCAAAAGATTCTGCTCCTTCTAGGGCCTCAGCGATGGTTCAATTGCAGGCACCTTCCAGGTATCATGGAGAGACCACCTCCTCTATGCATTCCCTCTGTTCAGCTGATACACAAGGTCCTGGCAAAGGTAAAAGTAGACAAAGCATCACTGATCCTAATAGCACTAGCGTGGCCCTGTCAGCATTGGTTCTCCACCCTGCTGGACCTCCTAGTGGCACCTCCCCTCCCACCCTTCCACTAACACCAGGCCTACTCACCCAAAACCAGGGGCTTCTGTGGTACCTGGACCTTCCATCACTCCACCTCACAGCATGGAAACTCTATGGCTGAATAGCCAGGGCCTGCAGTGCTCATGGCAGGTCAGGGAGATCCTCTTGGATCCTCCCTATCGAGGCAAAAAGCATCCCAGTCATCTTAGATTACCTGCTGCATCTCAAATTCAAGGGCCTCTCAGTGTCTCTCTCAAAATCCACTTGGCAGCAATTTCAGCATTCTACAACCAAGTCAACAGGCACTCAGTGTTCTCCAACCCCATGGTGAACCAGTTCCTCAAAGGTCTGACCAGGAAGTTCCTGCAAACCATGAAGCTGATTCCACAGTGGAACCTTAATCTTGGTTTGACTGCATTAATGAAACATCCATTTGAGCCACTAACAATGTGCTCATACCTATACCTATTCTGCAAAGTAGCCTTCCTGGTGGCAATTATTTCCGCTAGGAGGGTTTCAGAACTGAGAGCTTTCACCTCAGAGCTGCCATACGTGGTTTTTTAAAGGACAGAGTGCATCTACAACCACACCCATCGTTGCTCCCCACAATGGTCTCTCTCTTTCAAACGAACCAGGTCATTTTTCTATCAGTTTTTTACTTAAAACCACACTTCTCAAACTGTGAACATACCTTACATTCCCTCAACATTCGAAGGGCCTTGGCCTTCTACCTTGAAAGAACAAAGCCATTCCAAAAAACGCCACAGCTATTTGTAGCAGTGGCAAATGGTAAGGGGCTGCCCTGTGTCATCACAGACTATTTTATCTTGGATTATGTCATGCATCAAGACATTTTACTCCCTGGTGAATAAACTGTCTCTGGAAATCACAGGCCACTCAACGTGGGCCCAGGCTGCCTCTCCAGCATTCACTGGTTGTGTCCCAATCCAGGACATATGTAAGGCAGCACCATGGTTCTTCACCCATACGTTTGCAGCTCACTATGCAATTACTCAGCAAGCGGTGGATGATGCAGCGGTTGGCAGAGCCATGCTAAAAACTTCATCCCAATGACCTCCAACCCCACCAGTGGTAAGAGCTTGGGAATCACCTAATTGGAGTCAACATGAGCAATCACTTGAAGGAAGAAGACGGTTATTAACCTTTTTTTCTGTAACTATCGTTTTTTGAGATGTGTTGCTCACGTCCACTTCAAACCCTCCCTCCTACACCTCTGTCAGATCAGGGTAAGAAGGAACTAGCAGGGGGAAGGTTGGTGAGCCCTTATATACTGCACTAGGGACACACAACTTCAGGCGGCTCTGTTCAACTTCCTGGGGTTGCTAGGGGAAAAGTCTTGTGACAATAGTGTGCGAGGTGCACCCACACCTAACTGGAGTCAACGTGAGCAACACACCTCGAAGAATGACAGTTACAGAAAAAAGGTTAGTAACCATCTTTACCAGGAGGAGGAAGAGAAATTATTCTTGTTAACTTGTAAGAATACAGAAGGTGGTAATAGACTTAAATTGCAGTAAGAACTGTTACGTTGGACATAAGGAAAAAGCTTCCTGTCAGGACAGTTAAACACAGGAATTTATTAACTTTAAGATGATTACAAGTGGGTGAGAGTTCAAAACATGGTACTGACTTAGTGAAAGTACATAGTTACTTTCACAGAAGTACTATATGTTGTGTGTTTTATTTGTATATTTAAATTTCAGACTCGAGGATGATGATGATAAAGCAGCTGATGAAGTGGGATTTTCTCCCATGAAAGCTCATGTGATAAATACATTTGTTAATCTTTAAAAGTGCCGCAGGACTCCTTGTTTGTTTTGCTGAAGAAGACTAACACGGCTATCCCTCTGGAACTTAGTCTTAATTTTCACTTTTCTTCTCTGTTTGTGAGAGAACCTTTTGATAGAGAATGTACAAGAAACCATTTTATGGCAAGTGTCTTCTAAAGAATGTATAGAATATTCTATGTATCTGTGGTTGTTTTATTGAACATTCATGAGTAATGATATGTATACGATGTTGCGGTATAAAGAAAAAAACTACATGCTATCCAGAAAAGCATACGTCAAGCTCAAAATCTATTTCCAGTCATCTACATAGACATAAATCAGTTCAGGGTTAGATGCTGTACTCAGCAAGGCTTGCTAGTCTGAAGGGGAGCTGTGAATTCTCACATAGTTATACATGAATATATTGAGTTAATATATCTTACAGTATCAATTTGTAAATAACTTTGATTCTTACCCTAGTATGCTTATGGTTGCTGTTCATCCCATGCTGTGCTTTACTTTTTTGATTACTGACGTACTTTCAAAATGTTGTGTTGCTAAAGTTTGCTGCATATTAGTTTAGGGCAAGAGAAATGATAGTTAAAACAGAACAAAAAAGTTCCGTAGCTGAGACTTGAACAAAGCAAGACACAACTGAATCCAATGTACACGTAATTTAGACAGATTTACCAGATATTGCCAGGTATCACTACTAAAGACTTACTTGGACAGCATTCTAGACTGGTTTTAAAAATACTTGTAGTAGCCGTACTTATTTAAATACATGTAGAGTTCTGGGGCGTACTTAATTGTCATGCTGGCTTTCTCTTAATTCAGTTCCAAAAAGTCGTGTGTTCATTCTGAACTTTGTTGATCATTGGCTGTGTAACAGCATAAGCTTTCATGGGAGAAAATCCCACTTCATCAGACGTGTCTGACGAAGTGGGATTTTCTGCCTGAGAGCTTGTGCGATAAATAAATCCATTACTCTTTAAGTACCACAGAACTCCTTGCTTCCTTTGCTGAACTAGACTAACACGGCTGCCCCTTTGGAACTTGGCTGTGTAACATTTCCCTTTGAGAAACTAGGGGCTTGTCTAGTTGCTGCATGTGGCTTGTGCACAGCAAACCAGGGGACGACTCTACAATGCACCAGCTTGCTGTGCTGCCCTGCAACTCTCCATGCAGACGCTCCTGCAGTGCACTGAAAGTCTGAGCACAGCTTAGCGTACTGCATAGCTAGCTGTACCCTGTAGAGTTATACCCTGGCCTGCCATGTAGATGAGCTCTAAGAACAACATAAAGTTGGTAGGACAATGACTTTGGATCTTAGGGCTGCGATAGGCTCATCTTAATTAAACAGACTGTAAAGTCCTCTGAGCATTGATTGCCTTCCTACCATACAACAGCTATTCATGTGCAGGGCACACTATGAAGAGTTGACTAGTGAACCCTGATCATTCTCAGTCACTTTTCTAGGAAGTCTGACTAGTTCACCTAGTTGCTATTCATAGATATGGAATAGGACCAGGGAGACACATGATCGTTGTGGAACTATGCAAATAAGGGGTCTAGTAGTGGGGGTGCAGTTTCTCAGCAGTACACATTTTATCACATTGCCCTGGTTGGACCCCTCTTGTCTTTCTCAGATGTGACAGCAATACCATATGGGCACCAGTGTTATGTGCTGCGGGGACGTCCAGGGGGATGAGAGTGGATGTCTGCCCTCTATCCATTAGCACTAGATGATCTATAAGTGACACTAAAAGCAATTTCAGCTCCACACCCTGGACTGAATCAATAATGTGCTGGGTCTAGGCTATCAGCTTTAGTTAGAACCTGAACCTTACAGAATAGTAATTAAAGCACTTTAAACCAGCCTTATGGTAATTCAATTCTCTCTCTTTTTTGGCAATAATCAGATTCCTATCACTGTGAAAAACTGTCTTCATCTCATCATTTTATGTGCGAATCAGACTGTGGCCCCCTTAAACAGAGAAGCAATTATATTATCATATACTTCATTCACTTTTTTTTAAGCAGTACTAAAACTGCTTTGGGTTAGCACAAGAACATTTTTTTTTTGTTAGTTAATTTTATGATACGATGGCAGCATTGGAGTTTAGTATCTTCTCTTGATCTAAATCACAAGCCAGGAATGTAAGTTTATCAGTGCTACCCTGCCAATGAATTTGAACTCTAAACTGGATGAACTACTTCAGGAGCAAGGGAGTTAGTTCAGTCTCCATCCCCATTCATTCTTGGGCCTCTCTAATGGGGTTTGTAACAATAGTTCCAACTAAAGGTATGCCTATACGGATGATGACAGATTCGCTGCCATCAGCGCGCTCTTCCAGGTTCAATCGAGCAGTCTGTCAGGACTCACTCACTCAAACTCCAACTTGATGCTGTAACTCCAGCCCCGTATCTGGAGAAGCACTAAGTCGACCAGACTACATTTCCAGTTGCCTTAGTGCAGCATGTACAGGGAAGTAGTGGGAGTTAGTAAGGTGACAGGAGATATGTAAGGTTTTTTATGTACCTTACGTATCTCCCGTCGACTGCCTCTGAAAAGTGTGGCAAGTATAGACAGTGCTAAGATAATAAATCTTGTGATTGCAATACTTGTCAACTAGGAACTGGGCTGAACCAGATCAAAACTGATCTGTTTTATGGATCTTAAATATTTTTTTAAAATTTGTGGGTGTTTTTTTTTTTTTTTAGTTTCCTCTTGGCTATCATTCATGAGAAATACCTAGACAGTTATACTTGTACTTGCCACCCTAACTAAAGATGTTCTTACTTGAAGATTAGTGGGATCCAGTGAAAGGCTGTTCTTGTGTTTTGGAATTGTGAATAGGCAGCATGAGGTATAACAGGAATATATTGCCAAAAAAAAACAAAAACAAAAAAACAAAAACCATAATTCTGGGATGTATTAACAGGAGTATTATAAGTAAGTCACTCAGCCCTGATTAGGCCTCAGCTGGAGTATTGTGTCCAGTTTTGGGCGCTCATTTCAGGAAAGATGTGGACACACTGGAGAAGGTCTAGAGAAGAGCAACATGAATGATTAGTGGCCTGGAACACTTGACTCAGAAGGGAAGATTGAAAGAGCTGGGTTTGTTTAGTCTGAAGTAGAGAATACTGAGAGGGGACATAATAGTTTAAGTACCAAAAGGTTGTCACAAGGAGAAGGGAGAAAAATTGTTCTCCTTAACTGTCGATAATAGGACAAGACAACAGGCTTAAATTTACAGCAAGGGAGGATTAGGTTGGGTATTAGGAAAATATTGTAATAGTCATGATGATTAATGAGTGAAAGAAGTTGCCTAGGCAGGTTTTGGAATCTCCATCATTGGAAGGTTTTAAGAGCAAGTTAGACAAGCATCTGTCAGGGATGGTTTAAGAGGGTACTTGGTCCTGCTATGAGTGCAGGGAATTGGACTCTGTGACCTCGCATGGTCCCTTCCAGTTTCTATGGAAATGCTGTATTTTCTTGTTTGCTTAACTTTTTATTCTCTATCCTCGATTTGACAATGATTGCACACAACAATTTTAAAACTGTAACTACTCCTCACTTCAATGATATGTTGTTAACATAAGTATGTGCATTATTAGTTGGTTGCCAACCACAATTTGAAACTCTATTCTTTTTTACTTAGAGGAAGATGTGGAATTGGAAGAAGCTCTCAAACGAAGCCTAGAGGAAATGTAAACGAAGATATTCCTGTATGCTAATAAATAGCATGCTGTCAAAGCTGCTCCCAGAAAGGAAGCTTCTTCATTCTTTAACAAAGAACCAGAAAATACTGCTTTAAAAACATGGTTATTCTATTAACTGCTAAATTTATAATCTAATATGCTGTTGATTCTGTTATGCAACTAAACTGACAAATTGAGCTTATGGATATATGTGCAGCAACATACTATATATGACAAAGGACAATAAATTGTTAAAAGCTTTACGCATTCCTTTTCTTATGATTCATGGCTGACTTTAAACTCAGTTTTTGTCCTAATCCAGCCATATAACATGAAGAAAGTGGTTCTTAAAGTTGCGGTCTGTCTTTAAAGGGTCTTTTATTTAATTCTTCCATTGTAAAAATGTCTGTCTTGATTTAGTTTTTTTACTGTACCCTTTGCAACAGTTAAAAATAGCAGGTAAACCTGAATTATTTCAGACCACCTAACTATGCTGATCATTGTATAAAGAGATGCTTAGTCCTCAGGGTGGCAGATTATTCTTCATAGACTTACGCCTGTGTCTGCACAAAGCCTCATTCCACATGAGCATAGGGGTAGGCTCATGTTTGTAAATTGCAGGATGTACAGTTGATTACTGTTACCTGTACATTTATTTTTATAAATATGTATATTTTAATGTGTGTGACAGCTTTTTATTTTAGTTGGTTTAAAAATTTAATTAGCTGTATGTTGTCTTTAAGGCTGGAGCAAAGTTTGTAAATAAAAACCCTGAAACAAAAATAGTTTGCAAAATCCTTCTTTGTCTGAGAAACAAATGAAATAATTTAAACAGGCAAGTACTTCTGGTATTTCACCCTCTTTATAACATGCAGTTGTTGTTTATAATGAGGTGGAATTTCAGTGTTTGACTGATTTTAAAAATGTTTTGTATACTGTCTGTAGCAGGGAGCTATGGCCGCCCTCTGAGCCTGAGCCAGAGGACTGGCCCGAACGCCTTCCCTGGCCAGACTGGAGAACTGCAAACCTTAGGCCCCGGAAGCGGAGGAGCGGGGCCGGAACAGGAAGGGGAAGTATAAAAGCCCAGACCCAGGAGCTCAGTTGGGGCTGAGCTCCCGGAGGGGAAGGATGGGCCGGCTTGTAGGGAGCCAGACCAGAGAAGGCAGACCCAAGCTCGCTGAGGGGCTGCTGACCATTCTACCCACCAGGCTTACGGCCCACCTAGCCTCCCTGGGCCGGGTGACTGGGAAGGAAACCCAGAGGCAGCAGACTGGGGAGGCCATTTCAAGGCCTGCAGGTCCCAGAGGTGACGACCAACCGCAGAGCCAGACCCCAGGGAGACCGAGGATCCCATAACCTATGGTTCGTGTGACCTGGAGGATCTCCCTTCTGCAGAAGAGGAAACCCCCTCAGAGTGCAGACCCCAGGACCTTGAGCTGCCCCTTGCCAAGGAGACCAACGGGTGCGGACCCCAGGACCTCGAGGAATTGCCTCTCGCTGCGGAGTCTGGGACGTACCTGGACCTACCCCCAATAGATGCAGAGGGGTTCAGGGGGATACCCTAGGCCAGCTGTGAAGGGGATGCTGAGGATGCCTACCACCTCTGGAAATAGGTACCCGTGTTACCCCAGAAAATCGAATCGATTAATTTATCAATTTCCAAACCGTCCCGTAGTCCAGGATCTAATTTTGAAACCCTCGGGGGCAACAAGAGGGGACCATTTTTCACCTAAACGGACAAATACTGGCGCCCGGGATAAATGTCTCAAGTGGAGGATACAGCTACAGCCCACTGATCAAGCACAGACCAGAAGCAATAAAAGACTTAGAGCCAATGATTTGTCCAAGGCCAAAATCAGATTTATTGCAATATCTACTTTGAAAACTGACAAGGAACTTTTTATTTGCTTCACGGATAGCTCAACAGTAATATAACAGGTTAAAACTATTCTGTACAATTATAACATAAAAACACAACACTTAGGTACACAAAAGGAACATTCAGCAAGTGGGGATCAGGCACTTGCTGAATGGAGAGATCTCAACTCTTACTATTACTCCTTTAGATCTTAGTCTGGGTTTCTTATCTTGCTCTTTCTAGGTAGTCTACTTATAATCATAAAATTACTTTGTAAGGCTTGGGCTCCCTGGCAGTACTAAAATAATCTGAAGATCTTAGGGCTTTCTACTAGTGTTCCTCCCCTCCTTGGGACCCTTTTGTTACCCCAAAGTTGGAAAAGACAAAGCCTCTCTCTCTCACTACGAAATGGTGGGTCGCTTCTTGAAATGGTGGCTCGCAGCTGCAGGCTGAAGATCTTCTATCTCTGCTCAGCTCTGGTCTGGTTGCAGTGGAAACTGGAACTCAGGCACAGCTCAGAATGTTCCCAAAGCTTGCAGGTGCAGTTGCTCTGAGACTGGAGCTACAACGTATCAGTTCGTTGCTCACAAGCTGTACGCAGGACTGAGCTGGCTGCCTGCTTGTGAGTGCATGAGAGTGAGGATCAAGCCGTTGCCCACAAGCTGTACGCAGGACTGAGTTGGCTGCCTGTTTGTGAGTTTTATTGGAGGCCCTTCTGAGACTGAATCCTGAGACCCAGCTCAAGGACAAAGTCCTGAGTCACCGCTCAGAGACTAAGCCCCATGCCTTTCAGAGACTAAGTCCAAAGACCCAGCTCCCAGTCTTCCACTAGAGACGTTGTCACTCTCTCTAGGGATGAGTGTGAGTGAGACTCCTTAGTGCAGCGGGAACATAGCCAGAGGCCAGTGGAACCCAGTAAGGAGTGGGAGAGATCTCCGATATTCTGCTCCGTGCAGCACCTTTTATTCTCTCTTCTGTCACTCCCATCTTCTTCTTGACCAATCCCAAAGGTGTGATTTCATCTCCACCCAATTGAAAAAAGGGTGATTTCACCTGCCACCTGATCAAAAATCAATACTTTTGATGGGTTCTTTGACAGGAGGTGGACACCTTAGAATCCTTGATGAGAGGGGGACTGAGTGAGTTCAAAACTTTAAAATCTTCCTGCATCTTGACCTACTTTTCCAAAAGATGTATCTGTTGAATCTGCTGAAAGAGATATACCTATGGAATCTGCTAAACCCTATGATCTCTCCATTTCACTTGCTGAATGTCCTTTGAATACCAACTTTTTTTTAAACATTGATAAATGATGATTTATGAATTCTTTACCACTGATTATTACATATTATGCTGTTTCCAGCTTTATTTTAACATAGAATTCCTATTAGATTGCCTTACACTATTTTCTACCCATATGTGTCCTTATTCAATCAAAGTTTTTCTGTGATACTAAAGAGATGGCAAAAATCTCAGGCTACACCAGGACCTCGGGGGGGGGGGGGGGAGTGGCCCAGGGAGGGCTGTGAATTTGGGATGCCCTGTGCCACCGTGTTGCGGTCGGGGACCCCGCTGGCCCAGTGACTCTCCTCACAGTCACTGGTAGGGCCCTGGGCTGAGACGCAGTGGAGCGGGTGGGCCTGCGTCTCCCTTCCCAACTCCTCTCCCGTTGATCCTGACCAGAGCAAACCATACAGGAATCCCTAACCTCCAGACTGTGGACTTGCCCGCCCCGCCTGGGGGCCAGAGCTCCAGACTTTGTGGACTTGCCCGCCCCGCCTGGGGGCC